>OY740798.1:41606337-42206337 GCA_963514005.1 Raja brachyura | reverse complement strand
ATCTTTGTCTGCTTTAGGAATCAGTGTAATTGTGGATTCTTTTAAGGTTTCTGGAAGTTGTTCTTGTTCGTAGGCAACTTTGTACATAATTTGTAACCGTGGGACGATCAAATCATGAAACTTCTTATAAAATTCAACCCCCAATCCATCGGGTCCTGCAGCTTTACCATTCTTCAATGATCTAATTGATTCCTCAATATCATTTGCTGATATTTCGGCATCTAATAATTTTCTACCTTCCCGATCTAATCCATTAATGTTACATTTCTGGAGAAACGTTTCTATTGTCTCGGGTTGATCCGTCACTTTTGATCTATATAGTTTTTGATAGTATTGTTGAAATCTATCATTAATATCTTTTGGTAAAGTTAATATATCTCCTTGTTCAGATTTGACCTTATGTATCATTTTTTCTTCTTCTGTTTTTCTTAGT
The DNA here is from genome assembly GCA_963514005.1 of Raja brachyura. Next base: position 42,205,904 of record OY740798.1, on the reverse strand, counting down.
TGCCGAGCTAACAATTTATGCGGTTTATCCCCAAATTCAAAATGTATTTGTTTGGTCTTTTGAAAAAGTTTAATAACGTACTTTGAATGTATCTCATTTAATTTGTATTTTAATGTTACAATTTTATTATGTATAACCCTAGATGGAGACATAGCATTATCCATGTCCAACTGCCTTATTTCATTTTCCAATTTTTGTTGAATCTTTCTATTTTCCTTATTCAGATATGCCTGCGCTGAGATTGTAGCACATTCTTAAATGTGTCCCATAAGAGAGATGATGAAATTCCAGGTTTGTCATTGGTTTCAAAAAATAATTCAATCTGTTTAACCAGATAATCTGAGCACCTTTTATCGTTTAATATATGAGGATTAAGTCTCCATTGCGAATATCCTTTAGTTATACCCTTTAAGTTAATCTTAAATGTTAATGGAGCATGGTCCGAAATAATAATATTATGGTATTTTGAGTCATACGTAAATGGGACAAGTTTTGAATCTATTAGAAAATAATCTATCCTGGAGTATGTTCCAAATACCGGCGAGTAAAATGTGTATTCTCGGCCATTAGGATTTACATTTCTCCAAATATCTTTGACATTAGCTGATCTAATAAAAGAATTTATGAATTCGCTTGATCTAGAAATAACCTTCCTTTTGATTGAAGATCTGTCTAAATAATTATCCAAAGTGCAATTTAAGTCGCCCCCAATTATTAGATTGTTCTGTGTTACTGTAGGGATAGTATTAAATATTTTCTTAAAGAATAGTGGATTATCAAAATTTGGGCCATATATATTCATAAGTACAACCTTCTTCGAGTATAATTCACCCGTGACTATTATATATCTACCTTCTGGTCCTCTATTATTGAACTATGTTTAAATTGAATACCTTTACGAATAAGAATGGCAACTCCTCGAGATTTATGAGTGAATGATGAATGATACACCCTAGAAATCCAATTTGCCGTTAACCTATATTGTGCCTCCTTTTTTAGATGAGTCTCTTGAAGATAGATTATGTCAGCTTGTATTCTATTTAATTGCGCCAAAACCTTACCTCTTTTGATTGGTTCATTAATACCTTTTACATTCCAACTACAGAAGGTGATTCCATCACCCCCCTTTTTCTTGTTAGTGTCTTGCATTAGGATGTTATGGTGGATTATAATGAGGTAGATGTCTCAGCACATATATCCCAATTTCGCACCCTAGTTTATGATCAACTAATACTAATAACATTATTTGACATACATATCCTCTCCAGCCTACGGTATAATTCCATTCAAAAGTAAAATAATATGATTCCACATATAATATATAAAAAAAATAATATAAAAAAGAGAAAAGAAAAAGTTAGTAATATTATTGGAAAGGTGCAGGAAAGAAAGAGTGTCTAAAGCTACATAAAGTGTTGTTAGTGTAAGCCACACTAGCGTGGCTGTTAAACTACGGACTTCCGTTTGGAAAAAAAAGATGTTTGTATTTCCAGTTCCGTAAATGCCTTAAGGGCAATATATTTAGGGGCGGGGTAAAAATTTCCATTCTTATTAATACTTTATTGATTTAATTTGCTGTTATCGTTTTAGGTTATTTAAGGAGGTATCGCATATATTTATTAATAATGGTTAGTACTGAACTAATACTATTATATATTAGTTTATTATTAATAATCATTGAGCTCTCCAAGTCCAATAATTTTACAAGATCATCATTCTTCCTCCTTAATGCTGGTTGTGGATCGGCATCAGGTAAGTGTTGAGTATAATTCAAGTTCGTTATTCTTCCTCCTCTTCTTCATCATCGTCTTCTCTCTGTGCTCCCTCTGCTTCTTCTTCTTCTTCCTCATCCAACTCCTTCTCGATTTTACGTGCGAACTCCAGAGCTTCGGTATGTTTAGTGAAGTGGTGCTCTTTGTTGTCGTAGCTCACTCGTAGTGTGGCAGGATACATCAGGCCATATCTCACGCCCTTTATATTCCTGAGGATGTGCCTTGTTTCAGTAAAAAGGGCTCTTCTCCTGGCAGCTTCCGCAGGATAATCTGAAACATCGATCTGATATCAGCCATTAAAGCAATCAGTTCTTGTCTAAATTTAATGAGAACTCCAATGAGAGAGTTAGTAAGGTCTGGACCTTGCAGTAGTTCATCGTTAAGTGATGTTCCTTTAAAGACTGCAGCACAGTCAAAGACCACCCTCAGTGTCCCTTGCTTTGACTGATACACCCCATGGTGCGGAATATACCAGAGCTCTCCATCACACCGATTCAGTTGATACGTTGGTACCATTTCGACATAATCATTATCAATCATATCCTGTAAGAAGGATGTATATTCCTCATGAAATTTCATATTCTTAACAAACTTACGTTTCAAATTCTGGATACGCTGTTCTGCAATATGATGATTATTCGGTAAACCAACACTTTTTTCCTTGAAAGGTAAGTCCAAACAATAATGTCCATCGATCATCTTAACTGAATAGTTCATAATATCCAAGAATTTTAGTTCTTCTCAGGACATTTCTTCAGATTCTTTGCTGATACTTTCATTGAAGTCATGATTGTATTGCTTCATCAACAGCTTTTCTAATTTACCCATAGATATTTGATTAACAGCAACAGCATGGTAGTTCACCTGGCTCCCGTTTCCTTTATTCCTTCTAAAGGAGCCATCGATAACCCATCCAAGTAGGGTTTTCACAGCATACGGTCCATCACCTTGGCTCCTAACAATCTGTATAGGTTCCAATGCTTTCAGAGCATTTGTTCCAATAAGCAGGTCAATATCAGAATTTATTTTAGATATTTTGACATCCTTCAGGTAAGGCCATTGCTTTAAGCCGTCACATCTGGGTATATTTTGACGACCAAGAAGCATGGTTCCATGTGTAAACTGGATATCTCCATACTTGTAATGTAATGACTTTCTCTTTAATTAATGGTACGAATTTGAATTTTAACCTTCTCTTCTGTAATGTCCAGCCTTCTCATCAGATTCTCTGTTCAAAAGGTAGCTGAACTTCCGTGGTCCAACAATGCATATGTTTGCAACACTACATTCGTGGCTCTATTCCTCACCTGTACTGGTAAGTTAGAGTAAATGCATGCTTCTACCTCGGCCCCAATGTGAGCAGTTACTTGAGACGAGGTGACAGCATCACTAACAGTTGGCTCCTCTTCCTGCTCTTGGTCCGGCTTCGTTTTTACAGGTGAAGCACATCAGGATGATTCTGCTTACACTCGTCACAAATTATTGGGCTCTTACAATTTTTTATCATGTGCCCCTTTTTCAGACATCCATCGCAAATCCCATTTATTTTTAAGAAGTCCATCTTCTCTTCATATTTCTTGGCTTTGAATCTTCAACACCATCTTATGGTGTGACCCACTTCATCACATAATGGACAAAATCCCTTCTTCTTCATAGTTGACATACTTCTTTGGCTCCACCTGTCGTCTCCATCGGTATTATAGTGGTGGCAAAATTGCTTCTCTTAGATGCTGATTTTCCTTTAGTTTTGGTAAAGGTAGAACCTTTGTTAGTTGCAAATGGTTTGTGATCTTCAATAGTCCCATAGTGTGGCTCTAACATGTACCGTACTTCCTTTTCTAAGACATCCACCAGGTCTGGTAGCCTGGCTACTTGGTTCTTCCTATACAATATTCCGCCTGCTTCATACCTCCAGCTTTCTCGCAGTCTTCTTGGCAACTTGCTAATGATGATTCTAGCATTACTTGGAAGATTCACTTCTTCCATGTGGCTGATATTTTTCATAGAGCTGCACCAATCTCTCAGAAATATTGCATAATCACTCAATGTCTCCCCAACATCCGGGCTTAATTCCTTTCCAAGCATGGCCTTCTCTATGTATGCGTTAGCAATCCTCTGTTCATTCACAAAATGTTCTTTAAGTAATCTTCTCGCTTTTTTATAGCCATGGTTGTCTGGCTCCTTTTGACAACTTTCTACAAGTACTTTAACAATTCCACTTGTGTACTTCACCAGAAATCGTAGGCGCCCCTTTTCATCCGTAACTTTCGTTTCTAATACTTCTTCTAATGTCCTTATGAAAGCTTCATACAGCAAAGGATCTCCACCATACGAAGGAATTTCTGCTGGTGGTGTGAGAGAAGTATTTTGTCGAGCTATGAATTCAATTTGACTTTTCACCAATGGCAATCACCCATCCTGAAAGCCTTGGCTTGGCTCCACCTGTTGATAAACAGACCTCTGTACCCAGGCCCCTCTAGTGCCCGTATAAGCACTTTGCTTAGGTCTAGCACCCATTTGCTGAGATTAAGTTTTACCCATCATATTCTGTTCCAATAGGTTGTCAAGGCCAAGAAATCCGGTGGACCTCGATTGTGGAATTGATCCAACTGCTAACTCGCTTCGAGCAATCTTTCGCCTTGTTCCAGAGCTCATCGTCTTCAATGATCTAGAGCTACTTGAACCCTCACTTTCTTTGTTTTGGCCAACGCCATCTTTGTGTCTAGTTCCAGTTGTTCCTTTTCGTTGCCTCAGCTCTTCTTCTTCTTGACTCATCTCTTCTTCTTTTCGTCTCATCTATTCTTTCATCTGTTCTTTTCGTCGTCTCATCTGTTCTTCTTTTCGTCTCCTCTCTTCTTTCTTTTTGTCTTCTTATCTATTATTTCCTCTGCTAAATTTAATGTTTCATCTTCATGGCATTCTCTTCTATTGACAGAGCAGCTAGATCAGCTTTAACTTCCAATCAAGCAGAAGCCCTTGATACCGAACTGGCTGTTAAACCAGATCTGTGTTCTGATCTTTGTGAAGATACATTTGAGATACTATCCCCAGGTGCAATCTCATCTTCATCATCATCTTCTCCGCACCTAGTTGCTTTGCATTTCCTTCTCTGACGCACGCTCTCTGTTCAACTTCAGTGAACCATGTATTGGCACCTTCCATGGAATCATCATAAAACCCTGTTTTTTCTGAATTCCACAATGTGTCTTTCATGTTCCTCTTGAGATAGCTCTGATTCCAGCAGTTTGTTCTGCTTTTCTTTGAGCTCATTATTAAGGCTGCATATCTGGCTTAAAATTATCCAGGTTACCATCTGATTCCATTAATCCCTTCACACTATCAAACAGTCTCCTTATCTTCTTCCACAACTTGTTTCTATTCTTCTCGGTTTCCTTCAGAACTAGAACTCGACCTTTCTCAGTGAGTTTAAGTTGTCTAATTGGTCTTTCATCGCCACCTCGAGCACCCTCAGGCATGAAACTTTCTTCTTCTTCTAGTTCCATAATTTTAAAGAGGTCTTGGCATATCGCCAAGTGTTTAAATTAAACGAACAAAATCCTCTGCTGGTAGTCCTAATTTTGTTTTGTTAATATTTCCATCAGAACCATAACAACTGGGATTGTAGAGAACTTCTATCAAACCCCAGGTGCTTAAAGATGACACTTCTTCAAAAGTTTTATCAAAAGGTTCAAAACTATTCAAGGTCGGTCTCGTTTCTCCAGATTGGAAAAAACACCTTCTGGCTCTTCTTAAAGAAACTGTTTAATCTAAGCTTTACAGCTTCAAATTCAAAGAATAATAATCGATTTTTACTCAACAATTCCAGTGATATTGTCTTCAGATAAGTCTCGATGCTGTCGATAGACCTCAAGGCCTTCTCTGGCCGGGATCTATTATCATCAGTTCCTCAGCTGGAACCAGTCTCAGGGCAAACCTCTTCTAGATCTTAGCCAAATCTTCTGTCCCAATCTCTGGGACTTGTATTTACCTCTCTGCCGAGGTCTCCTTTGACTTAATGTAGCGGCAGATTTTTATATCGTTCAAGAGATTACTCTTTCTAGCCGCTAAATGGACAGCATGGTTAAGGGGAATGTCTTTTATAAGCACGCAAACTCACCGTCACAGACCTTCAGAGCTTCTTCACAGATAAGTCTTCAAAAACACAGTTTTTTGATTGATAAATTCTTTATTGTTGATGTAAAACAATAAGGTACATCCAAACTTCTTCCGACTTGTTACTATAATCTTCATCGAACTCCAGATTATTGCTTTAAACATTAGAAAACTCCTCGTGTCTCCGTTACACATCGCATGGTCAAAGGATAAACCTTCTCCATGCTCGTTCCAAACCAAACTGAAAGCTAAGCTTCTGCACAAGCAACTTAGCCCCGAACATGCCCTAAAATACCACATAAATCTCACCCACAATATAACGGGCAGTCTAAAATTTAAAGACACATGCCATCATTAATGACACGCAAAACAAGTCAAATGGCCACAAGACATGCTAAAAAAACAAAAAAAAATCGAAATGACAGACCCACTGCTAGGGAGACTCCCGCGCGTGGCGCCACATGATGTTAGATTAGATTAGAATGTTTTATTGTCATTGCATGTGTCACATACGACAAGAATACTGTGTCTCTCCATTTAAAAGAACTTCAAACATTCACATACTCATACGTTTTACACTCACTCCCTCCCCAAACCCACCCATGGATTCCCATTTACATAAATTAATACTGTCTCCCACCCCCCCCCCCTCCTTCCCCATAACCCGCTCCCGAGACAGAGTTCAGTTCCAAGATTGCTGATGGGTAAAAGCTGTTCTTGAGTCCGGCAGTGCGTGACTTTAACGACCTGTACCTTTTTCCTGAGGGCAGCAGTGTGAAAAGGTGGTGACAAGGATGTGTAATGTCTTTCACGATATTACAGGTCCTGCTGCGGCATCTGGAATGATAAATGTCCTCCAGAGGGGGCAGGGGAAGTCCAATGATAGCCTGGGCCGTTTTTATCACCCTCTGGGGAGCTGCTCTGTCAACTGCTGAACTGTTCCCAAACCAAGTAGTTACGCAGTAAGTCAGTATGCTTTCTACCGAACAGCGGTAGAAAGACTCCAGCAGTTTAGCAGATGGGCCTTTCTCGGTGTTCTGAGGAAGTAAAGTCTCTGTTGTGCCTTTTTTACAACTACAGCAGAGTTCACGGACCATATAAGATCCTCACTGATTTTGATCACCAGAAATTTGACACTAGGCACCCTCTCCATCTCCTTGTCCCCTATCTCCAGTGGCCTGAGCTCCACTCTATGTTGGCCTTCATTGCGAGAGGATTTGAGTTTAGGAGCAAGCAGGTCCTACTGCAGTTATGCAGGGCTCTGGTGAGACCGCACCTAGAGTATTGTGTGCAATTTTGGTTTCCTAATTTGAGGAAGGACATTATTGCTATTGAGGGAGTGCAGCGTAGGGTCACCAAGTTAATTCCCAGGATGGCAGGACTGCCATATAATGAAAGAATGGGTCAACTGGGTTTGTATTCACTGGAATTTAGATAGATGAGAGGAGATATTATAGAAACATATAACATGCTTAAAGGATTGGACAGGCTAGATGCAGGAAAAATGTTCCCGATGTTGGGGGAGTCCAGAACCAGGGGTCACGGTATAAGAATAGGGGGTAGGCCATTTAGGACTGAGATGAGGAAAAACTTTTTAACCCAGGGAGTTGTTGAATCTGTGGAATTCTCTGCCACAGAAGACAGTGAATGCCAATTCACTGGATGGTTTCAAGAGGGAGTTTCAATTAATTCTTAGGGCTAAAGGAATCAAGGGATATGGAGAAAAAACAGGAACTGGGTACCAACTTTAGATGATCAGCCATGATCATATTTAATGGTGGTGCTGGCTCGAAAGGCTGAATAGTCTACTCCTGCACATGTTTCTGTGAAAATGGTTGAGGTTTAGTTCAGCCAAGATTTGATTACATTGTAAAGCAGATTTGAAAGATTGAATGGGGAATTAGGGGAACAGAGAGGGGAATTAAGTGGAGAAGTAAGTAAAAATGATTCGCACAAGCCACTTGCCATCTTTTGGTCTCATAGGTCTCTAAACTTTTACAATGGAATCTGGAAAGAATGCCTTGAATCCAAGGTATAGCAAATTCTGATGAACTATCAAGTGTAATGAGATGTTAAATTTAACTGCACTTTAATCTGAGATATTCTTAACAAGATTTAATGATCAAATTTTTAAGAACATTGGATACCTACTGTGCTCAGGAAGTCCCTACTGTGATAATCTTAGTGATCATAATAAAGACATGCACCCGAAGGCAGGCTCAAACCCTGGCCTCTGGCGCAGTAAGGCAGCAGCTCTACAGCTGAGCAACTGCGCCTTCCCCCTTGAGCTTCTGTGCCGTCATAGAGTCATAGAATTAAACAGCATGGCAACTTGCCCTTGCCAACCACGTCCTCCATCTACACTATGGAGCATACAGTGTATCCATACAGTGCATACTACATACAGTGCATTCAGAAAGTATTCAGACATCTTCACTTTTTCCACATTTTGTGCCTTACAGCCTTATCCTAAAATGGATTACATTCTTTTTTTATATCGTGAATCTACACATCCCCAAAATAAAAATAAAAAAACAATTTTGGAAAGTAATTAAAAAGCAAAAACTGAAATATAACATTCAGACCCTTTGCTATGTCATTCAAACCTGAGTTAAGGTGCATCCTGGTTCCATTGATTATCCTTGAGATGTTTCTACAACTTGATTGGAGTCGACCACTGGTAAATTGAATTGATTGTACATGATTTGCAAAGGCACACACCTGTCTATATAAGGAACTGCCAGGACTCTTGATAGAGCTGGCCACCCGGCCAAACTGAGCAATTGGGGGAGAAGGGCCTTGGTCAGGGAGGTGACCAAGAACCCGATGGTCATTCTGACAGAGCTCCAGCGATCCTCTGTGGAGATGGGAAAACATTCCAGAAGGACAACTATATCTGCAGCACTCCACCAATCAGGCCTTTATGGTAGAGTGGCCAGATGGAAGCCAGTCCTCAGTAAAAGGTACATCATAGCCCGCTTGGAGTTTTGCAAAAGGCACCTAAACAAGATTCTCTGGTCTGATGAAGACAAGATTGAACTTTTTGGCCTGAATGCCAAGCGTTACGTCGGGAGAAAACAAGGCACTGCTCATCACCTGGCCAATACCATACCTACGGTGAAGCATGGTGGTGATAATGTTTTTCAGCAGCAGGAACTGATCAGGATCGAGGGAAAGATGAACTGAACAAAGTACAGAGATATCCTTGATGAAAACCTGTTCCAAAGCGTTCAAGGCCTCAGACTGAGGCGGAGGCTCACCTTCCAACAGGAAAACGATCCTAAGCACACGGCCAAGACAACACAGGAGTGGCTTTGTGACAAATCTGTGAATGTCCTTGAGTGACCCAGCCAGGGCCCAGACTTGAACCCAATCAAACATCTCTGGAGGGACCTGAAAATAGCTGTGCATCAACGCTCCCCATCCAACCCGACAGAACTTGAGAGGATCTGCATAGAAGAATGGGAGACTATTACCCAAGTACAGGTATGCCAAGGTTGTAGTGTCATACCCAAGAAGACTGTGTAAATTGATGATTGAAAAAATGAATTTAGTCCCTTTTAGAATGAGGCTGTAATGTAACAAAATGTGGAAAAAGGGAAGGGGTCTGAATACTTTCTGAATGCACTGTATGTGCACTTAGATACATAATAGACTGAGTAGGACCCGTTGGGTCCCAGTCACACGGGAGGCCTGGTCCCCCAACGCAACCCATTCCCCAACACAATATTCCACCACTCACCCATTCCCCCAACACAATATTCCACCACTCACCCATGGCCCCTAACTTCCCCTCTAACGGTCACCATCCCCAGCTGGAGAATGCGGCCTACCCCTGCCTATTACTGTCGTGGTCTACCACTGCTGCTACCTACCGCTGTTGTGGCCTATTGCTGGCACTCTCCACCGGCTTCAGGCGGGGACCGGTGGGGGGGGGGGTTGAAAGAGTATGTACAACATTAAGGACTTTTATTGGGTTAGTAAGGGCGTTGTGGGCGGAACGGTATGGAGATGGGGGAGGGGGACGTCATCAGGCATGGGCTGTCGGGGGCCGGTGGGGGGTTTGAGAGAGCGTCCTGCAGCTGGGGGAGGGGGATGGCTTTAGGCGGGAGCTTTCGGAGCTGGTGGGGGAGGGGCAGGGCCGGATTTAGATGAAGAGAGGCCCTAGGCGATTCCACTTGTGACGCCCCTCCCAATCCCCCATCCCCACGACGAGAGGAAGATGGAAAAGTCCACCAGATTGACACTGATGTGCAGCCGAGCGTGGACAAAGAGATAAGGAAAGCTGCGCTTGTCGTGTCGAGTTATCTGCTTAAAACACTATTATTCTGAAATGGAGGACAAGGAAAATTACTGAAGTGTTGTTTAGAGACTACAGTGCATTGTAACAGCATATGTAAGAAAAGCCTATGACTGTGTCAAAAATATTATACACCAGGCCCGTATGAAGCTTTTAAAAAATTGGGGGAGGCAAGGCAGGATTACAAACATTTTATGTGAAATAAGTGCACGCAGCGCATATCACAAACGTGAAGCTCAAAGACCCGCTTAAGGGCCCTGGAAGCTCTGGGGTTTTAGATGCTCTCTGTGCATTCTGAAACTTATTTTGGAGCATTTTGCACCAAATCTATGACCAATATTTCAGAAATAATGTTGGTTGAGTCAAGAGTAATGAGTGGTTGGAATGGGATGATTGGGGTCATTGTTGTACACATTTTATTTAATCAAGAATTGAAGCTGCCCTTGTTTAAATGATCAAGTTGTACTGTAAAATGGTCTGTAAAATGTTATAAAGGAGCATGCAAACACTGCACATAAAATACTGTAAGTTTTTGCAGTAAATAAAACCTTTTTTTAGAAAATGTGTTGATTTGATTGCCTGTCACTGTTCGACTGTGTTAGTGTGTTAGTGTGTGCACATTAAAAATATGATGCAAAATGAAAGTCGCAAACTATGGAATACATATTTTTCAGTATTGTTATCAAGGAGTGCAGTTCCAATTGTTTGATATTATTCATATGGATGAGAAAATATAATTGCTCTAAAACCTACCTTAATTTTGCAATCTCACTAAAGGTAATCGCCCTTTCCCTCTCCCCCCCTCCTCCTTCCCCCACCCTCCCTCCACCTCTCCCTCCCTCTCCATCTCTCTCTCCCACTCCCTCTTTCTCCCCGTCTCAACCGCCCCTCTCCCTCCCTCCCCCTCTCTCTCTCTCCCACGCGAGGCTCCGACTCTGCGCTGCAGACACCGCAGCGCCCCCCCCCCCCCCGGGCCCGGCGAAACGGGCACTCCAGCAACAGCAAACCACTACTTACCTGGAGTAGGCACCTAGGATCTTTGGTAGACATGAGGCATCGAGTGCAAATGGAGATCTGAACCTGCCTGGGCCCACTGCGCATTTGACAGAGACATGGAGATCTGAAACCGCCCGGGCCCACTGACGAGCGATAGCGTCATTTTGCGTCGCTTCTGCGTCACTGGCTTCCCCCAACTGCGCCGGTGCGGATGGTCGCAAATTTCCCCCCCTTCCAGAAGGCCGGAACCAGAATTTCGGGCAATTTCCGTCAAAGTGGATAGGCTGATAGCGCTCCAATTTTCTTTTCTCTGGATTTTTGTACTCTGGGGAAAAAAAACACCTTGGCCTGAGGCCCCCTAGATTTTGAGGCCCTAGGCTTCAGCCTATGAAGCCTGTAGGTAAATCCGGCCCTGCCGAGGCCCCCCTAGATCTCGAGGCCCTAAGCTTAAACTTATGAAGCTTATACGTAGATCCGGCCCTGGAGGGGGAGCACCCTGCAGTCGGAGGAAGGGGACGGCTTCAGACAGGGTCTGTCAGGGGTCGGTGGGAAGAGCGTCCTGCAGCTGGGGAGGGCGATGGCATCAGGCGGGGGCTGTCAGGGACCGTTGGAGGTGGGGAGGGTGAGCGACCTGCAGCTGGGAGAAGGGCATCCTGCTGGATGGGGATGACTTCAGACAAGGGCTGTCGGGGGCCGAACATCCTATAGCCAGCGGAGAGGGACGGCTTCAGGCAGGGGCTGTCGGTGACCTGAGGGAGGGAGGGGAGTGTCCTACAGCCGGGAGAGGGACGGTTTCAGACGGGCGCTGTCGGGGCCGGTGGCGGTGGGGGTGGCAGCATCTTGCAGCAGGGTGAGGGGGGTGGCTTCAGGCTGGGCTTGTTGGGGCTGGTGGGGGGCGTTAGCGTCCAGCAGCTGGTGGAGGGGGATGGCTTCAGGCAGGGCTATCGGGGCCCGGTGGGGGCTGGGAGAGGGAGTGCTGCTGTGTCCTACCGCCGCCGTGGTCAAATGCTACCGCTGCCGTGGCCTACCGCTACTCTGGCCTTCTGCTGCCATGGCCTGACATTGCCACTCCCCGATGGAAGGGCTCGGCTTCAGGTGGGGGCCAGCGGGAGCGTCCTGTAGTCAGGGATGCGGACGGCTTCGGGTGTGGCATGTGGGGGGGGCATCCTGTAGCCAGGGGAGAGGGATGGATTCAGGAAGGGGCAGATGGGGGGAGAGCATCCTGCAGCTGGGGAATGGGGACGGCTTCAGGTGGCGGCCAGAGTGGGGGTGCTTCCAGGTGTGCTAATACAGGTGTTGTGGGCCAAAGGGACTGATTTCCGGAGAGCTAATATGGATATTGTGTGCCGAATAGACTTTTCTTGGGCTTGTCCTGCAGCTGGGGACTGGGTGGGGGACTGCTTCAGGTGGGGGCCAACGGGACCATTCTGTAGCTGGAGCAGGGGGACGGCCTCAGGCAGCAACCAGTGGGGGGGGGGAACGCTGCCGTGCTCTGCCACTGGGGGGGTGTGCGAGGGGAGGGGGGGTGTGTGAGGGGAGGGGGGGAAGGGGGAGGGGTGTGCCCCGCAAGCGCCCAGCTCCCTCAATCACCCCTGGATCTCAAGGTTGCAGCAGTCAACCTAGCAGCCGGCCAGGCTCTGGGTCACTCCACACTCCGGGCTCCCCGACTCAGGGCCGCCTCTGGGCTGACGGATTTGGGGCGGCTTGGGTGGCGACGGCTGTTACACACGGACTCAGCCCAGCCTCTGGTCCGGTGATTGCTCCGGTGAATGACAGCGAGTGCCGGAAGGGGAGTTGCCGCCCTCGGCGACTGACAGGCAAGAAGACCAATCTGCTGATCTTACGATTTTTAAACCTTCTTAACATTTGGAATATTCCACCGATCAGAACAAAATTTGGTGTGCTTGGAGCACAGGGGAATTGTGAGTAAGGTGGCGAAAAATCGTAGCGCTATCGGGTACTGTTTTTGTGCAAATTTAAAAGCAACGCAAACTGGAAGAGGCCAAGATGACAGCTTTAGTTAAGTACTAGACTAAGTTGGGTCCAAGTCACACAGGAGGCCTGGTCCCCCAATTCACCCCATTCACCAATGCAATGGCAGGAGGGACGGCTTACGGCGGGGAGCGTCCTGCAACCAGAGGAGGATGGCTTCAGGTGAGGCCTGTCAGGGGCTGTGGGGGGGGTTGGGTAGGGGTGTGTGGAGGAGAGGGTATGTGGAGGAGGGGGGACAGTGTGGGGGGTAGGTGGGGGGGGGGCTGGGGGGAGGGAGATGTGTGCGGGAGGGAGGTATGTGTGGGGAGGGGAGTGGGGAGGGGGGTGTGTGGTGGAGGGTGGGTGTGTGGGCAAGAGGTGGTTTGTGGGGGTAGGAGGGTTGGGGAGTTGTAGGGGTGGGGGTGTATGTGGGAAGGGGTGCATGTGGGGGGGGGAGGGGTGTGGGTGGGAGGGGGAGTGGGGTGCGGAAGATGCGGTGTGGGAGGGGATGTGTGGGGGAGGGGGGTATGGGGAGGGGGGTGTGTGAGAGAGGGTGTGTTTGTGGGGGAGGTGGTTTGTGGGGGTGGGAGGGTTGTGGGGGTAGGGGAGGGAGTATATGTGGGAGGGGAGGTGTAGTGTAGGGGAGGGGGGTGTGGGCTCACCGGTTCCCGGCCACCGCTCCGACCGCACTTACCGGCTCCAGGACTCGCTCGGCGGCTTCACAGCCCCCGCCCGCGAACACAGCCAGCCCACGCCTGTGGGACACAGACCACACTCTGCTCCTTCAGCTTTATTCTAGGTGCCAGTGATTGATAGCGGGTGTCGGTAGGGGCGTCGCCATCCTGGCGAATAACAGACCAATAGGTTTTGTAATATTTAACTGATCGGAACAAAACTTGGTGCAGTGCTCTTAGAGCAGAGGAGAACCGTGAGTGAGGTGGAGAAAAAAATCCAAGCGATATAGTTTTTCAAATTAGTTTTGCCCTAATTTAAAAACAACGCAAACCGGAAGAGGACAAGATGAGTGTTTTAGGGGAAGAGAGAGAGAGAGACAGAGACAGAGAGAGAGACAGCGAGAGACAGAAAGAGAAAGAGAGAGACAGCAAGAGACAGAGAGACAGTGAGAGACAGAGACAGAGACAGACAGAGAGAGACAGAGATGGAGAGAGAGATAGAGAGGGAGAGAGAGAGGGTGAGAGATAGAGAGGGTGAGAGATAGAGCGAGAGAGATAGAGCGAGAGAGATAGAGAGCGAGAGAGAGATCGAGAGAGATCTCACAGACAGAATACAAGTGTGTAGTAGTACATTAAGATAGTACATAAAGTACCCTGTTTGGCATGATTTTCACCACTATTCTAAAACCCCTGTCTCACGGTGCGAGTTGACCCACGAGTGACCCCATGTTTTCACTCGCGGCAATCACGTACAATCAATGTAGCGGGAACGTCGGAACTCGCGCGAGCAACTTAGTGACTCGTGGCGCTAACGGCAGGTACCCATGAGACTTGTTAACTCGTGAAACAATTCAAACATGTTTGATGTTTTCCACGAGTCAAATTTACTGTTCAAGTTAAAAATGGAAACATTTAAACTCGTTGTAATAACGCAGTGGCCCGTGCGTTTACCTTAGTGACTCGTGAGTCTACCGTGGGCACTCTTTAAATTATTTCAGTGCCATTCACCCTAGAGTCTTAATCACAAAATTTAATTCACCCTCGACTAAATTTTCTTTGTTTTTTTGGTAATTTTCGTCTTATTTTCCCTTGTGTACAATTTTATATATAACTAGACCAAGTGCAGACCATTGGGTCTGTTCCCCCAACATGCGGTTGCAGGGGAGGGAGGGCGGGGCAGCATGTCCCTGAGGGTGGGTGAGGGGGGTAGAGAGGGGTGGGGTAAGGGAGAGGAGAGGGGAAGGTGAGAGGAGAGGGGTTATGGGGAAGAGGGGAGGAAAAGGAGGTGGAGGGGAGAGGAGAGGGGGAGAAAGAGGGGTAGTGGAGAGAGAGTGGAGGGGGAGAGGTGCGGAGAGAGAGGGGGTGAGAGAGGAGGGGAGAGAGAGAGAAAGGAGAGGGGGAGAGGTGGGGAGGGGAGGGAGAGGGGAAGAATGGGGAGTGAGGGGAAGAGGGGTAGCAGGGAGTGGTGCAAGAGGGAGGGGAAGGGGGTGGGGGGGAGATGAGGATGAAGAGGGTGGGGGAGAGAGGGGGTGGGAGTGGTGAGGAGAGAGGGAGATGGAGAAGGGGAGAGGGAGGAGGAGAGGGGGGTGGGGGAAGGTGTGAGAGGGTTCAGGGAGGGGTTGAGAGAGGGGTGGGAGGGGAAGGGGAGAGAGGGGGGAGAGTGTGGAGGGAGGGAGGGGGAAGAATGAGGAGGGAGGGGGAAGAATGAGGAGGGAGGGGGAAAGCGGAGAGAGGGGGAAGAGTGGGGAGGGAAGGGAGGGGGGAGAGAGGGGTGGGGGAGGGAGGGGGAAAGGTGAGGAATGAGGGAGAGAGAAGTGGAAGTGGGGAGGGAGGGTGAGAGGTGTAGGGGAGAGTGGTGGAAGTGGGAGAGAGGGAGGGGGAAGGGGGAGTGGTGGAAGAGGGAGAGAGTAGGGGAAAGGGGTGGGGGAGATAGGGAGGGAGGGGTGAGAGAGGGTGGGGGAGAGCGAGAGGTGGGGTGGGAGAGGGGTGGGGGAAGGGAGAGAGAAGTGGAAGAGTGAGGACGGAGGGGGAGAGGGGTAGGGGAAGTGGCACAGTGTCCCCCAGTCACATGTGTGGGGGATATTAGGTGGTACAGTGTCCCCCTAGTCACATGTGTGGGGATGAGGTACAGTGTCCCCCTAGTCACATGTTAGGGGGAAGTTGCGCAATGTCCCTCTAGTCACATGTGTGGGGGAAGTGGTACAGAGTCCCCCTAGTCACATGTGTGGGGGAAGTGGTACAGTGTCCCCCTAGTCACATGTGTGGGGGAAGTGGTACAGTGTCCCCCTAGTCACAAGTGTGGGGGTTATTAGGTGGTACAGTGTCTCCCTAGTCACATGTGTGGGGGATGTGGTACAGAGTCCCCCTAGTCACATGTGTGGGGGATATTAGGTGGTACAGTGTCCCCCTAGTCACATGTGTGGGGAAGTGGTACAGGTCCCCCTAGTCAAATGTGTGGGGGATGAGGTACAGTGTCCCCCTAGTCACGTGTGGGGGAAGCGGTACAGTGTCCCCCTAGTCACATGTGTGGGGGAAGTGGTGCAGTGTCCCCCTAGTCACATGTGCGGGGGGGGGTGGGGCAGTATGTCCCTGAGGGTGGGTGAGGGGGTTAGAGAGGGGTGGGGTAAGGGGAAGGGGAGGGGAGAGGGGAAGGTGAGAGGAGCGGGGTTATGGAGAAGAGGGGAGGAAAGGGAGGTGGAGGGGAGAGGAGAGGGGGAGAAACAGGGGTAGGGGAAAGGTGGAGAGAGAGTGGAGGGGGAGGGAGAGAGAGTGAAAGGAGAGGGAGAGAGGTGTGGAGAGAGAGGGGGTGAGAGAGGAGGGGGAGAGAGAGGGAAAGGAGAGGGGGAGAGGTGGGGAGGGGAAGGAGAGGGAAAGAGTGGTGAGTGAGGGGAAGAGGGGTAGCAGGGAGTGGTGTAAGAGCAATGGGAAAGGGGTGGGGGGGAGATTAGGATGAAGAGGGGTGGGAGAGAGAGAGGGTGGGAGTGGTAAGGAGAGAGGGAGATGGAGAGGGGGAAAGAGAGGAGGAGAGGGGGGTGGTGGAATGTGTGAGAGGGTTCAGGGAGGGGTGGGAGGGGAAGGGGAGAGAGGGGGAAGAGTGTGGAGGGAGGGGGGGAGGGGAGAGAGAGGGAAGAGTGTGCAGGGAGGGGGAGATTGGTAGGGGGAGGGGAGAGAGGGGGAAGAGTGTGGAGGGAGGGGGGGAGGGGAGAGAGAGGGAGGATTGTGCAGGGAGGGGGAGATTGGTAGGGGGAGGGGAAGAGTGAGGAGGGAGGGGGAAAGCTCAGAGAGGGGGGAGAGTGGGGGGGAGGGAAGGGAGGGGGGAGAGAGGGGTGGGGGAGGGAGATGGGGAAAGGTGGGGGATGGGGGATAGAGGAGTGGAAATGGGGAGGGAGGGCGAGTGGTGGAAGTGGGAGAGAGAGAGGGGGAAGGTGGAGTGGTGGAAGAGGGATAGAATAGAGAATTTTTAAAAATGGATTTTAATGGGGTTTTTTAAAGCATTTAAAAAAAATTATTTGTCTAATGTAAAGTATAGATACGCAATGAAAACGAGAAAATGAACTAAAATTAACACTTGTCTAAAGATAACATTTGATAAACACGGCTGTGGAAATCGGCAAAGAAAAAAGCAATCTCTTCAAAGTGGAGTAATGGTGTCCTTTGAATAAAGAGAGAATATTAAAAAAACAGGAAAATGTGTGTTAATTTGGCAGAGCAAATAACGGAGAACTTAATAAAAATAATTATTCATATATAAATAAATATTGAAAACATCGTCTACTTTTACCTTTTGAAAAAAGTGTAAATCGTTAATAAGATTTTCAAAACGGAAAAAACGGCGGCGTCCGAGGGTCCGGTTTTGGCGGAGCGCGACATCAAAGGGCGGAGACGCGGCAGACGGTTGTGGGCAGCCGGCCACACAGTTTTAATATATATAATATAAAAAATATATTTTTATATATATATATATATATATGATATGATATATGATATGATGTATTTTTGTCACATGAGCAAAATACATGAATGAACTCATGTGTGTTTATTTTATTCAGCTTTTTTAACATCCTAAAAATATGTTAAAAAAACTAGGAGTGAAAAAAAAGTTTAATTACCACTGGAGTTGGAAAATCATTCTATTAGAATGATAAAAAAAAACATTCCAACGTCTAAACACTGGGCTTCAGCCCTATCCTACCCTTTTGGGCTTTGATTACTGCTAATTTTCTTGGAAAATTAGCTATAAAAACAACGGAGTGTGTGATTTAATATATTTTTCTCCAACCAATATAACTTTCTATAACCCTCCTCGAAAGCTCACAAAACCACCAAATATCAACTTTGGTAGCTACCTTTCTACACAAAATAAAGTTACAGTTCAACAGTTGCATATGACGATCCTCCAGTGTTGCCATTTATAAATGTATGATCACACTAGCTCATCTGGTCTTCCCTAAACGGTTATAATACAGTAAATTTGGGAAATATCCTGTTACTTTGAAATTAGAAAACCATAGGTATAGATAAAAAAACATATCAAAGTTCCAGCTCCACTGCCATTAAAACCAATGAGCTTACTAACCACTTTAATGGCAATGTCTTTTTTTAAGTATAGAAAACAAAATCTGGATAAATTATGTCATTCACCCTTCACCCACCACTCTAGTTTCATTCACTCCATAAAATAATTTAATTCGCGCTTGGGTGAACCATTCACCAGTTTAAGAAGCACTGATATAGCGCATTGCATCCGAAAAGTGAAATCAGACTTCAGGAAGGGTGTCCAAACAGCAACGGGCCGTGCATCACTGCATTCTGAGATGAATCAATGAACGTTGGATTTTCCTTATGCCTAGATTTACAACCAATAGCGATTAGAAGATCACAAGTTACTTGATTTACAGCCTGTAAACGATCACAACCATCACCCGGTCACAGCCCACGTTGATCAGTCCGAACTAACACAGTGTGGGAGTGTGTTGGTGGGGGGGGGGGGGGGGGGGGGGGGGGTGTGTGTGTGTGTGTGTGTGTGTGTGTGTGTGTGTGTGTGTGTGTGTGTGTGTGTGTGTGTGTGTGTGTGTGTGTGTGTGTGTGTGTGTGTGTGTGCCGCGGTTTACATTCGCATTGCCCTCGAGATTCCTTTGTGGCGGAGAGCGCTGACCGGTAACCCTGGGTCTTGCGGTCCGGCCAAGAGGAGGTGATGTGGACACGGTTTCAGTTATAGTTCTCGAGGAACATTGCTTCCGATCGATGTCTCTTATGCACTCCTCAGAAGAACTGGGTGCGCTCTTCACCATTATGACTCCCAGCCTACAGGTTTCTGATCTGAACAACTAACGTGGAAGGGACCCGATGTGAATGTTACCACTCCAAGATGGTGAGGTTGGGCTCTGACAGAGAGAGAGAGAGAGAGAGAGAGAGAGCGAGAGAGCGAGAGAGCGAGAGAGAGAGAGAGAGAGAGAGAGAGAGAGAGAGAGAGAGAGAGAGAGAGAGAGAGAGAGAGAGAGAGAGAGAGAGCAGCAAAGTTATATACAACGGGCTTGTACGCGGTGGCAAGAGAGGTTTCCTTTGTTCTCGTCCAGGGCTTGAGAGAGATCGGAGAGAATTAACCCTCCCTCGCACACCACTCCTAACCCAAGAGCCTTGTCACCCCAGACAGATTAATGGCACCAAAGCAGCTCAGGAGGTGAACCCTGAGCTCCGTCTCCCAACGAACTGATGTGAAAGAACAGTTATTAAAACATACCTTCATTCACGGTTGGCTCAAGAGTAACGGGAGAGGAACTTGATAACTCGGGAGAGGAACTTGGAACATCGCAGAAATTACATACCCGTGGGACCTCGGTTAAACACTTGATCATAAACTTGAAATCTCGTACACAACCACGAGTCTGTTTTTTTTCTTTCATTTGGGGTCACTCATGGGTGATCGCGCACCGTGAGACAGGCCCTTAAGTGCAGGGATCTGACCATGAAGGTCTGTGGTCCCAGCGGCATTGCAGGGTCTGGCCAGGCGTGGCCATGGTGTAGGCCACATCTGGTCCATGTGCTCAGCCTCTTGGCTGACGGCCAGTCCAGCTGAGCTCCAGGCTGTTGCGGGGCCTCCAGCTGCCCACTCCCCCGTCAAGGCACTGCGTTCCCTCCTGCAGCCAGTCTGCTTACTGGCCCTCCAGGTGGGTTACCATGGGTCCTCAATCCACTGTGGGTGAGTCGGGCCTCTTGGGGGGGGGTTCTGGTCTGCGGCATGGGTCCTCCGTCAGTGGCAGGTGAGTACTCGGTTAGCGGCGGGTGGGGTGGACTGGCCTTACTGGGTGGTTTGTGACGCGGGTCCACTGTTACGGCAGGTGAGTTGGGCCAACCACGCGAGTCCCTGGCCTCTAGCCGCGAGCTGGACCTTCGGCAGGTCCTCTGTCTATGGGCCGCGGTGTTCCCCAAGATACTCCCGCCGTGTCGGCTCGTCTCTCCACGCTCTGCTACTGGCCGGGCCCGATCCTGGTCTTAGCTGCCTATGTTTGGCCCATATCCCTCTAAACTGTTCCTGTCCAAGTGCCTGTCCAAATGTCTTTAAATGTTGCTATAGCACGTGTCTAGTACCTTCTCTGTAGACCACCACGATATGAAAATGATGTCCCTTGGGTTCGTATTAAATCTTTCCAGGCTCACCCTGAACATGTCACCTGGTTCTTGATTCCTCCACTCTGAACAAAAGTCTCTGTGCACTTACCTTACCTACTCCCCTCATGTACCTACTCCCCTCATGATCTTATAAAACTCTATAAGATCACCCCCACATCCTCCTGCTCTTCAGGAATAAAGTCCCAGCCTGCCAAACCTCTCCTTATAGCCCAGGCCCTCAAGTCCTGGCAACATCCTTGTAAATCTTCTCTACAGTCTGTGCAGTGAATGAGTTAACAAAGTCATGACAAATACCTACATTTTTAAACGTACCCTGATTTTACTGCAACAGAAATATATGCTTGTTCATTACGTCGCTTGTAGTAAAATTTCACGCATGATAAAGAACTGATCTCACCCAGCGCATTTTGAATTGTCGTTTTATCGCTTTCATCTACAATAAAAACACGAATACACAATTATTATAATGCATATTTATAGATTAATCAAGTTTGTTAGTCATATACTTCATAATTTACAAAAATGAATCTGATGAAACTACAAATGTAGAATTAAGAAACCCAATATAATAAACACTGAGAAATATGTAAAAATATTCAGAAAAGTAAATCTGATTTTAGTAATGATTAGGTCCATCAAGGAATTCTACTTGATTTAAAATCCACGTAGAAGCACTCCTTGCTCTTGATTCACCCTGCACATATTTTCAACGTGAGTCTGCTGCATAAATACAGGATAAAATGGCTAATTTGCCAAGCTTATACACGACTCCGTATCCTAGAACTCCTTATCTAAAGCAGTTTAGAAAAGTAGCTCACCAGTTTCACAAGAACAATTGGGAATAGCTCAGAAATGCAGGCTGAACAATGGATGCTCACACTAAATAAATGAAAGCATCTTTGTTTATTACCTTAGCAAAGATAAAACAAGTCAATCGCTGAAGTATAACACAATAGCGAGATAAGGGCCTGTCCTACCAGCATGCAACTCCATGCGATGAGCGCGACCTAACGTGGTTAATTAACCATTTAAAGCAAGAAATGTATTATTTCTACAATCACAAATGCAAGAAATTTATGTTTTAAGGAGGAAGCTTGCCTCCAAGCTAATGACCTAGAGCTATAGAGATTGTGGACATAGGAACTACAGATGATGGTTACCAAAACAAAGACATAAAGTGCCAGAGTAACTCAGTAGGTCAGGCAGCATCTCTGGAGAACATGCACATGTGACATTTTGAGTCAGGACACTTCTTCAGACTGATTGTAGTAGGGGGAAGAAAGCTGGAAGAGAAGTGGGTAGGACAAAGCCTGACAAGGAGAGAGGATATAGGATGCAGTGACTTAGCAGCCTTTGTTTAGGCCAAGAAAAAATGGCAATAATAAGTGGAGTGAAATAGGATGGAACAAGTTTTTCAAAAATACTAATGCATAGACAATAATAAGGTTAAATTGTACAAAGGCATAAGCAGGGGTGTTATATTTAAATACAGGAAGCATTTGTGAAAAAAAAAGAACATTGAAAACTTATAAATGGATTTGATCTGATAGAAATTACAGAAATGTGGATACATGGGCAATTGTGTACTCTAAGGTAAACATCCTGGAAACAAAAGAGCAGATGGCAATGAAATTATAGTGCAATACTATAATTTTTATATCAATGGGATTCATCAAACTGAGGTCAGAAATGTAATTGGGGCTGTTTTAGAACACTAACTCACAAAGTCAACCAGAACATTGATTTTGTACCACCTTGTCATGGGCAATCTCACATATGATCCTCTGAAAAATAGCGATCATCATACAATATAATTTTATTTTGTATTGGAGAATGAGACAATCCACATAAGTCTTGAACTTAAATAAAGGCAACAGTAGATGTGGGAAATGTTGATGAAGGTAAATTAGAAAATTAGATTCAAAGGCTTGCTGCTCAATAAACAATAGCAATTACTTAAAAATATATTTTTTAATTCCCAACCTATATACATTGTATTTAGAATAGCAATTCATCAGAAAAAGTGACTTATTCATGACTATTAAAGAAGTTATGGATAGTATCAACTTTAAAGAAAAAGATTATTAGAGTTGTAAGTCTAATGTTTGGAGAGTTCTTGGAATTGTAACGAATGACCAAAACTTTAATAAAAAGGCAGAAGATAAAAAATGGGAATCAACCAATAAGACAAAAATAAACGAGTTTAAATTTGTGAAAAGCGAAAGAGATGCAAAAACAAATATGTTCCCTTGGAGTCGATCCAGACAGAATTATAATGAATAATGAAATGGCTGAAATATTAACAAATATTTTGTATTAGTCTTTGTGGTAAAAAATATAACCATGTGGTAGAACCATGGGTCCAAAAACAATGAGCAACATAATTAACGTACAAAAACTGTAATGTACTGTAGAAATCAGGAAGCCTAAAAATCAAAAAGTCCTCTGGGCTTGACTCTCTGTGTTATTGAGTTCTAAATGAGGTGGTTGCAGTGTGAGAATATTATAATTAGGAATAGTAATCTGCCATTTGGCCCTTCAAATCGGCTCCACCATTCATCACGATTTGGACAGAAACTGCGGCAATGATATTTTCTTACTCTATGTCCCCGATTCCCTTAAAATCTGGACATCTACCCAGTTCCGTTTTGAATGAACGCCTTCACTTCACAACCCTCCAGGGTAGAAAATTTCAAAGGTTCACTACCCTCCAGTTGATAAATTTCTCCTTATCTCTGTTCTAACCAACTTATGCTTTATTCTAAAACTGTGCCCCTGGTCATGGATTCCTCATCTAGGGGAAACATCATCCCTGCAAACAGCCTGTTAATCCCTGTAAGAATGTTATATATTTTAATATGATTTTCTCTTCCAGTCCCAGTCTACTCATTCCCTTTCCATACAAACTACCCCCAAAACTAGCTCAGTAAAATTCTTAAAATATGATTCTGAGCTTCAGTATACATTCAGGAACACTGATCAATCTCCTGTATCTTACAGAACATAATTCCTTGTCAGCTCTATTTTCTGAAGCAAATGTGTAAAAATTAATTCACAACTACTGCTAAAACTCTGTGTACAAATATCTAATCCACACAGACAAGTGTGAAGTTGGTATGAATAGCATAATTACTCACTGGCTTCACTGTAACTTCAGCAACAAATACTAATAGAAATAACTTACCGTAATCGCTAGATAATTTATATGGTACATAAACATTCCCATCCTCTGAAGCAGGCCATAAGCAACTTTTTGGTTCCCAGTTACAGACCATAGCATTTCTGGATTTATCAACTACAACATCGCCAAAATGAATTTTTTTATTTCCTGTCTGCTTTACTGCAAAAAGAGAAAAAAGCTGTAAATTGCACGTTAAACATTAAATACTTTTTATCCAAGCTGTAGTAAAAAAATCACCATATTTGTTATGCAAGTTGATCCAATCTTATAAATGCCATCTAAAAGTCAAAACTATCATATCTGATTGTCTCCAAATTGAAGAGAACATAAAGTACTGATAATAAGCAGCATCTCTACAGTCCTCATGACTGAACTTTGCAAGAATGCAATTCTGCAGAATGATTGAGGGATTCAAGATTACCTTTTCTTAGACATTTTCAAAACCAATTACCTTATACTGATTTCAGTGTAATTTAAAAATGAGTGTATTTCAAACTTTTAATTTCCCATGATTCCATCAGAACTATCTTCCCTTGTCTTAATGTCAAGCATTGGAAAGCTGTAACTCATCAAGCAATGGAAAGCTGGCCCAGTGCTTTATTACCAAGAATTCCTCTGAGAAGGCTATTCCGACTGAATGTACACAGACCGAAGACGCATGTGAAGGCACCCCCATACACCGGTGGTTTATTTTATACAGTAATGTTCTTATCTAGTGAAATCCTGCCAAAGAATCAGGAACAGGATTGGGCCAACTGATCCTTTGCGCTGCAAATGTCTATTTCAAGCATGCACATTATTTTTCAAAAGCTACTCAACAACTTATTTAAGTTATTTCATCCACTGCAAAGATATTTGACACTTGCAGACACCATGGATAGAAAGAGGCAATGTCCAAAAACTACTTTGAATGAGCTTCCCCTCTTTGGATGTCATCGCAGTGTTTCCACTGTGGTGTTGTAAATTTGCTCCTATTCTCATCCCGTTAGCCTGGTTCAGTAAAACACTGAGTCAAGCACTGGATCAACTAAACTTCTTTATTTCTCAAACACAAATACACTTCCTATACAAGGTCCAATCCTCATCTCTACTCGTCCAAGCCCTTCAGCCTCGTACGAGCAAGGTCCCAAGTGCTCCCCCAGAAGATCGAAGCAGACTTATGTGCTGTCCCCTCTTATATACTGTATTGGACCCATGGCGCAACATACATGGGGAGGGCAACCCCTACAAGCCAGTCATCAATAAAGATCATACAATACATCAATTGACAGTTCTCTAACCCAATCACAAAATACCAAAATTACATTGTTTCTACACAAAGTTACTAATGGAAGGCAGTTCCCCTAAGTAAAGAAACATTTTACCAGGTAATATAAATGATTCAGGCGAGGCCCCTTGCCGTGACCAATCACAAGATAACAGTGCAAAGACCATGCAACATATTTAACAGTGCTGTAGAGGCCCCTGGGGGTTAGGCCACTCCTTGGATCATCCCGGGTTACACAAAAAGCTGGAGAAACTCAGCGGGTGCAGCAGCATCTAAGGAGCGAAGGAGATAGGCGACGTTTCGGGTCGAGACCCTTCTTCAGACTGGTCAGGGATCAGGGAAACGAGAGATATAAACAGTGATGTGGAGAGATAAGGAACAATGAGTGAAAGATATGCAAAAAAGTATCTCATCCCCCTTGGCTATCGACAGACAGGGGGGTTGGTCTACCATGTGGTTTCCCGAGGTCCCTCTTGGGTGTGTGTGTGTATGTGAGTGTTCTCGCTGTGTTATTATAGACTTCTGTTTGAACCTGCCTGGCGTCTAGCCTTTTCCTGACCTCGTCCAGGCCACTACAGTGCTCTTATAACTAACATTTCCCCAACCAATCCTGATCATGCATTTGCAGCAAGGCTCAGCTCTTTCTGCGAAACCCTCATACATATTAACAATTGAAAGGGCATCACCCTGTACTTAGGTTCCTCCCAGGACCCAGACATTCTGGAGCCATGAACCTCTTGGTCTTTGCAGTCTTTGCAAAAAGATGCAAAGCAGGTTTTGCAAAGGCAGAAATCCTCCATTTTGTCAGACACTTATATGGCCAATATTATAATTCCCCTCTTTTATCATACTATGATAACCAATAGTTATCATCAATAATACATAAAAGCAAAGATGACAGCCAGATAACCTAACATGATGATGATGTAACCTATCAGAACTTCAAAGAACTTCCCAGGTTTGCATGGGCGTAGCTCTATGACTTCCGAATGATGAGTCTTCACCTCCGGAGTTTGCATGAGCGTAAATCCTCTTTGTTCATCTTGTCAGTTGTATCTGTTCTTGACTCTCAAGGAGTATGATGTAACCTAAGAGATTTCTGGATATAATGAGTTAGCAGCCTACTTTCCCACTGATACTCTTGCAGTGGTGAAGATGCACCCATGTATTTCTCCCTTCTACATTCACTGTTGTTGGAGTTGTCAGACGAACCTGGGAAGGTCCTTCCCAACGAACCTCCAACCCTTTCCTTACCCAATTCTTATAAAGACGTAGTACCCAGGCTTCACCTTAATAGAAGAGATCAACAAAGGCAAATCTCATAGTGCCCGAGTCAAAGCAGGAATGTAGTCAGTCATCTCCGCATTCATATGATGGAAATGTATAACTTTCATTGCATTTTGGTTCCAAGGGGTCTTTATGGGTCTAGCATAAATAATATCAGCTGGGCTCTTGATTTCCCTGCAGGCGTGACACACATTTGAAATAAAGCTATGGGGAGTAATTTGATCCAACCAATTCCTGTCTCTGCCTTTAACTTAGCCAATTTAGTTTTCAGGGTCTGATTAGTCCTTTCTACACGTCCAGTAGCCTGTGGTCAATAAGCAGTGCAATTGCTGCTGGATGCCCAGCTGTTCGCAGAATTCTTCATTAATTTGCCCAAAAAAATGAGGACCACTGTCAGAACCAAATCGAATAGGGACACCTAATCTAGGAACAATTTCTCTCATTAGCACCTTGACAACAGTGGCCGCTTTGTTATCAAGTGTCTGATAGGCCTCGATCCATCTGCTGAATACATCAACTATTATGAGTACATATCTGTATCCCTGGCATTTCTCCAACTCTATATAATCCACCTGCAAAGTTTCAAACAGACCCATGGGCAAAGGTGTCTTCCCATCTCCACAACCTACTCTCTAAATAAGGCAACTGCTACTCACTCTCTGGGCCAAAGTTTGTATTCTTGGATACCACCAAGTAGCTAAGAGAACAATTGCTCTTGCGCCGCAGTGAGTCACAGAATGCATATATTCCACAACGCAAACTGCAAGAGTCATGCAATCAATTGTGCACCCTAGTTCTTTCCACAGTTTCACATCCCCTTCAGAAGTTTCCTCCTGCAACTGAATAAGTTCCTGGATGGTTGGCATTGGCTTTTCCCAAGGGAGACCTGTTACCTAAACTTTTAGTCTGCCTCATTATTTTTGCCACCACCATCTTACGTTCCTGGGATACTTATTTTGCTGCCTGCTCAGCACAACGATTACCAATGTCTGTTGGGGTCTGTCCTTTTGTGTGTGCACTACACTTCATCACTGAAATTTGTCTGGGTAACATCAGGGCCTTCAATAGATCTGTCACCAATTGCTTATGAGATATTTGAGTTCCTGCCGAGATTAGGAATCCTCTATTCCTCCATAGTTGTCAAAAATCATGTACTACTCCAAATGCATATCTAGAATCTGTATATATTCACCCTTACATTTTTCTCAATGATACAAGCCCTAATTAAAGCAAATAATTCAGCCTGTTTTGCTGAATAAGGTGACTCAAAGGCAGCTGCTTCTACATTCTTCCCATCTTGATCTATAATAGCATACCCAGAAAATTTCTCCCCCCGGGGCTCAATGGATGCACTCCCATCTACGTACAAAGTTATGTCAGGGTCCTCTATAGGAGCATCTTTCAAATCCTCCCTCACGGATGTTTTCTCCTCAATTATAAATAAGCAGTCATGTCCTGCCTCTGACTGTTCCTCGAGTGGTGAAATACGGAAAGATGTCAGATTAATTGTGGTACAATGTTTAAATTGGAGTTTTGGATTGTTCAATAAGTAAATTTCATATTCATTTTCACGAGCCAATGTCAGATGCTGAGTTTGGAGTTGTCCTAACAAGGCCGCCACTGAATGGGAACTATATACTACTATCTCCTGCTGTAGGGTCATGTTTGCAGCAGACTGTAAATTATTATAAATCTGTGTCAGGATTTGAGTGCATAATGGGTGTCCCCTTGCTACTTGGTTGAATTTGGATGAATTGTAATCCACTGGTCTATGCTTTTCCCCATGCTTTTGGGTGAGGACTACAGACGAGCATTCAGAGAGAATGGTGCAATAAAGTTGAGAGGGTCTATTGTAGAGTGGTCTTCCCAATGCTGGGGCTTGCATCAATGATCTCTATAGATTTTCAAAAGCCTCCTGAGCTTCCTTGGGCAATTGGAATTCATCCTCTCGACTTGTATAGGGTGTTAATTATTTGGTTTCTAGAGCTATATTAGGGACCCAGTGTCTGCAGTAATTCACCAGACCGAGCCACTGTCTCATTTGTTTTGCTTCTTTAGGAATCGGAAATTCACAAATTGGTTTGAGTCTGCTCTTTTTTAAACTTCTTTCTGTAGCCAAAATTATTACTACTAAAAATTTGTTCAGCCATCAATACTTTGGACTGAGAGACCACATATCCTAAATTTGCCAGATAATTCAATAATTGAGCAGTGTCCTCGCGATTACTTGGTTCATCTATGCTAGTTACTAACAAATCATCCGCGTATTGTACTAAAGTAGATTTTCTGTTGAAACTCAAAATACTTAATTGTTCCTGGAGACATCGGGGAAACAAGGTAGGCAAATTATTGAATCCATGAGGCAATCCTGTCCAAGTGTATTGTTGTCCCCTGTACGTGAAAGCAAACAAATATTGGCTGTTCTTATGTAAAGGTAATGAGAAAAGGCATGTTGCAGGTCTACCAATGAAGAGATTCTTGCTTCTGCTGGGATTAGAGCTAAAATGTGAACTGGGTTTGGGACTAGAGCATGGAGCGGTTCCACCATTGCATTCACTGATCTCAGATCTTGGACCAATCTGCACTGGCCCTCTTTTCCTGCTTTTGGAACTGCTAGGATTGGTGTGTTGCAAATAGACTGGCATTTTACTAAGATATCCAGCAATCCCCGAATTAGCTTGTCTATGCTGGGAATGGCTTGTTGTTTTAATGGGTACTGTTGTGTTGAAGGCAATGTTACCTCTTTTTGGAGAGCTACTTGGATGGGATCAACACAAACATATCCTACCTGAGTTGCGTCTTCTGCCCACACTTGTGCGTCCACATACTCACATACCTCACTCCCCAGATGCTGGCGAAGCTGGGCAACATCTGACCTTGGAGCCTGATAAATCTTAATATTACATTGATTGGACAAGCCTTGTTATTCGTAGACATTCTGGTCGGCCATGTGAATTGCCTTTCTCAACATTGCTCCCAAGCCTTTTGCACTTGCTGGAAAGTTTATTCTGCAGTTCGTTTCCATAGGCTTACAAGTATTTCAGCGTATTCTGCAGTTTCATATTTTCCTGTCACTAGTGCCTAAATTTTTAGTCAGATCTTTTCCTTCCTGTTAACAGTTACTTTGTTTCCCTTTTCAGTTTCTCTGTAGCACCCCCTTTACTCTTGTTACAATCTCTCTTCCTCTGTCTTCGTGATGGGCATTCCCTGCTCCAATGGCCCTGCTCCAATGACTACAATTAAAGCAAAAGTCTGACATTACTATTTTGCCAATTTTAAAATACATTTTCAGAGGAGAATGGAGTTAACCGTTATTTTCCCATGATTTGGGAGTGTTTTTCATTCCTTTTCTTGCCCAATTTTCCGTGAGTATTGTAATGGTCTGTTTTCCTTACACTGGTACATTATTTTGATCAGTCCAGGGGGAGGAGTCAAGCAATTTTGTCCAACGGCTCTGGACTGACTAACTGATTAGGACTGTGAAAATTGATTGTTTGAGAGAAGCGTATTTGTCTTCTCTGCCCCTGATTTCCCTGCCAGTTCCCTCGTTGCTCTCTATGATCTCTTTGATGTCTGAAATCTCTCTGATCCCTCTGGTCTCTGAAATCTCTTCGCTGACCCCCTCCTTCATTTCGTCCCGTGCTTGGACACGCCCTACTCCAATGACTTAACCTTCCACAAGTGCAACATTGGTCTGGTCCCGGTATTCTAGTGCCTCTCCTGCTCGGTCTTGGGGAAATTGGTTCTAAAGCAAGCATGTTATCATAATAGTGATCTGGATAATCTGCTACCATTGTCCCTTCTGTCACCCCATGCGTTGCTCTGGTTGTAGGACTCCATAATCCTAAATCCGGCCTTGGTGCCTCCTTCTTTACCATATACTCTGTTTTTGCTTTTACTGCAGGCTGACTTTTCTGCTTTTTAATATCCTTCCATACAACCAACATGGTCTGGTCCTGACTTTCCTGCTTTTTAATATCCTTTGATACCTCACTGCACGAGCCATCTGACCAGTCCATGTTGTTTGTTTTAATTGCTTCGGCCACATTAGTTGGTTGGCAGTTCAATAATATTGCGCAGTACTGAGGAGAATTTGCCCCATTCCGAAAATTCATATCTCCTGACTGGTCCATATACAACTCCGAAAATCTTTCTAAAAACTCATATGCTCCCTCGCCTTTCTTTGGTCTTACATCCAGAATCCTAGCAATATCTATTGGCTTTTGTAAAGTATTAGCAAGGGCAGTTAAAACTGCATCGTCTCTTACATTATTATCAGTGATCACATTAGCCAGTGCTTCATGAGTTGGGTGTCCTAAGGTGGCTATGCTCTGGTATGCTCTGTAAGAATTATGATCTGTTATATTACAGCCCATAAGTCTCTGGAGTCAGCATTATACACTTGGATCATGGTTCGGAGATAATCCACAAAGGAAGCAGGTGATTTATTTTGTCAGCTATTTTACTCAGTACTGCCATCA
Source organism: Raja brachyura (assembly GCA_963514005.1). The sequence continues at coordinate 42,175,232 of OY740798.1, read as the reverse complement.
TCTCATTAGGTTTTCTTGGGGTATATACATCAATGGTTCGGGAATTGTTTGCACCCACTACTCAAAGGCTGGATTAGGCATTTCCCTAACTGGGAATTGACGATGGGATACTTGTTCTGCTTTCATAATATTATCTATATCAGTCTCTCCATCAATGTCCCCAGAGGCTACTTCACCCTCTGATCCTCATCACTAGGGGGATTACAGTACTTCTTAAAGGTACTTCTCTGATCTCTAGGTGGTCGTCTTATCCTTCTAGGTTTAGGCTCATAAAATGGTCCTGGTGATGTACTTCAATTCTAGCACTGTCTCTTTCTTTAAACACGGGAGCTATCTTCTTTGTCTTACAGCGGGTACCGTGCGCTACTGGACTACCTGCCAGTGGTGAACGGTTGGAGTCAAAGAACTCTGTACTGTTGTTGCTGCTGCTGTTTGAAAAGCAGGCTTTATTATGGGATCTGCAGGGGGCGTGGGTGGTGCTGCAGGCTCAGGTCTGTGATGCACATATGATGTTCAAGGTGCTGGATTGGAAGGTGTAGTTTGGGGAACGCAAGAGGAATAAGGTAGAGGCTGCAAACTTTTCCTAATTTTAATGCTTTCCCAATCTTCCAAATATTCATCGTCTCAAAGCCAAAACCAACCAACGGGTCCCTGAACTCTAAATCTCCAAATGCCGGTTTCCCTTCAAGATTGTTCTTTTTCTCCCGTTCCTTATGTTCCTTAATACACCCACATTTCTTCCTCGAGTTATCTGGAGGTCTGTTTCCTTCATTATCGTCTAACTCTCTTCCACGCTTCAAAGCTGCTTCCTTCCATTTAGCCATAGTTGCGGCCTCTCTACGTGCTTTTACTTCTTCATAATACTTTTGCCATAATCCTATCAGTGCCTTTGCTGCATCACTGTTACTGCACTACCAAATAATCTTCTCTACGTATTCAACTCCGTTCAATGTTCCAACCCTTCCTTCGGGCCATAAATCATCTCCCAATTTCTTATTTAATGCTCCAGAAAAATACTTTAATCTTTCTGCGGGAACTCGCTAAATACTAATTGTAGCGGACTTTCTGGATCCTCCATAGGATCTCGCTCGATTTGGTTTCCCATTGTTACCAACAATGCACACAATATCTCAAACGATTCATACAACATCTCAAACGATTCACACTTCACTTGCATCTTCCTGAGACTTAACAAGTTTGCTCCCAAACAATGGCCAAAAGCTTTTCAGAGTGCCAGCATGTCTCTCGCACAATCAATCTAACCTCTCAATACAATCAATCTCTCCTTTCAACCCGGGTACCCCAAAAATTCCTCACACACTCACGCATAAAAATTCACACAAGCTTCCAATCCTGTAAACAATTTCAAAGTCTGTAAACAATCCTAAATCTGCAAAAGATCTAAGGTGCTTCAATCTAAGGTGCAACGGAGCAATCAAACACACTTCAGCAGCAAATATCCTACACTCAAAACACCAATCTAGACAAAGACAAATTAGCTCATAACACGCAAGCAAAATCTTACTCAAACATGAAATTATGCTACATCACTATCATGCAAAAACGCAATATAGAACACGTATAATAACACATTAGTTAACTGCACAATTCAGAAATAAATCACAATATTTTAAAATTACCCAAATCGTGCTGACGTCAGTCAAAAAAACCCTTCCCACAGGTACAAAAGACTGTCCCTTCAAAGTACTTTTTCACTTGTTGGTACTTTTCCCATCAAGGTTCTTTTCCGCTAACAGGTACTCATTCCTCTCCCAAGATAAACTTGACCTACACTGCCCTTCAAGGTACTTTCTCCGCTAAAAGGTATTTTTTCCTCTTCCAAGTTACTTTTTCCACCAAGAGGTTACTCGTACCTTCAACCGTAGGATATGCCCCTGTGATTGTGCAGCCACGACTCGGACTCCAATTACAATAATAGACTTAATCACACTATTTTAATGTACAGTCGCGATTCAAACTACGATTACAACAGTAGTATCAAACACTCAAAAAACTCTAAATTAACGGCAACACACAATAAAGCAATGGCAATATTAAACACACTTTACAGTATAATATTTGCACAATTTCAAATGATCTAATATATCCACTGTAAATAAGCAATTCACATACTCTTGAAGCGTAAGACATCCTTTAATGACAGCACAGGGTATAACACACGTCAGCACTGGTTACATTCTTCTACTGAACTGTGCCCAGGGAGGGGAAAACGTTATGATTGATGTTAACTAAGGCGGGGTTAATGGTACTGAGGTAGCTATATTATTGGTTGCATGCATAACCATCTACATCCTTCCCCTTAGAAAATCGAAACAGATTGGAATTCACGACAACAGAATTAAACATAATCGCCATAACGGACAGGTGGCCTACTAATCCGACCCGAGCGCGTACGCGTCTCTCCCCCTTCCCCCGAAAGAACATAAGGAACAGGAGGCCGCGAAGCAGCTGGGGAACCAGAGAGGGGCTGCGGGGTGGGAGAAGCAGGAGAGTCAGAACCGCGAACACGAGCGGCAACAGGTCACCAGCGCAGAGGGGAACAGGGCGCGCGAGATGGGGACCGAGGCATGCAGGGAACACCGGCAGGGAAGGCAGCCGGCTGTTGGTATGAAAGAGGCGAGGCATAGGGGGCCGGAGGCTGCGGCTTCGGTTCGTTCACCGCAAGCAGGTGTTGACGGCTTCGACGATAGACAGTTCCTTCAAAGTCGACCAGGTACGAACGAGGTGCATCAACAACCCCAACTATGGTAGCCAGACGGGAGTAACCACTGGCGGTTTGCAACCGAACAACCTGTCCAGTCAGCAGAGGATCGAGTGGTCTGCACGAACGATCGTGAGAACGCCGCTGGCTGTCATGTTTCTCCCGAATGCGCCTCTGCACGGAGGCAGGCTCCAGCACCCGAGGTTGCAGCTGGCGCTGAGCAATCGGGATAGTGGGTCTGGTTGTTCTGGACATCAGACACTGAGCAGGGGACCCCATTGCCAGATCCCTGGAAACGTTCCTGAGGTTCAGGAGACCAAAAGACAAATCAGAATTAGACAGTCTCGCCTGTTCCATTAGAAGCTTGGCGCTGCGCACGGTCTGTTCAGCTAGGCTGTTGCTCTGCGGGTACTCTGGGCTGCTGGTGAAATGCACAGTTCCACTTGTGGGCAAAAACCTTGAACTCTCGGCTGGTGAACTGCCTTCCATTATCAGTCTGCAACCAGACAGGAGACCCAAAGGTGGAGAAGTGTTTCCGCAGCTTACGGATAACCATCTCCGACGTGAGGGATGTCAGCTAATCTACCTCGAACCAGTTTGAGTACGAGTCGACCAGGACAAGGTAGTGGTTACCATGCCACTCGAAGATGTCGGCAGCCAGTGAGGACCAGGCCAAGGCAGGAGCAGGTTGTTGCAGCAGGGGCTGTCGCTGCTGACGTGGTGCAAGATGTTGCATGTGGAGCAGGCAGAAACGCAGTCCCAGATATACTTGGACAATCCAGGCCAGTAGAACTGGCACTGAGCGTGGGCGAGTGTTGCATCGACCCCGGCGTGTCCGCTATGGGCTGAGCGATAGTAGAAATCAAACAGGGAGGACGGGACCACAATTTTATGTCCCTTAATGATAACGCCATTCTGTAGCACCAGTTCATCTCGGACCAGGAAGAAAGGCTGTGTTTCAGTCGGCGCGCTGGAGCGCTTCGTGGGCCACCCCGATTTAATCACCACGGCAAGCCGCTGCAAAACTGGATCGGTAGCGGTGTGTTCGGCCAAGAGCTGTAACTGCTTGGTGGGAATAAAATCAACACCCAGCACTAGCAAGTCCTCGGTTTCGTAGGGGTGGCAGGCACAGGAGGTCCACGGGGCGCGGGATAGGTTGTCCGCAATGTGCATCTCGGTGCCCTTCTTATAGGCGATATCAAAGTCGAAACGCTAGAGCTACAGCATCATACACTGCAGCCAGGCAGGGGCAGCATGAATCGGTTTGTTCAGAATTGTCACCAGTGGCTGGTGGTCGGTTTCGACCGTGAATTTGCTGCCAAACAGGAAGTCTCTGAACTTGGAGCAAGCGAACACTACCGCGAGCAGCTCCTTTTCAATCTGAGCATACCGCTGCTTGGTGTCAGTCATGGTGCGGGAGGCATAGGAGACAGGTTGTAAAGACCCATCGACAGACTGAAGGCAGGCCGCGCCCAGACCGAACTTGGAAGCGTCACAGGTGACGGTGATGGGGCGACTCGCGTCGAAGAACCTCAATGTCGGTGTGTTAATCAGTCTGGACTTGAGACAGTCGAAAGCCTGCTGGTGCTGTGGGAGCCAGGCCCAGGCGATATCCTTTTTTGTGATCTGCCGCAGGGGTGCACTCAGCTCGCTGAGATTTGGTATAAACTTCCCAAGTCAATTCACCATGCGCAGGAAGCGTTGCAGACCTGGCACGTCGGTGGGGGCTACCATCTCGGAGATGGCAGCCGCCTTCAAAGGGTCGGGTTTTAGTCCGTTATAGAGGTGAAAACATGTCCAACATACGTGACTTCTGAGACACGAAACCGGCACTACTTGGGGTTCAGCTTCAGGTTGGCCTTTCGTGCCCCATACAGGACGCGGCGGAGGTTCAGGTCATGCTCAGCAATGTCCTTCCCATAGAACAGGATATCATCCACGATGATGGCACATGGCAGGTCTGAGAATATCTGCTCCATCGTTCGCTGGAACACCTCGCTAGCGGAATTGATGCTGAATGGCATTCGCAGAAACATGAATCTGCCAAACGGTGTTGAAAAGGTCGTTGGTCAGAAGACGCTTTGTCCAATCGGATCTGCCAAAACGAGTTCTTGGCGTCTAGGACCGAAAAGATGGTGGCCTGCCCGACCTGAGCCGCCACATCCTCAACGGACTGCATGGGGTAGTGGGGCCTCCTGATGGCAAGGTTTAAGTCCTTCGGATTGATGCACACACGTATTTCATTCTTGTCTTTCTTTAGCGTGGCAACCATGGTCGAGACCCAATCGGTGGGCTTGCTAACTGCTTCTAGCACCCCCATTTCAAGTTTATTCATGGATAACCCCTTGAGATGGACAGTCATCTCGTTTTCGAGGGGGTCCAACATAGAACATACAGCACAAGACATAACATACATAGAGGCTCTCATTGACCCACCTACCCACACACCAATCCCAAAACCCCTCCATCCCCACTAGTTTATAACAATTGTTAATTGACTTTACATATCCAATAATAATAAGTTATGTGTTACAGCATAATGTTGATGCATAATACCACATACCACTTATCATACACAGTACGTTAATACATACTATCAACATTATTACATGATATATTTTTTCATAGTATTGTGACACAATACAATATAAGACCTTGTTACACTATGCAATACAATAATACATAAGTGTAATGGCCATGCATATACAATAGTTATGCCAAATGATCACACACAGAGCAAGCTAGATAAAGGAGCTTGAAGACTCTAATACTAGAAACAGGTACAAGGTTTTATAAGTAAGGGTAAAAGTGTATTTTTAAATAGACGAAATGAGCTAATAGTTCTTATGGTACTAGGCAGAGTGTTCCAGTCAGAAGGAGATTTGAATTTAAATGCACGTCTCCCAATTTCTTTGTTAGTTCTTGGAATGAAAAAGAAGGGTTGCTGAATATGTCTTAGTGAATATGAGGGTGTGTATGGTAATGGGTCTTGTTTTAAATAAGAAGGGTAATTGAGATGGATGCATTTAAAGATGAACTGGAACCAGTGTTAGCATCTTTGAGCGTGGGGGAATAACCAGTTTAATGTTTCGTGCATAGAACAGTGGTGAGTTAGATATGGACACCTTAAAATAAATCTGCAGAGACTATTATAAACTACATTGAGGGGTTGAAGATGTGTATCAAATGTATTCTGATAGACAACATCAGCATAATCCAATGTTGGTAGTAGTAGTTGAGAGACAATTATTTTTCTCATCTGAAAGGTGAAACAATTTATATGGCAGTAAAGAATAGCTAAATTACAGCTGAGTTTTTTAGTAATCGTCTCAATATGCTGCGTAAATGAAAGCGTTGGGTCGAGCCAAACACCAAGATATTTGAAGTTCAATACTTGTTCTAATGGTGATCCTTCATTAAATGATATAGTCAGATCTACAGAATTACCAAGGCCTTGTCTGGTACCTAATAACATACCACATGATTTATTTTTATTTAAAATTAATTTGTTAAATAATAGTCATTTCTGAACAGGAGTAAGATCTGATTGAAGGGATCTTTCAATTTCAGACTTGTTAGTACTAGATGTATATAGCACTGCATCATCAGCATATAGTTGTGTTTGACAGTCAGAACAAATATTAGGGAGGTCGTTAATGAAAATAGAGAAAAGGGTTGGTCCCAAAGACGGACCTTGCATGACCCCCTTCTCAACAATTAAGGAATTGGAATTGACTTCCATTAAAGGTAACACATTGGCGTGTGTTATGAAGGTATGAGTTAAACCACAGTAGATTGTTTTGAGAAAGACCAATTGAGTAAAGTTTATCAAGCAGTAGGTAATGGTCACCAACATCAAAGGCCTTGGTTAAATCAAGAAATATGGCACCAGTGAGTTTACCATCCTCAGAAGCAGAGAACACATCGCTGGTGAGTTTTAACAGAGCTGTAGTTTTGGAGTGATTAGGTCTGAACCCAGACTGGCATGGAGATAGAATGTTGAAAGTTGAGACATAATGTGATAGCTGGTTGAACACTAGTTTCACGAGGATTTTAGCCACCGAGTTGATAATTGTCTGAAGAAGGGTCTCGACCCGAAACGTCGCCTATCTCCTTCGCTCCTTAGATGCTGCTGCACCCGCTGAGTTTCTCCAGCCTTTTGTGTAACCCTCGATTCTCCAGCATCTGCAGTTCCTTCTTTAACACTTTGTCTACTCCACTGCGATATCTCCTCAAGGTATGCCTACTTTGAAGAAGTTCTCCTCCTCCCTACGAAGACCAGTCTGAAGAAGGGTCTCGACCCGAAACGTCGCCTATCTCCTTCGCTCCTTAGATGCTGCTGCACCCGCTGAGTTTCTCCAGCCTTTTGTGTAACGCCCGAGTTGATAATTGAGATGGGGCGGTAATTGTTAATATCGTGTGGGTCACCTCCCTTATGCAGTGGAGTAACATTGGCACACTTCCATGCGGAATGGAGGGTACAAGTTGAGAAGGACAAATTAAACACGTCGCATAGTGGGTACATTAGAATATTAGCTCCTAACTTAATTAATTTAGTCTCAATACCAGCTGGTCCAGATCCACAATCATCCTTTAATTCATTGAACGTCAACAGGTTTTATTTTTTGAAAAGAAAAAGAGCTTCTACATGTAGAGGTAGCTGGAAAGTCACATATAATAGAGGAGTCAAACACAGTAGAGCTACGTACAGTGGAGAAGAGATGGTTGAAAGCATTGGATATAACAGCAGGGTCCTGAATGATGTCATTATTGACCCGAATCTGAGTGCTGATATTTTGATTTGATTTATTAAGAACATTATTTAGTCTTTTCCAGAACTTTTTTGGATAATGTATGTCTTCAGAAAGATGTTTTTTAAAATGACTTGATTTAGCATTACGTGTTCTTGTCGTATACTGATTCCTTAAGGACCTATATTTTTCCCAATCAGGAGGGTCCTTTGTTTCCCTGAAAGTCTTCCAGACTTTATCCCGCTCATTAAAAAGGTTGATCAAATCAGCACTAATCCATGGTAAATGTTTTCCCTTGACTTTTATTTCTCTCCAGGGGACATGCTTATCGATAACTCTTGTGACTTCAGTGTATAAATAGTTCCAGGCATCCTCAACAGTTGGTATAAGTTGAAACCTGTCCCAGTTTTTTGCAATCAGGTCATACATATAATTATCATAATTACATTTTCTAAATTGTCTGACACAAACAAGTTTAGGAGGAAGATGGGAAGGTTTAATCTTCCACACACAGAAGATAGCAGAATGATCGCTAAAGCAATCTGACAAAACACCAGATGTTAAGATTCGGTCAGGATGGGTAACAAGAATCCAATCTAATAGTGATGTAGAATTGCCATGAACTCTGGTAGGTTAGTTGATTAACTGGGTCAGGTTTACACTTTTAAGCAAGTTTTTGTCGTTAGAAGAGGAGCGGTCGAGCCAGTTTTTATTGAAGTAACCAAGAAGCACTAATTCACATGGGTGTTCAATAGATGTGAGAGTGGATATTAGAGACTTAGTTGAGTCAGGATGAACGGGGGGGGGGGGGGGGGGGGGTCGATAGATAGTGCCGATGATTAGATGTTTATTCTCATGAAGTTTTAACCTAATGAAAAGGCTTTCAAAAGAGAGATGAGGTTACTTTAGCGATGGCAGATTCAGATATAAAGCGTGTTAACACATAACAAGCCACACCTCCAGCTCTCGTAGGACTATCTGCTCTATATAATGCAAATTTATCAATATGAATATCATGGTCACAAATTTCACTATGTAACCATGTTTCTGAAAATGTTATTATGTCAGGTTTATTCTGTGCAATCCAAACTCTAATTAAATCAATCTTTGGAAGAAGACTCCTAATGTTCAAATGGATGATTTTTAGGCCTTTAGCTGCATCAATTGTGGATCAATTGGGTGTAAATAATGTTGGGGGAGTGGGGCAGGGAAATAGCATGAGAAAGGGGACAAGAGAGCCACATGCACAGATTGACACAAACACACACACATAGAAGACGGTATAGACAAAGCACACAAGATCAGGCTGCGTCATTGAGAGAGAGAGAGAGAAAAAAAGCGAGCATACACACCTCAGTCTGCATAGCTCATATTTATGCAAATAGATCAAAGTATTTCGACCATGTTGTTGAGCATCGCCTCGACCTTGTCTTTTATGGCGTGGGACACCCTGTGAGGTGTGCGGACCACGGGTGTCACATTTGGGTCAATGGAAATACGGTAAGTCAGTGGTAACTTTCCCAGGTCGTCGTTGAACAGGTCTTGGTATTCTGCTACTGGGTCAAACGACAGTTGCACTTTGTGGACCGTATGGTCGAAGAACACCAGGCCAAAATCCTGGCACGCACGGTTGCCCAGTAGAGTCACACAGTCAGAGTTCAAAACGTAAAAAAACAGGTTTCGCGTGGCCTTCTGCAGCACACAAGTTAAAGTGGCCCTCCCCACTGGCCTTAGAATCTCTCCTCCATAGGCATGCAGAGTTGAACGGTCGGCAACCAGGGGCGCATTAGTCCTTATCTTGTTGAAAAGGTTTATTGACAAAACATTCACTCGTGCCCCCGTGACTACCTTAGCGAGGAAGGTCAAACCATTGACAGCTATTGAGACACTGGGATCGTTACGCTGGCCAGGTGCGTGGAGGAGGGTAAACAAGCTCGACTCCTCTGCAGAACTAGATGGTTCCTCCTCGTAGGAATCTGCAATGGGAGGCTGTGAGCCGTAGCAGTTATCAGATTGTGTCAGCCTGTTTAGATTAGGTCTGGAAGTCTGTACAGCTTTCCCACGGGAACGACAGGCAGCAGAGAAGTGGTTTAACTTTTTACAAACATTGCAGGCCTTACCATAAGCAGGGCACGTCGACAGTCTGTGGTGCATGTAGTTACAGTTCGGGCACCTCTTGGGGGGCAATTCGCCAGGACCAGGGTTGGCACACGGCAGAAAGGCAGTGTTTCCAATCCGAGGCTGTGGTCTCTTAAACCCAGCCAGGTTGATAGATTTAGTGCCTGAATCACGGTGATCATCTGGCAGTTCAACGACCTCAGACATTCTGCAGGCATGCATAGCTTTGACTAACGTTAGATCCGAATCCCTTAGAAGCTCACAACGCAACTTCTGGTCACGCATGCCAGTTACTAAAATGTCTCTAGTGAGCTGGTCAGTCATGTCACCGAAACGGCACCGCTGGGCCAAATAACGCAAATCGGCAATAAAACATTCAATGGGTTCATCAGGCAACTGTTTCCTTGTAAAAAATCGTGCCCTCTCAAGAATGCGGTTTGAGGGCAGGTCACAAATCTCCCTGAACTTACGTAGCAGGCAAGTAGGGTCACTGTCTGATTCTGCAGGAGTAATCATTCGCGTCCAGGATCGCTGGAGCATAGGTAAAAGTTCTGGCTCTCCTCATGGCATCAGGTCCGACAAGGTTGAGGAGGAAGGAGGCTTTGACAGAGTCGGGTTCGGCACGGTGTGCGACGTTGAAAAAGTGGGTGAAATCAAATTCAAACGTGGCCCAGCGCTCACATATGTCAGCATCAAAGACAAGCTGCACAGGCTTTCTGCAAGAGCAGAGAGGTTGAGCACAAATAAACACAAAATGAAAAGAAATAAATAAAACCCGATAGACAGGAGAAGCAGGTATCTTCCAGCTTCGACACCATGTAAATAAGCAATTCACATACTCTTGAAGCGCAAGACATCCTTTAATGATAGCATAGGGTATAACACACATCAGCAAACACTGGTTACATTCTTCTACTGAACTGTGCCCAGGGAGGGGAAAGCGTTATGATTGATGTTAACTAAGGCGGGGTTAATGGTACTGAGGTAGCTATATTATTGGTTGCATGCATAAACCATCTACATTCACTTTTATTAATGTATAATAGCCAATGCCCTTAATATGAGAGCCCGGAATAGTTCAATAAAGGATCTCTATACAATAGCCAGTCCTTCAATATGAAGCCCTGAATTTCGTTACATTTGGATCGAAGAATTTAGATGTTTACACTCCCGTAAATACCTTTCCACTACTTTAATTCCTTTATCCGGGTACTAATAACAGATGCGGTGTTCTCAGTGTTATTTGGTATTTTCTGCAAATTATACTCCAACACAGTTCCCAGTACTTCAAAGTCTTCAAACCTATCCAAAGTTCTTATACTACTCACGCAGGCGGGGACTCCAACACTGCTAGGCTTTGTCCTACAACCTGCTAAGTACCTGGGCTTCAGCACGTCTTCCACTTCGTGCTGGTTTTCGATGCCGATTTTTAAAAGTGTCCTTCCAATTACACCCTCAGCACCAACACAGTACTTACTCTCCTAGCACGGTCTCCTACTCAGCCCTGTCTCTTAAGATACCCCAGGCAATTCTGGCATTCCAGTCTGAGCCAGGGACTCTAACCCCGATCCTTGTCTCTACTCATCCAAGCCCTTCAGCCTTGTGCAAATAGACACCTCCAGCAGGCCAGCACGGTCCCAAGTGCTCCAACAGAAAATCGACGCAGACTCATGTGCTGTCCCCTCTTATATACTGCGTCGGACCCATGGCGCGAAATACATGGGGAGGGCAACCCCTACAAACCAATCATAAATAAAGTTCATACAATACATTAATTGACAGTTCCCTAACCCAATCACAAAATACCCCATTACATTGTTTCTACATAAAGTTCCTAATGGAACTTAATATTTCCTAAGTAAAGAAACATTTTACCAGGTAATATAAACAATTCGGGCAGGGCCCCTTGCCTTGGCCAATCACAAGATAACAGTGCAAAGACCATGCAACATAGTTAACAGTGCAATTATAACATACCTTTCCCCAACCATCCCTGATCATGCATTTGCAGCAAGGCTCAGCACCTTCTGCAAAATTCACATACATATTAACAATTGAGGGGACATCTGGACATCAGTACTTAGCTTCCTCCTAGGACACAGACATTCTGGAGCCATAAACCTCATAGTCTTTGAGCCTTTGCATAAAGATGCAGGTTTTGCAAAGGCAGAAATCCTCCATTTTGTCACACACTAAAATTGCCAATATTATCATTGTTCCCACTTGATGTGATACATAATAAAATAACAAAATGACTGTGAGCAGGATTTGGCAATGTGGCATCTCAAGCCTGCTCGGTCATTCAGTAAATTCATAAATGACACGCAGATACGCATAACTCATGCAGAATTGCAATCTGCTCATGTCCAACATTGTTGTAGCAGTGGAGTTCTTTATATGTTGCACTCTTCTGTTCCTTTGAAGTGTTCATGGATGGTATCTGCTCCCATTGTAAATTGCTAGTTGTTTACAAATAGTATCTTGCTGTTCGACAAAGATAGCAATGAGCTCCCTAGTGGTGCTGGTTTCCAGCGGGCACAGTGACGGACGCACCACACATCCCTGTCCTCCATGCAGCTGGTAAGCTCCTCTTTTGTCTGTGCACATGCGTCTTCCATCAACGTCTTCAGCATCGTCTTGATTGGCCATACCGGGTCACGTGGGCTGTTCCCAGAGCACAACCTTGTTTGCCGGAATTTCTTGGGTGGCAGTGACAGTGACCAACGAGCCTCATCCTCTCGGTCGGAGGTGGGCATTGGTGATGTGGTAGACATCCGAGACGTCCATATTTTCCCCATGTTATTGAAGGCTTTTCATGCGAGCACTTTCCGGACCTTGATGTCATTCTCTGAGCTCATCATCCTCGCTCCAAGGTACTTGAAGTCCTCCACTTTCTTGAGAGATGCATCGCCACTGGTCTTGAGGGGTTCATGGTTACCAACATTGAATGCCATGTACTCCGTCTTCTTGGCATGTGCCATGTCTTCTTCCCTAGTGACATGTGCTTTGTGTCATAGAGACTAGACTCCATAAAGGCAGAATCGCATTAGATTGTCTCCGTCTGTGCTACCATGACATCAATGAACTGAGCCAGTCAGTGCTTTGTGACAGGTTGGTCACGGGTCCTTTCAATGTTAAGATCATGCGCCATGCAGCCCTCTCCAGGGGCATGAGAATGAATTCATCCAAATCCATTGTTATCTTCTGCCTCTTGGACTGAGAGACCCGACAAAGAACTAACTATCAGATTGTTCATGAAAATATCCCAATTGTAGTATTTATCCAAGTCTCTTCAAGCTGTAGGTTGATTGTGTGCAGATTTTGAATATTGCAGGAAACATCTCGAGCCATCTCCTACCAGGATCTTCCAGTGATGACTTTGGTGGTTTCCTGTTCGTGGCATTTTCAGCAACATATATTTAAAACTGTTCATTGTCGTATTTAATTTTAGTGACTATTAGGGATCTTGCATAATCTACTGCTCAATGAAGTAGAATCCCAATGGAAGCCATGGGCAAGGTAAATAAGGACCTGAAACGAGCAGTTCAGAAGCCTTCTGAAAATTTGATTCCAAAGAGAATCTGATGGCCATGATGGCACTCTTAAACTGCACTATTTATATTGTATTCCTTTTACCAGTTTTATCCATTTGGCTCAAAGTCAATGTCAAACCAATAGTAATGTAGCAGAAGAACGGAGTGAGGGGTTTGAAACAAGATGCAAAATACTTAATTATTGTTGTGCTTTCCATGAATAAATACTGCTCATATATTTTTTAATTGTTATAATCAATGTTAAACTTAATTAATTTTATAATTCTCGTGTGAATTATCCAGTACAAAAATAGGTCATCTGGTGTCTTAAGATAGTTCTCCATCAAAGATAGATTAAGATAGTTCTCAAATCAAAAAGTGGATGAAGGGAATTCTGAAAAAAAATTTGAAACATTTTTGCAGTTCAGACAGCATAGGTGAAAAAATAAACCAAATTAATATTTCAGATTGTAGATGAAAGGTCTTCAGCCTGAAACATGAGCTCTCTTTTTCCACTGATGGTATCAAACCTGTTCTCATATTTTCTGCTTTTATTTCTGAGAAACCATTGTGGCCCATTTGTCTCCTCCAAAATGTCTCAATAAATTTCAACATTCACTCACTACTTTTCACAAACCATTACAACCTTAACATTGTTTAAGCAGAATATTCCATGAGTAAATATCCTTCTACATTTAAACAATTGCAATATTTTCCTTTCAATTCTTTCTTAATATGCCTTCTTGTCACTGATTCACAGGGCAATGCTATTTGACTAGTTACATTATTAAATGCGTCAGAATTTTTGAATTCACAAACATCTATAAAACCTCACCCTTGTGGAAACAGCCCCATCGTATTGTTTCTCTTAATAAATAGCTTTTTATCTTCATACCTATATTCCCTAAGACTGAGTACTATAAGTACTCAAAACTGCACAATAACGTTCAATCCATCAAGTATGATAATGATATTGTTTAAAGAACTATTTTATTTTCCAACTTTAATCCAAAACATGTCTTACATAGTTCTTTGTTCTGTTTTAAAATTATACGAAACACATCTTGTTCAGTTTCTTCGCTTTTCATACCATCTGAAAATGAATCAAAGGTTAAAATGTAATTAATTTTACAATCATATTTTGAAATGTTTACACAAATGGACTCCTTGGCCCTTGGTGAGGGCTATTTCAGCACTCTCCTAATTTTTAACAGTTGGATTTTATATAATATTTTAAACTGTGGTTGACAGGGTTGTACCCCATTTTGAACTAAAGTGCGACCTCTATCAACTGCCATCTCCATATAATTTGCCAAAACCACTGTATCATTATTTGTGGCACAATGATCAGTTGTGCGAATAATTTTATATTTCATAAAGATAACCTCTACTCAATTGATTGAAACACTCATCCCCTTCCTATTCTCAATAAGACAGGAGTTGTGTTCCCTCCAATGGAATTCCCCAACAGTAGAATTCTTCAACCTGTATCTCCCTATCCAAGGGCACAGTACACAAAAAAAATGTTTAAGTGATTCACATCAGAAATAATATTGTATATATATATCATGAGTTAGCTTCTATGAAGAAAATGAATTATGGATAGAGCCTTAACAGGACAATTCTTTCACTAAGAATTTCTATATTAATCCCTTTACAAACTAAGCAAAGAACAAAACAAAATGGAGTTTCCTGGATTGTTGGTAGGATCTGGAGGGGGTAGCAGTGTACAGGACAGAGCCCGAGATCCATCTGTAGTTCTGCACTCATAAAAATATTGTTGTGCACTGATCCTGGATGCTGCAGTGAAAAAACAATAGCATTTCCCAATTTCCAATTCCCATTTCTCTATATCAGGAAACAAACAAAAGAATTATTGAATACATTTTCTAAGATTCTTTCCCTCCACTTGGTGCTCTCCACTTGCCTGAAAAGTAGCAGTTTCAATTTACAAAGAACTACACTTCAAACCCAATGCCTATAAACTAATGTGTAAAAACCACAAGTGCTACTGAAGTGCTATTAATAATTTTCATTGGCTTATTGCACAGCACTACATCAAAAATGTAGTGTCAGGAACCAAAGCTGTGTCCAGAGTTGGTGATGAGGTGAGAGCAGAGAGAGTAGGGAGACGGGTGATGGTGTAAACTTCTATAACAGATCTGATCAGGGATTCTGTAGGGAAGGTCCGTCAGCTAGTGATCAGTGAATGGTACCTTAAAGCCCTGTCCCACTTTTACGACCTAATGTCGTCACGAGGTCGTAGGAGGTCATAGGTAGGTCCTGATGCTAGTCGTAGGTACTCATGGCATAAAGTAGGTCGGGTCGTTTTTCTAGCCTGATGAAAAATGTCCACGAGTAAAAAAGGTTGTGAATTAGGTCCTGAAAGTGGGACAGGCCCTTTATTGGGAAAAGGATAGTAGTGGAGATCAGTCATCAGTGAGGTTGTGCGGGATATCAATGGGCAAAAACAAGTACTAGGACTTCAGTGGAGTCCCAGTCGAAAAGGATTAATCAAGAGTGGGCGTTCCAGAGACAAGGTAGACACATTTTCATCCACATTACTCTAAAGAGACGGAAATTGACATGATGATAATTGAGGCAGGCCTGAGTCTGGAGTCATATCTTATTGTATCATATATTTAAGTATGACTCATTCGAGGAAATGTCTGGTTGAATTTCAAAAGAATTATGAAACAATTAAAAAATGGTCATAATCATGTCGCAATGCCCAGAACCCGAGGAAGCCGAAAGAGTTATGGAAGTCTTGTTTTTGGATTTTACGCAGCTTCTTCCAGCCTCTACAAATAACAAAGAGTTAGGTTGTAAAACCCTCAATGTGATACTTTTGTGTAATGATATACGACTGCACGTATTAAAATTGTAATTCTCACCAACACATGCATTCATTCTTGGATTAAACCCATTACATAACAAAAAGTATAAATATGCATTAACTAATGCATTAAGGCCCTTATCCAGGCTTTTTTAACATTTGGAATTAATTGTTCTCTGTTGGCTGTCCTACCATTAGTCATTCAATATAAACTAGAGCTTTTTCAAAACTCCAAACTCAAGGCAAAACTAAACTGCAGATGCTGGAAATCAGGAATAAAAAGAGAACATCCAGGAGATGCTCATCAGATCATGCACCTCTGTAGAGCGCGAGGGCAAATGTTTCAGGTTGATAACTGTTCATCAAACTATACTGATAAACCAGTTCTTATTAAAGGTCGTTGATATGAAGTATTGTATCTGATACCATAGATATTTCCTGATCTCCTAGACATTAGTAAAGTGATTCAAAATTCTAATATCACTCTCATTTGCCTATCTTGGCTCTTTTCACCAAATCACAGTGTCTTCTGATAATGTGTCCTGGCTTTAAAAATATTATTTTTCTTTTTGAATTCCTCCAGCCCTGCAACTGTCTAATATCCATGCTCACCAATTAAGGTATTTTATTATCTGCACCATATTAGCAGTCAAGTCTTTAGCTTCTTGGCTCTCAACTCTGGAACCCATCCCAAAACACATCAGCCTCTTTGGTCTTGCTTCGGATGCTCCTTAAAACTTTATTTGTGCCCAGCCTTTAGGCAACTGCCTTAACATTTCCTAATGTGGTTAATTTTTGGCAATTAATAGTTATGAAATCCATTTACTACATTAAAGGCAAAATACAGTTGCAAGATGTTGATAGTAGCCTTTAAACATTTACTTAAGGTTTGAGGTTTTCGCATTATTTTAATTTTAAGGGACAGAGAGATTCAGGCCACATGCAACATTTTGTCCTCAATGCAATCGCCTATATTATCCTCCACATTAAACATTTTGTCCACCATGCACCCCTGTCTCTCTCACCCCTGACCTTTAGTCTGAAGAAAGGTATTGACCCGAAACATCACCCATTCCTTTTATCCAGAGATGTCGCTTGTCCCGCTGAGTTATTCCAGCATTTTGTGTCTGTCCCATATCATTCTTTCTGTTCTGGGGCTCCCCCATTGCCAGAGTGAGGCTATACACAAATTAGAGGAGCAGCACCTCCTATTCCGCTTGGGTAGCTTACAACCTAATAGTTTGAACACTGAAGTTTCCAATTTTAGGTAACTTCTACAAACACCCTTGTAACACCTCCATGTAACACACCCCTACCCACTTATTTTTCCCACCCACTCCCTTCCCCTGGCTGCCCTTGCATTGGTATCTCCCTACCCCCTCCACCCCTTCCACCAATAGTCCTTCATCTAGCTTCACAATCTACAACCATGCATATCAACCATGCATTTCTTACAAGATAGCGCCTGCCTGCGGCGACCTTTGCGGAGCAACAGAACACAAAAGGCTTAAATGCAACTTCCATCCTCACCTGGATCAGGAAAACGGTAGAAATCGGTGCCGTTTCAGACAAGCTGCTTGAGCACCTCAAGGCTCTTGCAATTTTGCGATCTCCCGCAGCTGCGGGAGTCTTGGACTTTAAACTTTCCCACGCTCGCTGGAAATCACCCGACCCGACGGAGGAACGTAGGTACTGTAGCTGGAAACCCCAGGATGACCTCCAGAGCCGACGAGCTGGATCCTCCAGGAACAATGAACCTGGAGCTGCTGACTTTGAAGGTACCCCCATTCGTTATGGAGCTGGAGCTGCCGTCTGTGAAGGAATTCCTGTTCCAGCGCAGGTTCGCAGAAACAGCAGGTACAGTAAGCACAATACCTGGAAACAAAGGGGAGGCCTCCATTGTGACCGGAAACGTGGCCGACGGACAGGACTTCAGGTCAGACTGAAGCGCAGGGGCCTTCGGCTCCCTCTCCCCACTATCCTACTGGGCAATGTACAGTCCGACCACCTGAGTGTTCAGGGTGAAGGGCGTATTGACCGGATGGAGCGGCTGCTGGAGCTCCTGCTTCATGGTCAACAGCAGCAAGCGTCCAGCAGCGACAGGCACAGGGCTGTTTCACCAACTTCTACCATCAGCCTGGAGCAGCAGGAAGAGGAGGTATTGGTCGACCCCATCCCACCTCCGTCCGATTTACCAGCGGAGGGCCTTCTCGATGTGGCCACTAAGTTCGCGGCCCCACACTCAAAATTGGCAGCCACAGTGGACTTTCTCAACAACCATCAGCTACAGGAGGAGGTTCTCATGCAGGCCATGAGCCGTCACAAGGCTCCAGCCAACTGCAACTCCCTCAACGTGCCTGTGGTCAATACGCCGATATGGGGCAACATCAGTGCGGCTATCCGTCAACAGGAGCTGAAAATTCAGCGGATCCTGAAGCTCCTCACGGCCGGTATTACCGCCTTTGTGCGGTCGGTTGATGGGGATGAGTTAAACTTGGACCAGGAGGATGCTCTCGCTCTGCTGTGTGCAACTCAGCATGAAATAAATGGGTTCCGCAAAAACAGCATCCGCCCGGCGCTCAACCCTAAGTTTGCAGGGTTGTGCAAACCACCGCCGCCGCCCCGTCAGCTCTTTGGCGAAGAACTCTCTAAGTGGGTCAAAGAGCTTGACGAACAAGCCAAAACGGTGGGACTCATGCGCCCTCACAGCGCCCCCACGCCGTCGTGCTCGAAAGCTCCGCTTGTTCGACCACGAGGATCTGCCAGCACCTCTACAAGGACCTACCCTCCAGCTCCACCTCGTTACCAACCACCCCAGCACCAGGGGGCTTTTTTAGGACAAGGTCGACAGAAACCCTGGTGGAAGATGGGTACTGTAGATGGAAGATGTGGAAGAGGACGCCGCGCCCTCAAGCCAACCCAGCACCTCCACCCACACGTGTCAAGGGCCGCCGGTAACCGCGGAGGTGAGGCGGTCTGGTTCTCTTTTTTCTCTTTGTTTAACCTCACATGTTGGTGGGCGCCTTCGGTTCTTTTTGGGTGCATGGGGTGATATTACTGGTGATGAGTATGTGTTACGAAATGTTCAGGGTCACAGCATTGAGTTTCTTAATGGGGACATTCCTCCATCCCAGCACAGGCCTGGTCGTACATTTAAATTGTCTGCTGCAGAACAGGCAGCAGGCTATAAGGAAATTTTGAGGCTAGAGCAGAAGGGAGTGATAGAGAAAACGGTTCATGAGCCGTGGAATTTGTTTCCAATATATTCACTCGACCTAAGAAGGATGGAGGCTGTCGGGTCATTATTGATCTGACTAGTTTAAATACTTTCGTAACATATACTCATTTCAAAATGGACACTTTTGAAACAGCCAAATCATTGATTTCACATGGTTGCTTTATGGCATGCATTGATTTACAAGATGCGTACTATACTGTATCCATTCAAAAATGTTATAGGAGGTTTCTGAAATTTATCTGGATGGGTCAACTCTGGCAATATAGGGCTTTGCCCAATGGGCTTACCACAGCCCCTCGATTATTCACTAAATTGGTGAAGCCAATTATGGCTTATTTACGACAACGACATCATATAGTAATGGCCTATTTAGATGATATCTTAATTGTGGGCCACACCCTGGAATTGGCTCAACAGGGTGTTGCAGCTGCAGTCAATTTATTTCAGCAGCTGGGATTCATTGTCCATCCAGCAAAATCAAAGTTCTGCCCCTCCCAGGTAATTGATTATCTGGGGTTTACGGTGGACTCGCATGAGGGTCACCATACCACCTAATAAGGTTGAGGAGGTCACCCAGGTGTGTCAAGGTTTAATCACCACTAGTATACCATCGATTCGTCATACAGCTACAGTAATTGGCAAACTTGTAGCATTGTTTCCGGCAGCCCGATATGGGCCTTTGCATTATCAGAATTTGCAAAGGGCCAAGATCGCTGCGTTAAGACAGCACACTGGTCATTATGATCGACCAATGCAGCTGCCGCCTGAAGCGACGGATGAGTTACGATGGTGGGTGCGCCACATTAGTAACTTGTTTAAGCCTATCATTGAGGCTAATCCGGTGGTATACTTGCAAACTGATGCGAGCTCTTATGGCTGGGGAGCTACGGATCATTCCTCTAGTTGCGGGGGCAGATGGGATACCCTTGAGGCTACTATGTTGTTGTCACAAGGGATCAACTATTTGGAGCTACTTGCAGCATTCCACGGACTTCGTGCTTATTGTTCCAAGGTTTTTGGGGCACATGTCCGTCTCCAAATAGACAACACCACAGCGGTGGCATATTTAAACCATATGGGCCGTACCAGGTCAGTTTCATGTGATAAATTGGCTAACTCAATTTGGCTCTGGTCTGTTCAGAGAGACATTTGGATTTCAGCTACCTATTTGCCAGGTGAGCTTAATACTGTGGCGGACGCCAGGTCACGCAAGTTCAATGACAATATTGAATGGATGTTGCATCCTGAAATTTTTACCAAAATCACAGCCGAATTTGGGAAACCGGATATTGACCTGTTTGCGTCCCGGTTGAACCATCAGGTACCAACCTACGTTTCGTGGGAACCAGATCCTGGGGCTATGGCGCTAGATGCATTCTCGCTGGACTGGGGGAATTGGTTTTTCTATGCATTCCCCCCGTTTTGCCTCATCAGTCGGGTATTACGAAAGAGTCAGGTGGATGCAGCTAAGGGCATCCTTATTATACCCGACTGGCCTACACAGCCGTGGTATCCGGTGGTCTTTGACATGCTCAGTGAGCCTTGGGTCCTTTTAAAGGGTTGCCCAGATTTAGTTACTCACCCTGTCTCAGGGGAGCCACATCCCTGCCATGGCTATTTAAATTTGTTGGCTTGCAGGTTTTGAACAGGCCGTTTGCCCAATACGGCCTCTCAACTCGGACCATGGATACCATTGCGGCGTCGTGCCGAGAGTCAACAAGGCGAAGATACCGCTCACATATCACGAAGTGGGAAGCCTTCTGCAGCCGCTCTCGCATCACGTACGATGCCGTGACTAT
Source organism: Raja brachyura (assembly GCA_963514005.1). Next base: position 42,154,235 of record OY740798.1, on the reverse strand, counting down.
AACCGACGTCCTGGAATTTCTCGTGGGGTTGCACCATGATGAACACTTAAGTTACAGTGCCATCAACAGCGCCAGGAGCGCGCTGTCATTCTACCTCAAGATTGAGGTTGGATCCAACAGGCTAGTGTCCAGACTCATGCGGGGTATATTCAATATGAATCCGCCTACACCACGCTACTATATCACCTGGGATGTCAGGGACGTTTTAACCCTGCTCAGGACGTGGTCCCCCATGGAAGGGCTCCAGGTGGACAAACTCACCATGAAGCTGGTGATGTTACTAGCGCTGACTTCAGCACAGAGGGTACAGACACTCCATAAACTATGTGTCGACAGAATGATGTCTACCCCTACAGAAGTAGTCTTCTTCGTTGATGAGCTACTAAAGCAGCATAGACCTGGGTGCACAGGGCTGCAGCTGAAGTTGCCAGCATACCCCGCAGATGCTAGGCTGTGTTTAGCCTCCCATATCCATCACTACGTCAAGGTGATGGCATGCATCAGAGGAATGGAGAGATACCTGCTTGTCACTCATAAGAGACCTCATCATCGAGTGACAGTCCAGACGATATCCAGGTGGCTCCGGGTCGTCTTGGGTAAGTCAGGTATCGACACTAATGTGTTCAAGTCTCATTCCACCAGGGCTGCTTCGACGTCGGCAGCGAGGGTTATGGAGGTGCCCATGGACCATATTCTCGCCACAGCAGGATGGGCTAATGAAGCTGTGTTTCAGCGATTTTATAACAAGCCTGTTGCTGCTCCTCTACAGTTCGCGGAAGCCGTGCTGAATGCAGGTCGAGAACGTGGAGGTGTCCCCGCATGAGGGGTTTTTGATTTGTTGTTAATAAATATGCTCTTGTTTTACAGTATGAACTATTTGAGCAAGTTTGTTCCTCCCATCCATCCCTGCTAGTGGTGTGACAGCATGGACGTGGTCCAGGGCGTGTAATCACAGAAGCTTTGAAGTCTTCACGAAGTGACTCACGTGACTCCGAAATGAAATAGTAAGATTGAACGAGAACTTACCAGTTCGAAGGTTGATCGTTATTTCATGAGGAGTCGCGGTGAGGGATTTCGTGCCCTCCACGCCCAACCCTCAATCACCTTCACCTGGTAATTTGAGTCTCTTTCATCTTACTATGCCAAGTCATTTCTGTTACTGGTTTCTGTGATTCCACACTGCTACTTTGAAGAATGTCGAGCATGCGCGCCGGCGGGCTCTTCACGAAATCCCTCACCGCGACTCCTCATGAAATAACGATCAACCTTCGAACTGGTAAGTTCTCGTTCAATCTTACTATTCTCTTGCATACCATAAATGAAGAGAAGTCTATATCTAGTCATCATATCACAGGTTTGGAAATATCTAGTCTGGATAAAGACAATTTTACACAACTATCTGATGTGTTTACACATAAGACCATGCCTGTTTCTCATCTAAACATACCCAAGCAGGAACACCTGAAACAATGGCCTTACTTGAGGAATATCAAGATTCCTAAAATAGAATCTGGCATGAACCTTCTTATCGGAACAAATGCTTTGAAGGTATTGGAACCTAGAGAGTTTGTTAACAGTCAAGGGGACGGACCATTTGCTGTGAGGACCCTACTCGGATGGGTTATCTATGGCTCCTTGAGAAGGAACAACAAAAGCAGGGATAAGAATAACTACCCTGCTGCTGTTAATCGAATATCTACTGTAAACTTAGAGGAGCTACAGATCAAGCAATACAATCATGACCAATGAAAGTTCTAGCAACAAATCAGAAGAGATGTCCAGAGAAGAGGTAAAGTTCTTGGATATTATGAAACTCAGTAAAGATGAACGATGGACACTATTGGCTAGACTTGCCTTTCAAACAAGAAAGTGTAAGTCTGCCAAATAACAGTTGCATTGCCGAGCAGCGGATTCAGAACCTGAAACGCAGGTTTTGCAAGAATAAGAAATTTCATGATGAATATACATCTTTCCTAAAAGAAATGATTACAATGATTATGCTGAAATGGTACCACTGGTCCAACTGAATCGAAGTGATGGAGAGCTCTGGTATATCCCACAACATGGGGTGTATCACTTAAGGAAAGGGACCTTGAGGGTGGTCTTTGACTGTGGGGCAGTCTTCAAAGGAACTGCTGTAGGGTCCAGACCTTACCAACTTGCTCTTTTTCATCAGATTTAGACATGAACCGGTTGCTTTGATGGCTGATATTAAAGCAATGTTTGTTCACGCCAAAGTATCAGAAAAGCACACTGAATATTTGCAATTCCTGTGGTGGCCTGAGGGTGATGTGCAACAAGATTTTGTTGAATACCGGATGGAGGTACATCTCTTTGGAGCAGTGTCATCACCAAGTTGTGCAAACTTTGCATTAAGAAAGACTGCCGAGGACAATGAAGCTCACTTTCCAGGAGTGACAAACAAAGTAAAGAACAACTTCAATGAAGATGATTGTTTAAAATCCATGTCTTCAGAACAGGAAGCAATCCAAATGGTAGCACACCTGATTTCTCTCTGCCAAAAGGGAGGATTCATGCTATCAAAGAGGATCAGCAACAGCCGAGCTGTATTGGAAACCATTCCACGAGATAACAGAGCCAAGGTGACCAGGGAGTTGGATTTGGACAAAGACAATCTGTCGATGGAAGGAACACTGTGATTGCACTGGTGTGTTGAAACAGATGTGTTCATAATCAGAATCTCAATTCAGGAGCGTCCATGTACATGACGGGGCATCCTTTCCGTGGTTGGCTCTATATATGACCCTTTGAGATTTCTTGCACCATTTACTCGGCTGGCCAAACTGATTATGCAGGAGCTCTGTAAGAATAAACTTGGATGGGATGAGAGTATAATGCAAACCTTCTCTGAGCGATGGTCAAAATGGTTAGCAGGTCACGACAAGATCTCGGAATTCAAAGTGGACCGGTGCGTGAAGCCGACAAATTTTGGTCAAATCAAATATGGACAGCTGCGCCACTTTTCCGACACAAGTGAAAGCGACTACGGTACTGTTTCATATCCGAGACTGGAAGACGATAACAACAAAGTACATGTTGCATTCATAATGGAAAAAGCCAGAGTGGCACCATTGAAGCAAATGGCGATTAGCAGATTGGAGCTCACAGCAACAGTCTTTGCTGTCAGAATTAACATAATGCTGCAAAGCGAATTACAGCTTCAGCTGGAGAAATCCATCTTTCGGACTGATAGCACAACAGTACTTAAGTACATCAACAACAAAAAAAAAAACGCTTTCAAATATTTGTAGCAAACATAAACTCTTATGTAAGGGGTGTTACTAATGTATCACACTGGAGATATGTTAACACAAAGGAAAATCCCGTGGACTAACAGCAGACAGCTTCTTATGCAAAAAGAGATGGATCAAGGGACCAGAGCTTGACCAAAGCTTAATCTGGAATCTGAAATCGCAGCCAATGATCCAGAAATCAAGCAAGACATCACAGTGAATATCATTGTCAAGGATCCATTAGACCCAACAAGCCATTTAATTACCCATTTCTCATCATGGAATAAGCTGAAGACTGTGGTGGCTTGGTTTCTTAAACTAAGGACAATGTTCTTGCTGTTGGGTCGCAAAAGGAAGGAGATTGCTGAAGGTATCTTTGAAAAGGATCCTGGCAAACTAAAGGAAAAAGTTGATAAAAAAGATGCAAGTCATACTGCGGACAGTGTTTATGTCCTGGTGATCTTCTAAACGCAGAAAACGCAGTTATCTCTTTCTGTCAATGACAAAGATTCAAAGAATGTCAACATTAGAAGCTGGTGTAAATGGTGTCAAAAGAAGCAGTCATTTGTACAAGCTAGATCTGGTATTGAATGAAGGACTTCTGAGAGTAGGTAGTCGCCTGAATAGACTAGCGATTCCTGACGAGGCTAAGCAGCCTATTATTCTCTCGAAGGACTTTCACATTTCTATGCTACCGTTACGACATATTCATGAACAGATCGGACATGGAGGAAGAAATTATATGCTGTCGAAACTTCATAAAAAATACTGGATTATCAAAGCTAACTCCGCTGCAAGAAAGATCCTAAAATATTGTGTTAGGTGTAGATGAGAGCGTGGAAAAGTTGGAGAACAGAAAATGGCAGACTTACCTCTTGAGAGAGTGTTACCTAATAAGCCTCCATTTACAGATGTCAGAGTAGATTACTTCGGTCCTATCAAGGTCAAGAGATGATGAAGTCTTATAAAAAGGTATGGTGTAATTTTCACTTGCATGGCAAGCAGAGCAGTGCATCTTGAAGTTGCATCTACACTTGACACAGACTCCTGTATTTATGCATTACGAAGATTCATCTGTCGACGAGGCCAAGTTTCATCTTTAAGGTCAGATAATGGCACAAATTTTATTGGAGCGTAAAGAGAAGTGAGAAAAGCACTTAAAGGCTTCTTCAGGATAAAATCCAGAATGATATGCTTCAGCAAGGGATACGATAGAATTTTAATTCCCCAGCAGAATCCCATCACGCCAGTGTTTGGGAACGATTAATCCGCATGGATCAAAATGTGCTGGGCTCTGTTCTTAAACAGATTCTGGACAATGAAGGATTGCAAACTTTATTTTGTGAAATTGAAGCAATTTTAAATGATCAACCTATTACCAGGAATTCTGATGATACTAGGGACCTGGAAGCATTTACACCAAATCATCTTCTTCTGTTGAAGATCAATCCAATACTACCACCTGGGCTCTTTTTGAAGGAAGATTTGTACATTAGACACAGATGGAGACAGGTACAATATATGGCATACCTTTTTGGAAACGGTGGACACAAGAATACTTGCCTCTAATCCAAGAACGACAACGATGGTCGTTAGAAGAAATTTTATTCCAGGTGATATCATTTTGGTGGTTGATTCAACTGCACAAAGTTCCTGGCTAATGGGCAGAATATTGGAGATAGTACCAAATGCTAAAGGTTTGGTGCATACAGTACGACTTCAGACTAAGAACAACATCTCGGTAAGACCGATAACAAAGATATGTCTGCTCCTAGAAGCCGAAGGAGATAGAAGAATTACTAAAGAAGTTTGAATTTTAACAGATAGTGCATATTTCTTTTGTTTTTGATAATATGTTAAGCTTTTATAGCTCCTTTTAATGTCTATGAGAAAATGCTTTGTTATATACGTAGAGCAATTAGAGGCCAGTGTGTAGGAGCCATTTATGCTTGTCAGTATTATAGCCATTTCTCCATATTTCTAGTTTAATCTTTTTTGGTCTGTGTGTGGGTGGGATTCTATATGTAAATGGGTGTGTCTATATCTGAGGAGGCTAGCGTAGCCAGAGATTGGGAGTCATTTTAGAATCGAGGATTGGTTTAGACAAGTTTTTACCACTGTCACTCAATCTCACACGACTCTAAACGACACGGATGAAACAGTTTGTAAGAATGAAAAGTTACAATTTGTATTGGAATAAGAAATATTTGATATGAATCACTTTTTTGTTTGTACTAACTCAATAAAGGACTAATTAATCAAAAAACGACTGGAAGATTTGTTCTTATTATTGGCGAGTGCGTAAGCTACATCTCTTCTACATCCCCGAATAGTAATCGCAATCAAAAGTTGGACAATGGAAAGTTAAGAAATTACCATTGCACAGGCCATGATGCAACTAGTCAATATGCTCTATATTGTACACTTGTACAATCAAGACAGTATTGTTGATATACCAATTTTACTTCGGAGTCACATGAGTGACTACGTGAAGACTCCCTGCCAGGCGCATGCGCATCATTACGTCTGACGCATGGTGCATCGACGGGCTAGAGAGTGCAGCTCCACCAGTGGTAAGTAGTCAACCGGTAGGTAAGTGATTTCAAAACTTTCTGCCGGTATTTACACTCCGTGAGACTGGCTCAGGAGCCAGCGGGAGTCGTTAGAGAATGGAGAAAGTTGCGAAAAAGTCTGCAATCCGTAGCAGGAGTTGAACTCGCGGGACTGCAGTTAGTGCTCGCAGATCGGGTAGGGAGATACCGGCTGCGGTAACGCCGGCTCCGACGGCGACTGCAGAACTGCCGGCAGCTCAACTGCCTCCATTAACTCCAGTGCCTCAGGGCGCTGAGGCCACTCCAGCAGGGAGAAAGGCCAAACGAAAATCTGTCAGGCCCGTTTTATCTGACAAGTCTGATGAAGAAGACTCCCCTCCTTCCAACAAGAAGGTCTGGGGACGTCTAGATCAAATGGAAAGAATGCTTCAGACAATGATGAGCCATGAAGTTCCAATCGGGGTTGCATGCCCCGAGGATTCCCTAAACAGCCTCACGCAGAGGCCCATATGGTGAGGAGGACTTCACCACCTATGAGTATCAATGGGAATCACCCTCACCAGCACCTTGTTTAGGGCTGGTAGAGACCTCCCTAGAGCAAGACTCGGGAGAGCCAGGGCAGGAGGATTCTGACCCTGAAGTTGGTGTCATTGGTCTTGTGCACACACCAAGGCACATGAGCCATGCTCCAGGTGTCCCAGATGTGGCTAGGAATTTTGCCATTCCAGAAGGAAATGGTGAATTCTTGTTCTTGGAGGAAAATCTGGCTTCTAATATTAACTACATGGCCTCTCACCAGCTACAGGATTCCATTATGGAACAGACAACCACGCGTTACCAGACACCTGTTAACTGTGCGTCGCTCAAGGTGTCCACCGTAAACTCTGCTATCTGGGCACAAATGAACAAAATGATCCATGGACAAGAGCTTTGTTTCCAGCGAGTCCTCAAATTAGTTGGGTTGGGTTCACAGCTTTCGGGAAAATGGACCAAGGGGCACCGATGTCCGGGACACAGCAGGATATGTTGGCCCTGCTGTGCAATGCATACTTCGAGATCAACTGCATCCGGAAAATTGCTATCAAGCCAATGTTGAACCCACGCTTTACAGCTCTGTGTAGGTCCTCAAATATTCAAGCGCCAAATTTTCTATTTGGCGAAGACCTGCTCAAAAAAAGGTCAAAGACCTGGAGGAAGAGGCCAAAACTATTGGCCTCTTGAAAACTTACATACCTTCGGCCAGGATGCCACCTCGCAGGTCTTTCTCAACAAGACGGGCATCAGATCCTAGGGCAGGCCCAAGCAGAGTGGTACCAGTTGGATGCGGTCCTTATATGCCTGTGTACGCCAACTACAATCCCAGCACGGCAAGGAGAACGAGAAGCTCAAGGTCGACTATGGAGGTACGAGTAACTCATTCAGTCCAGGATAAATCCTCTGGGAAACAACCTCCAGTTGGGAGTAGGTTACAGTTATTTTATGATGAATGGTGCTGCATAACATCTGATCTGTTTATACTGGACACTGTTTCAGGGTCTCGAATAGAGTTTAAGTCAAGAATACATCCACCTGCACAAAATATGCCGAGTCAGGTATTGTTTTTTTCTGGACCAGAAACTCTGCAGGTAAATAAAGAAATTGGGGTTTGGTTCCAAAAAGGGGTAATTGAGAGGACGATATACCATCCTCAACAATTTGTGTCCAATATATTCCCCAGACAGAAAAAAGATGGTGGGTGTCGAGTCATTCTGGACCTAACCCAGTTAAATTCCTATGTCCAGTATAGGCATTTTAAAATGGACACCTTCAATACTGTTAAACAGCTGTTATCAAAAGGTTGTTATATGGCAACTATAAATCTGAAACATGCATATTATTGAGTGCCAATTCATCATCAGTACCGTAGATAATTGAAATTTAGTTGGATGGGACAGCTATGGCAATTTAAAGCGTTGCCCAATGGGATAACCTCAGCTCCTAGGTTGTTCACAAAATTGTTAAAACCAGTTCTGGCGCTACTTCGTGCCCAGAATCACATTGTGATGGCTTATCTAGATGATATTTTAATTATAAGCAACACTCAGGAAACAGCTGAGGAGTCGGTTTCAGCAACCAAATATCTGTTTGAGAAGTTAGGTTTTCTCGTCCATCCAACAAAATCCAAGCTAGAGCCATCCAAAAAAAAGAACTATTTGGGGTTTGTCATTGATTCAGTTGATATGTCAGTGATTTTGCCTATGGCCAAGGCTGTTGAAATCACGGAGGTCTGTACCAGTCTCGTAGAAAAGCACCAACCCTCCATCCGGCAAGTAGCCAGTGTTATTGGTAAATTGGTGGCAGCTTTCCCTGCAGTGAAGTTTGGACCTCTGCACTATCAAAGTTAGCAACAAGCTAGAGAACAAGAACTTACAAAGAACATGCAGGTCATTTTGATAGACCTATGTAGTTGCCAGCCAAAGCCATCACCGAATTACAATGGTGGATAATCAATATTGCACAAAGTACCTAAAACATTTTGACTCAACAACCTTCAGTGTTTTTACAAACAGATGTTAATGCTTTGGAATGGGGAGCCACGGACAGCGAGTCTAGCTGTGGTGGTAGATGGAGTGTGCAAGAGGACTTAATCCTGCAAAGGCATGGTATAAATTACTTAGAATTGCTGGGTGCATTCTGTGGATTAAAAGCTTATTGTTCAGCAATGAATCATTTACATGTTCAGCTCCAGATTGACAATACCACGGCTGTTGCTTATATCAATCACATGGGAGGAATAAGGTCAGTATCATGTGATAATCTGGCTAACCTCATTTGGGACTGGTATATTTCCAGAAATATCTGGGTCTCAGCTATCTACCTACCAAAAAGTCAAAGTCAAAGTATCCTTTATTGTCATTCAGACCTTTCGGACTGAACAGAATTTTGTTGCCTTGCAGTACCAGGTAGAGATAATGTAGTGGCAGACAACAGGTCACAGAAATTTAATGACAACATAGAATGGATGCTAAATCCTGATGTTTTTAAAATGATTGTCAGCCACTATGGTTTGCCAGATATAGATGTTTCCATCCAGGCTAAATCACCAGTTGCCTAAATACGTTTAGTGGGAACCAGATCCAGGAGCAGTAGCAGTGGATGCATTCTCGCTACATTGGGGACGTACGTTCTTTTACGCTTTTCCCCCATTCTGCCTCATCAGGCAATGCCTCACCAAAATAGAGCAGGACTCCGCCTCAGGCATTTGGTGGTTCCGGAATGGCCTACACAGCCATGGTTCCCATTGGTGCTGAGAATGATGACTCAGCCATTCATAACTATCCCCAAGTGCAGTAATTTGTTGGTGCATCCAGTAACAGGAGAAAGTCACCCATTACATGATTGTATTAATCTGTTAATCTGCAGGTTCTGACCAGACCGTTCCAAGGGCTTGGACTGTCGAGTAGGACCATGGATGTGATAACTGCAGCTTGGAGAGATAGCACTAAAAAACAATATGTGTCTCATATTAAGAAATGGGAGATGTTTTGCTTGCAGTCAGATATATCTTATCATTTTGCAAGCATACCGGATGTATTGAGTTCCTTGCTACATTGCATTTTGATGAACATTTGAGCTATAGTGCCATTAATAGTGCTCAGAATGCTTTGTCCTCCTATTTAGGGCAGTTTTCAGAACAACAATCTATCGGGTCTCATCCGTTAGTGTCCCGATTCATGAGAGGAATCTTTAACAAGAACCCTCCTAAGCCTAGATATACAGAAATCTGGGATGTCAGTATAGTTCTCACACTGCTTCGGCAATGGGCTCCAATTACGTCACTGTCTTTTCAGAAGTTAACACTTTAAAGTGGTTATGCTCATGGCGCTAGTATCAGCGCAACGAGTTCAAACATTGCAAAGGCTACGGCTAGATAGCATGTACTCTTCTGTAGATAACATTACATTTTATGTATATGATTTAATCAAACAAAGCAGGCCCGGAATTGCCTGAACCAAAGTAAGCTTTAAAGCAAACCCAGTTGACCAAACGCTATGTGTAGTCAAGCACCTGAGTCAATACATCGAGGTAACTAAGAGTCTCGGAGGCTCTGTGACAGCAATGCTCACCAGCCGCAAAAAAACTCATAAAAAGGTGTCAATACAAACTATTTCTAGACGGTTAAAACAGGTTTTGGGTTGTGCTGGAGTAGACACTCGTGTGTTTAAATCTCACTCCACCAGGGCGGCATCAACATCCGTAGCGAAGGCACAGGACATGCCTCTAGATCAAATCCTCGGGGCCGCAGGATGGTCTAGGGAGGTGACCTTCTCAAAATTCTATGACAAACCTGTCCAGACAGTGCAAGGTTTTAGGCATGCTGTTTTGGGTTCAGTTTGATTTTCTTTTCTAAATTTCATTTGTAATTTCCCCCTGGGACAGAGGGGTTATTACTGTTTTTATTTATTATTAATAAAAAATGTTTATTGGATAATTTGAAGCAATGTTCAATACATTATTTATTCACTACTGTGTCAATTGAAGCATTGTGTCATATGGAATGGATCTATGGCATGAAATCACAGAGCTTTGAAATCTTCCACGGTCACTCATGAAGTGACTCTGAAGTAAAATAGTAAGATTAAACAAGAACTTACCAGTTTGAAGTTTGATCTTTATTTTATGAGGAGTTACGATGAGGGATTACGTGCCCTCCGCTCCCAGCCTTCATAATCGCAAAGATCATCTGGTAGTTCTAGTCTTCTGAGTCTTACTATATCACTTCGACTATAGTTTATGTGTTTTCTCGCCGCTGCTTTGAAGTATGACGCGCATGCGCCTGGCGGGGCTTCTTCACGTAATCCCTCATCGTAAACCATCATAAAATAAAGATCAAACTTCAAACCGGTATGTTCTTGTTTAATCTATTATCCTCAACCTTCTAAGGAAGTAGAGGCACTAATGGGTTTTCGATGTGATTGCATCAATATGCTGGGCCCAGGAACTTTATGTCGGCATGCATGCTGAGGAACTTGAAGTTGTTGACTTTCCCCACACATCGATGATGGCAAGATCGTGGATCCTCAACCTTCCTTGTCAAAAGCCAACAATCAGCTCCATGGTCTTTTGTTGAGAGCAACATTGGTGCTCTGGCACCATTCAATCAGACGATCAATCTCCCTCTTATACTTCGACTCACCATTACCCGTAATTCATCCAACAACGGTGGTGTTGTCGGCAAATTAAAAGTTGGTGTTTGGTTACATAGTCATGGGTATAGAGTGAGTAAAGCAGGGGACAGAACACATAGACCGGAGGCGCTCTGGTGCTGATAGTTATCGAGTGGGAAGCATTGATGCCAATTTGTACTGTCTGCAGTCTGCCAATGGGGAAGTTGAGGATCCAGTTGTTTAAGAATGAGTATAGACTCAGGTCCCAGAATTTGTTAACAGATTTGGAGGAGATGATGGTGTTGTCTTGCAGGAACTGGTGGTGTGCAAGCACTGCCCCAACTGCCGAATGCCTATCTCACTCTCCAATTTAGTGACGATGTCGCTCTGCCTTTCTCATGGCCTTATCTAGCTCATCTCTGGACTTCCTATAAAAACCTGCATCGCCAGATGTGCATGCCCGAGATCTGGTCCTCAACAGATTGCAGACCTCCTAGTTCATCCATGGCTTCTGGTTAGGGCACACCAGGATAATTTTGGTGGGAACACGCTCCTCCACATATTTGCCTGTGAAGTTATTTACAACTGCAGCACATTCATTCAAGTCCGTTGCTGAGTCCTTTTTTTTCAAGGAGGTTTTGAGCACATCCTTGAATCTTTTCTTTTATCCACCTAGTAATTGTTTCCTGTGACATGGCTGGGAATAGTCCAGTTGTTTAAGGAATCTGGTAGACACAAAAAGCTGGAGTAACTCAGTGGGACAGGCAGCATCTCTGGCGAAAAGGAATGGATGACATTTCAGGTCGAGACCCTACTTCAGACTGCTGGTGTTGGACATGCAAAAGACAAAGCCGACCAAACACAGTCAATTGACTATAATTGGGGCTTTGTTATTGGAGCTAGTGGCTTAGAAGACCATGGCATTGGTTCACTTATCCTTCCAGTAAAGTTGAAGATTTCTGCACAGAATGTTAGTGATACCTTTCCAAAGCTTCGAGTTGCCTGTTGTATATATTCAGAGCTCAGTGATACAGGAATACAATACAATCAATACAATCAGTTTTATTCATCACATTGCACATAAAGTGCAAGTGAAATGAATTTCCCAGCAGCGGTACAATGATAAAGAACACACAAAAACACACTAATGATGTAACACAAACATCCACCACAGCATTCATCACTGTGGTGGAAGGCACAAAATTTGGTCAGTCCTCCTCCATTTTCCCCCCGAGGTCGGGACCTCATCACTCCGCAGCCGTCGCTGCAGGCCTCCAGATGTTCAGACAAGGTAAAAAGTTCAGGTAAGTCCTGAATCGGTGCCTCCCCACCGGAGACTGCGGCTTCAGGCTGGTGTAGGCCGCAGGCCAGCGGTCGTAGATTCAAAGTTCGTGCCCCAGCCAGAAGCACTGCAGGGCCGGCAGTAGAAGCTCCCCTCCAGGGATCCCTGGCGAGGGATCCCGCTCCTGATGGTAAGTAAGTCCCCGCTGCGCCCGCGGTGGAAGTAGGCCGCGGGCTGGCATTTGGAGCTTCTTCTTCCCCCGGGTCCCCCACGAGGGATCCCAGGATGTGGACGCCGCGCCGGCTGGAGCTCTGCAGTCCCCGGCTTCAGGCTGCCGCGGGCCAGCGAACGGAACGCTCACTTCCGGCGAGGACTTGCCCGCTCCACGCCGAGTCCGTGCTGCACCCGCCGTTGAAGCTCTGGGCACGTCTCCGGGAAAGGTCGCCTCGCTGTTAGACCACGGGGGAGGCAACATGGAACATGGAAAATATCACCTCTCCGTGGAGGAGGCAACCAAAGCGGTTTCCTCCTTACCCCCCCCCCCCCCCCACACCACCCCCCACACAAGACACAGAGAGAAACATTAAAACATACATTAAAACATACTAAAATAACAAAAAAAGTTGAAAAAAACGGACACGCTGCTGACAGGGCTGCCGGCTTGCAGCGCTCCCACCGACCAAACTCTGCCTAGTATCACTGCTGCCTAGTCAATCATCAGTTCTACACCTCGAGTATGATGGTTTCCACATTTGATTCAAGTAATAGCTCTCCACTGGGAGAGAGACAGTTGAGATATACTTGAGCAATAGCTTTTCCTGTTAAAAACAGAAGACTACCCTGTAGATACCATGTTCAAGAAGGAACTGCAGATGCTGGAAAATCAAAGGTAGACAAAAATGCTGGAGAAACTCAGCGGGTGCGGCAGCATCTATGGAGCGAAGGGAATAGGCAACCTTTCAGGCCGAAACCCATTTTCAGACTGATGCAGGGTTGGGGGGCGGGAAGAAGAAAGGAAGAGGAGGAGCCAGAGGGCTGAGGGAGAGCTGAGAAGGGGAGCAGACAGCAAGGGCTACTGGAAATTGGAGAAGTCAATGTTCAAGCCGCTGAGGTGCAGACTGCCCAAGCAGAATATGAGGTGCTGCTCTTCCAATTTCCGATGGTGCTCACTCTGGCCATGGAGGAGCACGAGGAGAGAAAGGTCGGATTCGGAATGAGAGGGGGAGTTGAAGTGCTGAGCCACAGGGATATCAGGTTAGTTAATGCGGACCGAGCAGAGGAGTTCGGCAAAACGATGTATACATTGAAACCATGTCCATTAACATTGAGAATAAGGCATTACTACAATACTGGTTGAACACTGATTTTCCGTCCATTTACAGTAAGCTCTTGTAATAACAGACTATAGCGGAGGGAGCGATGAACATTACTGCCGATGACTGCAGATGATGGTTAATAGACAACAGGACTGCTGGAGTAACTCAGCGGGTCAGGATCTCTGGAGAACATGGATAGGTGACATCAAGTCATGTCCTCAGACCACTAACAGCAAGAAACAGCAGCAGCTGAGAGAGGCTCGCTGGTGCACCTTGCAAGGCGGGAGTGGGGGAGGGAAACAGGGGCTCTAAATGGCCGGGAGACAGTGGGAGCCAGGGTCGGCTGGTCATTCCTTCACATACAGTTTACAAAGCCATCTGTCTCCACTCAGGGAATTTTAGCTGAGGTCTCATAATTTTGCAAATCACTTGATAGAAAATCTGTGTTCACCCTGTTGTAAGCAAATTGAGTTCAAAGTCTTAAATCAACTTTATATATACTTTATATATTATAGCAGTAACAAGTAATAAATCCGGGTTTAAAACAATTAATTTGCTACGTACTATTTAATCACAACAAATAAAAGATTTTGAGTGTGTTTTTTTATCCAGACCAAATATTAACAAAAGCATTATGACTAACTGAAGTAACTATCAAGTGTGTATGGTATATAAGCATTTCCATCTCTTGAACGAGGCCACAAACAAGACCTAGGACCATGGAGACACCTCATGGCATTTTTGGTATTTCCTGTTGCAATATCTCCATATTCAATAAAAGATTTAGATGAGCCTACAAAATATAAACATTCCCTTTTCAACAGCAAAATTACGTTGACAGTAAAGTAAAATAATGTAGGTGCTGGAAATTCAAAGTTAAACAGGGAATTCCGATTTCAGCAGGTTAGGCAGTTAACTAACATTTTAAGCAAGTAATGAACAATTATTGAATTTGATTTTTTAAATGATCTACTTTAAACAATTTCGATTAATTTGGATTTTATGGCAGCAATGACAACAGACGACTAATTTATTTGCTTTCATTCCTTCATGGAACATAGTAACTTCATGATTTTTATATATGTGTATCTCAACAAGGAATTCACTGACTGTGCTATGGCACACGTTCACATTCTAAGCTGTTTGCAATCCTTTCCAATTAAATTTGAGGGGTTTGAGTTTCAGGTATGTAGAAAAGAGCCTATTATTAAATATTATCAAACCCGCATGCAAACTGAATATTACCAGTTCTTCACATTTTATTTACCTATATGGCTAAGCAAAATATCTGATCCACAGACACTAATTTGCTGTATTTGTGTTTTAATTTCATTTGAATGGCTCAATAGAAATGATTCTAAAATGAAGTTTTCTTTTAGTTTCTACTTAGAACATAAGCATTCTGCCAAGTACTAAATAAGATAATTGAAGGTACTTCCAGGTTTCCAGTTAAACAAAAACTCTCATTTGCTGGTTAACGACATCACAATTGCTGGACCCCAGGGGCCTCTTTGAACTAATACCAAATGTTTGTAGAGTGCTCATTATCTTTACATGATGTGTCTTTCCCTAGTTTGCAGAGAACATCATTGTAACTTACAAATTCTGGTCTATATATCTAGGTGGCAAAGAAAAAGATACTAAGATCACTTGTTTGTTCGCTGAGGACAATTTATTCCAGAGAATAAAAATTATCCACTAAATGAGCGCATAATTGCACTAATTTCAGTCAAACATGTGGGAAACAGAACATGGAGAACAACTATGTGCCTGGGTCAGATATAGATGGACTCCTTAGATCGTCCTTGATGCCACATTGCTGCAGCTATCCCCTAAACTGGAGCGGTCTACAAAAAAAGCAAACCACAGGATCCTGAGGCCCTATACACAATCTCCCTGATGGTTCGACAGTTCACTGATGATCAAATATCATCACAAAGCTGTTCATATTTAAATATTATTTTAAACACCTTGAAAAGATCTTAAAGTGCTATCATCCTAACAATTAAGTAATCAAGAAAAAAACATTACCTGCCCTTTTCAAACAAGCTCAGAGAACTATTTAAATTAGGTCATGCAACATATGCTAACTTTGGGCCCAAATGCAAAGAACATTTGCCTCCTGAGGTCAGGATACATCTGCTTCATCTTTGGAATGAGCAATGCTTCCAGTGGCTGAACAGAACATCACGTGTGTAGTACTCATCTCTACAGAACCATCATTACAATGCAACCCATTCATTAAATAAAATTCAAACTGAAATGGATGGGCGATCATTTAAAAATCTGGTGCATCTGATTTTGCATATGATACTTTTATACAGCTTTCGTCAATTGACTGTTTTATAAAATCTATAATTATTTTATAAATCTGTCCTTTAGTTTATTTTATTTCAAGTGTACCGAGGTACAGTGATAAGCTTTTTTATTGTGACGTGCTATCCAGTCAGCAGAAAGGCTATACATAATTACAGTCAGGTCGTCCACAGTGTACAGATACAGGATAAAGGGAATCGTAACTTGCAAAATCTAGGCCTTAATGTGTAGGCAGCAAAAAAATGATATTAAACAGAAGGCTGTGGAGACCAAGTCAATGGATATTTTTAAGGCAGCGATAGATTCTTGATTTGTACGGGTGTCAGGGGTTATGGGGAAAAGGCAGGAGAATACGGTTAAGGGAGAGAGTTAGATCAACCATGATTGAATGATCGAGTAGACTTGATAGGCCAAATGGCCTAATTCTGCTCCTATCACATGAATTTATCACTTTTATATTGATGAGGATAATTTATTGCAGAAAATAAAAATAACCCATAAAAAAGCACATAAATGCAAATTCATTTCAGCACTTTAAACTTTAAGTACTTTGTATTTTACACATATTAAAATCTTGATCTGAGGAGGTCTTTTAAAAAAAAATGAAATCATACTAACAAAATAAAAAGTTTAAGCAACTACAAAAGTGTGCAGCTTCAAGCCATGCCAAATCAAAAAAACAAGGGACAAGAAGAGTTTGCACAAGCGTAATGCGTAAAAATAATAAGGCCATAAGAAAATAATATTTTCTTCAAAAAGCTGAGAATAGAGGGAAACACAAGATGTACATTTTTAATAGAATTCAAGCCGAACACAGAAGCTGACAAGGAAACAGAAACAAGCAAGTTTTAATCTCTTACTATGAATGGTGGAAATAATTTAGGATGGGACTATTAACAAATGTGTCTCAGAGGGTGACAAATTATCTTTGAAAATGATCCATGGTATGTCTCTGAAGCTTAGTAGGCAGCAGCTCCATTAATTGCACTGGGATGATGCGATTGATGGCCACCAGTCAGGTCCTGGATGCAGTACACTGCCGTTAACTCTGTTGGCTATGATAATTTCATTATTTATTATCACAAATGTATGGCATACTCCATATTAGAAAACTGAGAAGGTATGTTTCCTGTGTCGTTCCCATGAGATGAATGCCAAAGCATGTCGAAAAGCTGTTCCTGTGCGACATCTTGCTTCTGTAATTCCTCCTCAATGATGGCAGTGAGAAGAGGGCATAGCCCGGTTAGCAGGGATCATTGATGATAGATGCTGCCTTCTTGAGACAGCTCGTCATATAGATGCTTTCGATTGTGGGTCGTCCTCTTCTCGTCCACATTTTGCAGCCTCATGAGATGGCGTCCTTGCAAGTGGCAGGGTGACAGAAGGTATAGTTCAGATAATTGTGAGAGTAGGTGGGTTTACAGTAGATTGTCCCCTGTGATGGAGGCAGCGCAATCAAGAAATGGGAGAAAAGTGTGAGAGATAGTCCAAGTGAACTTGAGGGCAGGGTGGAAGTTGTGATAAAGTTGATTAAATCAATGAGTTTTGTATGGGTGCAGGAACATCCCCGTTGCAGTCAACGATGTAGCAGAGAAAGAGTTTGAGGATGATGCCAGCATATGTTTGGAACAAGGACAGCTTGACATAACTAACAAAATGTAAGGTATAGTCTGAGGAAGGGTTCTGACTCTAAAAGTCACCTATTCCTTTTCTCCGGAGATGCTGCCTGACCCGCCGAGTTACTCTAAGATTTACTATCTATCTTTGGTATCAACCAGCATCTGTAGTCCCTCTTCATAAAATGACAGGTATAGCTGGGGTCGATGCATGTGCCCATGGTTACACTTTTAACTTGAATGAATTTAGAAAAGTCAAAAGAGAAGTTATGGAGAGTAAACCAGATTTGAAAGGGTGAGGAGAGTGCTAGTTGTGGGGAACTGATTGAATCTCTGGCGAAGGGAGGATCAGCGGGCCCTGAGCGATTGAAGGTGTAAAGTGACTGGACTTACATGGTAAAGATGAAGCAGGGGAACTGAGGGATTGAAAGTTATTGAAATGTTGAAGAGCATGTGTGGTGCCTTGTATGTAGGTCAGGAGGGACGACGACAAGATGGAATTGAGGTACTTGGAGATTTGTTCAGTGGGGCAGAAGCAGGCAGCCTGCCTGATTCTGCCTGCCAGTCCTGTTTGTGGATTTTGGGAAAGAGAAATGGGCAGTACGAGGTTGAGAAACTATAAGGTTGGGGGCTGTGAATGGGGAGATTGCCTGAGGTAATCCTCAAGACATCTTCATTGATTTTCCCAAGTTCCTTAGTCTTCATGTATTTTTCCATGGTAAAAAACAGAGAAATATTAATTGAGGATCTTTGTCCATCTCCTGCGGCTCCACACATAGATGACCGCTTTGGTTTTTGAGGCGCCTTATTCCCTCTCATTAACTTTTGCCCTTAATATAGCAATGTTGCAAAATTTTGATATTTTAAAAATCAAGTCTGCAATTTATCCCATCAGATAAAGCATAAAAAGAAGTTTAATTTGACACCTAATTCACTTTCATATCTTCAGTATTAAGAAAGTTATGACCATTTTCATACTCGGAAATTAGCATCTTATTCCCCATTGCCTTTCAATTGACTTAACTCAAAAGCTGTGATCTAGAACCGTTAAAAGCCCATAACTTTCTTAAAAATTAAGAAAACTCAATGAAATTTTCAGTTATTATAGATTGAAGCATTCTGAAACAAATATGAAACAATCTTACTTGGATGAATTGAAATTAAAGCATATAATTAGTAAGCTATCTAATTGTAGCTAATTACAAAATTCAATGAGTAAATCTAAACATCTATCCATTTCTTAAGAAAAGATAAACTTTTTAAAAATTGTCTAAGTGTCCAAATAACATTCACACAATAATCCACAATATAACATAATTTTTAAATCTCATTTTCATGAATTTCTGGGCCAAATGGAAGGAATTTAGTGTTTAATGCCTGTAAATTAATGGCCATGTAAATCAACTAGCGAGTGGGTTTTAGTGGAATGCGGTGGATTGGAATGTTGTGGTTTGCTGTGAAGTCGGGAGGAAAAATACTGTTGGTTCATACATTTTTTTTGGACCCCATTTCGCAACATGAAAATATTATTAAAGCCTCCATAAAAATCAACTTTTAATATAAAAATAAACTGTGTCCTTTTTTTTCTCCCCTGCGCAAAATCCTTCCCGTTATCGGCACTCACGGCTTTTGAAGGTGATTTTTAAATTACTCTAGATAATAAATAATCTAGCGTAATTTAAAAATACCTTCATGAATGAAATGTCGGAGCGATTTTTCTTCCGCAACGAAATCGCCCGTCATTGATCGATTTGCCCAGTCTGAAGAAAAACGGCACTTTAAGCCCGCCCGCCTCTGAAAGGCGCCAAAGTCACGGACACGGGGAGCAGCAGAACTGCAGCGCTGCTCAAGGTAAGTTATGTAACATACCTACTTAATATACGTAAAATCTCTTTGGATCCTCCTTCATTTTTTCTGCCTTAGCTATCTTATGCTCCCTTTTTGACCTCCTGAGTTCCTTCTTAAATTTGCTCCTCAATCCCCTATACTCTTCCAGGGATACACTTGATTCTAGCTGCCTATACCTGACCGATGCCTCCTCACTTTTCCTCACCAGAACCTCAATTACTCTCATCATCCAGGGTTCCTTACATTCACCCACTTGCCCGTTATTTTAACTTGTGGCCTGAATTTAAAAGAGTTAGATAGAGCTCGAGGGGCTAGCGGAATCAAGGGATAAGGGGAGAAGGCAGGCACGGGTTACTGATTGTGGATGAATCTGATGGTTGCTGGAAGAAGCTATTCTTGAACCATCACGGTTTTTAGGCTTCTGTACCTCAATCCCAATGACAGTAGCAAGATGAAAACATGGTTAGGGTAGAATGAGTCTTTGGTGATATTAGTAGACTTTTTGAAGCAGTGGTGTGGTGGGGAAATCAGCATCTGTGATGGACCGGGCAATGTCACCCACATTCTGCAGGATTCTTCATTGCTGGGCATTTTATTTACAGAATTGTGATGCAACCTGTAAGTAAGCTCTCTATCACATATCTGTGGATGTTCACCAGCGTATTCAGCGACATAGCAAATCTTCGAAGGAAGTAGAGGTAATGATGAGCTTTCTTTGTAATTGCAGCAATGTGAATACAAGCGCAGGTAACACCTATTGCTCTTGATGTAAACACCTACAACTTATGATGTAAATACTCACAGGCAGACATTGGAGTGCCAACATAAACTTTACCTGGTCTATTCCAAAACCATGTTGTGCAATCATCTACCATCAATTCACCAAATATAATCACTCTATCGTAATACAAACCTGAGTGGAGTCCTCAGGACTACTCAGTAGAATGTATACTAGATTCCTTTTATCATCGTATAGTGACATGAACCTCCTCTAGTTAGCCTGCATTTGGCTAGATTATACAGCATACAGCAGATAATAAGTATTCCATCATCTCAATGGTGCCCTTTCGGCACCCCCTTCCAGTAAAGGCAACAGAATGTCATCTTGTGCTCTTACTGTTTATCACTTCTCACTGGACTCCAGATGACTCCATAGCTCTGATTGTGTCATCAATCAGCACCTCTATCTGGAACCTTGACACATACATGGAGCCAAGAAAGGAGAGATGGATGTTTGGTCCTCAAGATCCAACCCTTCACTTCGGCTAAGTCTGAAACTGGTAGTCGTTGTATATTCTTGAGGGGATGGGTGTGTAGGCAGGAGCTCTTCTATCCTCTTTCTTTGGGGGCCGTGGACATGTCCATCCTGCTAATGACTCCATGGTCCATCTCTCACTGATGCGGAACACTGCCAAAGTCTGAAGCAATTCTGACATTTGTCACTTTGAAGTTCCCTATTTTTATGGCAGCTTAAAATACCCATGTACTCCATTGCATGCGTAGTGAAGTGATAGAGGAGCTTTTTAAAAAGGCTATGAAATGAGTATATATTAAATTGCTTCTTCTAAGTATTGCTCAACATTTGAATAATTAGATAAGCTTGATCCACTTTCACTGGTGGATGTTCAAAATCACTATAGTGTAATGATTAAGGTCTTCTGTGCATATGCTATAAATGTCCCCTCTGTATGTGTGCAACATACTGCAAATTCATAGTTTTGCAGTCCGCACAAGATCTATAGTTTTATCATGATGCACACTCACAGCAATCAACATTTATCTACATGGCAGCAGAAATGTAAATAAATTTCGAGACCACAGCATATCATAGCTTTCTGTAAGATTTTACTGTGCACAAATTGGTCATTACTTTTCCTGCAATATACTTCATAAGATATTTTATTGGTCCTAAAGTGTGTTTGGACACCTGAGAGTGAATATGAAAGAAACAACATAAATGCCAATGGCTCTTCTGACATGACTTGCTGCAGCCAGTGCATTCACATTACAATTTTACTTTCATCTATTTAGCTAAGCATTCAGTTACAATTTCTTAAAAAAGCATATTATGATTCTTACCCAAATGTTTGTTAATTTCTGCAATCTTGGTAAATATATCCACCTCGTCGTAATCTAGTTTTCTTTTTTGAAAATTACCTGCAATTTGCAATAAATGATAGTTATTTGAAAAATCATAATAGTACGGTATTATTTTCCAATTTACGCCTGAAATTTTAAGCCAGTGCATTCTCCATCAACCACCACCTAATGTATTTACCTTATTTACTACTTCTATGTGTGAGATTTGATGTAAGAAGGGCAGCTTTAATTAGCTTAAGTTCTACTTATTTTGGTAAGTGACCCCTTGCAACTTTTCGTCAAATATTTAAGATGAAGTTAGTCACACGTTTTCCATTTTGCAATTAGGTTGAATATAGGGAATAATGATTTTTTTCACTTATTCATAATTGAGGATCAAATTTGCACATGTTCAGGTTCAAATCCACTGATGCAACCTTTGGAGCCGGAACAAATTGAGCCTTCCTTTCTGATGGAGAAGCTTTCACAAATTCCTACCAGTCAATTATAAACTGGACCTCAAAGCAGCCATTACTTCAGTAATTGTTCAGAGTAATTCATGGAGTTGGTAGAGCAGCAGCCAACCTCATCCCCCACTCTGATGCTTTGCTTACTATCTCTGGGCGAATATATGAAAATATGTTTTGTGATCATTCGTGGTCATAGCTGTATTTATGAAGACAAATAGATAGACTTCCTCCACAAAACTTTAGGAGACTTCTCCCACATCACTCATTTTCCTCAGTGGTGCAAAAATGCTTTTGCAAAACATAATGCTTTGTTTAAGGAAGAAGTGCAGATGCTGGAAAAATCAAAGGTAGACTAAAATGCTGGAGGAACTCAGCGGGTGAGGCAGCATCTATGGGGAGAAGGAATAAGCGACATTTCAGGTCGACACCCTTCTTCAAACTGATGTCGGGGAGGCGGGAAAAAGAAAGGAAGATGCAGAGACAGTAGGCTTGTGGGAGAGCTGGGAAGGGGAGGGGAAGGGGAAGGAGGGAAAAAGCAAGGAATATCTGAAATTAGAGAAGTCAATGCTCATACCACTGGGGTGTAAACTACCTAAGCGAAATATGAAATGCTGTTCCTCTAATTTGCGCTGGGCCTCACTCTAGCAATGGTGGAGGCCCAGGACAGAAAGGTTATATTTGGAATGGGAGGGGGAGTTGAAGTGCTGCACTACCGGGAGATCAGGATGGTTAGTGCGAACTGAGCGGAAGTGTTGGGAAAACAATCGCCGTGCCTGCGTTTGGTCTCGCTGATGTAGAGAATTTGAAACCTGAAACAGCAGATGCAGTAGTTGAGGTTAGAGGAGGTGCAGGTGAACCTCTGCCTCACCTGGAAAGATTGCTTGGGTCCTTGGATGGAGTCGAGGGTGGATGTAAAGCGACATATTCTGCGGTTGCAAGGGAAAGTACCCAGGGAGGGGGTGGTTCTTTCCACCCCATCAGCCATCACATACAACATATAATCCTCCAACATTTTCGCCACCTCCAACGGGATCCTACCACTGGCCACATATTCCCATCTGCTCATCTTTCTGCTTTCCACAGAGACCATAACTCCATAGCTTCCTGGTCAATTCGTCTCTTCCCACTCAAACCACCCCCTCCCCGGATACTTTCCCTTGCAACCACATGAAATGCTAGGCACAGGGACTACATCCAAGGACCCAAGCAGGTTGTAGATTAGTAACTCATGTTATGAGTCATGCATTTGTAGTTACGCCTACTAGCTTGTTCGCATCGCTGTGTGCTGCATTCCGTCAGTTTAAAGTGAACTCTTAAGGAAGAAGTTGTATTGCTTGTAACCAATCTATATTATTAAAAGTCTGATCTTGACCACTTCCTGTTGTCCTGTATATTGATTTTAGAAAAAACGCTGCCACTTACGGCTGTAATTTTTGGCCATCTTACTCAGAGTCCCCCTCTGCTGTGCAGGACAAGAGGATTTTTCCCATCGATAAAAACTAATAGTTATTAGTGTCTAAAAAATGTTGAGGTTCTCTCTCCTGTCAATTACGCCATGAAGGCCACGCCCCTTCTAATGGAGAGGGGGAGGGGCTATTAAACCCAGAAGTGTGGGCATGGCTCAGTCTCTGCAAGATGGAGGAGGGAGAGGTCACGACTCGCTGTCTTTAGTGGCCTTGCACCTGCTTGAAATGGTATGAAACTGCACTTGAATTTGGTGCCTTGCACCCTGCTTGAAATGGAATTTCAAGGAATAGTCGTGTCAACTACCAGCCCATCAGCCGTGAGCGAGTGACCAGCACAACAGGCTTGAGTGACTGAGCCGTCAGTCCAAGAATCCATTCGGCCCACAATGTCCATACTAGCCCTCCGGAAACCAGTCCCTTCAGCCCACACCTATACTAGCACTCCAGAATGCCCCACCCCCCACTGGCCACCAATATTGGAATTGGTGGAGACGTGGAATATTGCATTGGGGAGACCAGTCCTTGCATGTAATGCACCGGGCGAGAACTGCAGTGTGTGAACCGCCACAATTAAAGAAATTAACAATCCATCTTGAGTTATTAGCTGTATCAACCCCAAGGACTTAAATACAGCAATTAAAAGACCGTGTTATCCAATGCTCTCTGTGGACGAGATTGCGGCACAGATGGTTGCAGCAACTTTATTCACAGTCCTAGATGCCAAGAGTTCGTTCTGGCATATTCCACTGGAACATAAATCCTCCAAGCTGACAACTTTCAGTACTCCGTTCGGACATTATAAATTTCTGAGGATGCCCTTTGGTATAGGTTCTGCCAGAGAAGTATTTCAACAATCCATGGAATAATTGTTTTCCAGATACCCGTGCTCTATCATAGTGGACAATATCCTTATTGCTGGAAAAATGGTAGAGGAGCACGATGCCAATCTTACAAAAGTATTGAAGCGTGCCGAGGTCATCCATCTCAAGCTCAACCCCAAAAAATGCAGATTCAGAGTCAATGAGGTAATATACTTAGGCCATATTTTTACCAAGGACGGCCTGAAAACTGGTCCAGTGAAAACCAGTGCTATTAATGAGCTTCCAGCACCCACGGATGTGCCCAGTTTGCAGAAGTTCCTTGGCATGGCTAACTATTTGAGCAAATTCATTTCAGATTTCAGCGAAATATCAGCCCCATTGCGCCAACTCATACACAAAGACTCTGCTTGGACCTGGCATGAACAAGACAGCATTCGACACTCTTAAACGGCAGATGTCTGGCACTCCTACTCTAGCATACTTTGATCCTAAACTACCTATTACACCTGCATGTGACGCCTCACAACACGGGCTGGGCGCTGCATGTCTTCAGAATGATGGCCATGGCAATAAACCTGTCGCTTATGCCTCACGCACCGTGTCTGACACAGAACAACTATATGCCAAAATTGAAAAAGAGCTGTTAGCGGTTGTGTTTGCCTGCAAAAAGTTAAACAATTTTATCTTTGGCCGCACTATTAGAATTGAAACCGATCACCAACCTCTGATCAGCATTCTCAATAAACCTATTCATAGCTCTCCAGCGCGCCTACAATGGATGTTACTGCAACTTCAAAAATATGACATTGTTCTGACCTACAAATGAGGAAAGGATATGCACCTGGTGGACACTCTTTCACATGCACCTCGGAAGACCTGCAAGGAACTGCCCTCGCAGGATAATGGCTTTATTGTGATGACTGTATCCTTCATCTTGGACGGAGGACCTGGTTGCTTACACTGCCACTGACAAGACCCTACGATCGCTACTTCTGTCATTAAGCGCTGTGGCCAGCCAAACACTACAATGTTCCATTGCCAGTCCGGCTATTCTTCCTTGTTCAAGATCAGCTAGTGCTACAAGACGGCATTGTTTTAAAAGGACACAAGGCGGTGGTTCCTGTTTCACTGCGTCACTGGTATTTTGACGCTGTTCATGCAGGACACCCAGGTGCTGAAGCCACTGTTTCACGGGCGAAAAACATGTTTTACTGGCCTGGTATGGCCGAATACATCAACAAAAATGTGGCAGCTTGTGCTGTGTGCAATAGTCTGGCGCCTCATCAACAAAAGCACCACTTCTGTCACATCCTGTACCTGCTCTCCCATGTTCTACAGTGGCAGCCGATTTATTTGACTGGCATGCCAAGCAGTACCTGGTGCTCGTGGATTCGTATTCAGAATGGTTCGACATTGATTTTCTCAGCAGATCCCACTTCCAGCGGTGTGATTTCGAAAGTATCTCGTCACTTTTCCATCCATGGACTCCAGGCAAGCTGCTGACTGACAATGGCAGTCAGTTCACCAGCCAACAATTCAGAGAGTTTGCTCGATGCTGTAATTTTCACCACATCACCAGCAGCCCTGCATATCCACAGTCTAATGGGCTGGCTGATCGGGCTGTCAGAAGTGCAAAACAGCTCTTGGAATGCTCTCGCAGAGCTAAATCTGACATACTCTTGGATTTACTCAACTTACGCAACATTTCCCGTGACCCTGCATTGGGTTCACCTGCTCAACGATTATTGTCAAGGCAGACACATACCACACTGCCCGTAGCAGAGCAAGCCAGGTTCAATCCAGGTTGCCACAGAAACGTGACACTCAAAAGAAATGGTTTGACAAGGCAAGTAGGCCACTGCCACCATTGACCAAAGGACAGGTGGTCCACTTACAGACTGACAAAGGTCACGACCCTATTGGGGTAGTTTCTGGTCTTGCTTCTTATTATCCGGATCGTACCGAATAAGTTCATTTCAATCGGCATCTAGTGACACTCGCATGCTCTTGCCAGCACAACAATCCATGCCTGCGACAGTTCCTCTGTCTGTTCCATCTTCGCCTGCACCACAGGCTCCTGTTTCGACTCCACGATCGTTGGTCCACTCCCCCTTGGCGGTGAAGTCGCCTGCTCTATCCCCGGAGAAAAAGAAAGGAGATGGCCTCTATCGTACACGTGCCGGTCACGTTTGCAGGCCGGTCGTGAAGTATCCGGACTATGTTTGACTTTCCACTAGTCTGTCATCGGTTGTGATACTTGCTTTCCTTAGTTATGGGTATATATTATTATTGATTCTTTGAGAGGGGGGATGTAGATTAGTGACTCATGCTATGAGTCATGCATTTGTAGTTACGCCCACTAGCTTGTTAGCATCGCGGTCTGCTGCATTCCGTTAGTTTAAAGTGAACTCTTAAGAGAGTTGTATTGCTTTTATTGTAACCAATAAAATCTATATATCCTGACATGGTGGAAGGCCACTGTTATTATAAGGACTACAAATCAACACAGGTGAGGCAGAGGATCACCTGCACCTCCTCCATCCTCATCTATTGCATCTGCTGTTCTAAGTGCCAACTGCTCTACATCAGTGAGACTAAGCGCAGGCTTGGCGATCGTTTCGCCCGACACCTCCGCTCAGTTAGCATTAACCAACCTTATCTCCCGGTGACTCAGCACTTCAACTCCCCCTTCCATTCCGAATCCGACCTTTCTGTCCTGGGCCTCCTCCATGGCCAGAGTGAGTCCCACCACAAATTGAAAGAGCAGCACCTCATATTTTGCCTGGGTACTTTAGGTATGAGCATTGACTTTTCCAATTGCAGGTAGTCGTCGCTTTCTCCCTCCTTCCCCTCCCCTTCTCAGTTCTCCCACAGCCTACTGTCTCCGACTTTTCCTTTCTTCTTCCCGCCCCCCTCACCCACCCCCACATCAGTCTGAAGAAGTGTCTCATCCCGAAATGTCACCTAATCCTTCGCTCCATAGATGCTGCCTCACCCGCTGAGTTTCTCCAGCATTTTTGCCTACCTTGGATGTAGGTCAATAGAGATTGGATGGGGGGGGGAATAGGACGGATTCATGGTACTTGGAGACAATCAGAAACAGGGGGTGGTGGTGGTGGCATGCGATGTCACCCATACTAACCAGTGGAGGTGGAGGAAAGCGGGTAGGGGAGGGGTAGGTAAGTAAATTTTATTTATATAGCATGTTTAAATCAACTCAAGTTGAAACCAAAGTGCTTTACATAGAAGATATAATTAAGTTCAGATAAAACCAGACTGATTCCTGGGATGTCAGGACTTTCATATGAGGAAAGATTGGTTAGACTCGGCTTGTACTCGCTGGAATTTAGAAGATTGAGGGGGGATCTTATAGAAACTTACAAAATTCTTAAGGGGTTGGACAAGCTAGATGCTGGAAGATTGTTCCCGATGTTGGGGGAGTCCAGAACAAGGGGTCACAGTCTAAGGATAAGGGGGAATTCCTTTAGGACCGAAATGAGGAAAACATTCTTTACACAGAGAGTGGTGAGTCTCTGGAATTCTCTGCCACAGAAGGTAGTTGAGGCCAGTTCATTGGCTATATTTAAGAGGGCGTTAGATGTGGCACTTGTGGCTAAAGGGATCAGGGGGTATGGAGAGAAGGCAGGTACGGGATACTGAGTTGGATGATCAGCCATGATCACATTGAATGGCGGTGCAGGCTCGAAGGGCCGAATGGCCTACTCCTGCACCTATTTTCTATGTTTCTAAGTTTCCGTACATCCATAGAAAAAAAAAGCGACCCAACACATTGTAGAATTCAACATGAACATCCCCCCACAACAGAATCAAAATTTTCCACTGTGGGGAAAGGCACCAGAAAGTTCAGTCCTCTTCCTCTGTGATCACCCGAGGTCGGGGCCTATTTGTGGCCTCCGCAGCCAGTCCGATGTTTTCAGGCCCTCTTGCCGGGAAGATGGAACTCCGGCGTCGGGTGAACACTCCTCAGCGGCTTGGAATGTCTGGAGCGGCGACTCCCTTCCCGGAGACCACGGCACCCAAAGTCCTCAGGCCGCGCTGGTTGGAGCGCAGACTCTGGTGAGCTCGGATCCCAGGCTCCACAATGTTTTAAATCCAGCGCCGCCCGTGGCTGGACGCCCGCAGCTACAGCTCCTCGGATGTTGGAGTCGGCGGTCACAGCTCTCCGGAGCTTACCGCATGGCGTCCCACTAAGGCATCGCCCACTCCGTGTTGGTGTCCCAGCGCTGTGCCTCCGCCAAAGCTGTAGTCCCAGCTGGTCCCGACAGGAAACATCGCTCCAGTCCGATGGTAGGACACGAGGAAGGGGCGAAGAAGCAGCTCTGAGGGAAGCGGCCCCTCCGGCCAGGTAGGGACTAGGAAATAAAGTTTCCCCCTTCCTCTCCCACCACCCGCCACATAAAAGAAGACCTCCAACAAACATTTTGTTTTTAACAGGACTAAAAATAAAAATAAAGGGTGAAAGGATAGAGGGGAGGGTGTGGGGTGGAGGGAAAAGGGTGAAAGGGTGGAGGGGAGGGGGTTTAGGGGAAGGCAGGGGTATGGGGGAGAGGAAGGGGAGAGAGAGAGGGAGGGGGGAGACAGAGAAGGACGGGAGAGGTTGGAGGGAAGGGGTTAGGGGAGGGAGGGTGGGGGTGGGCAGGGGTGTGGGGGAGAGGAAGGGGGAAGAGAGAGAGGGAGCGGGGAGAGAGAGAGGGGGGAGAGCGCGGTGGGTAGAGAGTGAGAGAGAGAGGGGGGGGAGGGAGAGAGGGGGGGAGGGAGAGAGAGGGGGAGGGAGAGATTGAGAGAGAGGGGGAGGCAGAGAGAGAGAGAAAGAGGGGGTGAGAGAGAGAGAGAGAGAGAGAGAGAGGCGGGGCGGCAGCTGGCGTGGGCCCGAGCGAGGCACGGAGCGATCTGAGGACGGTGAAAAGCAGGGGATGAAAGGGGCGGGGCTTAACGAGCAGCGCCGACAGTGAGGAGAAGCTTTTTCAGCGCACTTGAGCGATCTGCAGAACAAAGATCCTATAGCTGAGCTGCAGGGTCTGCTGCAGAACCTTCTCATAGAAACAGAAATTAGGTGCAGGAGTAGGCCATTCGGCCCTTCGAGCCTGCACTGCCATTCAATATGATCATGGCTGATCATCCAACTCAGTATCCCGTACCTGCCTTCTCTCCATACCCTCTGATCCCCTTAGCCACAAGAGCCACATCAAACTCCCTCTTAAATATAGCCAATGAACTGGCATCAACTACCCTCTGTGGCAGAGAGTTCCAGAGACCCACCACTCTCTGTGTGAAAAAAGTCCTTCTCATCTCGGTCCTAAAGGATTTCCCCCTTATCCTTAAGCTGTGACCCCTTGTCCTGGACCTCCCCAACATCGGGAACAATCTTCCTGCACCTAGCCTGTACAACCCCTTAAGAATTTTGTAAGTTTCTATAAGATCCCCTCTCAATCTCCTAAATTCTAGAGAGTATAAACCGAGTCTATGCAGTCTTTGTTCATAATACAGTCCTGACATCCCAGGAATCAGTCTGGTGAACCTTCTCTGCACTCCCTCTATGGCAATAATGTCCTTCCTCAGATTTGGAGACCAGAACTGTACGCAATACTCCAGGTGTGGTCTCACCAAGACCCTATACAACTGAAGTACAACCTCCCTGCTTCTATAGTCAAATCCTTTTGCTATGAAGATCTTTCTGCGCCTTTTAAAGAAATTGTGAGGGGGGTGGGGGTGACCTAACTCGTGCAAAACAGCAGATGCGAGTTCAGTGGAACCTACGCCTTATCTCTTCTCCCGATCAGCAGAGCATTTACCCCGCCCGCCCATCGCCCTATCTCTACTCCCGATCGGCAGAGCATTTTGGGAACGGCTCGGGGGGGGGGTGGGGGGGGGGGGGGGGGTGTTGTTACCGAACTCAACTCTCTGTGGAATGAATCCATTAACGGAGCCACTCTGCTGCTGGAGGTGAAGGCAAAGATCGGCTGTTCCCCCGCTGTATTTCTGAGCACGGCGAAAAGCAGAGGTGGAAGAGGCGATCTTTGGCTTACGCCAGCGTGATGGAGGCGAGCCGAGTCGGGCCGGGGGCAGGGGGGCGGGTTGAGTGCAGGAAGTGAAATCGTCAGCGAAATAAGCCGTGCAGTGAAAACGCCAGCGAAAGAAACATAATGGCGGCGTTTTTATAGGAGAGCGGGCTGCAGCAGCTGCCGTTATGGTGGCTGGCCAGCAGGAGGCCACAAAATTGGTGAGTGTGGGGAGGGGGAGGGTGAAGGATTTTATTTTAAAAAGTGTACATAAAAATGTCTAAATGTAATGAGGAGTGAATGGGTGGATGTAAAAGTGTAATGTCTAGCAAAATGGAAAACTTCTCAGAGTTTGAGTATGTGGTTTTGGCGAACCATGAAATCAAAGGCCAAATCTGGCCTGCACCCACACACACAGAGTTTTAAATATAGATAGATAGATAGATAGATGTACAGGGCAAGCTTTATTTCACAAAGAGTTGTGGGTGGATGGAACCTGCTGTTCGGGGTGGTGGTAAAAGCAGGGAATATAGTGGCATTTAACAGGCTTTAGTGCATATGCAGGAAATGGAGGAATATTATTCAATGCAGTAAGTCCACCGCATTTTGCATAAATGAGTAAGGCCACCACAACTCCTTTCTTAGTCTTCACAGTTGGACATATAGTTTTTTCTTTAATACCCAAACTTCCTTCTAAAATACCAAATTCTTATTAAAAAAACTCCTGGTTTTCAATTTTCTAAATTCTATACATAACTAGTTGGACATTATGATTGGCACAGACATTTAGGGAAGAGGAAACGAAGGCCTGAAAACACCAATCAAAATCACATTAATACAAAATCATGAGAGTTTTCATTCCCTGTGTTCGTGCCAGCTGGTGGCTCTGAAACAGATCTAAAGAAGTCAATCTCAGTAAATTTATAGACTGCTTCACTCTATTCTCCAAATTGCTGCTGCCTCTGTTCCAGTTCACACTGTAGATTATCTTTTCTTTGGATCTTCATACACGTTGTTGTAATTGTAACTGGAGCTGGTGTATCATTTTTTTCAGATGCTGCCTGACCGGCTCGGTGTTTAAAACATTTTTCATTTTTATATCAATTCTATTCTCTACCCTTTCCCCATCGTCTTTATAAGCTTTCCCTGGTGGCTGAGGTGGCTAGTCGGACTCTATAGGAGTTACAATATCAGAGTAAATAATGTGATTAGTACAAATATGGAAATGCATACTGCATGAGTTTCACACAAAAGACTGATTAACAAAATAGAGGCCCATAGAATGAATGGATCAATAGCAGATAAATATGAAAATGGCTTAAATCAATGAGCAGAGATGGTGCTAGCCTTTTTTCAAAGTGGAAAATGCTTTTCCCCAGAGGTCAGTAGAGCGAGTATTTTTCATTAATGAGTAAGGCCACCACAACTCCTTTCGTAGTCTTCCCAGTTGGACCTATAGTTTTTTTCTTTAATACCCAAACTTCCTTCTAAAATCCCAAATTCTTCACATTCAAAAAACTCTTGATTTTCAATTTTCTAAAATCTATACATAACTAAAACTCTGATCTTGTGCTCTTCTGGTTTGCGCGGTTTTACTATATGCGCAAATACAGTACGCGTTAGCGCTATGATTTTTCGCCAGCTTACTCACCGTTCGCCTGTGCTGTGAGTGCAACAAGTTTTGTTCCAACTGTGGTATATTGTAAAAGTTAGCAAGCTTTAAAAATCTTAAAAAACGCGCATGCGCAGATCGATCTCTTCTCCTGCCAGTCAGCGTCAGGTGGATTGGTCTCTTCTCCCGTCACTCCACGCGCCATCGCATCTTTACTGGAGCTGAGCCACGCTGTAGGTGGCCGACGGAAGTCTCCAACTGGACACAATTTTTGGGCGGCCTGGCCCAGCGCAACGCGGGAGATGTCGCCAAATGGAAAGCGGGGAATCTGATCCCGGCGGAGGAGAGCATCCAGCGTCTTAAACACACTACCATCACAACGCCCCGCAGCTCCAGCCTCTTCCCTTCTGCTCCCCCTCGCTGGTTCCAGCCCCCCTCCCCCTGATACTCCCCTCTCCCCATGGTACTTCCCCCGTCTATTCTCTGAGCTCTCCACCCACCCACACCCCCCTCCACCCACATGCCGGCGCGGCCGTAGCTGCTGGTGCTCCCTGACGGCTGATGCTCCTCCGGGGCACACAAGAAGGGAGAGGAGTGGCAACTTTGAGATCCTGGGGAGGGAGAGTGGGGGACGAAAGGGGATAGAGGAAGAGCAGGGGAGTAGGGAGGGGAGAGGAGTTATGGAGGGAGGGGGTGACTGAGGGTAGGGGAAAGGAGAGGAGAGTGAGGGATTGGGGAGGGTAGGAGGGAAAAGAAGAGGGAGGAGGTGAATAGGGAGAGTGGGGGGGGGAGGAGGAGGAATAGAGGGAGAGGAGGGGGCAGTAGAGGAGGGAGGAGTAGAGGAGGGGGAGTGGAGGAGGTAGGAAGTGGGGAATAGAGGATAGGCAGAGAGGTTAGGTGAGGAGTGATAGTGGGGGGCATAGGGGGCAGTGTGGAATGGGGAGGTGGGGATAGAGGGATAGGAGGGGGTATGGAGGGGAAAGGAGTTTTGGAGGGAGGGAGTGACTGAGGGTAGGGGAAAGGAGTGGGAGACAGAGGTGAGGGAGGGATTGGGGAAGGGGAGGAGGAGAGAGGAAAGAAGAGGGAGGGTGAAGAGGAGGAGGAGCGAGTGCTAGGGATGAGGGAAAATGAGCTGCGCCTGTGCAGTCGGGGGCTATGGGTGAGTGGTGGAATATTGCATTGGGGGACCAGGCCTCCTGTGTGACAGAGACCCAACGGATCCCACTTAGTCTAGTTTTGTTTTATTTTCTGTTGCATACTCAAGTTTTACCTTCAAATCCGTAAATATCTGGATTTATATTCTGTGCAAGAAATAAACCTTGTAATGTCTGTGTCGTTGAACTATTCACCTGCATTAAAAGAAATCTGTATTACAAAAATAATGACAAGTAACTAAATATAGCTTGCAACTTATTCTCCTCTTACCATTATTGAACTACTCCATGATGTGCTCATCAGGGTTAAGGCCATTACTGTTCCAAAGATAAATTCCATCTTCGAATGTTACACCATTATTTGTACATCTGCCTTGAATGAAAATCTCAGAATGGGGTATTGCTCTAAATAAATGACAGCACGCCATTTATAATAAACAAAGTATCAAGAATATATGCTTTTAGATATTCTAATCGTGTTACTAAGTATTGCTAAAGACAAAAAACAGTTGTTCAAAGCAATATATGTATATTTACCTCTATAACCTTACGAAACAGCTTTAAAATGTAAAAATCTTGGGCCATGTTGAATTTTGCTTTTTGCAGTGCCCTCCATAATGTTTGGGACAAAGACCCATCATTTTTGTTTTGCCCCTGTACTCCACAATGAGATTTGTAATAGAAAAAATAACATGCGGTTAAAGTGCACCTCGTCAGATTTTAATAATGGGTATTTTTATACATTTTGGCTTCATGTTGACCATGTAGAGATTACAGCAGTGTTTATACAAATTCTCCCCCATTTCAGAGCACCATAATGTTTGGGACGCATGGCTTCACAGGTGTTTGTAATTGCTCAGGTGTGTTTAATTGCCTCCTTCATATAGGTATAAGAGAGCTCTCGACACCTAGTCTTTCCTCCAGTCTTTCCATCACCCTTGGAAATATTTATTGCCGCTTATCAACATGAGGACCAAAGTTGTGCCAATGAAAGTCAAAGAAGCCATTATCTGACTGAGAACCGAGAATAAAACTGTCACAGAGACATCAGTCAAACTTAGGCTTATAAAAATCAACTGTTTGGAACATCATTAAGAAGAAAGAGAGCACTGGTGAGCTTACTAATCGCAAAGGGACTGGCAGGCCAAGGAAGACCTCAATAGCTTATGACAGAAGAATTCTCTCTACAATAAAGAAAAATCCTCAAACACCTGTCAGACAGATCAGAAACACTCTTCAGGTGTGGATTTGTCAATGACCACTGTCCGCAGAAGTACAGAGGCTACACTGCAAGATGCAAACCACTGGTTAACCACAAAAATAGGATGGTCAGGTTACAGTTTGCCAAGAAGTGATTAAAAGAGCAACAACAGTTCTGGAAAAAGGTCTTGTGGACAGATGAGATGAAGATTAACTTATATCTGAGTGATGGCAAGAGCAAAGTATGGAGGAGTGAAGGAACTGCCCAAGAGCCAAAGCATACTACCTCATCTGTGAAACACGGTGGTGGGGGTGTTATGGCCTGGGCATGTTGAAGGTACTGGCTCACTAATCTTTATTGATGATACAACTGCTGATGGTAGTAGCATAATGAATTCTGAAATGCATGGACACATCCTATCTGCTCGAGTTCAAACAAATGCCTCTAAACTCATTGGCCAGTGGTTCATTCTACAGCAAGACAATGATCCCAAGCATACTGCTAAAGCAACAAAGGAGTTTTTCAAAGCTAAAAAACTGTAAATTCTTGAGTGGCCAAATCAATCACCCGATCTGAACCCAATTGAGCATTGCCTTTTATATGCTGAAGAGAAAGCTGAGGGAAGCCAGCCCCTAAAACAAGCAGAAGCTAAAGATGGCTGCAATACAGGCCTGGCAGAGCATCACCAGAGAAGTCACCCCGCAACTGGTGATTCCATGACTCACAGTTTCCAAGCAGTCATTGCATGCAAAGAATATGCAACAAAATACTAAACATGGCTGCTTTCATTTACATGACATAGCTGTATCCCAAACATTGTGGTGTCCTGAAATGGGGGGGACTATGTATAAACACTGCTGTAATCTCTACAGTGAAACCAAAATGTATTTTAAAAAACCCTTTATTAAAATCTGACAATATGCAGATTTTTTTTCACAAGTTCACAAGTTCATTTATTGTCACATACACCAAATAGTGTAGTGAAATTCACTGGCCAGGTCAGTCATACAATTTAAAAAAGCAACAGGCTCAAAAAACACATTTTAGTTCAGAGTCACTTGAGTGATTCCGTGAAGACCCCGCCAGTCCGCATGCGCGTCATTACATCTGACGCATGGCACAACGACTGGCTGGGAGGAGCAGCGTTCTCCAGCGGTAAGTTTAAAAAAACCTCAGGTGTCAAACTTGTTGAAGTCGTTTCTGCGCTTGTTAAATCTTGTTACAGGAGGGCAAGTTCAAGCATGGAGAAATCGTTGAGAGCAAGGCGAGCCGTTGTGAAAGTAACTAAAGACCGCGGGAGTGTGGGTAGCGGGCAGCCGCCTAGTTCATCTACCGAGTCGCTAATAGCAAGATAAGCGACTACAGACTTGGTGTCTGAGGGCACCGTGGCTGCGCCGGAAGGGCGTAAAGCCATCAGAAAGTCTGCACGGCTGATAGACTCGGACGAGTCCAGTCGGGAGGGTTCCCCCTCGAGAATGGATACCATGTCACGGATATCCAGGATGGAGCTCCTAATGGAGAGGATGCTCCATCAAGAGCGCCGGCCTCTCCAAGAGCTCGCGCCAGCGGCACCTACAGGGCTGCCTAGTGTCTCCCTCTTGGAGGAGGAGAGCATAATGGGTGAGTGTGATTCTGATGCCGAATCTGTGGGCTTAGCAGTGGAGGCTGCCCCAAGGGATAAAGGGCATGAGCCATAGGTCCCATTCCTGGCGGCAAGGTTTGCCATCCCAACAGCATCCGGAGAGCCGCTGGGTGAAGAGCTGGCTGTGAGTATAAATTACTTGGCCTCACACCAGCTTCAGGAGCTGACCATGGATGCAACGGCCAAGAAGTATGAAACCCCGGCTAATTGTATCCTGCTTAAAGTGCCGGCCATAAACCATGCCATCTGGGGCCATATGGGCGTAGGCATCAGGGCGCAGGTGATAAAACTGCAAAGGGTGCTGAAGCTGCTCGCATTGGGCATTACAGCTTTCGGTAGGTCGGTGGATGGTGGGCACCTGACTGAGGTTCAGCAATGTGCACTTTGAGATGAACTGCCTTAGGAAGAATGCCATCCGCCTTACCATTAACCCGAAGTTTGCTGCCCTGTGTAAGCCTAGTAACATCCAGCCACCGAATCTGCTGTTCGGGGAAGACCTTGCAAAGCGGGTGAAGGGGCTGGACGACGAGGCAAAAACCATCGGGCTAATCAAGGCGCTAGTGACCAGCAGAACCCTTCGGAGGCAGTACCCCTACAAGCGTTTTGCTGAAACCGGGTCCAGTCAAGGACCAAGCTGGTCATTCAAACATGACCTTTCCCACCAGAACCAGGGGACAAAGAACTCCACCGGTCACCATGGAGGTAGGTGGGATTGGTTCTTGTCGAAACATATTGAGTGAGAATTACCTACGTGTTGGGGAGAGGTTACATTGGTTTCTGAAAGAATGGTATGAAATAACATCAAACTTGTTTATACTGCAAAGTATACAAGGGTTTCGAATTGAATTTATTCCCAAGTTGTGTCCACCCACACAGCATATACCAGAGCGGGCACTCATTTTCTCACAAAAGGAGAATTTGGAGGTTCAAGCTGAAATTGGAAAATTATATTTAAAAGGTGTAATTGAGAAGAGTTTATCAAACTCACCAATTCGTATCTAGTATTTTTCCTAGACCAAAGAAAGATGGTGGGAGTCGGATTATTTTGGACCTGACAGGACTGAATCCGTTTGTGCAGTATAAATCATTAGCCAAGCAATTGGTTTCCAGAGGGTGTTATATGGCATGTATAGATCTTAAGGATGCATATTACTCAGTGCCTGTTCATAAAGAGTATCGGAGATATTTGAAATTTAGCTGGATGGGGCAATTATGGCAATTTAAAGCACTGCCTAATGGGTTAACCTCAGCCCCTCAATTATTTACAAAGCTACTAAAACCTGTACTGGGGTTACTCCGGGCTCAGGGTCAAAGAGGAAAAAGATAATAAACAGAGAATAAGAGATGGTGGGTTTCTAAAATGTGTATATTTTAATGCTAGGAGCATTGTAAGAAAGGTGGATGAACTTAGAGCCTGGATTGACATCTGGAAATATGATGTTGTGGCAATCAGTGAAACATGATTGCGGGAGGGTTGTGATTGGAAACTAAATATTCCAGGATTTCGTTGCTTCAGGTGTGATAGAATTGGAGGGACCAGAGGTGGAGGGGTTGCATTGCTTGTCAGAGAAGATATTACAGCAGTGCTTTGGCAGGATAGATTAGAGGGCTCCTCTAGGGAGGCTATTTGGGTGGAACTGAGAGGTGGGAACGGTGTAGCAACACTTTTAGGGGTGTATTATAGACCGCCAAATGGGGAGCGAGAATTGGAAGAGCTAATATGTAAGGAGATAGCAGATATTAGTAGTAAACACAAGGTAGTGATTGTGGGAGATTTCAATTTTTCAAAAATAGACTGGGAAACACATTCTGTAAATGGGCTGGATGGTTTGGAGTTTGGTAAATGTGTGCAGGATAGTTTTTTGCAGCAATACATGGAGGTATCGACCAGAGAAGGGGCAGTGCTGGACCTCCAGTTAGGCAATGAGGCAGGTCAGGTGACGGAGGTATGCGTTGGTGAGCACTTCGGGACCAGTGATCACAATACCATTAGTTTCAATATAATTATGGGGAGAGTCAGAACTGGACCTAGGGTTGAGATTTTTAATTGGAGAAAGGCTAACTTTGAGGGAATGCGTAATGATTTAAAAGGAGTGAATTGGGACATTTTGATTTATGGGAAGGATGCAGAAGAGAAATGGAGGACATTTAAAGGGGAAATTGTAAGAGTACAGAATCTTTATGTCCCTGTTCGGTTGAAAGGAAATAGTAAAAATCGGAAAGAGCCATGGTTTTCAATGGAAATTGGACACTTGGTCCGAAAAAAGAGAGATACCTACAATATTTATAGAAGGCATGGAGTAAATGAGGTGCTAAATGAGTATAAGGAATGTAAAAAGAATCTTAAGAAAGAAATAAGAAAAGCTAAAAGAAGATATGAGGTTGCTTTGGCAAGAAAGGTGAAAGTAAATCCAAAGGGTTTCTACAGCTATGTTAATAGCAAAAGGATAACAAGGGATAAAATTGCACCACTAGAGAGCCAGAATGGACAGCTATCTGCAGAGCCAAAAGAGATGGGGGAGATATTGAACAATTTATTTACTTCGGTATTCACCAAGGAGAAGGATATTGAACTCTGTCAGGTAAGGGAAAAAAGTAGAGTAGCTATGGAAACTATGAGATTCAAAGAGGAGGAAGTACTGACACTTTTGAAAAATATAAAAGTGGATAAGTCTCCAGGTCCAGACAGGATATTCCCTAAGACATTGAGGGAAGTTAGTGTAGAAATAGCAGGGGCTATGACAGAAATATTTCAGATGTCATTAGAAACGGGAATAGTGCCGGAGGATTGGCTTACTGCGCATGTTGTTCCATTGTTTAAAAAGGGTTCAAAGAATAAACCTAGCAATTATAGACCTGTTAGTTTGACGTCAGTGGTGGGCAAATTAATGGAAAGGATACTTAGAGATAATATATATAAGCATCTGGATATACAGGGTCTGATCAAGAACAGTCAACATGGATTTGTGCCTGGAAGGTCATGTTTGACAAACCTTCTTGAATTTTTTGAAGAGGTTACTAGGGAAATTGATGAGGGTAAAGCAGTGGATGTTGTCTATATGGATTTCAGTAAGGCCTTTGACACGGTTCCCCATGGAAGGTTGGTTAAGAAGGTTCAATCTTTGGGTGTTAATGGCGGAGTAGCAAGATGGATTCAACAGTGGCTGAATGGGAGATGCCAGAGAGTAATGGTGGCAGTTTGTCAGGTTGGAAGCCGGTGACCAGTGGGGTGCCTCAGGGATCTGTGTTGGGTCCACTGTTGTTTGTCATGTACATCAATGATCTAGATGATGGGGTGGAAAATTGGATAAGTAAGTATGCAGATGATTCTAAGATAGGGGGTGCTGTGGATAATGAAGTAGATTTTCAAAGTCTACAGAGAGATTTGGGCCATTTGGAAGAGTGGGCTGAAAGATGGCAGATGGAGTTTAATGCTGATAAGTGTGAGGTGCTACATCTTGGCAGGACAAATCAAAATAGGACGTACATGGTAAATGGTAGGGAATTGAGGAATGCTGTGGAACAGAGGGATCTCGGAATAACTGTGCATAGTTCCCTGAAGGTGGAATCGTATGTAGATAGGGTGGTAAAGAAAGCTTTTGGTGTGCTGGCCTTTATAAATCAGAGCATTGAATATAGTAGGGAAGTAATGTTAAAATTGTACAAGGCATTGGTAAGACCAATTTTGGAGTATGGTGTACAATTTTGGTCGCCTAATTATAGGAAGGATGTCAACAAAATAGAGAGAGTGCAGAGGAGATTTACTAGAATGTTGCCTGGGTTCCAGCAACTAAGTTACAGAGAAAGGTTGAACAAGTGAGGTCTTTATTCTTTGGAGCGCAGAAGGTTAAGGGGGGACTTGATTGAGGTCTTTAAAATGATGAAAGGGATAGACAGAGTTGACGTGGATAAGCTTTTCCCATTGAGGGTAGGGAAGATTCAAACAAGAGGGCATGACATGAGAATTAAAGGACAGAAGTTTAGGGGTAACATGAGGGGGAACTTCTTTACTAAGAGAGTGGTGGCTGTGTGGAATGATCTTCCTGCAGAAGTGGTGGAGGCAGGATCGATTTTAACATTTAAAAGTAAAGTGAATAGGTATATGGACGGGAAGGAAATGGAGGGGTATGGTCTGAGAGCAGGTAGATGGGACTAGGGGAAAATAAATGGTCGGCACAGACTGAACGGGCCGAAAAGGCCCGTTTCCATGTTGTAATTGTTGTATGGTTATATGGTTATATTGTAATGGCTTATTTGGATGACATCGTAATAATTGGAAAAACCCGGGAGGCAGCGGAGTTATCAGTTTCAGCTGTTAAACTCATGTTTGAGAGATTGGGGTTTCTCATCCATCCAGCTAAATCAAAATTTGTTGCCGGTTAAAGTAATTGACTATTTGGGATTCACAGTTAATTCAACTCGCATATCTGTGACTCTGCCCAAAGGCAAGAGATTAGATTTAATTGAAGGCTGTATCAAGCTCTTGGGGGAGCAATCACCTTCAATTAGACATGTGCCCAGCTTGATTGGCAAATTGGTAGCTGCCTTTCCAGCTGTGCTGTATGGACCTTTGCATAACCAAAATTTACATAGGGCAAAGGTACAGGCACTCAGGATGCATGCAGGTCATTTTAACAGGTCCATGCAATTAACATCTGAAGCCATCGCTGAAGTACAGTGGTGGATAAGAAACATTTCCAATTGTTCTCGCAAAATTCTGATGGAAGCACCTTCAGTTGTTTTGCAGACTGATGTTAGTGCCCTAGGTTGGGGTGCTACTGATACCATTACTAGCTGTGGAGGCAGATGGAATATCCATGAGGCATTTATTCTATAATCACATGGAATTAATTATTTAGAGCTTTTGGGAGCATTTTACGGGCTCAAGGTTTATTGGATCACCAAGCATCACTTACATGTTCAGCTTCAGATTGACAACACCACGGCAGTGGTGTATGTTAATCACATGGGTGGAATCTTGTGACAGATTGGTTAACCTTATTTGGCACTGGTGCATTAAAAAGAACATTTGGGTTTCAGCTATCTACTTGCCAGGCAGATTCAATATGGTGGCAGACACCAGGTCACGCAAATTCAATGACAACACAAAATGGATGTTGAATCATGATGTATTTAATGATATTGTTGTTCGGTATGGGATGCCAGATATCGATTTGTTTGCATCCAGAATCAATCACCAGGTACCGAAGTATCTTTCATGGGAACCACACTGGGGCGGAGTGTTTTTATATGCATTTTTCCCATTCTGCCTCAACAGTCGGTGCTTGGCCAAGATCAAGCAGGACTCTGCTTCAGTTTTTGTGGTACCTGACTGGCCTACACAGCCATGGTTCTCTCTCATTTCGGACATTATTACACAGCCTATTATGGTGGTCCCAAAACGTCATGATCTATTGGTGCACCCTGTGACTGGAGATCAACATCCATTGTATGATCGTATTAACCTGTTAATTTGCAGATTCTAAGAAGGCCATACCCGAGTCTGGGACTATCCAATTGTACCGTGGGTGTCATCACATCGTCCTGGAGGGATAGTACAAAAAAGCAGTACATCTTTTCTGTCAGGAAATGGAAGGAGTTTTGTTTACATGGGAACATTACATACCACACAGCTTCCATCCCAGATGTGCTCGAATTTCTGTCCAAGTTATATTTTGATGAAGGGTTAAGCTATAGTGCCAGGAGTGCCCTGTCTTCGTAACTATGCCTGGGGTCGGAACTTCAATCCGTAGGACCTCATCCGTTAATATCCCGATTTATGAAGTGTGTTTTTAATTCCAATCCCCCCAGGCCTAGGTACCCTGAAATCTGGGATGTGAATGTGGTACTCGTCAGTGGGGTCCAGCCACATCCTTGTCATTGGCAAAGATTACCCTAAAGTTGGTCATGCTCATGGCGCTGGTGTCAGCGCAAAGGGTTCAGACTTTCCACAAACTGCGTCTGGACAGGATGGTGTCATCAGGGAATGACGTTATGTTTTACATCTATGATCTAATTAAACAAAGCAGAACAGGCGTGTCAGGATTCAAGCTTGTACTGTCAGCATATCCCATGGATTTACGGCTGCGTGTACTGGTGCACTTGCGGTGTTATATCGAGGTCACCAAGAGCCTCAGAGGCTCCGAAGTAACATTGTTTAGTTGCCACAAAAAGCCACATATTAAAGTGTCGGTTCAGACCATTTCAAGATGGCTGAAACAAGTGCTGGGTTGTGCAGGAGTTAATACTGACAATTTGAAATCTCACTCCACCAGGGCGGCATCAACGTCAGCAGCGAGGGCAATGGACGTCCCTCTAGACCATATCCTCGCGGCCGCTGGGTGGTCAAATGAATTGACTTTTCAGAGGTTTTGTAATAAACCATTTATTGAACCCGGGGTGTTCGCCCATTCCGTTTTAAGTTCTGTTTCATAGCTTCCCCAGAGAGAGAGAGGAGTCGCTATTGTGTTTTCTTTTGTTTGTTTTTGTGAATTAAAGCAACAACATGTTAATCTGCACCATGTTTCAATGTATTGCTCATTATTCACTCCTTCTAAGTCAACTGATGCAGTGTGAAATCACAGAGCTTTGAAATCTTCACGGAATCACTCACGTGACTCCGAAGTAAAATAGTAAGATTAAATGAGAACTTACCAGTTTGAAGTTTTATCTTTATTTTATGAGGAGTTACGATGAACGATTACGTGACGACCCCGCCAGTCCGCATGTGCGTTAATCTTCAAAGCAGCGATGTGAAATCACAGATAACAGTAACTGAAGTAACATAGTAAGATGTTACTGTAACCAGACTTTCCAGTTGACCTTTATAATATTGACATAAACATCCATCACAGTGACTCCTATACATTCCTCACTGTGATGGAAGGCAAAATAAATTTCCAAGTCCTTCCCTTGTTGTTCTTCCTTGGCCGGGAGCCTCAAGCCCCCCGTTGACGGGACGGTCTTGAGTCCTGTAGCTGACGCCGTTCGGGCCCTCCGCGTC
Source organism: Raja brachyura (assembly GCA_963514005.1). The sequence continues at coordinate 42,111,436 of OY740798.1, read as the reverse complement.
GAGGCGTTCAGCTCCCGCATCGGGGGGTTGTCAGCTCCCCCGCGCCGGACGATCGAAACTCGTGTCGGGCCTGGACGAACCTTCTGCGGCGTTGGAGCTTCCGACTAGCCTCTCCCGAGACTGCGAGCTCTAGATGGTAAGTCCATGGTGATCGCGGTGGGAGCGATCCCAGGCAAGCGATCCGCCCCAATCGTAAGTCCGCTCCCCGCGGTGGGGCTCACGACAGTCCAAGGTGGCTTCAAGCTCCAGCGATGGTAGGCCGCAGAGCCCGGAGAATGTGTTCCAAAACTTGATCACCTCTCCGGGAAGGTAAGAACCTGAGAAAAAAGTTTCCCACGACCCCCTCCCCTCCCCCCAAATAAAACAAACAGAAGAACATTAAAACAAACTTTAAACAAAAGCTAAAAATAACAAAAGGATGAAAAAAATGAATAGACTGCCAGCAGGGCTGCCATCTCCCTCCTCCGGCGCCCCCTACTTTTCTAATACAAATCTCAATTTGTGGTGTACAGAGGTAAATAAAAAAATGATGTGTCTTTGTCCCAAACATTATGGAGGGCACTGTATATTCTTTGCATAAATTTAGAAGACTCATTTGTTGAATGAGCAGAGTATGCAAATTGTATTTTTAAATGTTAGATAGTTGTTGTAATTGATCTTCAAACATTCAACAAATTTATGCTTTAATTATTTTCAATGCATAGTATTGCAATGCAAATATTAACGTTAATAAGCTATATTTTAATAACTTTTTCTATTTAAACATTCATTGAATGCACAATTCAAATAACAAACTAAAATCGTAACAAATAATTCTTCACAGCTGCACAGCAAATGGTTCCCATAGAATAAATTAAAGACCATTATTTCTAAACAATATCAACCACTGACAAAATTATACATGACTGTCAAGTTTTCAACGTATTCATTTACATACTAGAGATATCAATGAAAGTCTAAGGTAGACAAAAATGTTGGTGAAACTCAGCGGGTGAGGCAGCATCTATGGAGCGAAGGAAATAGGCAACGTTCCGGGTCAAAATCCTTATTCAGACTGATGTGAGGGTGGGGGTGGGGGGGGGAAGAAAGGAAGAGGTGGAGCCAGAGGGCTGAGGGAGAGTTGAGAAGGGGAGGAGAAAGTAAGGACTACCTGAAATTAGAGAAGTCAATGTTAACACCACTGGGGTGCAAACAACCCAAGAGAAATATGTGGTGCTGCTCCTCCAATTTACGGTGGTTCTCAATCTGGCCATGGAGGAGGCCCAGGACAGAAAGGTCGGATTCGGAATGGGAAGCGATCTCCAAGCCTGCGCTTGGTCTCACCGACATAGAGCAACTGACATCTGGAGCAGTGGATGCAATATATGAGGTTGGAGTCTACGCCCAAGCCTCTTTTCCTGGTTACTTGCACTTGTCCAAAGAGCAGTTCATAGAACTAACAACACAAAAAAAAGACTATTTCATCCTGTCATAAGGAAGATGACAGTACTGTGATTGTCAGAATATTGTTAACTATGTATTCTTGCACACATTTAATTGTATGCACTTCAATGATTATACTCCAATCAATGGTTCATTGATCATCCCACATTGCTGTGTGGCCATTCATAGCCCATAACTCTATCAGGGCGATGGATTGCACAGGGGAATGTCCGCACATACTAAAGATCATGTTATTTATCCTCCCCAACATTTCCCCTCACCTCTACAGGAACTCATTGGCTGGCATGGGGATGGATCCTTTAGTTTCACCTTTCCTCTGCAAAGCTTGTCAAATAAGCAGCAATCACAATAGTCTGCAGCTCCTGTTGGGAAAAAAAACAAGTCTCTACTTAGTATATGTTTCTTCTTGTAAGCTACTGTAACTGTTTCAAATATATTTTTAGCCAATTTTAAAACTTTCATAGGTTCCTCAAATCAACATCAGCTCTGAACCAAATGATGACACTGTGCACCAAAAATAGATGAAATGCTGCTTTAAAAAAAATGTGTATTGCTGCTGTTTGGCTGCTATGGGACGTTTTACTTTAAAAGCCATGGCCTTTTACTTATTGTTCCGCGGTAGTATTTCCGAAGTTGTGTCGATTTGAGCGCTATCCTGTTTTAATGGAAATTTTGGGGGTAAAACATTCTAACACAATTATTGATTTTTCTTTGTCCAATTTTGCATTTTTGTCAAGAAACTTAGCCTGAATGCCGAAGGCAACAATGTCTCAGCATCTGTATCCACAGCTTCCAGGGAGAAAATTTACAAAGATGAATGGAGAAATTCCTTCTCATCCAAATCTTAATAGTATACCCTTTATTCCAAGGCCTTCAATTCCCTGTTCCCTGCAGCGGTAATGCAGGCCTTGACTATGTAATGCACAATCCAATGCAATCTTACTTCATGACACAGTTCTTCATTCCTGGAATTTATCTAACAAAGTTTTGCATTACCTTCTAGGCAAGTATACACTTCCAGAATCAATAAGATCAGAATGATAGACAGTGGTCCAGATATCTCAGGAAACCAAGGTCCAATTATAAAGTCACCCCTACTTCTATCCTCCATCTATCTTGCCAGAAAGGCATTCAATTTTCAAGATTCAAGAGAGTTTATTGTCATGTGTCCCAGATAGGACCATGAAATTCTTGCTTTGCTTCAGCACAACAGAATATAGTAGGCATAAATAAATACAGAACAGATCAGTGTGACCATATATCATTGAATATAAGCAGATAAAGTGCAATGGGATATTAATGTTCTGAGTTTTGTTCAAGTTGAGTTTAAGGATGGTGTGGATCCTTGATGATGCTGTCAGTCTTTTTGAGTCAGCGACTGTAATAGATCCCCTTGATGGTAGGGAGGTCAGAGTCGATGATGGACTGGGCAGTGTTTACAACTTTTTGCAGTCTTTTGGCTCCTGGGCGTTCAAGTTGCCGATCCAAGCCACGATGCAACCGGTCAGCATGCTCTCCACTGTGCACCTGTAGAAATTCGAGAGAGCCCTCCTTGACATACCGACTCCATAATCTTCTCAGGAAGTAGAGGCGCTGATGTGCTTTCTTTATAATTGCATCTGTGTTCTCGGACCAGGAGAGATCTTCAGAGATAAGCATGCGCAGGAATTTGAAGCTCTTGACCCTCTCCACCATTGACCCATTGATATAAACGGGACTGTGGGTTCCCATCCTGCCCCTACCAAAGTCCACAATCAGATCCTTGGTTTTGCTGATGTTGAGAGCCAGGTTATTGTGCTGGCACCATTTGATCAAACGGTCTATCTCACTTCTATACTCTGACTCATCCCCATCAGTGATACGTCCCACAACAGCGGCGTCGTCAGCGAACTTGATGATTCCTTCCCAATTACTTGCTGTATCTGTGCTAACATTCTGTGGTTTTTGTGTGATACAGATGTTTAAGAACAGCAGCATTCATTAGTCTCACACAATTTACTATTCTGATTTTTTTTTTTGTCCCATAATTTCTTAATTTTATTTTAATTTACCATCCTTTTACCGATTCACTTAACCTGAATACATTCCAAGACAGATTGTGTGTCTTCATTACAATTTTCCACCCAAAAATGGGTACAAAAAACACCTACCTCGATTTCATTAAAGGACTTTGAAACAAAATAAATTGTTCAGTAAATCACCAAAGTAAATTGTGAACAGTTGAAGCTTCCATATCCTGTCCACTCTCTCAAATCCTATTTGTTACAGGTTGCTAACTTAAAGTAACCTTACAACCCTACTCTGTTTACTGCTTGTTAACCACTTCTATCCATTTGAATATATTATTCTCATTACTCAGGCCCTCAACTTGTTCAGTAAGTTTTTAACTGGCACCTTAATATGTATTTGATTACCATTGGTTTCCTTTATTCAACACGCTGGATGTATACAAAAAAAAATTATCAAACATAACTTCCCCTTCACAAAACTAAGTTGACAGTGGAGCCTTTTCATAGATACAAAGACAATAGGTGCAGGAGTAGGCCATTCGGCTCTTTGAGCCAGTACCACCATTCAATGTGATTATGGCTGAATAAATACTCATCCAGAATGAGTACCGCATTCCTGCCTTTCATCTTGCAACAAACGAGGAATTTGATTTGGCATAGTCATACCAATAAAGAGCAACAAGACACCCAAATAAATGTTTCCCTTTTTTGTTCTCCTGCGGTCGGGGGTCTCGAGCCTTCCGTTGTCGGGATGATCTTGGCTCCCTTGCGCCGGCGATCGGACCCTGGGTTGAGGCTGGGCAAAACATCTGCGACTTTGGAGCTTTCCAACATTAATGTCTACCTGAGACTGCGAGCTTCTCGATGTTGAAATCCACAGGCCACGGTTGGAACGCGATCCCAGGCAAGGGATCACAGGCTCCAATGGTAAGTCCACAACCCCACGGTGGGACTCAAAGTCAATCACGAGCAAGGCCGCCAGCTCCATGATGTTAGCCCACAGAGCGATCGGAGATATGATCCGGAAAACAATAGCATATCCAGCAAGGTAAGGGATTGAATTCTGTTTATGATGAAATTCATTGACTTGCTCCCGGTATTGCCTTGGTCATCTGAGGAAAAGCGAAGATTAAAAGCCAAATACCAAAAATGCTTGGAATACTTCGCAAATCAAGCAGCATCTGAGAAACAGAGTGAACATTCTAGGTCGAAGACCCTTTATTAGAAGTGGAGAACATAAAAAAAACAAGAGAAAATTAAAAATAAACTGCAGATGCTAAAAATCTGAGGCAAAAATAGAAATTGCTGCTCATTGAATTTCAGGGAGGATGGGGGAGGGGGGATGTTTCTGATATGGTAAAATCGGGGTGACCATGTAATAAGCAGAAAACAAGATTATTTAGCCAATGAGTGAACTGGGGAAAGTGAGAACGGACAAACTAAATGAGACAAAAGAAGGTAGGTTGCAAAATGTAGAGCAGGAAGATATGGCCCTCAGAAAACGGAAACAGAATAGCTGAGCCAATATGCAGATAGATGACTGATATGGAGAGAAATCCTGCAAGACTTCTATCTATCAACAATAGCTCCAGCTTCAACAGCATAATCCCATTCAAACCAATGTCCAAATTCCTGGACCTACAAATCAGCAGATTCATCTGCCAGTGGATCCATGCCTTTCTGACCTCACAGATCACAATCAGTGCGCTCAAGTGCCAACACTTCTTCCACAATAATTCTCGACACTGCTGCCCCACATGGAAAGGGGGCAGTGGCGATAGGGGACAAATCATCCTCCACGATAATCCTCAACACTGATGCTCCACAAGGATGCGTTCTCAGCCCTGCCCCCTTCTTTACTCCTTGTACACCCACGACTGCGCCGCCATGTATAAATCTAAGTCAATTTATAAATTCACAGACGACACCACCATTGTGAGCCAAATATCAAATAACGATAAGGCGAAGTACAGAAAGGAAATTGAGAATCCCATGTCTGGGTGTCGAGACAACAACCTTTCTCTCAACGTCAGCAAGACAAAGGAAATAATGATCGACTTCAGGAAGTGAAGCGGTACACGTAATGCAGTTTGCATTGATGGTGTTTAAGTAGAGATGGTTGAAAACTTCAAATTCTTTGGAATAAATATCGCCAACAACTTCTCCTGGACCACCCATATTGAAGCAATGACCAAGAAAGCACACCACAACCTCTACTTCTGTAGAAGGCTTCAGGGTCTGTCCCGCTTGGGCGACTAATCCGCGAGTTCTGGCGAGTTTGTCCTTGACTCATACTCGCAGCATGGTCGACACAAGGTCGTAAGAAGTCTTCATAACTCTCCTTCATGCTCGAGAGTGGTCTCCACGTACCCGAGGCCTCAGCTAGTTCATGGCGTTTTTTTCAATATGTTAAAAAATGCCCGCGGATAAAAAAAGTCGCCATGGAAAAAATCGATACTTTTTTTTACTTGTAGGTTTAGTTGTAGTAGGTCATAGTGGGTCAGCATGTTAGTCAAGGGTAGTCGAATGTAGTCGTAGATAGTCTTCATCATAGTCGAAGGGAGGTTGAAGGAGATCATCTTCACTCTCCACTATTCGGCGTCCATTTTTCCCAAAGCTAGTCGTAGCTAGTCGAAGCTGGTCTTCAACATAATCGAAGGAGGTCTTCGACATGTCACTTTTTTAAACTCTCCTAAACTCGCCAATTAGGTCGCCCAAGTGGGACAGCCCCTTTAGAAAGTTTGGCATGTCCCCAACAACTCCCACCAACTTGTACATATGCGCCGTAGAAAGCATCTCAGCTTGGTGTGAGAACAGCTCCATCACACAAACCAACCTACCTTCTATTGACTCAGTTTATACCCCACGCTGCCTCGGCAAGGCCAGCAACATAATCATAGATGAGTCACACCCTGGCCACTCCCTCTTCTCCCCTCTCCCATCAGGCAAAAGGCATAGAAGTGCGAAACCACACACTTCCAGATTCAGGAACAGTTTCTTCCCAGCTGATATCAGTTAACTGAACCATCCTACTTCAACTAGAGAGCAGTCCTGAACTACTATCTACCACACTGGTGACCCTTGGACTATCTTTGATCGGACTTTGCTGGCTTTATCTTGCACTAAATGTTAATAGTAAGATTAAACGAGAACTTACCAGTTTGAGGTTTGATCTTTATTTTATGAGGAGTTACGATGAGGGATTACGTGAAGACCCCGCCAGCACGCATGCGCGACATTCTTCAAAGGAGTGGTGTGAAATCACAGACAGTCACAATGACTAATATAGTAAGATAAGAGAGAACTTTCATACCAGGTGATCTTTATAGTAGAGGGTTGGGAGCGGAGGGCACGTAATCCCTCATCGTAACTCCTCATAAAATAAAGATCAAACCTCAAACTGGTAAGTTCTCGTTTAATCTTACTATTTTATTTCGGTAGTCACGTGAGTGACTACGTGAAGATTTCAAAGCTCTGTGATTTCATGCCCTGGAAGCTCCATGCTCACACACCGCTATGCTGGGATGAGAGGATGAACGTAATTCAGACATGACACTGGCTGAAAAACAAAAATAGGTATTTATTCATACCAAAACAAAATAAATATTCCATAGGGGTAAATTATTTGACAGTACTCAAAATCCTCCCTGCATAAGTGTCAGGGGAGGCCACGGGTTTGTTGTAGAAACGGTGAAAAGTCCTTTCATTACTCCAACCCGCTGTGGCCAGGATGTGGTCCAATGGTACTTCCATCCTCCTAGCCGCCGAAGTGGATGCCGCCCTGGTGGAGTGAGATTTGAATATATTAGTGTCCACCCCCGCCGCATCCAAAACCACCCTTAACCATCTAGAAATGGTTTGCACCGTGACTTTATGATGGGGCTTCTTGTGGCTCATAAGCAAAGCTGTCTCCGTGCCCCTGAGATTTTTGGTGACTGATATATTGTGAAATTAACGTGACGATGCAGAGTCGAGTATCTGCTGGATATGCCAGAAATTCCAAGGTATGACCAGACGCTCCGGGTCGATCTTGTTTCAACAGTCCCTGCACATGAAAAGTGATTTTATCATTGGTGATAGTCATGGCATCCAGATTAAGTTTGTGCAGAGACTGGACCCGTTGTGCCGTGATAAGTGCCATAATCATTACCATTTTGTATGTGAGCTTTGCCAAAGTGAGTCCCGTGTTAGGTGTCCATCCTCGCAGCATTGTTAGGACTGTGCTGATATCCCACGTATGGTTATATCTGGGCCTAGGGGGATTGGAATTGAATATTTCTCTCATTAGTTTGGACACTAATGGATGTGATCCAATTCCCAATTGATCACTCCTCTGGCCCAAGTAGGATGATAGTGCACTCCTGGCACTGTTTATGGCACTGTAGCTCAGTCCCTCATCAAAGTGTAGGGTAGCCAAGAATTCCAGCACTTCTGTAATGGTAGCGGATTCATATGTAGTGTTGGTAGTAGCGCAGAATCCTTCCCATTTCTTGATGTAGGTGAGGTACTGCTTCCTGGTGGACTCCCTGCATGCCGCCGAGATGGTGTCTATCGTTCTGCTGGTGAGTCCGAATCCGCGAAGAGGCCGTTTTAAAATCTGCAAATTAACAGGTCCATGCGGTCATAACATGGGTGATGTTCTCCTGTGACAGGATGAATGAGCAGGCTAGGTCGTTTATTGACCCGAATGCAAGGTTCTGTGGCCATCTTCTGTACCGCTGGGAACCATGGTTGGGTAGGCCAGTCGGGCACCACCAAAATACCCGATGCGGAATCTTGTTTTATTTTCTGCAAGACCCGACTGATGAGGCAGAAAGGGGGGGAATGCATAGCAGAACAAATCCCCCCAATGTAGCGTGAAAGCGTCCATCGCTACTGCCCCAGGGTCTGGTTCCCAAGCAACATATGTTGGTAGTTGGTGATTTAATCTGGACGCGAAGAGGTCGATATCTGGTGTCCCATAACGTTCTACAATATCTGTGAACACTTTTCGATCCAACATCCATTCTATGTTGTCATTAAATATGCGTGACCTGGTGTCTGCCACTGTGTTTAGCTTGCCTGGGAGGTAAGTGGCTGAGATCCAAATTTCCCTTTGCAGACACCAGAGCCCGATATTGTTGGCCAATTCATCACACGATATCGACTTTATTCTGCCCATGTGGTTAATATAGGCCACCACCGTGGTGTTGTCAATTTGTATCCTAACATGAACTTTGTGCATGTTTGTGCAGTATGCCCTGAGGCCGTGAAATGCTGCCAGCATTTCTGAATAGTTAATTCCCAAATTTTTGAATAGGGTTAACTCTTGTGCACTCCATCTACCTCCACAACTAGAGGTAGTATTAGTAGCTCCCCAACCTTTGGCACTGGCATCCGTTTGTAAGGTGATCGAGGGATTGATGATAGTGATGGGTTTGGAACAATATTGGGCATTAGCCATCCACCAATTTAATTCGGCTTTTGCCTTTTCTGGTATTTTCATAGGCCTATCGAAATGGCCTGCATGACTTTTGAGAGCTATAATTTTGGCTCTTTGTAAATTTTGATAATGTAAAGGCCCATATTGTGCTGCGGGAAAGGCAGCCACTATCTTCCCAATCACCCTGGCCACCTGCCGAATGGATGGGTCCTTGATGCCAATAAGGGTCCTGCAAGCCTCTATCAAGTCCTCCACCTTACTTAGTGGCAACGTGATAGACATTTGCACTGAGTCGATATTGAACCCCAAGTATTTCATGGTGGTAGAGGGTTTTAATATTGATTTATCTGGATGTATAATGAAACCCAGCTTCTGAAAGAGATGTTTCGTGGCTGTAACTGCCAATGTAGCCATTTCCAAACTTTCCCCAACAATGAGGATATCATCAAGATAGGCCATAACAGTATGATTCTGTTTCCTTAAGTAGGCCAAGGCTGGTTTTAATATCTTGGTAAACAATCTGGGTGCTGATGATAACCCATTAGGCAAGGCTTTGTATTGCCATAATTGTCCCATCCAGATAAATTTTAAATATTTCCTATGATCCTTGTGTATTGGTACTGAATAGTATGCATCTTTGAGGTCAATGCATGCCATGTAGTACCCATAATCTATTAACTGTATAGCAGTGTCAAAGGTGTCCATTTTAAAATGAACATACTGAACAGAAGTATTCAGTTCGGTCAAATCTATGATAATGCGGCAACCGTCGTCTTTTTTGTTTCTGGTGAATATATTAGACACGAACTCCTGTGGTTCTTTGGTGGCCTTCTCAATTACCCCTTTTTCAATTAATCTGTATAGTTCAGCATGCCCTGCTACCTTCTCTTTTTGAGAAAGTATGAATTTTCGGCTAGGTGAATGCTGGACCGGGGTAGGGAGTTCGTGAATAAATTCAATTTTGTAGCCCTGAATACTCCTGAGTATGAAAGGATCAGAGGTAAAAGTGCGCCAATTTTCATAAAACATGTGCAACCGGCCCCCTACATAAAGTGAATTTAGGCAAGATGTGTTTCTGGGGAAACCAGACCCACCTACCTCCATGGTTATTGCCGGTGTTGCGGTTTCTGTCCTTGTTTTCTTTGTTGATTCATCGTGTTGTAGGAGTGGCGCATCTTCCAAGAAGGCCGGGCTGGGCCATGGCCTAAAAAAGACCGCTGTGCAGGTTGGCCGGCCTTCGAGCTTTCACCACCGGCAGGTCTCTGATGGTATCTCTGTCCGGTGGGTGTGTAGGGGTGCTGTCTTTGTGGGTAATGAGGTTTGGTAGGCCCGGGAACCTTGATCAGGCCCAAGGCCTTGGCCTCCTCATCAAGATCTTTTACTTGCTTGGGAAGGTTTTCCCCGAACAGCAAGCTTGGAGGCTGAGTCTTCCCAGGCTTACACAACCCCGCAAACTTGGGGTTAAGCGCCGGCTTTATGATGCTCTTTCTGAAATTGTTTATCTCATACTGTGTATTACACAGTAGAGCCAGGGCATCTTGCAGTTCTTCCGGCAACTCTATCCCCACTGCAGTTCTGGCCACTGCTGTGATCCCGGCCGTTAAGAGCTTTAGGATTCTTTGAAGTTTGATTTCCTGCCCTCTGCTCGAGGGGCTCATATTCCCCCAAATAGGGTTGTTCACCGCAGGGACATTAAGTGAGTTGCAGTTTTCAGGAGCCATATATTTATCAGCTGTAGAATTTATGGCCTGTTCCTGTAGCTTGTTGGTCGCCATGTAGTTAATGCTGGCTGCCAGCTTAGGGTGGATAGGTAGGCCTTTCTGTGTCGGCATTGCATGTTTATTTACCATATCCAGATATTCTTCACACACCCCTGACACAGATGGTTGTTCAGCCAGCTCCCCTTCTTCTGGGTCAGCCCAGTTCTGACCCTCAATGCTCCCCTGCGAGGAGGGTGAGACATTTGGCAGTCCTTGGTAGGAACCTGCCGTGGGCCTGCGAGGAGGCCCACTGTGACTCTGCCCCTGCATTTGCAGGTCACGTTGGAGCAATTGCTCCATCATCCGCTCCATGCGGGTTAGACGACGTCCGTCGCTATCTGCGAACGGGGTGTCCTCGGGACCGGACCCAGCTGGGTCGCCGGCCCCGTCCGACTTCCGGGTGGGTTTGCCGCCCGACCGTGGAGTACCAACGGCCTTCATGGGCGAGAAGTCGGGAGCTGCAGGTAATACCTGTAGCTCTGGAGAGGCGGTACGCTGGCTGCTCTCCATAGCAGCTGCTCTCGCCGCTGCTCTCTTGGACTTCCGTGATTCCATAATGATACTATTTTCTCGTCGACGCTCACTCTCCGGTGAGACTTACCTGGCGTAAGTTATTTAAACTTACGCTGGAGGAGCCCCGCTCCTCCCGACCGTCGCTTCCGCATGCGTACGACGATACGTCGCGCATGCGTGCTGGCGGGGTCTTCACGTAGTCACTCACGTGACTACCGAAATAAAATCTCTTATCATGTATCTGTACATTTTGAAAGGCTCGTTTGTAACCATGTATTGTCTTTCCACTGACTGGTTAGCACACAATAAAAGCTTTTCACTGTACTTCAGTACACATGACAATGAACTAACCTGAACTAAATTGAAGGATGTGTTCTTAGTCCCCTACTATACTCCCCATACACTCATGACCATGCAGCCAAATTCAGCTCTAACTCCATGGACAAGTTTGCAGGTGACACCACTGTGGTGGGCTGTATTACGAAAAATGATGAGACAGTATACAGGAAGGGTACAGAGAACATCCAGTCAAAACCGTACGTCAGGACTGAAGTTCGTTTTCAGTAACAAAGTTCATAAAGGAATGGGCAAAATAAACAGAATATCTCTGATAGGGTGAGCCAAGTGGGTTAACATGGGAGCTACAAGCAGATTATGCTTTTTCTGAGCAAAGAGATATTGACAGCAATATCAAGTTCTGATGCTTACAGAAAAAAAATGCAATTCAAAGTCCAGTAGGTTGTAACGTGTCCATATACATATTGTTCCTCAAGCTTGTTTAGACTTTGCAGTAAACTTGCGAAGGGCGACAGATGGGCAAATCAGAATGGGAGTCAGATGTCAGGGCTCCAAATTAACAGTTGCCTGGTTGCCAATGGCCACCTAAAGTCACGCCGAGCAACCTAAAAGCCATGTCATTTTGCCCGGCTTGGCAAGCAAAAAAAAATAAATCAAGTAGATCAGGATCAATCCCTGAATTAGGTAGATGCAAATTCCTGGGATTGGGATAAAATTGCCCGTGTGCGGGCAAGGTTAATGAATAGGGACGGGGGACGATTGCAGTCCGATGGTTGCGGTGCAGGATTGGAATGATCCCGGATTCCTGGACACAGGGATGGGATTTCCCTCGCGTCTGGCTGGTGTCTGACCCGCAGCCGCGGCCCTGGTGCTTTGTTGCGGCTGCGGGCCCGGATCTAGATCTAGATGTAGTATGCTGAAAAGCTCTAGATAGAGCATCAATCAGCACTGGCCAATTTAACATTTTTATCAAGCCAATTAACCTAAAAACCTGTATGTCTTTGGAGTGTGGGAGGAAACCAAAGATCTCTGAGAAAACCCACGCAGATCACGGGGAGAACGTACAAACTCCATACAGACAGCACCCGGGTCTCCGACGCTGCATTTTGCTGTAACGCAGCAACTCTACCGCTGCGTCACCGTGACTGCCTAGGTTGTCGGCTGCACTACTAGTGCACGCGAGCCACACTCAGAGCACCCACGACACCTACCGTTCAACTCTGAGTGGGCCCCTCTCCCTATCTCTCTCTCTGTCATTCTCCGTCTCCACCCGCCATCCCTGTCGCCGGGTCTCCGCTTTCCGACCGCTCCTCATCCGCCGGCATGGCCGGCCGCCTTCCACATGTGCACTGCGACGGCCTACACATCGTCCCCCTGCACATGCGCGCAACCATGGCCAGCACATCATCGGCCACCCTGCACATGCGCATTGCCATGGCAACTGGTCGGCGCCAGGCACTTTCTCCCTCCCTTTGCACTGTGGGAGATCTGACAGCCATTGCTGTCCAGTCGCCGCCTCGCCGCAACTGCTGAAACCGAACGCAGAATCACTCCCTGGAACTGGAGTAACTCCCTGGAGTAACTCTTGCTTCTTCATTTCTTGGTCCTCCAAAAATATTACAAATGGAATTTAAACTGGAGGTGATGGCGAATGGACTTAAGCAAAAAAGGGTTCTTGTGAAAAAAGAGCTGCTTTAAATTAAGATGCGTCTGGTTGGGTAACTATGGTAGGGTGAATTTCCATGCTTTTTAATTGTGCGGGGGAACTCCATGGAGCAGCCAGCATCTCTCGATAGAGGAAATTGGGTGACGTTTCGGGTAAACGTCACCCAAAGTCTAAAGACCCTTCTTTAGAATGCCACTGGTTTTAGTGTTTTTAGTTTAATTTAAAGATACAGCGCGGAAACAGGTCCTTCGGCCCACCGAGTCCACGCCGACCACCGATCACCCATACACTAGTCTGAAGAAGGGTTTCGGCCCGAAACGATGCCTACTTCCTTCGCTCCATAGACGCTGCCGCACCTGCTGAGTTTCTCCAGCATTTTTGTCTACATTCGATTTTCCAGCATCTGCAGTTTCTTCTTGAACCCGTACACTAGTTCTATCCCACACATTAGCGACGTAAGTCAAAAGTCAAGAGTGTTTTATTCTCTCATGTCCCAGTTAGAACAATGAAATCCTTACTTGAAGCAGCACAACTGAATATGTAAACATAGTACTCTGTAAACAATGTTATAAACGAGAAAACAACAGTGTATATTTATATATGAATATATATAACTATGTGTATAACTATATATATAACTATATATATATATATAACTATATATAACAATTTCCCTCCTGGGATTAATAAAGTTCTATCGTATAGTATTGTGTGTGTAGGAAGGAACTGCAGATGACAGCTTAAACCAAAGATAGACACAAAAAGCTGGAGTAACTCAACAGGTCAGACAGAATCACTGGGCAAAAGGAAAATATTATGTTTGGGGTTGGGTCTGAAAAAGGCTCCTGCACACCTTTGGGATATGGAAGGAAACAAGAGCACCCGGAGAAAACCCATGCGATCAAAGGGAGAAGGAACAAACTTCATACAGACAGCACCCATATTCAGGATCAATTCTAGGTCTCTAGAATCATAGAAAATCGGTGCAGGAGTAGGCAATTCGGCCCTTCGAGCCTGCATCGCCATTCAATATGATCATGGCTGATCATCCAAATCAGCATCCTGTACCTGCCTTCCCTCCATACCTCCTGACCCCTTTAGCCACAAGGGCCACAATCTAACTCCCTCTTAAATATAGCCAATGAACTGGCCTCAACTACCTTCTGTGGCAGAGAATTCCACAGACTCACCACTCTCTGTGTGAAAAATTATCTTCTCATCTTGGTTCTAAAAGACTTCCCCCTCATCCTTAAACTGTGATCCCTTGTTCTGGAGTTCCCCAACATTGGGAACAATCTTCCTGCAGCTAGCCTGTCCAACCCCTTAAGAATTTTATAAGTCTCTATAAGATCCCCCTCAATCTCCTAAATTCCAGCGAATACAATCCAGTCTTTCTTCATATGGAAGTCCTGCCATCCCAGGAATCAGTCTGGTGAACCTTCTCTGTACTCCCTCTATGGCAAGAATGTCTTTCCTCAGATTAGGAGACCAAAACTGTACGCAATACTCCAGGTGTGGCCTCACCAAGATCCTGTACAACTGCAGTAGAACCTCCCTGCTCTTGTACTCAAATCTTTTTGCTATGATTGCCAACATACCATTCGCTTTCTTCACTTGTAGGCAGCAACTTTATGGCCAATGTACTGCACCATTGTCTTGAACCGAATTAAAACATCATTAGAGATTTGAAAATGGATAGTTAATTTTTTTTAGTATCCAACGTTGTCAATGTATAATTTTTTTGTGTGTTGTAAAACTAAATATAGTGGCACAGCTGGTAGACTTGCTGTCTCACACGCCAGAGATCTGTGTTCGATCCTGTCCTCGGGCACTGTCTGTGTTGAATTTGCACATTCTCCCTGCAAGCGCATAGGTTTCCTCCCACATCCCAAAGACGCATTGGCTTTGTAGGTTAACTTGTCTCTGTAAAATTGCCCCTAATGTGTAGGGAGTGGGTGAGGAAAGTGGGATAATAGAACATGTGTGAGTAGGTGGGAGACAAAGAAGCTGGAGAAAATCAGCGGGTGAGGCAGCATCTATGGAGCGAAGGAATAGGCGATGTTTCGGGTCGAGACCCTTCTTCAGACTGATGTCGTGGGGGGGGCGGGAAAATGAAAGCAAGAGGCGGAGACAGTAGGCTGTGGGAGAGCTGGGAATGGGAGGGGAAGGAGGGAGAAAGCAAGGACTACATGAAATTGGAGAAGCCAATGTTCATACTGCTGGGGTGTAAACTACCCAAGCGAAATATGAGGTACGCTGACATTGAGTGAAATATGATGTGTTGTTCCTCCAATTTGTGGTGGGCCTCACTCTGGCCATGGAGGAGGCCCAGGACAGAAAAGTCGGATTCGGAATGGGAGTGGGAGTTGAAGTGCTGAGCCACCGGGAGATCAGGTTGGTTATTGCGAACTGAGTGGAGGTGTTGTGCGAGGTGATCGTCAAGTCTGAGCTTGGTCTCACCAAGGTTGATCATACGCTGAATGATCCAACCACATTTTTGTTTGGAAGTGGAAAGAAATAATAGAAATTGCATTCATTGCAACATGCAAAAAGAGTTGAGGTACTGTATTGTAATTTTGCTGCATGTCATTGTGGTATATATCATGTCTTGATTGGTGAATATGTTTAGTTTGCTACTTTATTTCAATGCTTCATTGAGCATAATTCCGACTGGTAACTACGCACTTCGTCAGAGAACATTATCACACACGTCATGCATGCTGTCTTAAATGACCACCTAAACGGCAATTTGGCAAACTTAAAAAGCTGCCTAGGTTGCCCGGCTGGCAACAGAGAAAAAAAGGTTAAGTGAGAGCCCTGGATGTTGAATTAAACTAGTTCAAGGTCAGTCTCGCAGATTGAGTGCATAGCATTCACAGGATTGGGTTGAGGATTGTCAAAGGAAATCAAAAGTGCCCAGTCAACACTCCTATCTCATGTCGGTCAAACAGACAGGTGTTATGAAACTTAACATACAAATACCTTGGAGTACAAATACCTTGGAGTGTACCTGGACTGTAAACTGGACTGGTTGAGGAATGCTGAGGCCTTGTACAAGAAGGGACAGAGCCTGCTGAACTTTTTGGGAAGGCTCCGCTCCTTCAATGTCTGCAGTAAGATGCTGCAGTTATTCTACCAATCTGTGTTAGCCAGTGCTAATTCCTTCACTGTTGTGTGTTGGGGCAGCAGGGCAAAGATCGCAGACGCCAACAGGATTAACAAACTCATCAGGAAGGCTGGCCCCATTCGTGTGGGCCGAGTTGGATTCATGGGAGGTGGTCTTGCGAGGGAGGATGCTCCTCAAAGTGCAGAGCATCTTGAACAATTCAGCTCACCCCCTCCATGACACACTGGTCAACCTGAGGTGTACCTTAAGCAACGGGCTGGTTCCACCAAGATGCAGTACAGAACACCACAGGAGATCCTTCATCCCTGTGGCTATCATACTGTACAAATCCTCACTCTTCTGTCGTGGGGTAGATTGACTCCCCTCAAAATGGTTATTTTGGATTTGCATAATGGATAAAGCCAACACAAAATTGCCGTCAATCCAGCCCAGCAGAATGCCGTCTCTCTTAAGCTGCTCGTTTTCTGGACATCGCAGCCCCAAGTGTGGTTTCAGCAGGCCGAGGCCCAGTTCTACATTAGACGCATCACGGCTGATGAGACTAGGTACTATTATGTGGTTGGCGCACTACATCAGGAGACGGCCAGTCGCATTGTCCATTACCTATGTGCTCCGCCGGCTGAGGACAAGTACGATGGCCTCAAATCACTCCTCCTGCGTACCTTTAGGCTCAGCCACCGTGTCTGAGCAGTGAGGCTAATGCACATGGGCGGTCTTGGCGATCGCAAAATGCTTACCGTAATGGATGGTCATCAGCCCTGTCTCCTTTTTTGAATATGTCTTCCTAAAGCAGATGCCAGACGACATCTGCCTGCTCTTCACGGGTGAGAATTTTGATGACCCCCTGCAGCTAGCAGAGCGTGCAAACGAGCTGTGTCCAAGCAGCAGGGCGGCGCTTCAATTGATCAGGTGTCGGCAGTGCCTTGGAAGGCCCAGTGACCGTGCCCTGTATCCACCAGGGGTTCGACTGTGCAGCCAATCCTGGGCGACGCCGGTAAGGGCAAATGGTGCTACTATCATCAGCGCTCGGTTGCCGCGGCCCCCCAGTGCCACTCGCCATGCTCGTATCTGGGAAACGCCAGGGCTGGCCGCCAGTAGTTGCTGCGGCAGAGGGCCAGAAACACCACCTCTACGCTTGGGACCGACATTCGGTACAGCGGTTCCTCGTTGACACAGGTGCAGAGGTTAGCATTTTGCCCCATCGGGGGTCAATGCTCCTTCCGGCAAGCGGGGGCCCTCTCTAACCACAGTAAATGACAGTTCCATCTGGACATATGAGCTTCGCACGGTACCGCTCATCTTTGGCCCCTGTCATTTTACCTGGAGTTTTACAGTTGCCGACGTTCCCCAGCTGTTTCTGGGCGCTGATTTCCTCTGGGCTCAATCCCGGTTGGTGGATGTGAGGGGGCAGTGCCTCGTTCATGCTGCGACATTTGAATCGATCTCCTTACGCCCTGCTGCATCCGTAGCGCCACGCCGTGATTCAGTGTCTTCAGAGGACAATGTTTATGCCCAGATATTGGCGCACTTTCCTGTCATTCTGACCCCTCAATTTCAATCGGTCAGCCCCAGGCACGGAATTGTGCATCATATCCTTACCTCAGGACCGCCGCTCAACACACGTGTGCGCAGTTTTCCCCCTGACAAGCTCCGTATCGCCAAGGAGTTCCACCAGATGGAGGTGTTGAGAATTGTACGGTGCTCCGACAGCCCGTGGGCGTCTCCACTACACATGGTTTCCAAGGTGTCTGGGGGCTGGAGGTCTTGTGGAGATTACTGACGCCTACATGACGCCAAACTGCAAATTTCTTCCATTGGTTCATGCCCACGTCAGCTCGGATCATGCGGCCGTTGTTTCAGTTCCTGGCCAGCAAGCAGCAGAACATCCAGTGGTACGACAAGGCTGTGGTCGTTTTCAATGGCGCGAAGGAGGCGCTGGCACGGGCGACAATGCTGGTCCATCAATGCTGATGCCCCGACCACCCTGACAGTGACTGCCCCTGACTCTGCTGTGGGTGGCGTGCTGGAGCAGTTGATCGATGGACGCTGCCAGCCCCTGGCCTTTTTCAGCTGGCAGCTCAGCTCAGTGGAGCGGAGTTACAGTGCCTTTTGACCGGGTGCTCCTTGCAATGTACCTGGTAGTGATACACTTTCATTATGTCCTTAAGGGCTAGGATTTTACTGCCTTTACCAATCACAAGCACCTCACCTTTGCTTTTGCGAAGGTGTCGGATCCCTGGTCCTTTCGGCAGCAGCTTCAGTTGGCGTATGTCTCGGCGTTCACGACCTGCATCCGCCACATCGAGGGTAGGAGTAACAGGGTCGCTGTTGTGTTGTCCCGCCCCGCCATCAGGGATTGACTATTCCGCCTTGGCGGCTGCTCAACTGGGGGATGAGGAGATGTTTGCCAACCGCACCATGCTTTCCGGCCTGGTGTTGGAGGACGTGCTGTTTGGTCCTGCTGGTACCACGGTCCTGTGCGATGCGTCCACTGGTCAGCCACGACCCATCGTCCCTGCCGCCTGGCACCATCGGGTGTTTGACGTCATCCTCGGGATGGCTCATCCTTCCATCCAAGCGATGACTGCGTTGGTGGCGGCCGTATGTAAGCAGGTTGGTAACTGGACCCGGGCGTGCACTCCATGCCAGATGTCTAAGATTCAGCATCACGTCCAGGTGCCTCACCAGCTGTTCGATCATATTCATGTGGATATCGTGGGTCCGCTTCCCCAGTCCCGAGGTGTCACTCATCTCCTTACTCTGGTGGATCATTTCATGTGGTGACCGGAGGCTGTTCCGCTGGCTGATACTTCTGCTGTGATGTGTGCCCGTGCCCTCACTGCCCACTAGATCGCTCGTTTTGGTGTGCCGGTGGACATCTCATCGGACCGGGGGGCTCAGTTCAACTCTTAGTTGTGGTCTGCTATGGTCCACCTGTTGGGTGCTCAGCTCCATCACACCACAGCCTATCATCCACAATCCCATGGTTTGGTAGAGCTGTTTCACCGTCATCTCAAGGCCATTCTGAAGGCGTGGCTCATGGGCCCGGAGTGGATGGACGAGTTGCCGTAGGTTTTGTTGGGGATTCGTACTGCCCCAAGTAATTGGTTTATGGTGCTCCGGGGGATCTCGTTCCGGCGGCATGTGTTATGCCAGAGCCGCCCTCGTCTGTGTTGGTTCGTTTGCAGGAGAAGGTGGGCACGCTCTCTCCTGTCCCAACATCTCGCCATGGGTAGGTTAGTTACCACGTTCCGCCTGCTCTCCAGGACTGTCCGTATGTGTTCCTGCATTGCGACGCCCACCGGATACCCGCTGCAGCGGCCGTACTAAGGTCCTTTCCAGGTGCTGCAGCATGGACCTATAACTTTTGTTTTGGACATGGGGGGCCAGCGTGAGACTGTGTCGGTGGCTCGGCTTAAGCAAACTCATTTGGACATTAGTCAGCCAGTTCTGGTAGCCCAGCCTTGTCGTAGAGGGCGTCTGTGGTCCAGGCCCCTCCTGCCTTCGCCTATGCCGGTTGTGTCCCCTGAGGAGAGGGATGTGTATATGACGTCCGGCCGCCTCGTTCATCTGCCGGTTCGTTTTTGTGCCTCCGGTTCAGGGGTGGGGGTGGGGTCCTATGGCCGCCACCTGCTGGTTAGGCCACTTACTGAACGAACCCTCAGCACTTGGAATGGCAGGGTTATGTGACTGTGTTTGGCAGGAAGAAGGCGTCACGGGGTTGAGGGGTGTGCCCTAGTAGTTAGTCAGAACTCTGGGAGATCACTCACCAGATGCGCATGTGCTTAATAAAGAACACTTTTGATTCACAGTGCGTGGCTCGCTAAACAGTCACAATTTCAGCATCTAAGGTTGCATGCTTTATTCTGCTTTGTCTAGATGAGGGAAGGTGTGAATTGATGCAGATGTTGCTCTTCACCAGAAGATATCATCTTCACAGGTCTTGTTTATATTTCTGCTGTACACCACTTTTTCAACCTTTTGATGGTGTGGTGTAGCAACATAACTAGACCAGGCAGTTTGCTATGAACTGAAACAAAAGACTCAGATATATAAATCAATTGAGTTGAGGAGTTCTTACTAGAAAATAAACAATAGGTGCAGGAGTAGGCCATTCGGCCCTTCCAGCCACACCGCTATTCAACGTGACCATGGCTGATCATCCACAATCAATACCCTGGTCCAGCCTTCTCCCCATTAAGCATTTCGTCCAGCAAACAACTAGTCTTTAATATAGACAATATATATATACATTTTTAATGGCTTTGGATGAATTAACTGCTAGATCTACTCTACTCCTTCCACTCACAATCCGTTTAAGGACATTTTTTTTGTTGGATATTCACCTTAAGGGTTTGTACCTTAATGTGCCTCTGTATGGGGAGTGGATGAAAACGTGGGATAATATGGAACTAATGTGAATGAGTGATCAGTGGTCGGCACGGACTAGGTAGGCCGAAGACCTGTTTCCATGCTTTATCTCTAAGTTAAGACCCTATAAATCTGCATTTTTCATCCTTCATGGATATATGGGGAGCTTTCAATGAAGTAGCGATGTTACAATACCTACCTTCAGCGGTGCTGTAGTTCTGCCACTGGCCATGTGCGTGACTTTGGCGCCTTTGAGGGGGGGAGTGGGATTAAAATGCAGATTTGTACCACTTATCAGGCTGCGAGTCCGTGAAGAAAAATCGATCGGACTTCCGTTCTCGTTTTTTTAAAAAGTCGCTGCACAATTTAATAGTTTGATTAAAATTGAAAGCGACTTCTAATGCCCTCAACACCTACAACATGATGGATCGCAAGAACAGGACAAAACAAAGTGTAAGTCGTTTATTTTACATAGAATCTAGCTTCTTGGGGTGGCTTTAATCTAATATTACGTTGCAAAAATGTGATTTGTGCCCCATAGGATTCGGCAGTGTCTTTCCTGCCGATATGGGCTTCAAATTCACCGCAAATGCAATGTTCCAATCCAGAAACACCCACTCGCAAGATGATTTAAATCCTCTTTTTTTTGGGTAATCATGTCATAAGAACACCTAAATCGTCTATATTTTGTGTAATTGTATAATTACATAATCAATTAATTGTATAATCAATATTTTTATACTAAATATACAAAACAGCTTTAGCCACATTTATTGTGCAAAAAATACTTTTGATTATATTGAAAGATGTTTCTAGATTAATTTATGGGAATTAAACATTAAATTCCTTCCATCTGGCATATGTTCATGGCAGTGAGTTTTAAAAAGCATGTTATATTGTGAATTCCTGTGTGAATTGGATTAGTTCGTTATTTGGATACCTAGGCTATTTAAAACAATTATCCTTTTCTTAAGAAATGGAATCTACAGGACATTTCTTAATGGGGGAAAGTAGTGGGCATAAAGGAATGTCAGGCGTCGTTTGAAGAGCAAAAACTTGTAGTTTACAATGCCAAAATTGAAAAGTTGAGGAAAATCAGAGTTGCTTATTGGTTACAATCTGAGCAGTATGATGATGCTATTGATTATGATATGCCAATGTACCAGGTAGCAACTGATCTTCGCCATAAAGACTTGGTCTATTGCTAGAAATTGTAATTTATTTACCTATCTGTTACGGATTTACAGCATATAATACAATAATATTAAAGTTCTGACCTTGAGAATATCACATTTTGAATTTTCAAGGCAGTCTGGGTGTTTATTACTATTTCCGTCACAATGGTCAATTTTGTAATTAGCTGCAATTGGGTAATTAACTAATGTATAGGCTTTAATTTCAGGTCATCCAAGTAAGATGTTTTATATTTGTTTCAAAATGTGTCAATCTATAATAACTGAAATTTTCATTCAGTTCTCTTAATTTTTAAGAAAGTTATGGGCTTTTGACTGTCCTCGATCACAGCTTTTGTGTTAAGTCAATGGAAAAGCAATAGGGAACAAGATGCTAATTTTCGAGTATGAAAATGGCCATAACCTTTTTCATACTGAAGATATGAAAGTGAATTAGATGTCAAATTAAACTTTTTTTATGCTTTATCTGATGGGGTAAATTGCAGACATGATTTTTTTTAATCTCAAAATTTAAATAAAGGCTCCAGAATCTCTTGTCCTTTGTCATCAAACCAATCCCAGTGTTTTTTGATAGAGAAAACAAATGTCTCAGTGTAAAACAGTATCATGCGAATTTTTTAAACGCAGATGCTCAACATTTTAACTTAAAAAAGAGAATGTTGGAAGTGCTCAGCAGGTCAGACAACATCTCCAGAGAAATAAAAACGAAGTTCATGTTTCTGGTCAAAGACCATTTGTCAGCATTACGATTTTTTTTTTTTTAAAAGCAGGGGACGGGTGGGTAAAATAATCCACCTGGCAGGGTGAGAGGGGTGTTGCGCTGGAGATATGCTGCAGAGATCCTGCAGGCCATGGATGATCAGAGACGGAGAGAATGAACAAATTCCATGAGACGGGGGCGGTGAAAGAGTGACCCGGGATCAGACCGTCTCATGACCCACTCCCTTGAGTCCCATTACCAATCGACTGCCGGCCCAGGTCGCCTCCACCGCCTCTCGCCGCCGGCCCAGTCACGGTCGCCGCCTCCCGCCGCGCCGGCCCGGTCACAGTCGCCGTCCGGACACTCACTTCAAACGCTCTGTCAACTCGCGCCCAACCGACGCCCTCGATGCGTCACCAAGCGCACAGCGCCGCCCCTGCCGTGTCACATGACAACCCAGCTGCCGGCGTCGCGACATTCCCACACAGTCCTGCCCCTGCAGCATGACGTCACAGCCGCCTCGCAGCGGTGCAACACAATGACCATGAAATGATAAAGTGTTAAAGAAGGAACTGCAGATGCTGGAGAATCGAGGGTTACACAAAAAGCTGGAGAAACTTAGCGGGTGCAGCAGCATCTAAGGAGCGAAGGAGATAGGCGACGTTTCGGGTTGAGACCCTTCTTCAGACGAAGGGTCTCGACCCAAAACGTCGCCTATCTCCTTCGTTCCTTAGATGCTGCTGCACCCGCAGAGTTTCTCCAGCTTTTTGTGTGACCATGAAATGATACATCACTCCCCGGTACATTTCAATAGCGTCACAGCCTAACTTTAGCACTTCAGCATTATATCATCACAGTTCCACCAATCCGGCATTATATCTTATCCCATCTCCAACAGTATTACATCTGCCCCCAGAAAAATTACGTCACTGCGCCATTCACAAAATGTTAAAACACAGTCATTTCTCTGTAGTTATGAATAGCATTTGAGGGTTCATAAATCATGTCAAGTTATTTGGTTTCCATCCTGGTTTAATGACTATCGAGGATGCAACGTTACACTTGCAGAACTGCCAACTCTCGCGCATTGAGCGTGAGACTCACGCGTTTCGCCCAATTCTCATGCTCTCACGCTGATCACAGAATTTGGGATCCTATTGTGACGTCATTGTGACGTTGAACGTGGCTGACGGGCAGGGCAAGTGGAAAAGTTGTTTGAGAAGTGTTTTTTGTAAAGTTTAAAATGTCAATAACATGCAAATTATAACATCAATCCAAACTACACTTGTTTATTTTACATCCCAGGACAATGGTGACTAAGGTGGGCCAAAAAACTGTAGCTGTAGTAGCCATTTTGCTTAACTCAGTATGTTATAATTATAACCAGTTACCTTTAATTTTATCTGCCTGGAATTATATGAGTGGGATTTATACGTTATCTGCGGCGTGTTCGTGGCTAGGATTCTAACGCCCAGATGTTTTAGTTTAGTTCGGCGAAGACAACGGGAAGATATTGTTTTCGACCATGAACATGAGCATGATCATGATATGGTCACAAGTATGATTGATATATATGCTGGAAGACGATGTGCTTATACAAGAAAAAGTTATCAGAGTGCCTTGCTGTTTAGTAATACTATAATAAATAGACTATTAATCAAGTGACTATTTCTGGAATACTTATCTTTCGACAGCTTTGAATGTCTTGTGGAGAGCTTGTGGAATGCGTAAGATTACCTTCTGACGAATGGTCAGCACATTAGTGACTATCAAGGGCTAATACCTTGAGATGTCATAAAGACTGTCACTATAGTAGCACTATCATGTACCGTTTTGGCGGGGTTTCGAAATATCATGCACACGCACACATGCATACATACAAACAAACAAACAAGATGATTGTTTTAGTAATATACTAGAATAGACCGTTGGGTCCCTGTCATACAGGAGACCTGGTCCCCCAACACAATCCGATCCCAGGGATGTGGGTGTGTGGGGGGAGGGGGATGTGGGGAGGTGGGGAGAGGGAGGGGGATGTGGGGAGGGGGAGGGGGGAGGGGGAAGGGTGGAGGGGGGGAAGGTGGAAGGGGGGTGTGTGGGGAGGAGGGGCAGGGGAAAGCGGGGGGGGGGTCCTGGAGGGTGGGCGGATGGGGGAGGGGGGAGTGGCGAAGGAATCCACTCAGGAGGACCAATCTGCTCATCTCACGATTTTTTTAACCTTCATAACTTTTGTCATTTTTCACTTGGCTTGGAGCAGAGGAGAATGGTGAGAAAAATCCTAGAGATACAGAGTAGTGATTTGGCACACATTTAATTACAATGCAGACCGGAAGTGGTCAAGATGAGAGATTTAGTAATGGTATAAATAGATAGAAGATAACCAAACACGTATACACACTGTGAAACAAAATTAAGGTCACAGCATAGTAAACACACTTAACATTTTGACTTGAACGCCTGATTATCAGCTTTTAGCACACTACAGATTAACCTGAACAATGTGTCTATGTACAGTGCATTCAGAAAGTATTCAGACCCCTTCACTTTTTCCACATTTTGTTATGTTACAACCTTATTCTAAAATGGATTAAATTCGTTGTTTTAATCATCAATCTACACACAATACCCCATCATAAAAAAGAGAAAACAGGTGTTTAGAAATTTTTGCAAAGTAATTAAAAAGAAATAACTGAAATATCACATTTACATAAGTATTCAGACCCTTTACTTAGTACTTTGTCGAGGCACCTTTGGCAGCGATTACAGCCTCAAGGCTTCTTGGGTATGAGGCTACAAGCTTGGCACACCTGTTTTTGGGTAATTTCTCCCATTCTTCTCTGCAGATCCTCTCAAGCTCTGTCAGGTTGAATGGGGAGCGTCGATGCACAGCTATTTCAGATTCAGATTCACATTTATTGTCACATGCATCAATTAAGGTACAGTGATATTTGAGTTACCATGCAGCCATACAATTAAAAGACCTCAACACAATTAAAAAGAACAATAGAACTTAACTTAAACATTCACCACAGTGATCACTGTGATGGAAGGCAGTAAAGTTCAGTCAGTCTTCCTCCTTTTGTTCACCCGTGTTTGGGGCCTTGACTCTCTGCAGTCGTTGCTACGGACGGCCCAATGATCGAAGCTCCAACGTCGGGACGGATGAAACACACTTCGCGGCTTGGAGTGCCCAAATCGGCCACTTTCTTACCGGAGACCGTGGCAATAGACAATAGACAATAGGTGCAGGAGTAGGCCATTCGCCCCTTCAAGCCAGCACCGCCATTCAATGGGATCATGGCTGATCATCCCCAATCAGTACCCCGTTCCTGCCTTCTCCGCATATCCCCTGACTCCACTATTTTTAAGAGCCCTATCTAGTTCTCTCTTGAAAGCATCCAGATAACCTGCCTCCACTGCCTTCTGAGGCAGAGAATTCCACAGACACCAATCTCTGTGAGAAAAAGTGTTTCCTCGTCTCCGTTCTAAATGGCTTACTCCTTATTCTTAAACTGTGGCCCCTGGTTCTGGACTCTCCCAACATCGGGAACATGTTCCCTGCCTCTAGCATGTCCAAACCCTTAACAATCTTATATGTTTCAATGAGATCCCATCTCATCCTTCTTTGTTTTTTTTACACTTTAGTTTTTATTGCTTTTATGTATACACAAATAAAACACAAATATAACAACAAAAAAATACAACATTACAGTGAAACGTACATCAGTGCAGCGGGGGTTCAGTTTACAATTAATGATGCAGTATACAGAACTTTTTTCATATTAAAACATTTTCCAAATAACTTACATTATTGTCTATGAAATTATACAGTGTTGATGTCTTTATTTCTATACCCAATCCATTTTTCCCATTTTCTATTAAACTCGACTTCTTTCACTCTTAGAGAATATGCCATTTTCTCCATGACCAATATTTCCTGTACTATGTCTAACCATTGTCTAAGTCTGGGTGTGTCCGCTCCAAGCCAGTTTCTAGTAATGGCCTTTCTGCCAGCTGTGAGTAGGATTTTAACTAAGTAATGGTCTTCCTTCAGCACCACTGTATTTATATTACCCAGGTATATACCCTCTCATCCTTCTAAACTCCAGAGTGTGTAAGCCCAGCTGCTCCATTCTCTCAGCATATGACAGTCCCGCCATCCCGGGAATTAACCTTGTAAACCCATGCTGCACTCCCTCAATAGCAAGAATATCCTTCCTCAAATTAGGGGACCAAATTGCACACAATACTCCAGGTGTGGTCTCACTAGGGCTCTGTACAACTGCAGAAGGACCTCTTTGCTCCTATATTCGATCCCTCTTGTTATAAAGGCCAACATGCCATTCACTTTCTTCACTGCCTGCTGTACATGCATGCTTACTTTTATAGACTGATGTACAAGGACACCCAGATCCCGTTGTACTTCCCCTTTTCCCAACTTGACGCCATTTATAAAGTAATTGCCTTCCTGTTTTGGCTACCAAAGTGGATAACCTTACATTTATCCACATTAAACTTCATCTGCCATGTATCTGCCCACTCCCACAACTTGTCCAAGTCACCCTGCATGCTCATAGCACCCTCCTCACAGGTCGCACAGCTGCCCAGCTTTGTGTCATCTGCAAATTTGCTAATGTTACTTTGAATCAATTCATCCAAATCACCGATGTATATTGTAGATACTGCGGTCCCAGCACCAAGCCTTGCGGTACCCCACTAGTCACTGCCTGCCATTCTGAAAGGAACCTGTTAATCCCTACTCTTTATTTCCTGTCTGCCAAACACTTCTCTATCCATGTCAGCACTCTACCCCCAATACCATGTGCCCTAATGTTGCCCACTAATCTCCTATGTGGGACCTTATCAAATGCTTTCTGAAAGTCCAGGTACACTACATCCACTGGCTCTCCCTTGTCCTTTTTCCTAGTTACATCTTCAAAAAATTAGTCAAGCATGATTCCCCCTTTGTAAATCCATGCTGACTCGGACCGATCCTGTTACTGCTATCCAAATGCTCGGCTATCTCATCTTTTAGAATTGACTCCAGCATCTTCCCCACCACCGATGTCAGGCTAACTGGTCTATAATTCCCTGTTTTCTCTCTCCCGCCTTTCTTAAAAAGTGGGATAACATTAGCTACCCCCCAATCCACAAGAACTGATCCTGAGTCTATGGAACATTGGAAAATCATCACCAATGCATCCACGATTTCTAGAGCCACTTCCTTACGTACCCTGGGATGCAGACCATCAGGCCCTGGGGACTTATCAGTCTTCAGTCCCATCAACCTATCCAACACCATTTCCTGCTGAATGTGGATTTTGTTCAGTTCCTCCATCCCAACACTACTATATCAGGAAGATTGTGTCCTCTTTAGTGAAGACAGATCCAAAGTACCTGTTCAACTCATCTGCCATTTCCTAGTTCCCCATAATAAATTCACCTTTTTCGGTCTTCAAGGGTCCAACTTTGGTCTTAACTAATTTTTTCCTCTTCACATACCTAAAGAAGCTTTTACTATCCTGATTTATATTCTTGGCTAGCTTACCTTTGTACCTCATCTTTTCTTCCGTATTGTCTTTTTGGTTATCTGCTGTTGTTCTTTAAACGTTACCCCATCCTCGTGCATCCCGCTCATCTTTGCTACTTTGTACTCCTTCGCCTCAATTTCCACAATGTCCCTGACGTCCCTTGTCAGCCATGGTCGGCCCTTTCTCCCCTTGGAATCTTTCTTCCTCCTAGGAATGAACTGGTCCTGCACCTTCTGTATTATTCCTAGAAACACCTGCCATTTTTGTTCCACTGTCATCCCGTCTAGTGTATCTTTCCAGTCAACTTTGGCCAGTTCCTCCCTCATGGCCCCATAGTCCCCTTTATTCAACTGCAACACTGACACCTCCGATCTACCCTTCCCCCTCTCCAATTGTAGATTAAACCTGACCATGTTATGGTCACTGCCTCCGAATGGCTCATTAAAATCGAGGTCCTTTATCAAATCCGGTTCACTACATAACACTAAATCCAGAATTGCCTTCTCCCTGGTTGGCTCCAATACAAGTTGTTCTAAGAATCCATCACAAAGGCACTGTACAAAGTTCCCTTTCTTGGGGTCCAGTACCAACCTGATTTTCTCAGTCTACCTGCATGTTGAAATCTCCCATAACAACCACAGCATTACTTTTACTACATGCCAATTTTAACTCCTGATTTAACTTGCACCCTATGTCCAGGCTATTGTTTGGGGGCCAAAAGATCAGTCCCATTAGGGTATTTTTACCCTTACAATTCCTTAGTTCTGTCCATACTGACTCCACATATCCTGTTTCAATGTCACCCCTTGCAAGGGACTGCATTTCATTCCTCACCAACAGGGCAACCCCACCCCCTCTGCCCACCTGTCTGTCTTTTCGATAGGAGGTATATACCCTTGAATATTCAGTTCCCAGCCCTGGCCCTCTTGCAGCCAGTAATTCCCACAACATGATACTTGCCAGTTTCTAACTGAGCCTCAAGCTCGTCCACTTTATTCCTTATACTTCGCGCATTCATATACAACACTTTGACGTCCGTATTCACTTCCCCCCTCGCACCGCTCGCAATTGGCCCTGACCTTACTCTATTGTCCATTCTCGAGCTTTCCTTCCCATTAATTCGAGAATCTTTTGTAATTTTTCCTGTAGTCACTTCCCCTTCAACTCCATCTTTATACTCCCAACTTGTCAATCCCTCCCCTCCACTATTTATTTTAAACCCACACATGTAGCCCTAGCAAACCTGCCTGCCAGAATGTCGGTCCCCCTCCAGTTAAGGTGTAACCCGTCCCTTTTGTACAGGTCACCCCTACCCCAGAAGAGAGCCCAGTGGTCTATAAATCTAAATCCTTGCTCCCTGCTCCAGCCCCTCAGCCACACATTCAGATCCCTTATCTCTCTGTTCCTGTCTTCACTAGCACGAGGTACTGGAAGCAATCCAGAGATAACCATCCTAGAAGTCCGGCATTTCAGTCTTCTTCTCAACTCTCTGAAGTCATGTTGGAGAACCTCCTTTCTCTTCTTCCTGATGTCGTTCGTGCCTACGTGCACAACGACTGCCGGCTGTTCACCTTCTCTCTCGAGGATGTTCTGAATTCGGCTCGTGACATCCTGAACCCTGGCACCAGGGAGGCAACAGACCATCCTTGCATTTCGTCTGCCGCCACAGAATCAAAGTCAAAGTCAAGTCAAAGTCAAAAGAGTTTATTGTCATGTGTCCCTGACAGGACAATGAAAATCTTTCTTTGCATAGCACAACAGAAAATAGAAGGCATTGACTACAATTCTATACTTAAATACACCCATGAATTAATAAATTAAATAACAGACGGAGGGATATTAATGTTCAGAGTTCCGAGCCAGGTTTAATAGCCTGATGGCTGTGGTGAAGTGGCTATTCCTAAACCGGGTTGTTGCAGTCTTCAGGCTCCTGTACCTTCTACCCGAAGGTAGCAGGGAGATGAGTGTGTGGCCAGGGTGGTGGGTCCTTGATGATGCTGCCATCCTTTTTGAGGCAGCGACTGTGATAAATTCCCTCGATGGAAGGAAGGTCAGAGCCAATGATGGACTGGGCAGTGTTTACTACTTTTTGTAGTCTTTTCCTCTCCAGGGCGCTCAAGTTGCCGAACCAAGCCACGATGCAACCAGTCAGCAAGCTCTCTATTGTACACCTTTAGAAGTTAGAGAGAGTCCTTCTTGACAGACTAACTCTCCGTAATCTTCTCAGGAAGTAGAGGCGCTGATGAGCTTTATTAATAATTGCATCTGTATTCTCGGACCAGGAAAGATCTTCACAGATGTGCACGCCCAGGAATTTGAAGCTCTTGACCCTTTCAACCATCGACCCGTTGTTATAAACAGGACTGTGGGTCCCCATCCTACTCCTTCCAAAGTCCACAATCAGTTCCTTGGTTTTGCTGGTGTTGAGGGCCAGTTTGTTGTGCTGGCACCATATGGACAGTTGCTCGATCTCTCTTCTATACACGGACTCATCCCCATCAGTGATACGTCCCACAACAGTGGTGTCGTCAGCGAACTTGATGATGGAGTTCGCGCTATGACTGGCTACGCAGTCATGAGTATAGAGTGAATACAGCAGGGGGCTGAGCACACAGCCCTGAGGTGCTCCCGTGCTGATTGTTATCGAGTCTGACACATTTCCACCAATACGAACAGACTGTGGTCTGTGGATGAGGAAGTCGAAGTTCCAATTGCAGAGGGATGCGCAAAGACCCAGTTCGGCGGGTTTCGTAACCAGCTTGGAGGGGATGATTGTGTTAAATGCCGAGCTGTAGTCAATGAATAGCAGCCTGACATATGAGTTTTTGTTGTTCAAGTGGTCCAGAGCGGAGTGGAGGGCCAGCGAGATTGCGTCCACCGTCGATCTGTTGTGGCGGTAAGCGAACTGCAGTGGGTCCAGGTTTTTGTCGAGGTAGGAGTTGATTTGCGCCATGATCAACCTCTCGAAGCACTTCATCACCACAGGCGTTAGTACCACAGGTCGATAGTCATTGAGGCACGTCACCTTGCTCTTCTTGGGCACCGGTATAATTGATGCCCTTTTGAAGCCTGTGGGAACCTCAGACCTCAGAAGTGACAGGTTGAAAATGTCCGTAAAAACTCCAGCCAGTTGGTCCACGCAGGTTTTTAGGGCACGACCAGGTATGCCATCAGGTCCAGACGCTTTTCGAGGGTTCACCTCTCTGAAGGATTTCTTAACGTCGGCCTCTGTGATTGAGACTGAAATACCATCACAGCGAATAGGGGCTCGGGAAGGCACATCGGTGTTCTCCCTATCAAAGCATGCATAAAATGCATTGAGCTCATCAGGGAATGATGTATCGCTGACATCCGAGCTGCCTCCTGGTTTTGCCTTGTAAGAGGTGATTGCATTCAGTCCCCGCCACAGCTGCCGAACATCTGTCTCATCCTGCAGCTTGGAGCAGAACTCCCTTTTGGCCATTTTGATGGCCTTACCAAGGTCGTATCTGGACTTCTTGTAGACCACTGTGTCATCAGACATGAATGCCCGGTGTCTGGTCTTCAGAAGAGTGAGGATCTCACAGTTCATCCAAGGTTTCTGATTGGGAAACACTCGGAAGGTTTTTGTAGGGATGCAGTCCTCCACACATTTCTTTATGAAGTCTGTAACGACTGTGGCGTATTCATTCAAGTCCGTTGCCGAGTCCCCTAGCAAGGAATCCCTGGCTCCGATATGGTAAAGTCTGCTCCACGCCTTCTGCTAGAAGCTCTGCAGACTGCGGCTTCACGATGTTAAAGTCAGCAGGCTGGTGGTCAGAGCCTTTCTTCTGGCGATGGATGTCTGTGCCGCACCTGTCGCTGAAGCTCTGGGCTGGTCTCGGGAAAGGTCACTCCAATCCAAGTTGTTAGGCCCCGGGGGAGGTGAAAATGGGACTAGGAGAAAGTCGCATTCCGGTGAGGTAAGTGACTGGAAACGGTTTCCCCCTTTCCCCCCACATAAATAAACACCGAGAGACATTTACACATACTAAAACAAAAGGTCGAAATGACAGACACCCTGCTGGCGAGGCTGCCGCATGCGACAGCACCCGATTACGATTTTCAGGTCCCTCCAGAGGGACCCTTGATCGGGTTCATGTCCAGGCTCTGTCTGGGCCAATCAAGGACCTTCACAGACTTGTCTTGAAGCCACTCCTGCGTTGGCTTGGATGTGTGCTTAGGGTTGTTGTCCTGTTGGCAGGTGAACCTCTGCCCCAGTCTGAGGTCCAGAACACTCTGGAGCAGGTTTTCATC
This sequence comes from Raja brachyura, assembly GCA_963514005.1. The sequence continues at coordinate 42,079,129 of OY740798.1, read as the reverse complement.
AAGGTCTCTCTGTACTTTGCTCCGTTCATCTTTCCCTCGATCCTGGCTTGTCTCCCAGTTCCTCCCACTGAAAAACATCCCCACCGCATGATGCTGCCACCACCATGCTTCACCGTAGGTATGGTAATGGCCAGGTGATGAGCAGTGCCTGGGTTCCTCCAGATTTTGGGCATTTGGAAGGGTCAGCATTGAAGCCTTCACTTGTGAACACGTGTCCAACATAGATGACATGGTTCAGCCAGAACCTGCCTCAAGTTCACCTCTCTGGCACAGTTGAGCACTTTTTTCAAGTTAGCGTCATGTTCTTCCACGTTTTTATCTCAAATTATTATGTTGTCGACTATGATCACTCAGGGATATCAAGCGAAAATCTGTTCCATGGAGCGCTGGAATACTTCACTGGCAGAGGTGAGTCCGAATGCCATCCTTAAAAACCTGTAGCAACCAAAATAAGTGCTAAAAGTGGTTAGTATTGAAGATATGTGGTCAAGTGAAATCTGCCAAAATGAGTTCTTAGCATCTAAGACAGAAAACAGTTGCAATTTGACATATGTGCAGCCACTTCTTCTACAGTATGCATAGAGTGATGTGACCTTTTCAAACCATGTTCAGGTCTCTCGGATTAATGCATATTCTGATTTCCTGTTTGTCCTTTTTGTTAGTGGCAACCACAGATGACACCAAACCAGTTGGACCAGACACAGCATTGATGAGACCCAATTCATGCATCCTGTCTAACTCAGTTTTGACTCTGCCCTTAATAGCCGCAGGAATTGCGATATGCAGGATGAACGGGTTTCACATGTGGGTCAAGTGTCATGGAATAGGTTACAGGCAACTTTCCAAGCTCATCAGTGAAGCGATTGCTGTATTCTGTTTGAATTTGATGTGACAGATTATCTTCAGTGGGTCTCAACTGGTGAACATCGTTACTGAATGAGACCAGCTATTTTGCCTGCATGCACGTAGCCCGAGCAGTGGCAGAACATCCTCTTGGACAATGTAAAATGGCAATGTGTATGGCTGTCCATCCAGGTGGCACTGCAAATTAACCATACCAGCAGTTTTGATTTTACTGCCCCCACATGCAACAAAGTTTGTGGCTTTAATGCATGCTCTTATTTGTTTTTTATCCTGTAATTCTTCAAATGTATTTTTTGACAAAACATTGCACTTGGCACCTGTGTCTACTTTCATTTCACCTGGAATGCCATTAACTTGAACAGTGACTTCATTTTTTTCTATCTGTGCCTCAGTTTCATCAGCAATAATTTGCAGTGTTATTCTACCGACGTAGAATGTTACATCAGCATTGCTGTCAGCTTGGTCAGATCGAGCTGGTGAACAGTTCTCCTAGGTCTCTGCCTATTGTAGGTTTGTTGTGTGGACTTGCAGCACTTAAATTGATTACATTTTTTACAGGTATGGCACTGTTGACCAAAAGCTGGAAATGAGTCTCTTTTAGCTGCATGACTACCTCCACAGTTGCCGCAGTTGGCTATACACTGTGTCCCAGTATTTTCTGACTGTTTTTTCATTTTTATCTCAGGCTTTTGTTTTCCTCAGAACCTAGCCTGGACTGCATCAAGATTTGTAACAGTGCTGTGTAGAAGCCAGCATTTTGTTGTGTTCTTCAGTCATCTCATGAATTTGTCAGATGGAGCCAGCCATCAAATGTCAAATTACTATCATGCTGTAGCACATTTCTCAAATTGTCATTGTTGACACCACAGACCAATCTGTCTCTAATGACTCATGGAGATCTCCAAACTTGTAGCTTTTTGCTTTAATGCTTAAATCACTGACATATGATACAATTGTCTCACCTTTTGATTCTGTGTGTTGAACGTGTCTTTCCATAGTAACATTGGTTTGAGGGTTGCATATCTCCCGAAATTTCCTCTTGAGCCATTCAGGATCCTTTTTGGATTCCATAGGAACAAGGATGTCTCCTCCCTCGACAGAATCCCTCACTTCCCCCGTGTACACAAAAGACCGTTCACGTTCAATGGCCTCAGGTCCCACTAGATTGCGGAGAATGTATGCTCGTGTGCGGCTGGCTTGTCAGAGTGTGCCACCGCAATGAAAATGTCATAATCTTGTTCATAAATCCACCAGTTCTTGCTGATGTTACCGTCAAAGCCAAGTTGGTATGGCCTCCGGAATCCATCCACCATGTTGACTGTTTAGCAGCTAGCTGCGCCACCAGCATAGTTAGTTGTCTCGCTTGAAAAATATCCCGATCGAAAAAAACAGTCCGTGAAAGTTCCAAATTAAAACTTCTGACACCATGTTTGAGGTTTCATGAATAATGTAAGTTATTTGGTTTCAAACCCGGTTTAATGACTATCGAGGATGCAATGTAAGAGATATGGCCGCAGTCACCCAAAACCCCTTGTTACCACCTAAACCTCGCTGAGTAACCCCCGCATGCACAGGATAACTTCCTCCAGGTATGGCATCTACAATAGTTCCACATAGACTGTGAACCCAGTGACTAATCTACATGTAGGAAGGAACAGCAGATGCTGGTTTAAACCAAAGATGGACACAAAAAGCTGGAGTAACTCAGCGGGTCAGACAGCATCTCTGGGGAAAAGGAACGGGTGATGATTTGGGTTGGGACCCTTCTTCACACTTTTACATTAATGATTTAGATGAAGGAATTAAAAGTAGCAAATTTGCGGATGACACTAAGCTGGGTGGCAGTGTGAACTAAGAAGAAGATTCTATGAGGATGCAGTGACTTGGACAGGTTGGGTGAGTGGGCAGATGTATGGGAGATGTAGTAAAATATGGATAAATGTGAGGTTATCCACTTTGGAGACAAGAATGGGAAGGCAGATTATTATCTGAATTGTGTCAGGTTAGGAAAAAGCAAAGTACAACAAGACCTGGGTGTCCTAGTACTTCAGTCACTGCAAGTAAGCATGCAGGAACAACAGGCAGTGATGAAAGCTAATGGCATGTGGGCCTTCATAATGAAAGGAGTTGAGCATAGGAGCAAAGACGTCCTTCTGCAGTTGTACACACACCTGGAGTACTGTGTGCCATTTTGGTCTCCTAAATTGAGGAAGGACGTTCTTGCTATTGAGGGATTGCAATGTAGGTTCATGAGGTTAATTGCTGGGATGGCAGGACTGTCATATGATGAAAGAATGGCGCCACTGGGCTTGTATTCACTGGATTTTCGATGGATGAGAGGGGATCTTATAGAAACGCATGAAATGAGTAAGGCATTGGACATGGGGGAGTCCAAAACCAGGGCCCGCAGTTTAAGAATAGGAGGTAGGCCATTTAAAATTGAGATAATGAAAAACCTTTTCACACAGAGAGTTGTGAATTTGTGGAATTCTCTGCCTCAGGCAGTGGAATCAAGGCAAATCAAGGGAGAAGGCAGGAATAGAGGACTGATTGTGGATGATCAGCCATGATCATATTGTATGGCAGTGCTGGCTCAAAGGGCCGAATGGACTACTCCTGCATTTATTGTCTATGTATCTATTTAATCAAACCCGCCTACATGGGAGGTGCCGTGGTAGTCTGGCGCGCTGACCTCTACCGGACTGAGGCCAGGCGATAACTCTCAGATACCTCCTCCTACTTATCCTTGGACCATGACCCACAGATGAACACCAGGCCTTAATCTCAAACACCATTACTGATTTCATCACCTCCGGCTCTTTGCACTCTAAAGCCTCCAACCTTATTGTTCCCCAGCCCCGCATGGTCCAATTTTATCTTCTCCCCAAAATCCACAAATAGACTGTCCTGGCAGACCCATTGTTTCTGCTTCTTCATGTCTCACCAAATTAATTTCCACATACGTCAACTCCATCCTATCCCCCCTGTTCCAATCCCTCCCCACCTATGTCCAAGACACCTCACACGTTCCTTATCTCCTCAATGACTTCCGTTTTCCAAGCCCTTACTCCCTCATTGTTACCGCGGATGTCCATTCACTCTACACCTCTACACCTCCCTACCGTTTCTAGATCTCATCGTCTCCATCACAGGAAACAAATTATTGAGCGACATCGACTACAAATCTACTTACTTCCATAGCTACTTCTTCCCACCCTGCTTCCTGTAGACTCTACCCCCTACTCCCAATTCCTCCATCTACGTGCATCTACGCCCAGGATGAGGCTTTCCATACCAGTCCGTCTTAACTTACCTGATCTCCCGGCTCAGCACTGCAACTCCCCCTCACATTCCTGAATCTTCAACCGCTGGCCTATATCAGCCTGGAGCTACGATCTCCGGTGGGGAGAGCCGACCCTGGACTTTACCTTGTCTGGATGCCTGCAGCGACGGCTGCGGAGGGTTGAGGTCCCGACCACGGGAGAAAGTGGAGGAGGACCGGCAAATGTTGTGCCTTCCACCACAGTGACGAATGCTGTGGTGGATGTTTATGTTACATTTTTATTGTGTATTTGTGTGTTCTTTATTATTGTATGCTGCTGACAAAAGCCCTACTAGGGACAAGTGTTGCAAATTAGCCTTGGCTAAAAACACTATGATGCATACATCAGATGACTGTTTCAAGTGTATCTATGCTTTTGTATCTTTAATCAGCACTAAAACTTAACAGTATAAAGGATGGTTAGTTATCAACATCTCCTGGCTGCCCCCACTGTTGGTGCAGAGCAATAGTATTAGTATCAGTATTACAGTGGGGTGGAGTTAGAGATGCTGGCTGGTGTGTGATTGGTTAACATGCAACATCAATCTACACCGCCCACTCCCCCGACATCAGTCTGAAGGGTCTTGACCCGAAACGTCACCCATTCCTTCTCAACAGAGATGCTGCCTGTCTCGCTTTTGTTACTCCAGCATTTTGTGTCTTATCTTCTAATGAAAAGAGAGACAGGTGGGCAGAGGGGGTGTGGTAGCTCTTCTTGTAACCTGATGTGAGATATTTACAGGCGTCCAAAGAGTAGCCAGAAAGTAGGGTGCAAGTTACATCAGGAAATAAAGTTGGGCATGTAAGAAAGACAATGTTACGGTGGTCATAGGGCTTTTCAATTTACATGCAGACTGGGAAAATTGGTACTGGACCCAAAGGGAGGGAATTTATAGAGTGTCTACGAGACTGTTTCTTAGAGCAGCTTGAAGTTGAGCCAACCAGGGAACTGCAATTCCAGATTTAATATTGTGTAATGAAATGTATTTGATTAGGGAGCTTAAGGTAATGGACTCACTGGGAGGAAGTCATCATTCTATCTATCTATCTATCTATCTATCTATCTATCTATCTATCTATCTATCTATCTATCTATCTATCTATCTATCTATCTATCTATCTATCTATCTATCTATCTATCTATCTATCTATCTATCTATCTATCTATCTATCTATCTATCTATCTATCTATCTATCTACCCACCCACCCACCCACCCACCCACCCACCCACCCACCCACCCACCCATCTATCTATCTATCTATCTATCTCCTCCTCTTCTCCTCCACTCCCTGTCTCTTTCCCTTCTGTCTCTGCCTCTCACTGTCTCTCCCCATTCTCTCTCTGCCCTCACTCTCTACCCCCATCTCCCTCTCCAGACATGTCTGCGAGTTGGGGGATATGCGTCAGTGGCTAGGGCGGTTCTGGGGTAAAAGGATCTAATTAATAATATTAATATAATATCAAAGGGGTAGGTAGTGTGGGGGTGGTTAGTGTGTGTGTCGCCCGGCCCCCCGCCCCCCCCCCCCCCCCTGCAACTATGCGATGGGGGAACTGGCCCAACAGGTCTGCACTTGGTCTAGTATATATTTAAAACTCTCGTGTTGGTTTGTCCAGGTTCTATTTCGCAAATATTCGTTTTAGGCGTTTGTGAATCTCCTTCCTCAAAATTTGCAAAATCGAAACAAATTTTACATATTCCCAGAGGGTTTTTCCTCCTCTTAATGTTTGTAATATTAGAACATCCGGTTCAACCTTCCCCTGCTTTTTTGGTAAATAACATAAACATTTTCAAAATCAAACTGCTTCTCGCCCATAGAACGTTGACGAACGTTTCATCGTGTGATGTCACAATGCCCAATGCTCACAGATGTCCAATCGCAATGGATCTCATTTACATCTGTCTTTGCTCCAGCCCCAGCCCCCCCTCCCTCGCCTGATGTCGCAGCACGTTCCATTGTGTGGTGTCACAATGCCATCCCTCACAGGTGGGCAATTGCAATGGATGTCATTTACATATGCCTTTCCACCAGCCCCAGCCCTCGCCCCGCCCCCCGCCCCCCGCCCCCCTTAGCCTGTGTTGAAGCCCGTGATCACGAGTGTGGGAATAGAGGGAGGAGTGGGGGTGATAGAGAGTGGAGAATAGATGAACTACCCCTACCCTTCCCCCACTCCCTCCCCCTCCCTCCCCCCACCCCTCACCCCCTCCCTCCACATTCCCCCTCTCTCCCCTACCCCATCTCCCTCTCTCCTTGCCCCTCTCTCCTCACCACTCTCTCCTCACCACTCTCTCCTCACCAATCTCTACTCACGCCTCTCTCATCACCCCTCTCTCATCACCCCTCTCATCACCCCTTTCCATCTCCCCTCTCCTCACCCCTTTCCCCATCTCCTCCTCCTCTCCCTCCCCCTCTCTCCCCATTGCACTCTCCCCATCATTCTCTCCCCTTCCACCCCTCCCCTACCCTTCTTCCCTTCCCTCCCCACTATTCCCTTCTCGCCCACCCTCCCCCTGCCCCCCCTCCCCTCTCCCTCCTCCCTCCCTCCCCTTCCCCTCTCACCCCATCCACCTCTCACCCCATCCCCCTCTCCATCCTCCTCTCTGCCCACCTCTCTGCCCCATCCTCTTCCTGCCTCTCGACCCCCTCTCCCTCCTCTCCATTCCATCTCCCCACCTCCATCCACACCCTCTCTCCAACTCCCTCTCTCCCCTCATCTCCCTTCCCCCTCTATTCCCTCATCTCCCTCCCCCTTTCCCTCTTTCTCTGCCCCACTCTGTTTGCCCCTCGAGATAGGGTGGGGATGGGGTAAAAAAGCCAATTAATAATGGGGGTGGTTAGTGTGTGTGTGGGGGGGGGGGGGGTGGTGGTTAGTGTGTGTGTGCTGCCGCAACCTCTCCCCCCGCAACCACATGTTGAATGGAAGGGACCCTCTCCCCCTCCCTACTCTCTTCCCTTCCCCCCTCCCCTCTGTCCCCCACCCCTCTCCTTCGCCCCTCCTCCAGACTCCTTCTCCCCTCCTCCAACCCCTCTCTCCTCCAAACCCCCTCTCCCCTCCTCCAACCCCCTCTCCCATCCTCCAATCCCCTCTCCCCTCCTTGAAACCCATCCCCTCTACCCCCTCCCTTCCCCTCTACCCCTCCCTTCCCCCCTGTCTCCATACTCCCCCTCCTCTCCCTCCCCTCATCTCTCCCACCACCTCTCTCCCCATCTCCTCTTTCCCCACCTCCTCTCTTCCCCCTGCCTCTCCTCCCTCTCCCCCTCCACTCACTTCCCCCTCCCCCCTCCTCTCCCTCTCCCCCTCCTCTTCCCTCCCTCCCCTCTCCCCACCCTGTCTCCCCCTATCCCCCATCCCCTTGTGTGTGTGTGTGTGATGGTTAGTGTGCATGTGAAGCAGCAGCACCCCCCTTCCCCCCCCCCCCCCTCAACCGTGCTGGGGGAACAGACCCCGCGGGACTGCACTTGGTCTAGTATATGAACTATTAAAACTGTTGTTGGTTTGTAAGGGTTCTATTTCGTGAAAACTTGTTTAAGCTTTATGAATTTATCCTCCACCGTTTGCCGTAATGGATAGATTTTTACATATTCCTCCTCCACATTTTGTTTTGAAAATTATAACATGTGGTTATTAATTTCCCTGCTTTTTTAGAAAAAACATCAAAAAAATTAAAATTATGCAGCTGCATGACCTACAGTGCCGTCTCACAGATGTCTAATCACAATGGATCTCATTTACCTATGATATGACTTCACAATGGGGCAGGGTTAGAAGATTGGAACCTTCACGTGAGGCCACTAAAATCAAGCAGCTGCTTGTCACAGAGCCATCTCACATATGTCTAATTACAATGGGACAGGTGCGGGTGATTGGAACCTTCACGTGATCCCACAAATGCAATCAACCTGGCGTGCACAATCAAATAGAGTAAGTTGTCCTACCCCCCCCGCCTATCTACCCCCTCCCTCTCTACCGCCCTCCCTCTCTACCGCCCTCCCCTCTCTACCGCTCTCCACTCCCCCTCCACCCCTCCTATCCTCCCTCCCTCTCCTCCATCCCCTCCTGTTCTCCCCCCCTCCACCTCTCTCCCTCCACATCTCTCTCCTCCACCTCTCCCCTCCTCTTCTCTCCCCCTCCAACCCCTCCTCTCCCTCTCCCATCTCCTCCAACCACCTCCTCACTCACATCCCCTCTATTCTCTCTCTTCACCTCCCTCCCTCACCGTCCCTTTCTCTCTTTCTCCCCTTCTCTCTCACCTTCTCTCTCTCCCCTTCTCTCTCTCACCTTCTCTCTCTCCCCTTCTCTCTCTCCCCCTTCTCTCTCTCCCCCTTTTCTCTCTCCCCCCTTCTCTCTCTTCCCTTCTCTCTCCCCCTTATCTCTCTCCCCCCTTCTCTCTTCCCCATCCTCTCACTCCCCTCTCCTCTCTCTCTCCCCCCTCCCCCTCCCCCTCCTATCTCTCCCTCTCCTCTCTCCCCCTCCAATCTCTCTCCACCTCCCCCTCTCCTCTCCCCCCCACCTCTATCACCCTCTCTCCTCTCTCCCTCTTCCTCCCCCTCCCTTCTACGCCCCTCCACATCCTATTATCCCCCCTCTCCACCCTCCCCTCTCCACCCTCCCCACCACCTTTCTCCCTCTTCTCTCCCCTACCTCCCCATCCACCTCTCCCCCTCACCCTCTCCTCTGCTCACCACCCTCCAACTCTCCCCCTCCTCTCTAGTCCCCTCCAACTCTCCCCCTCACCTCTCCTCTCTCCCCTCACTCACCCCCTCCTCTCTCCCTATCCTCTATCTCTCCCTCCACTCCCTCCTTCTCCTCTCTCCCCTCCAATCTCTCTCCATATCCCCCCTACCCCCACCTCTACCACCCTCTCTCCTACCTCCTCTCTCCCTCCACCTCCCCCACTCTGCCGCCCCTCCCTTCTACCCGCCTCCACCCTTTGCCTCTTATACTCCTCCCCTCTCCCCATCTCCTCCCCCTCCTCCCTGCCCTCTCCCCATCTCCTCCTCCTTCCTCTCTCCCCCTCCCCCTCCTCCTCCTCCTCCCCACTCTCCATCTCGCCCTTTCCTCCTCCCTCCCCCCTCTCCGCCCCACCCATCTCCCCTCCTCCACCCTCCTTCTCCCCTCCTCCAACCCCCCTCTACCCCCCACTAACCCCCCTCTCCCCTCCTCCAACCCCCTCTCCTCTCCCCTCTACCCCCTCCCTTTCCCCCCCTCTATTTCCAGCCACTCCCCCTCCTCTCTCTCCCCATCCCTCCCCCTCTCTCCCCCTCCTCCTCTCTCCCCTCTACTCTCTTGCCCCCTCATCCCCTCTCCCCTCCCCCTCTCTATCCCCCTCTCTCTCCTCTTCCTCTCTCTATCCCCCTCTCTCTCCTCCTCCTCTCTCTACCCCCCTCCACCCCATGTGTATGGCAGGTGGTTAGCGTGCGTGTGAACCTGCAGCCCCCCACCCCCCGCAACCGCACATTGAGGGAACGGGACCCAGTGGTCTCCCCTCCCTCCCCGTCTCCCCCTACCCCCCTCTCACCACCTACCCTCCTGTGTGTGTGGGGTGGTTGGTGTGCGTGTGATGCCACAGCCCCCCCCCCCTCCACCGCGCGTCGGGGGGAACAGACCCGGAGGGTCTGCACTTGGTCTAGTAATATGATAAAATTCAACTGTAATTTACGAGGGCGAAGATGAAATCAGATACATGCATATTTCTGTTGAGCAAAGGTGACGATAGAGGCATGAGGGAGTTGCTGGCTAAAGTAAATAAGAAAGGGAACTAATCAGGAATGACGGAATGATGGAACAGCAATGACAAGAATTTATGGGAATAATTCGGAAGATGCAGATCTTTTCATTCCAAAGAGGGAGTAAGATTCTAATGGGAGAATGAGGCTGACAAAGTCAAAGACGGCATAAAACTAAAAGAGAAGGCATATAAACATTGCAAAGATCAGTGGGAAGTTGGAGGATTGGGAAGCAAACTAAAAAGGCAATACAGGGAGAAAAGATAAAATACAAAAGTAAGCTACCCAATAATATAAAAGAAGATAACAAAATTTCTTCAGGTCGATAAAGAGTAAGAAAGAGGCACTAGTGAACATTGGACTGCTGTAAATGATGCTGGAGAAGTGATAATGGGGAATAAAGAAATGGCAGAGGAATTGCATATGTTTTTTGCATCAGTGTTCACAGTGGAAGACACCAGCAATGTGCCAGAAATTCAAAACTGTTAAGTAGCAATGTTACAAAATTTTGAGATTTTAAAAATCAAGTCTGCAATTTATCCCATCAGATAAAGCATAAAAAGAAGTTTAATTTGACACCTAATTTACTTTCATATCTTCAGTATTAAGAAAGTTATGGCCATTTTCATACTCGGAAATGAGCATCTTGCTTCCCATTGCCTTTCAATTGACTTAACTCAAAAGCTGTGATCTGGAAAAGTTAAACGCCCATAACATTCTTAAAAATTAAGAGAACTCAATGAAATTTTCAGTTATTATAGATTGAAGCATTCTGAAACAAATATTAAACAATCTTACTTGGATGACCTGAAATTAAAGCATATAATTAGTTAGTTATCTAATTGTAGCTAATTACAAAATTCAATGAGTAGATCTAAACATCTATCAATTTCTTAAGAAAAGATAAACTTTTTAAAAATTGCCTAAGTGTCCAAATAACATTCACACAATAATCCACAATATAACATAATTTTTAAATCTAATTTTCATGAATTTCTGGGCCAAATGGAAGGATTTTAGTGTTTTATGCCTGTAAATTAATGGCCATTTAAATCAACTAGCGAGTGGGTTTTAGCGGAATGCGGTGGATTGGAACGTTGCGGTTAGCAGTGAAGTCGGGGGGAAAAATACTGGGGGTTCATACATTTTTTGGGGAACCCATTTCGCAACATAAAAATATTATTAATGCCTCCCGAAAAAACAACTTTTAATATAAAAATAAACTATTTACCTTTTTTTCTTCCCTACGCAAAATGCTTCCGGTTGTCTGCGGTCACGGCTTTTGAAGGTGATTTTTAAATTACTCTAGTTAATAAATAATCTAGAGTAATTTAAAAATACCACCATTGATGAAATGTCGGAGCGATTTTTCTTCAGCAACCAAATCGCCCGACATTCATCGATTTGTCCTGCCTGTTGAAAAACGGCACTTTAAGCCCGCCCCCCTCTGCAAGGCGCGAAAGTCGCGCACACGGGGAGCGGCAGAAGTGCAGCGCCGGTAAAGGTAAGTTTTGTAACATACCTATGTTAAGGGGTGGACATTAGTGCAGTGATTATCACTAAAGAGAAAGTGCTTAGGAAGCTGAAAGGTCTGAAGGTGGAAAGTCACCTAGACCGGATGGACTGCACCCCAAGGTTATGAAAGAGGTGGCTTTAGAGATTGTGGAGGCATTAGTTGTGATCTTTCAAGAATCACTAGAGGCAGGGGTGGATCCAGATGATTGGTAAATTGCAAATATTATTCCAGTGTTCAAGAAGGAAGTGGGATAAAAGATGGAAAAGAGTGGAGAGAGTGGACCGGTTAGCCTGACTTCAATGGTTCGTAGGATTTTAGAGTCGATTATAAAGGACAAGGTTTCTGAATACTTAGAAGTAAATGGTGAAATAGGCCAGTCAATATGGTTTTGTGCAAGGGAGATCTTGCCTGACGAACCTGTTGGAATTCTTTGAGGAAGTAAATAGCAGGATAGACAAAGGAGAGTTAGTGGATGTCGTTGACCTGGATTTTCAGAAGGCCTTTGATATGGTGCCACTGTGAGGCTGCTGAAGAAGATGAGAGCCCATGGTATCAAAGGGAAGATACAAACATGAATAGAGGGGACTTTTTCCGTTTGACTGTCTGTGACTAGCGGTGCTCCGTCTCCGCACTAGTATCCTATGGGATCTTTGGTGCAGAGACGGAAGCCGGTTACGGAAATGGGGCCAGAAATTACCCATGAATCTGCCCATGACCGTACTACATCTTTTTCGTCAAGTGATCTATCTTGCTTGCGATAGGATCTTTGCTTATCAGAGCATCACGTTAAAGGTTCTTCCGCATTGCAGCACGCCCCCTACCAAAGGGTTATATCACTATGATTACAGCTGTTTCCCACAGCAGTTTTAAACCCGTCTCACGGTGCGAGTCCACCCACGAGTTATCCCGAGTTTAAAACAAATCAATTAACAAAGAATTAACGTAGCAGGAACATGGAAACTCGTGGACATAACTTAGCGACTCGTAACGTTAATGGCAGGTACTCGGGAAACTTGTTAAGTCGTGAAAATCTTTCAACATGATGAAAGATGTCCACAAGACAACTTTACACTTGAAGTAAAAATGTTAAACTTTTAAACTCGTTGTAAGAACGTAGTAGCCCGTGAGTTTACCGTAGTGACTCGTGAGTCTACCGTGGGCACTCTTTAACTCAGCGGGACAGGCAGCATCTCTGGAGAGAAGGAATGGGTGATGGGATGACTTTTCCAAAATTCTGCTGTGTCTTTGTGTTACTCCAGCACCGTGTGTTCACTTTTTGTCAACCGGCATCTGCCCTTTCTTGTGTAAGACATTTGTATCCATGGCAGTTGATTGTCGCTCCCTTCAGTTTCCCAGGGGTCGGGATGGGACTGGAGTTGGGAGGGAAAGGTGGGGGTGGGGGGAGTTGGGGTGACTTAGTATGGGAGACAAGTGTATGATAGGTGTACTGACTGTGTGGGCAGACACTTTGTCAGTGATTGCCCATGGGGAGAGAGGGAGGGGAGAGAGGGAGGAGGAGAGAGGGAGAGGGAGAAGGGAGAGAGAGGACGACAGGAGAGAGAAACAGAGAGAATCAAAGGAACAGAAGAATCTGAAGCAAGCATCTCACTATTATTGGTTCTTATTTACGGGATAAAAATCTTATATCCAAGGTAACAAGAATAACAATGCGCAAAATTAAAATGGTTATTGTGACGAAATGGCAAAGAAGGATTTAAAAAGCGGCCGCTAACAATTATATTAACCGCGTGGAAATTTCTGCATGGATAGATGATGACTCGGAGCATGTCAATAGCGACTTTTTGTTTATTTCTCCTATCTCTGGATAAAGATTAAAAAATAACCAAATAGTGTGGTTGAGTGCATAACAAGAGCGACTAAAGGTCAGAGCTGTCCATTCCACACCTCATTATGCACATACCAAAGATGCGTAAAAATACCAGATTTAAACCAATTCAGACAGGAAATCTTTTATCAATTAAACGTTCTCAAGTTGCTTTTGCTGTTTATTAACTGATAAAAATTTATCATCAGTAGCTTTTGCTTTCAATTCTTTTAATTGATTTTTTTAATCATCCTGGCAGCACCAGAGACCTGGGTTCGATCCTGACCACGGTGCAGAGTTTGAACTTTGTCTTTCATTCAGAGGTTTGCGGGCGGGCTGGGGTGACTGTAGGGCTCTGAAAACTTTGTTTGCCGGGGCTGGGGTGAGTGTGAAAGGGGTGGTTTCTGGGCAGATCTGCCCAATCAGCAAAGTTTTGAGCCGCTGCTTTTTATACAGTTTAAGTCGCGACGGTGGGACGGCTGCTCTGACGGACATACTGGGTGAGTAGAGAGACACACACTGCTATCCCTCTGGTCTATGGACCTTGCTGTCGGGGGAAAAAGTAATCTTCAATTTACCTAATCTTTTTGTTAGAAGTTTACCAACGTTTTGATGAGAGATAAATTAAGGAAATAAAACAATCTTACTAGACACAAAAAGCTGGAGTAACTCAGCCAAGCCAGAAGCATCCCTGGAGAGAAGGGTCAAAACGTTTTTTCAGTCTGAAGAAGGGACTCGACCAGAAACGTCACCCATTCCACCTTTCCAGAAATGCTGTATGTTCCGCTGAGTTACTCCAGCATTTTGTGTCTATCTTCGGTGTAAACCAGCATCTGCAGTTCCTCCCAACACAAACCAGCCCCTGCCTTTCAATGATTGATGGCAGACCTTGAAACCACCTCCATCGTGCCAGTGCCAAAACACTCCACTGCGGCAAGCCTCAACGACTTCCGCCCAGTTGCACTCACCCCCATCATCACCAAGTGCTTCGAGAGGCTGGTCCTGGCGCACCTCAAAAGCTGCCTACCCCCCACACTGGATCCCTATCAGTTTGCCTACCGCAAGAACAGGAGTACGGAGGATGCCATCTCAATGGCACTTCACTCCGCCCTCTCCCACCTCGACAACAGAGACACTTACGTAAGAATGCTGTTCATCGATTACAGCTCAGCATTCAACACCATTATACCATCAAAATTGATCGCCAAACTCGGTAATCTGTGCATCGCTCCTTCCCTCTGCAACTGGATACTGGACTTTCTAACCAACAGACCCCAGTCTGTTAGGTTAGACAAGCACACCTCTTCAACCCTCACTCTGAACACCGGCGTTCCACAGGGCTGTGTGCTGAGCCCCCTCCTCTACTCCCTCTTCACCTATGACTGCACACCTGTACATGGTACTAACACCATCATCAAGTATGCAGATGATACAACGGTGATTGGCCTCATCAGCAACAACGATGAGTCGGCCTACAGGGAGGAGGTCCAGCACTTAGCAGCATGGTGCGCTGACAACAACCTGGCCCTTAACTCCAAGAAGACCAAGGAGCTCATTGTAGACTTCAGGAAGTCCAGGGGTGGCACGCACACCCCCATCCACATTAACGGTACGGAGGTGGAACGTGTTTCTAGCTTCAGGTTCCTGGGAGTCAACCTCTCCGACGACCTCTCTTGGACCCACAATACCTCAACTCTGATCAAGAAGGCTCACCAGCGTCTCTTCTTCCTGAGGAGACTGAAGAAGGTCCATCTGTCTCCTCAGATCCTGGTGAACTTCTACCGCTGCACCATCGAGAGCATCCTTACCAACTGCATCACAGTTTGGTATGGCAACTGCTCTGTCTCCGACCGGAAGGCATTGCAGAGGGTGGTGAAAATTGCCCAACGCATCACCGGTTCCTTGCTCCCCTCCATTGAGTCTGTCCAAAGCAAGCGTTGTCTGCGGAGGGCGCTCAGCATCGCCAAGGACCTCTCTCACCCCAACCATGGACTGTTTACCCTCCTACCATCCGGGAGGCGCTACAGGTCTCTCCGTTGCCGAACCAGCAGGTCCAGGAACAGCTTCTTTCCGGCGGCTGTCACGCTACTCAACAACGTACCTCGGTGACTGCCAATCACCCCCCCCCCCGGACACTTATTGTTATTTATTCAAATCATTTGCTGTGTCGCTCTTCCAGGGAGATGCTAAATGCATTTCGTTGTCTCTGTACTGTACACTGACAATGACAATTAAAATTGAATCTGAATCTGAATCTGAACAAATGCAGTTCAAATGGACTTTTGAATGCAATTTTGGAAGGATTGTTTCTTGAAACAAACTGCTCTAAAAGTTTGAAGTTTGCAGATACTAGTTTAAACCAAAGATAAGACACATATTGATGGACTAACTCAGCTGGTGAGGCAGCATCTCTGGAGAAAAGAAATAGGTGATGTTTTGGGTCGAGATCGTTCTTCAGGCTGGGTCTTTTTATAGTGTAAAAAAAAACTGCATGACATCATTTTTACCATGTGATGATTTTTCCACACGTGGGTAGTCGTTGTTGGCTCAAGAGTAACTCGGGAGAGGGACTTGGTAACTCGGGAGAGGAACTTGGTATATCGCAGAAATGAGAAGTAGACGGCAAACTTAGACATACACGTGGGAACTCATTTAAACTTGTGAACATAAACCTGGAATCTCGTAGACAACCACGAGCTTGATTTTTTCTTTCACTCGGGATCACTCGTGGCTGGACTCGCACCGTGAGACAGGGCCATTATTTTATTTCCACCCTCATGTTCTCTCCCAACAAGCCATGCTGGCTCCTATCCTGCCCTTTGCAAGACCTTGTAGTATGCACATTGGAAACCTGTAATGAATACAGAAGGTGCTGGGAATACTTTGCAAGCCAAGCTGAAATTGTGAAGAGAGAAACAGAACTAATGATTCAGATCAATGAATTTTCATCAGAACTGAGGAAATTGGAAACAAAACAGGTTCTATGTTGTTGAGTGGGAAGGGGAGAGAACACAAGAAAAGGTTTATCAAAGGACAAAAGCATGACCAATGTTGTGTCTTCGTGTTAGATATCCTGATAATAAACGACACAATTCAGGTTGTTTCAGTTGCCTTATTGCTCTCCTTTATTCGGCTCATTTGTCTGCCTTGCGTAGTAATACTGAAAGTGCTTACATACCTAATCACAGTGTGTGTGTGGTGAGTGTGCCTGATACAAAGTAGTGCAGGAGGTTGGGACTGCTACAATGAATGTGTAGCATATGTAACATCCCCCCTTCTCAAAAGAAAGAACAAAAAAACAAAAAAAACAAAAAATTAGTGACACTAGAGGATTGCCAGAGCGAGGGTGGCAATCCTGTAGCAGATACATTTTCTTCCAGTGGTTAGGCCTCCCACAGGAGTTGCAGGTAGTCCCGTATGCTGGGCACTCCAAACAAGCAAGCCAAAGAAGCTGCTGGAACTGCGGTACAGAGCATGCATTTGATGATCGCAGGGAGTGCCCAGCATACGGGACTACCTGCAACTCCTGTGGGAGGCCTAACCACTGGAAGAAAATGTGTAGGTCAACAAAATCGTACAGCACCAAGCCAAAGCAGCAATGATCAAAGAACGATAGAAATACGAGAAGGAAACAAATACACGCACACGTCCAACAGGAAGAGGAGATAACCTCAGATACCTCTGAGGAAGAATTCCTTTCCTGACGCTTTTCAGGTAGTGCGTAGCCAGTCAAGAGTCATGTCTTGGCGTGATTTGTCCCTTCCAGTGCTAGCGATAACGCGCTGGGGGTAAAATGTTGCTCCTGGATCTAGTATATCTGGTTGTTGCCTGCAGTGTTGCACTCGATGTATTGGTAACTTGTTGAGTTGTTTCCTGGCCATTGGTTGGTGCTGGTTGACTATATGACTCACTGGTAGCAGTTTGTGAGAATGTGTTGTCATCAATGGCAGGTGTTGCTGCTGCTGTGGGTGGTGTCCTAGGAGTTGCTGGTGTTGACATTTCAGGTGTCGGGCGGATGTGAATTCTGTTTCGTCTCAACTGCCTGCCCGGTTCTGTCTCTATGATATATGATTTTGGGGTTCCAGCCCTGCTGGTGATTTGTGCTGGGGTCCATTTATTTGTTGTTGGATCCTGAGCATGTACGTTTTGGCCTTGAAATAGTTCAGGCAAGTACTGTGCATTTTTGTTGTATTGTTTCAGCCCCTCCTCCTGGGCGGCTGCCAATTTTGCCCTTGTTTCTTCTTGGTCGATAGGGGGTTGGATTTTGCTTGGCAGGGTGGTTTTGTATTTCCTGCCATTTAGCATTTCTGCAGGAGACTTCATGTCAGCCTTTAGTGGAGTTGCTTACATACCTAATCACAGTGTGTGTGTGGTGAGTGTGCCTGATACAAAGTAGTGCAGGAGGTTGGGACTGCTACAATGAATGTGTAGCATATGTAACAACCAATTAAATAACAGATGGATTATGCAAGGTGTGATGGGGGGATAAGTAGTGATGCAAAGGAACAATCTGTACGTGGAAGAAGTGGAATCATCTCCAGAAGGCAAAGGGTGAAAGATGGTTTGTGTAACAGTCTGATTGGCCACGTCAGGCTGTGTGCTTAGCCCCCTACTCTGCTTCTCTTTATCTATGATTGGGTATCAAGATATAGCTCCAACACCATTTTTAAATTTGCAAACAATGTCGCCCATGGGTAACGAGAAGTCAAGAGTACAGGAGGGAGGTTGACAATCTGATTGAGTGGTTCCAGAGCAACAATTATGCCCTCAATGATAGCTCCCAAAGAGCTGATTGTTTACTTCAAGAAAGGAAAGCCGAGGGATCATGCACGTGACTTATTGGGAGGATGGCGGTGGAGAGAGTCAACAGGTTCATGTTCCTAGGCATGCATATCTCTGAAGAACTGTCCCTGTTGCAGCTCATTCATCCGATCCCAAAGAAAGCTCATAAATTCCCCTACTTCCTCAGACTCTGTTTCACTCTCCACTAATACTGTCAGACTTGCTGAGTCTCTTTACAGCTGTTCAGTCCTGTTGTATTTCATGGTTTGCTGCAGTGTTATTTCAGATAACGGTGAGGGATAACGGCACCGGTGTGGGCAACCTGGGCCGAAGGGCGTGTTTCCACACTGTATCACTCAAAGGACAAAAGGACAAAGGACATTTATTGTCACATACACCAATTGGTGTAGTGAAATTTGACTTGCCATGCAGCACACAGATAAAGATAAGACGCAGCACCAAAGAATTAACAATGAACATAAAAACATCCCCCCACAATGGTTCCCACTGTGGGGGAAGGCATAAAGTCCAGTCCCATCCCTATGTCCACCCATAGTCAGGCCTATTGAGGCCTCCGCAGTCGGCACTCGATGTTTTAGGCCTTCCCACCGGGTGATGGTGCTCCGGCGTCGGGAGAGTCCTCACAGTGGCTTGGGACACCTGGAACGGCCACTTCCTTACCGGAGTCCGTGGTTTCCGAAGCCGACAAGACCGCGCCAGATGGAGCTCCACAACTGGTGATCTCGCCGAGAGATCCCAGGCTCCCGATGTTAAAGTTCAGTGCTGCCGCCCGCTGCTGGCCGCTCCACAGTCCCGCAGCTCCGCGATGTTCACCTGCGGACTCAGCATACCGGAGCTCCAGCGCGGCGACCCAGGCAAGGTATCACCCACTTCGCTCCGCTTCGCTCCGCTCCACGATGGTGCTCCAGTGCTGTGCCGCCTCCAATGCCGAGGTTCTGGGCGGCCCCCTCAGGAAACGCTGCTCCAGGCCCGCTGGTAGGCCACGAGGACGGATCGAAGTTGCAGCCCGGAGAAAAGCTGCCTCTCTGACCAGGTAGGGACCAGGAAAAGCAGTTTCCCCCTTCCCCTCCCCCCACCCCCACGTAAAAAAGAATAGACTCCAAAACAAAACACTAAAACTCACTAAAAATAAAAGAAAGAAGTTAAAAGACAGACAGCTGCAGGCTGGGCAGCCATACCAACTGGACGGAGCCCCCCCTAGATGACACAAATCAGCTATTATCATGACTGAAGTTCTACACTTTGCAGACAAATATAACACTATGTGATCTTTACAGCCTTTTACAGGACAAAGTGTGTCGATTTTACTGTATTAGAGGGCTCCAGAAAATTCAACATCAAAGTCACCATAAGAAGAATTTGGCAGAGGTGAGTGTAGAACTCTTTAAGGAACATGAATTTCAGCTTAATGGAGGCAAATAAATGTCATAACCTCACACCAATGAAATTAACTCTTTCACATACACATAGATATCATCATTGGCAGTCACTCGAAATGAGTATGACTGTTCTTTCCATAGGGTCATCTACTTGAGGGTCTGCAGATGTCTGTAGAGGCTGATCCGCAATACACCCACCTTGGTGCAACATGGGCAGTGGTTGGTAGTTGTCGAGCCCCCCTCTCTTTCTCTTTACGGTGCTGTTGCTTTGTCTCTGCGACACGGCATAGTTCCATTTCGTGACGTGCAGCTCCTTCCTGCACAAATTTCCTCCAGGAGCGCCTGTCCTGTGCAATTTGCTCCCAGTTGCTTGATGTGATGTGGAATTTCTTTAGACTGTTCTTGATGTTGTCCTTGAAGCGTTTCTTTGGCCCGCCGGGGGCTCGCCGACCTTCCTTCAGTTGAGAGTACAGGATTTGTTTAGAGAGACGTGTGTTGGAAATGCGGATGACATGGTCAGTCCATCGAAGTTGGTGCTGCATTATTGTGGTGGTGATGCTGGTCATGTTGGCTTCCTCCAAAACGCTGATGTTGGTGCGTTTGTCCTCCCAGCTGATCCTCAGAATCTTTTGTAAGGATCTTTGATGGTATTGTTCCAGGGCTTTCAGGTGCTTGCTGTTGGTGGTCCATGACTCGGCTCCATACAGCAGGGTGGAGAGGACAACGGCTCTGTAGACCAGCAGTTTTGTTTGGGCCTTTAAGTCTCAGTCTTCAAAGACTCTTTTCCTGAGTCTGGTGTAGGCTCCGCTGGCACAACTCAGGCGATGGTTGACCTCGGAGTCGATGTCAGCTTTTGAGGAAAGAATGCTGCCAAGGTAGGGGAAGTGGTCAACGTTTTCAAGAGTGGTGTCATCCACTTTTATAGTGGGCTGGGTAGACGGCTGGATGGGTGGAGGTTGATGTAGGACCTGGGTCTTCTTGATATTTAAGGTTAGGCCCATGTATGACTTGGCAAAGGCATTCAGGATGCCCTGGTGGTCTTCTGCAGAGTGTGCCGCAATGGCGCTGTTGTCCGCATACTGAAGCTCCATGATGACTTTGCTCTTGGCCTTCAAGCTATTAAGGTTGAAGAGCCCACCGTCAGTTCTGTAGAGAATTGGGATCCCCTGTGGCAATGAGGTGAAGTATGGGAGCATGTAGAAACCTCAATATTCTGATGTACTTGTCGTGACAACCGTACCTTGATAATATGCTCCAAAAAGCCTGGCGGTCTACCGAGTCAAAAGCCTTTGTCAGGTCTATGAATGTCATGTACAAAGGCTGCCTTTTTCATGGCATTTTTCCTGGAGTTGGCATGCTGTGAATATCGTCGAACGTCTGCTATACCTCTGGATGGGTGGAAACCACATTGTGATTCTGGGAGTACCTCCGCAGACAGTGGTAGAAGTCAGTTTGCGAGGACACGAGCTAGGACGTTGTCTATTGTTGACAGGAGTGATTTGCCCCTGTAGTTTCCACATTCAGCCTTGTCTCCCTTCTTGAAAATGGTCACTATTAGAGCATCCCTGAGTTCTGAGGGAAGTTCTTCTTTTTCCCAGACCTTGAGGAGTAGGGTGTGGACGTGGTACAGGAGCTCCTGTCCACCTTCCTTTAAGATCTCAGCTGGGATCCCATCTGGACCAGTGGCCTTGTTGTTCTTAAGGCCCTTGATGGCATCTTGAACCTCTCTCATAGTGGGAGGTTCTTCCATGTCTTCTCTGATGGGACTCTGGGGGATGCGGTGGGTAATGTCTGGTTCGGTTGTGCTGTCATCGCCAAGGGATTCCTGGAAGTGCTCTTTCCATCCAGCGTTAATGGACTCCTTCAGCAGTTCTTGTCCGTCTTTTGAGCGCAGGGGGATTAAGCCGCGGTAGCTTGGACCATAGATGGCTTAGTAGTGTTGAAGAAGCCTCTGGTGTCGCCCGAGTCTGCCATTCTCTGGATTTCCAGAGCGTTATCTGTCCACCAAGAGTTCTTAAGCTCCTTCACTCGGCTCTGGATGTCCACCTTGGCTCTGGAGTGAGCCGCTCTTTTGGCCATGCAGGTTACTTCATTTTGCCAGACACGAAAGGCTTTCCTTTTCTTGGAGATGAGCTGTTCTATCTCTGTGTCGTTCTCATCAAACCAGTCGTGGTGTTTTCTGGACTTGCACTCACGAATGTATTTACAGGTATCAAGGATAGTGGATTTGAGCTGGCTCCAGTGCCCTTCAATATCATCAGGATATTCCTGTTGGAGGCTTTCCACAAGAGAAGCCTGAAATCGCTGCTCGGTGGCAGTTTCCTCCAGGCTTTCAAGGTTTAGCCTTGGTTGGATCTGCTTTGTTTGAATCCTTCTCTTCCTCTTGAGTTTGATGGACATAATGGAGTGGATGAGGCAATGATCTGTCCAGCAGTCATCTGCATTGATCATGACGGTCCCTGGCTCGTACAATGACATAGTCAATGAGATGCCACTGTTTGGAGCGTGCGGGTCACCAAGATGCCTTTAGTTTGTTTTTCTGGCAAAAGAGGGTGTTAATGATGATGAGGTTGTGCTGAGCACGTTGCTGAGAAGCAGAGCTTCATTGGAGTTGATGTTCCCGATGCCTTCCTTTCCTATGGTACCCTTCCAGAGATGTTGGTCCCAGCCGAACCTGGCGTTGAAATCTCCTAGGAGAGTAATCTTATCCTTCCTGGGGATTTTAGACAGTGTCTCGTCCATGCAGGCGTAGATTGTCTCTCTTACTTCCTCTTCAGAGTCTAAAGTAGGGGCATAGACACTCACAACTGTTGCCATCTGATTGTTAGCAAGCACTAGATGGATGGTCATGAGACGCGCACTGATTCCCACAGGAAGTTCAGAGAGGTGGCTGATGAGCTGGTTCCTAATGGCAAACCCAACACCATGGATTCTGGACTCATCAGCAGCTTTTCCTTTCCAGAAGAAAGTGTAGCCACCCTTCTCCTCCTTCAGTTGTCCTTTGTCTTCCCGCCGGGTTTCAGAAAGGGCAGCTATGTCAATCTGGCATCTTCTCAGTTCTCTTGCGATGATCACGGTTCTCCTCTCTGGTCTGTTACTGGTTGCACTATCCATCAATGTGCGCACATTCCACGCTCTAAAGTTCATATTCATATTTCTGTGTTTCTGACCGCGTGTGGTGATACCTCTGGACGTTGTAACCCAGTCGGTAAGTTTGAGGCAGGCTATTTTTAGGGCACCTTTTCTAGCCCTTTCCCCAAGTGGGGCGAGCAGAGTGGATCCTAAAGAGGACTGCTCAATCGTAGGTGCAGCTGCCGAAGGGCTCTTCTACCTCATTCCAAGAGTCCAGCAACTGAATCTAGCACCCACCGCCTGATGCACCAGCTCATGACTAGGGGCTTCAGGGTGTTAGGTGGATTCCCTATATGGAGGACGCCTGTGCGTGACTTTGTTTAACGTGGGGAGATTGGTACACAGACAACTACCACATGGTTCTTGACAGATCTGGGTCAGGATCCAGTGGCATGGAGTCCAAGACGACCGGAGACCCTTTTCTGCTGCAGGCTTCATCCGCTTTCCCAGCTGTTGTGATGCTCCACTAAAGTGTGCCATCATCCTCCGCCTGTTCCACCGTTGAGGTCTTGGTTGGATTGCTCATTGTCAGACACCTCCCCCTCGACCTTACCGCCATGGGTGGCCCTACCAGGAGCATAGCACCAGACGGCATCGCTCTCAGGATCACACAAGCTTCTCCACCACGACAAGGTGACAATCCAAGGAGAAGACACAGATATACCACATACAAAACCCCAGTCGCAGTCCCAGATACACAAACACAGATAGTATATAAAACACTCTATCTCGCACACAGAGAAATACAGTGGCACACATACATACTGATGCACACACATTGGTACTCCATTCACGCACCCCACACTCCAACCTTGATTTTAATCTATCATTGGTTTAGTCTCCTTTATCTCCTCTCACAGATGAAATCTTCAAATAAACATTAATGAGATAAGTTTAGAATTACAAGGGTTTAATTCACCCTTTTCATCTCCCCATTAAGGTAAAAGCAATGAGGAGCAAGCGGTGGCCACAATCTCTCTCCAGCTTGATCGCTTACAGTATTATCATAGTTACCGCATTGGACTGGTCTTCATGGGACACTGCAAATTTAGACTGAGTTCAAATGGTGACATCCATTGTGCTTTCCACTTGATCAAGCATTCATATTTTCTGCAGCAATGGAATAGGTGAGAGGGTGTTAGTGCTATGATTTCCCTCATAAGTAATTACTTTTCACTGCAATAATCTGCACCAACTGGCGTGGGCTTTACTGCAGAGAATTCATCAAAGCTACCCCATTGTTTGCTTTGAAATGGTCAAGAGTTGCACTGGTTTAAAATTAATTTCAATTGCAGTTAAATGGGTGATTTCCAATGCTTCTCCCACTCAATGAATCTGAATCAAAGATTATGCAGTTATGTGCTTTTTTCTCAGCCATATACGCAAAAATGCTGCTGAGGTACCATTGTTATTGAACAGAAGATCCAAGCAGTCAAAATCTTAGTACCCACAATGTTAATACCTGCAGAATGGAGCAGATCTGAGAAATATATATTTTAATGTGTAGTTCACTCGTCAACAAACATAAATGTAATAATTGAAATAAGCTGCAGATGTAAACATGGATTTGAGTAATGCCCCGGTCCCACTTAGGAGACCTGAACGGAAACCTCTGGAGACTTTGCGCCCCACCCAAGGTTTCCTTGCGGTTCCCGGAGGTTTTTGTCAGTCTCCCTAATGGTCGAAAGTGGTTTCCAATTTAAAAATCGGTAATTTTTCAGTCGAAGCTGGTTGCGATGCTAGTTGAAGGTGGTTGCCGGAGGACAAAAACCTCCGGGAAATGCACGGAAACCTTGGGTGGGGAGCAAAGTCTCCAGAGGTTTCCGTTCAGGTTTCCTAAGTGGGACAGGGGCATTAGGCATTCGACAAGGTACCGCATGGTAGGCTGCTCTGGAAGGCTAGATCCATGGGATCCAAGGAGAGATAGTGGAATGGACAGCAAATTGGCTCCATGGAAGGAAGCAGAGGGTGATGGTGGAAGGTAGCTTCTCAGACCAGAGGCCTGTGACTACTGGTGTGCCTCAGGGTTACGTGCTGGGCCTGTCCCACTTTGCGATCTTTTCAACGAATGCGACCGTCAGTGACTGACGCCTGTAAAACCGTCAAGTTGTATGACATACACGCTGATGTATGCTGACCTGCGGGTGACTCCTGGTTAGGGTTAGGGACCACCTATGGGCTGTAAAATATTCTTCCTTCAATGCTTGTATTTTAAACATTAATATATTAAACTTAATACAATAAAATCAATTGTGCAAATGAAAAGATGTCTGAGTCGTTCAGTTTTATTTACAGAAGTAGTGGTCCACTTCCAGATCCAAGTGTTGGGGGGGGGGGGGGGTTGGAGAATGGGAGAAGAGAGGGAGAGGGGGAGAAGGGGATGTGAGGGGAGGGGGGAGTGGAGAAGGGAAGAAGGGGGGAGTGGAGAAGGAGGAACGGGATGGGGGAAGCAGAGTGTGGAGGGGAGAGGGGAGTTCAGTCTACACTCACTGAATCCATCCCTGTGAAAAGTTAGCGATAGCGATTGGATCTGGAAGCGGACCAATACATCTGTAAATAAAACTGAACTGGACAGACATCTTTTCATTTGCACAATTGATTTTATTGTATTGATTTTAATATATTAATGTTTAAAATCCGTGCATTGAAGGAAGAATATTTTACAGCCCATCTGTGGTCCCTAATTCCGACCATAACCCTAACAGGACACCTGCGTCACCTGCAGGACAGCATATGTCAGCGTGTGACATGGCACACGACATGATGAGACACCCAGATGTCGCCCCTGGATTTTGAACATTCCAAAATCCAGGGGCGACTGGGAGACACCGCGCGTCATTACATGCGTGACGACCCGACCACGACAACCTCTTTTCAGGCTGTTGCCGAAAATGTCGCCCAAGTGGGACAGGCCCTTTACTGCTTGTCATCTACATCAATGATTTCGATGAGAACATACAGGGCAAGATTAGCACGTTTGCTGATGCTACAAAAGTGGGTGATTTTGCAGATAGTGAAGATGGTTGTGAAAAATTGCAGCAGGAACTGGATCGATTGGCCAGCTGGGTTGAGAAATAGTTGATGGAATTTAATACAGACAAGTTTGAGGTGTTGTATTTTGGGACATCTAACAAGGGCAGGACCTACACAGTGAATAGTAGGTCTCTGGGGAGTGTTGTAGAGCAGAGGGATCTAGGCGTGCAGGTGCATGGTTCCTTGAAGTTCGAGTCGCAAGCAGATAAGGTGGTCAAAAAGGCTTTTGGCTGAGTCAGTCAGAGTATAGAAGTTGGGAGGTCATGTTGCAGTTGTATAATACTGCATTTAGAATATTGTGTTCAGTTCTGCGCACAATGTTACAGGAAAGATATTGTCAAGCTTGAAAGAGTTCCGAGAAGATTTACGAGGATGCTGCCAGGACTAGAGGGTGTGAGCTATAGGAAGAGGTTGAGTAGGCTGGGTCTCTATTCCTTGGAGTGCAGGAGGATGGGGGGGTGATCTTATAGAGGTATACAAAATCATGAGAGGAATACATCAAGTAGATGCACAGAGTCTCTTGCCCAGAGCTGGGGATTTGGACAAGTTGGACCGAAGGGTCTGTTTCCACATTATCACTCAATGACTATGACTAATTAGTCAATTATCTTTTTATGTTCAGTGCAGATGTGCATGCTCAGCAGAGTGGGGGAATCTGGTATCCCACAGGTGATTATTGCTGTGGTTTATTGGTGATAAGGTTTATTGGGTAAAAAAGATTATACGATATTATCAGGGAGTATGATTTATCATCTCATTTGTCAAATCAAATCAAAGATCCCTTCTTCGTTCTGCTGAGGTTGAAGGGTTTGGCTCATTCATCTTCCTTCTGGCCTTTCTTGTCCTCCTGCTCCCATTACTTAGCTACTGCACCTCATGTCACTCAGTCTCTGGGTGTATGTATTACTTTTCCTTTGGCACCTGCAGTTGGCATGCAACGATGAAGTCTACATGTCTAGTTCGCATACAGTGGCTTGCAAAAGTTTTCATACCCCTAGAACTTTTCCACATTTTGTCACGTTACAACCACAAATGTAAATGTATTTTATTGGGATTTTATGTGATAGACCAACACAAAGTGGTGCATAATTGTGAAGTGAAAGGAAAATGATACATGGTTTTCAAATTTTTTTACAAATAAAAAATTGAAAAGTGTGGCGTGCAAAAGCCCCCTTTACTCTGATACCACTAAATAAAATCCAGTGCAACCAATTGCCTTCAGAAGTCACCTAATTAGTAAATAGAGTCCACCTATGTGTAATCTAATCTCAGTATAAATACAGCTGTTCTGTGAAGGTCTCAGAGGTTTGTTAGAGAACATTAGTGAACAAACAGTATCATGAAGCTCAAGGACCACAGCAGACAGGTCAGGGATAAAGTTGTGGAGAAGTTTAAAGCAGGGTTAGGTTATAAAAAAATATCCCAAGCTTTGAGCATCTCACGGAGCACTGTTCAATCCATCATCCGAAAATGGAAAGAGTATGGCACAACTGCAAACCTACCAAGACATGGCCGTCCACCTAAACTGACAGGCCGGGCAAGGAGAGCATTGATCAGAGAAGCAGCCAAGAGGCCCATGGTAACTCTGGAGGAGTTGCAGAGATCCACAGCTCAGGTGGGAGAATCTGTCCATGGGACAACTATTAGTCGTGTACTCCACAAATTGGGCCTTTATGGAAGTGTGGCAAGAAAGCCATTGTTGAAATAAAGCCATAAGAAGTCCTGTTTGAAATTTGCCACAAGCCATGTGGGGGCCACAGCAAACATGTGGAGGAAGGTGCTCTGGTCTGATGAGACCAAAATTGAAGTTTTTGGCCTAAATGCAAAACGCTATGTGTGGCCGAAAACTAACACTGCACATCATCCTGAACACACCATCCCCACTGTGAAACATGGTGGTGGCAGCATCATGCTGTGGGGATGCTTTTCTTCAGCATGGACAGGGAAGCTGGTCAGAGTTGATGGGAAGATGGATGGAGCCAAATACAGGGCAATCTTGGAAGAAAACCTGTTAGAGTCTGCAAAAGACTTGAGATTGGGGCGGAGGTTCACCTTCCAGCAGGACAACAACCCTAAACATACAGCCAGAGCTACAATGGAACGGTTTAGATCAAAGCATATTCATGTGTTAGAATGGCCCAGTTAAAGTCCAGACCTAAATCCAATTGAGAATCTCTGGCAAGACTTGAAAATTGCTGTTCACAGACACTCTCCATCCAATCTGACTGAGCTTGAGCTATTTTGCAAAGAGGAATGGGCAAAAATTTCAGTCTCTAGATGTGCAAAGCTGGTAGAGACATACCCCAAAAGACTTGCAGCTGTAATTGCAGTGAAAGGTGGTTCTACAAAGTATTGACTCAGGGGGGCTGAATACTTGTGCACGCCACACTTTTCAGTTTTTTATTTGTAATAAAATTTGGAAACCATGGATTATTTTCCTTCCACTTCACAATTATGCACCACTTTGTGTTGGTCTATCACATAAAATCCCAATAAAATACTTTTACGTTTGTGGTTGTAACGTGACAAAATGTGGAAAAGTTCAAGGGGTATGAATACTTTTGCAAGCCACTGTATATTGGATTGATTTTGGCACCAGGATCTCATCTTGAGGAGATGACATTTTCTCTACAATTCAGGTAGTTATGTGGTTCTGAAACACCAAAACACTGGAAAAACTCTTTGGATGAAGCCGGATCTGTGGGAGCAAAAGTTGCAAGTCGACATTTCAGGTTGAGATCTTGCATCAGAACTGAGAAGAGGAAAGATTGCCAACAAATGGCTGTACAAAGTGGGGTGGGATGGAGGCTGGTAGGAGGAAGTTGAGAAACAGCATCAAGGGTATCTATCCAGTCAGGAGTGTCAACATTCTTTAAAATAATATAAAAATGTCCCATACCTGCTATTTGCCCCAAAATATCTCTACCTCAATAATAACAACACCTTGAGCAGTTACGCAAGCAATGTTTGTCAAGTTCCCAGGTCTCAAAGGTCATATCCTTATATGAACATACAGATCCTTCCTCCAGCAGAGAACCTCAGTTCTTAACAGGTTGCATATATTTAATCTTTTCTTGTATTCCTTTGAATTTTCCAAAGTAAAATGTAAGGGACCATGTCATTTTTAAAGTAACATTTTATTAGCAAATAATTAAAAACTAAAATATCCAAACTGTTTATCTGTCGGGAAACAAATGAACAGAGCAATGCTAGTTGATCAGAGTAATGGAATTAGTTTTACCTCAACTTGCAGTTATTGTTCACTCCTGCAACAAGAGATTTTCTGATTCAATGCCAACTGCAGAATTCTTGGAATCCATTGCTCATTCAGTTTGATGCAAGAGAAATGCAATGAAAATAAGAGGTTCTATAATTTTCCTTCCTCCTCTTGGGAGAAACGCAAATGAAAAAGGTATAACATCAAAAAATGAATTACAAAATGTATCTGGTGTGTTTAACTACTGTAATTAATGAAAAGACGAGTCATTGAGAAATGCCAAAATGACAATGAAGCCTTTTAGCTCTCTTTCAGGTATGTCTGACTCAATTCCTTGAGTTAGTAATTATTATCTGGCAACTGATGATTTCTGTAGATTTCCCACCAGTGAACGGTTGTTAAAATACTTCAGAAAAAAATATCATATGCAATGTCAGGCACCATGAAAGGGATCAATGCAATGTAAATGCAAGAAGGATGCCCTCAATCAAGGTCAGCTCATTCCATGATGGCAAATTAAGCATCTACTTGTCTATAAAAGTGTATAGATTGCACTTTTTAAATTGTAGTAGAAACTTTCAATATTTATAACCTATAGACTTATTGATAACATATCCAAATATATCTGAAGCAATTTTGAAAATATCTTTTTCTTTAAAAATACCATTTATCAAGTCAGACCTTTTTTTGCATTGAGCATACGGCATGTTACTAAGACAAATTTATACTCCATTAATACTGGGAACATGTTGTGAGACAGCATTATGGGAATACAAACTGGACCACTGAAATGACACCTCAGACGATTAGAAAACAGCAGTTAACTCAGTCAATGTATCATTAAAAAGGCCAAGGTGGTGATTTCAGATGAATATTGATTTCAGATAAACTCATTTTGTTCTTCATCTACCTTCTCAGACTTTGATTTTAGGGCTTTTGTTTAAGATGCTGCAGATGAAAGGGATATATAATGTATATATAATTGATCACTGGCCAAATATACTGGTGGAAACTTTCTATAATCTGGAGGCAGAGCACAGAGAAATCCCCAAACTGATGATATTCTGGTTTTCACAACAATTATGTTTTCCATAAAAATGTCAGTAAGATGCCTGGTGCAAGCCCAAAACTGTTGTAGTAACTTCCACGAGAGGCATGAGGCACCACTACAGGTGGACGTTTTTCTGCAAAATAAAATAAATATTTTAAACAATTTCTAGCAGTTGAATACATTTACCCTGACAGAACCTTTTCAGCAGAGAAAAATGGCACAATGAAGAAAATCAGAAACAACGCATAATAGCCCATCTGTGCAATGTCCTCACTTTCAAACATTGCCAGATCAACTGTACTTACAGCAACATGTATACACATATATGTAATAAAAAAACAATGTGTAGACTTGCAGTATTTGAATGGAACAATTAAATCTGCCCTCATTGCTACTAACTTCAGTGCCTCCTGGTTCGTGACCATCTGCTGTGTACAGGCATTCTTTGTCATCACTTTTGGGTCTTTTGCCAATCGGTTTTATTGTGCATTGCACAGTTCACGACTATTTTGCCAATGGGGCCAGTCTTTCTATAACCTTTTAAAATTCTTCTATTAGATCTCTTCCAATCTCTGCTGTTCCAAGAACAACCCTAGTTCTTCCATTATGTGCACATAGCTAAAGTCCCTCATCAATGGAATCATTTTTGTAAATTTTGTCCACACACCACAGTCCTCACTTCTTTTCTAAGATGTGGCACGCAGATTAGGAAAGAATATTGCCCTTATAGCTGAAAGAGCATTTAGTTTCATCTTGACCTGCTTGCTCCTGTGCTCGCCACCTCCAAATCACCGTTTCACATTCTTCCCTTCAGTTTTCAACCTGCTATACAAATCCAATTGCTTTTATACCTTGTTAAAAGTTGTGCTCTTATTTATATTTGGTAATATAACTAACAGTTCACTAACACTAAAATCCATCGGCCATCTTCCCATCCATTCCCCCAGCCAGTCCATACTTCCTGAAGTATTATCTTCCACAGTTCATTACACCTCCAAGTTTTATACCTTCTGCAAATTAGAAACTTGTGACCTGTAGATCTATGTCCAATGAGTAAATAGCAAAAGAAAGTTATGGATCTCGTACCAATCCTTAAGGAAATCCAGCAGTCTGATAAACAACTTTCTAGTAGTTTCCCCACAATCATAATTAAACGGATTGTTCAATATTGCTCGGTTTATCTTTACACCATTTTTGACCAAGAAAACCTTTACAATTTTCCTGCCTTTAGGCTCAACCCCGGAATCCAGAGGGTCAGAGGTCACATGGCCAGGGCCTCTGCAAGTTCTCCTATTCCAGGATGAATCCCATCCCACAATATCAATTGATTTTAAAGCCCAATTTTAACATCTTTTATATGCATTGTTTTTACTCATTTTAGCCCATCCAGAAATTCCATGATATGTTACTTTACTAAAATTCCAGCAATTTTTGGTGAAAATATAGAAAGGATGTAATTAGCTGGCAACAGTGCAGAGAAGAATCAAGAGGGAACTGGGATTGGAAGGCTTGAATTATAAGGAGTGACTGAATGGGCTGGGATATTTTTTCCTGGAGCATAGAAGGTTGAAGGATAATTATAGATATGTGAAATCAAGAAAGATGGAGATAAGGTGGATGGTCACAGAGGAGGGGATTCTAAAACCAGGGGGCACAGATACAAGGTGAGGGGAAAGAGTTAAAAGGGATCCAAGGGGCAACTGTTTCATGCAGTGTTGGGTATATGGCAGAGGAAGCTTAGGACAGGTACTTGGATCAGAAAGGTTTAGAGGGATGTGGGTCAAATACAGTAAGCTCAAGTACATCTTGGTTGGCAAGAACAAGTTTGGCCAAAGGGTCTGTTTCCATGCTGAAGGGGGGATCTAATTCAAACTTCTCCACACAATAAATGAAGGTGACTGGTGTGTAAATTATATAGCTTGATAATTAAAAAGTGTCTTCCAGTCCGAGGTAAAATGAATGGAGCATGCCACAAATCTAAAGAATGTGTAGTATTAAGATGTTTCTGTCCATACAATGATATTCTCCTGAATGTTAGAAACCTGTTGAAATATCAAATACATACTAAGATTGCTTACAACTATGGCCAAATTAAAAGCTGAGGCACTTTCACCTATAGATGGTCTGAATTATGATGAGGAATCCTTTTACTTTCAGTCACCATCCAACCATTCCTTTTGAACTGTGGAACAGAGCTGATTTAATGGTTGACACTCCATTCAAACCTATTTGAGAATTACCTGCTTAGTATCAAAGGATTCCTGGTATCTGAATTTGTAGATTTGTAAAATAAAACACCTTTAAAGGAGTGATAGAAAACATTTAATGGAGATAAGTAATGAAAAAAAGTTGCATGCAAGGATGGAAAAATACTCATTCATTTCTGTCATAACAAAGATCTCAATATGTCTTTCATTCAAATACTTACTGAAGAAACTCTTGTAAGAAACCTTAAATCCATATTTAGACATTGACTTAGTTTGATGAAATTCCAACACAATTGCACGCCCAGAGGAGGTGATATTTATTGGAAATAACGATTGTTCACAGTATTTTATTGTACTACGTGGAGGGTGTTCTGTAACGTCACGAATAATTACATTATTTTCACAATTTTCTGTCTTTTGAACATTCAGGTCTTCAATTTTCAAGGTCAACTGTTCAATTAAAAATGTAAAGAGAAAATGCCAATTTTTAAACCAGGATTTTACTTAAAATAAGCACAACTCTATGACAAGTTCAAGTAAGCTTTAAGCTATGTTGTGTCAACAAATAACACACTCTGCAGCAATAGATCCCAGGGTCATTCATGGTGATCGTTTTGTTACATCATTAGGATGGTTTTGAGAAAATATTCTCAAGATTTTGGCATCTGGAAGTATGGATGCTGATAGGAAAAAATATATTAATATGTGTTGCAGAAGAGTTTAAAGGTGGGATTCAAATAAAATTTGCCTGCTCCTCACTACATTATTGCTGATATTTCAAACAGAACCTCAGGGTTTTGAACCCAAATAATTGAAGGTAGTGGTGACTGAAGAAGCATGACCAATAGACGGTGTTGCAAATACCTACAACCAACTGACAAACCTTCAACCACCTCAACATTAGTCCTCAGAAATGTCAGGAGAGCTCCTGCTTCATCGATGCACCTTGTGGCATTTGTAGCTCTGTGTCTGCTGCAAAACTATTCATTGATCCCACCCTTCCAATGCAACTGCCAGTTTGTGAGGCAAAGGCAAATCACATGACTCACCAACTGTCTGGTGGTCTGACTTACAAAGTAATGGATCAGAAGGAGCATCTATTAAATCCATCATAATCTTTAAAGTCTGGAAATTAAAGTGCAATGTTAAACTTTACTGCAATATTTACAAGCTTACTAGACTAAGTGGGACCCATTGAGTCCCATGTTCACATGGTGGGGGGTGGGGGGTGGGGGGGCGCTTTCTGGAGCACTGGTATGGGTGTTGTGGGCTGATGGGCCTGGTCTCCAGAGGGATGGCATGGACATTGTGGGCCAAATGGATTCTTCGGGTGGCAGCTCTGTCCCTCAAGCCTGATGTGCTGGCAGCTCACTCACGGCAGGTGGTCTGGTAGTTGACTCACAGCTATTCCTTGAAATTCCATTTCAAGCAGGGTATAAGGCCACCAAATTCAAATCCATTTTCCTACCATTTCATCAGGGTGCAAGGCCACCAAATTCAAGTGCAGTTCTTACCACTTCAAGCAGGGTGCAAGGCCACCAAATGCAAGTGCAGTTTCATACCACTTTCATCAGGGTGCAAGGCCACCAAATTCAGTGCCGTTTTATACCACTTCAAGCAGACTGCAAGGCCAGCAAATTCAAATGCAGTTTCATACCATTTCATGCAGGGTGCAACACCACCACATTCAAATGCAGCTTCATACCATTTCGTGCAGGGTGCAAGGCCACCACATTCAAATGCAGTTTCATAACATTTCAAGCAGGGTGAAACCACCATAAAACCATACTCACAGGTCAGTAGACATTTAGTGTGTTCAGTTGATTCACAGCTCAGACAGTCGTGACCTCTCCCTCCCCCATCATGCAGAGACTGAGCCACACCCACACTTCATGGATTTAGAATCCCTCCCCCTCCCCACAGAAAAGGCGTGGCCTTCATGGCGTCATTGACAGGAGAGAGATTATCAACATTTTTTAAACACTAATAACACTTTTACTTTTCATTGATAGGAAGAATCCTCTGCACCTGATGAGCAGAGGGGGGCTGAGTAAGATGGCCAAAGATCACAGCTGTAAGTGGTAGCGTTTTATCTAAAATCAATATACATTGCAAACAGGAAGTTGTCAAGTTTAGCCAAACAACCATTTACAGTGCCTTTTACATGAATCCAAAACAACTATTTGCAGTGCCTTTTACTTCAACCCATAACAACCATTTGCAGTGCCTTTTACTTCAACCCAATACATCCAAACAACCATTTGCAGTGCCTTTTACTTCAACCCAAAACAACCATTTGCAGTGCCTTTTACTTCAACCCAAAACAACCATTTGCAGTGCCTTTTACTTCAACACATAACAACCATTTGCAGAGTCCTTTAACCTCAACCCAATACATCCAAACAACCATTTGCAATGCCTTTTACTTCAACCCAAAACAACCATTTGCAGTGCCTTTTACTTCAACCCAAAACAACACTTTGCAGTGCCTTTTACTTCAACCCAAAACAACCTTTTGCAGTGCCTATTACTTCAACCCAAAACGACCATTTGCAGTGCCTTTTACTTCAACCCAAAACAACCATTTGCAGTGCCCTTTACTTCAACCCAAAACAACCTTTTGCAGTGCCTTTTACTTCAACCCAAAACAACCTTTTGCAGTGCCTATTACTTCAACCCAAAACGACCATGCACCAGGTTGACCTTGGAGAACACCGCAGCCCCGGTGAGTTGCACACTGAAATCTTGAATATGTGGGACCGGATACCTGTCCGCAATGGTGGCATCATTAAGTCGACTATAGTCTCCGCAAGGGCGCCAGCCGCTGTCCGCCTTGGGGACCATATGGAGCGGGGACGCCCACGAGATGTATGAGTGGCACACGATACCCAGCGACTCCATAACGCGGAACTCCTCCCGAGGTAGACGGAGTTTGTCCAGTGAAAGATGCCGCGCCTGGGCATGCAGGGGCAGGCCAGTAGTGGGAATGCTCCACCCGGGTTTCAGGGCGGAGGAGCGGAACTGCGGTCGAGGATTTCAGGAAAGTCGGCCCGTACCCGCGAGAATGTAACATCCATGGACAACAGGGGCCCATCAGGCCGCATGACCAGAACACCCACGTGGAGGGAAACAGGCTCCAAAGTTATAGAGTACACCAGACGCTGCTGCTAGACACCCGCCACAAGGGAATGTGCGCGTAGGAAGTCCACCCCAAGCAATGGCTGGGAAACGTCAGCAATGGATGAATGGCCATGAAAAGCGGCCATCCCCGAAGTTGAGGGAGAGCGTGCGCACGCATATGTGCGGACTGGGCTCCCATTTGCCGCGGTGAGAAGGGGCCCGTGTTTACCGGCACGGATATTGTCATTAGAAGCAGGCAGTACACTTATCTGGGTTAATGGTACTGAGGTAACTCTGTTATTGGTTGCATATAAAAACCATCTACATCCTTCCCCTTAGAAAATCAAAACAGGCTGTTGTCACAACAACAGAATTAAAGAAAATCGCCATAACGAACAGGTGGCTTACTAATCCGGCCCGAGCGCGTACGGATGTCTCCCCCTTCCCCTGGAGGAGCAGAAAGAACAGGAGGACACGAGGTAGCTGGGGAACCAGGGAAGGGCGGTGGTTGGAGAAACAGGAGAGTGAGAACCGCGACCGGCAGCAGGTGACCCGTGCAGAGGGGAACCGGGCGCTCGATATGGGGATCGAGGCATGCAGGGAACGCTGGCTGGGACAGCAGCTGGCTGCTGGTATGAGAGTGGCGGGGCATAGGGTCCCAGGGGCTGCGGCTTCGGCTCATTAACTGCAAGCAGGTGTTGTCGGCTTCTACGGTAGATGGTTCCCTCATAGTCGACCAGATACGAACGAGGTGAGTCGACCACCCCAACCACGGTAGCCAGACGGGAGTGACCACTGGCGGTCTGCAACCGAACAACCTGTCCAGGCAACAGAGGATCGAGTGGTCTGCACGACCGATCGTGGGAGCGCCGCTGGCTGTCATGTTTCTCTTGAATGCGCCTCTGCACAGAGGCAGGCTCCAGCACCCGAGGTTTCAGCTGGTGCTGGGCAATCGGGATGGTAGATCTGGTTGTTCTGGACATCAGACGCTGAGCAGGGGACCCCATGGCCGGATCCCTGGAAACATTCCTGAGGTTCTGGAGATCCAAATACAAATCAGAGTTGGAAAGTCTCGCCTGCTCCATCAGAAGCTTGGCACTGCGGACAGCCCGTTCAGCAAGACCGTTGCTCTGTGGGTACTGCAGGCTGCTGGTGAAATGCACGAAATTCCATTTGTCTGCAAAACTCTTGAACTCTCGGCTGGTAAACTGCCTGCCATTGTCGGTCTGCAGCCTGACAGGGGACCCAAAACTGGAGAAGTGTTTCTGCAGCTTCCGGATCACCATCTCCGACGTGAGGGATATCAGTAAATCCACTTCAAACCAGTTCGAGTACCAGTCGACCAGGACAAGGTAGTGGTTACCACGCCACTCGAAGATGTCGGGAGCCAACGAGGACCAGGCCAAGGCAGGGGCGGACTGTTGCAGCAGGGGCTGTCGCTGCTGGTGTGGAGCACGACTGTTGCACGTGGAGCAGGCAGAAACTCGATCTCGGATACATTTGGCCATTCCAAGCCAGTAGAATTGGCACTAAGCGTGGGCGAGTGTTGTGTCGACCCCAGGGTGTCCGCAATGGGCTGCGCAATAGTAAGAATCGAACAGGGAGGACGGGACTACCACTTTATGTCCCTTAACGATAACGCCATTCTGGAGCACCAGTTCGTCGCGGACCAGGAAGAAAGGCTGTGTTTCAGACGGCGCAGCGGAGCGCTTTGTTGGCCACCCTGATTTAATCACAGAGGCAAGCCGCTGCAAAACTGGATCGGCAGCGGTGTGCTTGGCCAAAAGCTGCAGCTGCTTGGTGGGAATAAAATTGACGCCCGGTACGAGCAAGTCCTCTGTTTCGTAGGGGTGGCGAGCACAGGAAGTCCGCGGGGCGCGGGATAGGGTGTCCACAATGTGTATCTCGGTGCCCTTCTTATAGACGATATCGAAGTCGAAACGCTCGAGCTACAGCATCATATGCTGCAGCCAGGCAGGGGCAGCATGAATCGGTTTGTTCAGAATTGTCACCAGTGGCTGGTGGTCGGTTTCGACCGTAAATCTGCTGCCAAACAGGAAGTCTCTTAACTTGGAGCAGGCGAACACCACTGCGAGCAGCTCCTTCTCGATCTGAGCGTACCGCTGCTCGGTGTCCGTCATGGTGCGGGAGGCATAGGAGACAGGATGTAACGATCCATCGACAGACTGAAGGCAAGCCGCACCCAGACCGAACTTGGAAGCGTCACAGGTGACGGTGATGGGCCGACTCGCATCGAAGAACCGCAACGTCGGAGTGTTAATCAGTTTCGACTTGAGACAGTCAAAAGCCTGCTGGTGCTATGGGAGCCAGACCCAGGCGATATCCTTTTTTGTCAGCTGCCGCAGGGGAGCACTCAGCTCACTGAGGTTTGTTATGAACTTCCCAGGTAGTTCACCATGCCCAAGAATCGTTGTAGACCTGGCACGTCGGTGGGGGCTGCTGCCTTCAAAGGATCGGGTTTTAGTCCGTTGGAGGTGAAAACGTGTTCAACATACGTGACTTCTGAGACACGAAACCGGCACTTCTTTGGATTCAGCTTCAGGTTGGCCTTTCGCACCCGATCCAGGACGCGGCGGAGGTTCAGGTCGTGCTCGGCAATGTCCTTCCCATAAACCAGGATATCATCCACAATGATGGCACATGGCAAGTCCGAGAATATCTGCTCCATCGTTCACTGGAACACCTCGTTAGCGGAATTGATGTCGAATGGCATTCGCAGGAACTTGAATCTGCCAAACGGTGTGGCGAAAGTCGTCAGGTCAGAAGACGCTTTGTCCAATGGGATCTCCCAAAACGAGTTCTTAGCATCTAGGACCGAAAAGATGGTGGCTTGCCCAACCTGAGCCGCCACGTCCTCAACAGACCGCATGGGGTAGTGTGGTCGCCTGATGGCAAGGTTTAAGTCCTTAGGGTTGATACACACACGTATTTCGTTCTTGTCTTTCTTTATCGTGGCAACCATGGTGGAGACCCAATCGGTGGGCTCGCTAACCGCTTCTAGCACCCCCTTTTCGACCATGTTGTTAAGCATCGCCTCGACCCTGTCTTTCATGGCGTGAGACACCCTGTGAGGTGCGCGGACCACGGGTTGTACATTTGGGTCAATGGAAATATGGTATGTCAGTGGTAACTTTCCCAGGTCATCGTTGAACAGGTCCTGGTATTCTGCAACCGGGTTAAACGACAGTTGCACTTTGTGGACCGTGCGGTCGAAGGACACCAGGCCAAGATCTTGGCACGCATGGTTGCCCAGCAGGGTAACACAGTCATAGTCCAAAACATAGAAATTCAGGTTTCTCGTGGCCTTTTGCAGCACGCAAGTTAAAGTGGCCCTCCCCACAGGCCTTAAAATTTCTCCACCACAAGCATGCAGTGTAGCATTGTCAGCGACCAGGGCCTTATTATTCCTTATCTTGTTGAAAAGATTTATTGACAAAACGTTGACCTTCGCACCAGTGTCTAACTTTGCAAGGAAGGTTACATTATTGACAGTCACAGATACGGAGGGATCAGAACGTTGGCCAGGTGCCTGGTGGAGGGTAAACACATTTGAATCTTCGGGAGAATTAATTGGATCTGCATCATAGGATTCAGCTATGTCGGGCTGTGAGTCGTAACAGCTGTCAGATTGTCTCAGCATGTTTAGACTGCGTCTGGAAATCTGTACCTGTCTCCCACGGGAACGGAAGGAACAACAGGCGGCAGAGAAGTTTTTTACAAAAGTTACAGGCCTTGCCATAGGCAGTGCACGTTGACAGTCTGTGGTGGAGGTAGTTACAGTTTGGGCACCTTTTTGGGGGCACTTCACCAGGACCTGGGTTGGCACGCGGCAGTAAAGCATTGTTTTCCATCCGAGGCTGTGGTCTCCTAAACCCAGCCAGGTTGACAGATTTATTGCCCGGGTCCCGGTGGTCATCTGGCAATACAACGACCTCAGACAATCTGCAGGCATGCATGGCTTTTTCCAAAGTTAGATCCGGATCCCTTAGAAGCTCACATCGCAGCTTCGGGTCACGCATGCCAGTTACTAAACTGTCTCTAGTGAGCTGGTCTGTCATGTCACCAAAACGGCACCGCTGGGCGAGATAACGCAAATCAGCAATAAAACATTCAACAGGTTCATCAGGCAACTGTCTCCTTGTAAAGAACGGTGCCCTCTCTAGAATTCGGTTCGAGGGCAGGTCACAAATCTCCCTGAACTTACGTAGCAGGCAAGCGGGGTCACTGGCAGATTCTGCAGGAGTAATCACCACGTTGTTGTCGTCCAGGACCGCTGGAGCATAGGTGAAAGTTCTGGCTCTCTTCATGGCATCAGGTCCGACAAGGTTGAGTAGGAGGGAGGCTTTGAGGGAGTCAGGATCGATGCGGTGTGCGACGTTGACAAAGTGGGTGAAATCAAATTCAAACGTGGCCCAGCGCTCAGAGATGTCAGCATCAAAGATAAGCTGCGCGGGCATTCTGCAAGAGGACGCCATGGTCAGAGAGATTAAGCACAAAAGGCTCAAATGAAAAAAAAGAAATAAAACACGATAGACAGGAGACGCAAGTGTCTTCCAGCTCCGACACCATGTAAATAAGCGATTCACAAACTCTTAAAGCGTGCAACATCTTTTAATGATAGCACAGGGTATTACATACATCCTCAAGCACTGGCTACATTCTTCTACTGAACTGTACCCAGGAAGGGGAAGGCGTTATGATTGATGTTAACTAGGCGGGGTTAATGGTACTGAGGTAACTATGTTATTGGTTGCATATAAAAACCATCTACACAGTGCTTTTTACTTCAACCCAGAACAACCATTTGCAGTGCCTTTTACTTCAACCCAAAACAACCATTTGCAGTGCCTTTTACTTCAACCCAAAACAACCTTTTGCAGTGCCTTTTACTTCAACCCAATACATCCAAACAACCATTTGCAGTGCCTTTTACTTCAACCCAAAACAACCATTTGCAGTGCCTTTTACTTCAACCCAAAACACCCAAACAACCATTTGCAGTGATTTTAAAACTCAAGTCTGCAATTTATTCCATCAGATAAAGCATAAAACAAAGTTTAATTTGACACCTAATTCACTTTCATATCTTCAGTATTATAAAAATTATGGCCATTTTCATACTCGGAAATTAGCATCTTGTTCCCTATTGCTTTTCCATTGACTTAATACAAAAGCTGTGATCAAGGACAGTCAAAAGCCCATAACTTTCTTAAAAATTAAGAGAACTGAATGAAATTTTCAGTTATTATAGATTAAAGCATTCTGAAACAAATATGAAACAATCTTACTTGGTGACCTGAAATTAAAGCATATAATTAGTTAGTTACCTAATTGTAGTTAATTACAAAATTCAATTACTAGATTATCTATCCATTTCTTAAGAAAAGGTTAACATTTTTAAAAAGCCTAAATGTCCAAATAACACTCACACAAGAATTCACAATATAACATGATTTTTAAATCTCATTGTCATGAATTTATAGGCCAAATGGAAGCAGTTTAATGTTTAATTCCCGTAAATTAATGGCCATTTTAATCATCTTGCGAGTGGGATTTTGTGGAACGCGATCGTTTGGAACGTTGCAGTAGCGGTGAATTTAAACCTCATATCGGCAGGAAAAATACTGCCGGTTCATATGGGTCCCAAGTCACCTTTTCGTAATGTGAAATTTTGATTAAAGGCATCCCAAGAAGCAAGTTTATGTGAAAAAATAAATGGTGTACCTTGCCTTGTCCCCTACGTGAGATCCTTCCCGTTGTCGGTGTTGACGGCATTAGAAGATGATTTTAAGATTAAATTATCCAGCGCTAATTTTAATAAACTTAATAAAACGGCAGTCGAACGATTTTTCTTCAGCAACTAAACAGTCTGTTCAAAATCGATTTGAACAGGCTGAAGAAAAAATGCATTTTAAACCCGCCCCCCTCTCAAAGGCGCGCACACGGCCAGTGACAGAGCTGCAGCGCCCCTGAAGGTAAGTTTTGTAACATACCTAATTATAGTCTCATGACAGATTATATTTATATTATATACATTACTCTTATGAAGTACACAAGTTACAATTTTTATTACATAGTTTCATTAGCCCAGAATGAAACGATTATGACCTTCCAAATATTAATGACAAATGCTAGTCCTAAAAAGTTTTAAATGTAATATTATATTGTAGCGGGTGCGTGGAAAGCACGGAATGAGGGCGAGGAGTCAGATGAATTCCGTTAAGGCTTTAATTAGTACAGCACACTACTCTCTGCTTCAGTGGGAGACTGAAGACCAACTGGCACTCCTCTTATACTCGTAGCTGGGCCCCGCCCCCGGACCAGTCCATTAAGTGCCGAGGGGGGTGAACCAGGGAGTAGCCTACTTCCCAGGAACCGCCACAGGACCCCCCCCCCACCTCCCCCACGACCCGGAGGCATGAAACGGACAGGGGAACGTACGATACGACCAGCCCGTGTGTGCACCATGGCAGGCGCAGGAACCGGAAACACACTGCCAGGTGAAGGTGGTGGCGCTGGCGATTGTGGAAGGGGCCAGAAAGGAGGGCGACCCCAAGGGCCAGGCCACGCAAGTAGCACCGGCTGGCTGATGTCCACGTGCTGGCTTCAACCGCGCAACGGAGACCGTCTCACGACGACTGCCCATGTCCAAAACGAATGTGGAAGGGCCACGCTCGAATACCTTGAATGGTCCTTCGTATCGCCGCTGAAGAGGCGTCCAGTGCACGTCCCGACGCAGGAAAACGAACAGGCAGCCTGGAGAGCGGAAGGAACGAGCGGCTTACACAAACCGTGGCGAGACTTCGGCACCGGTGCCAGCTTTCCCACCGTATCTCGAAGCCGTTGCAGGGCGGCTGATGGCTACTCCGCCTGACCCTGTGCTGATGGTATGAACTCACGGGGCACTGTCAGCGGGGTCCCATACACCAAGTCCTCTTTGGGCGCGGTGCGGACACCCAGCAAAACCCATGGCAATGCTTCGACCCAGTCCGGGTCTGTGACCTGAGCCTTTAGGGCATCCTTGAGTTGCCGGTGCTCCACTAGGATATGCCATGGTGTGGTGCAGGTTAACCCCGAGGAGGCGGGCCATGGCTGACCACAGTTCAGATGTAACTGAGGCCCCTGGTCGGACGTAATGTCCAGCGGTACTCCGAATCGGGCAATCCAGTGTGCCGCCAAAGCATGGGCACAAGTGGTCGCAGAGCTGTCTGCCAATGTAACCGCTTCTGGCCAACGTGTGAAACGGTCGACCACGGTCAGGAGGTGGGTGAAGTTCCGAGAAGGCAGCTGCAGCCCCACGATGTCCACGTGGATATGGGCAAACCTCTGGCGTGGGACGCAGACCTCCTGGACTGGTGCCCGCACATGCCGCTGTACCTCGGCAGTTTGGCACGGGATGCAGGTACGCGCCCAATGTCCAACCTGCTTGCACAACCCATGCCACATGAAACGGGAAGCCACGGTGGCTGTCATCACCCGAATGGAAGGGTGGGCCAGCCCGTGGAGCACCTCAAACACTCTGCACCGCCAGGCGACATGGACGATGGGCCGCGGCTGACCAGTCGAGACGTCGCACAGCAGCCTCGCACCTCCAGGGCCACATGGAACGTTCTCCAACTGCAGGCCCGAAACTGCTGTATGTTAGGCGGACATCTCCTCATCCGTCAGCTGGGCAGCAGCCAGGGCTGAGTAGTCAATGCCATTGGGCAGAAAAGGATAGAATACAATAGAAGTCTTTTATTGTCATTCAAACAGCTTGGATTGAACAAAACTGCATTTTCTACAGTCTTAACAATTACAAAAAAACCTAAGACCCACACTTAACACACTTTACACAGACATCCATCACAGTGAATTTCCAACACCTCCTCACTGTGATGGAAGGCAAAGGTCTTAACTCTTCCCTTGTTCTTCTCCCGCGGTCCAGCAGTCCAACTGCAGCGTTGAGGCGACTGGGGCTCCCGGTGTTAAAGCCCCCAGCGGGCGATGTTAGGCCCCGCTCCTGGTCCTTTAAACCCCGCGATTCCAGCGGGGGAAGTAGCCATTGCGGGAGCTCCAAAAAGCGGTCTCCCACCAGGGATCTGCGAGCTCCCAATGTTACCGTCCACCCGGCCTGCGGTCAAAGCCTTCGAAGCTCCAAAGTTGGGTTGCAGCCGCAAAACCGTGAAAACCTGCAAAACGGCGTTGACCGTGGGACGAAACAAGGCTACTCTGTGGTCTTTGCCCTCGATGAAATGAATGGGGGTAGTGTATTGGAAGACGAACGCCAACTGCCGCTGCTGTCGAGCGGACCACGGGTCGGAAACCTTGGCAAAAGCAAAGGTGAGGGGCTTGTGGTCCATGTACGCTGTAAATGTCCGCCTCTACAAAAAATAACGGACGTGGCACATGCTGAGGTAAAGGGCGAGGAGCTCACGGTTGAAAACACTGTAGTGCTGCTGTGCACCACTGAGGTGCCTGCTAAAGAAGGCCAGAGGTCGCCAACGGCCGTCGATCAGCTGCTCTAGCACCGCACCAACCGCTACCTCGTATGCGTCGACCGTCAGCCCGATTGGTGCATCCGCACGTGGGTGCACGAGCATCGTGGCCCTAGCCAGGGCTTCCTTGGCCTGGTGGAACACCGCTTTGTCAGTCCATTCGACCTCCTTCCGTTTGCCCACCATGAGGTGAAACAGCGGGCGCATTATCCTGGCCGCGGACGGTACAAAATGGTGGTAGAAGGCCACCATCCCGACGAATCCCTGGAGGCCCCTCATGGTGGCAGGCCGTGGAAACTGGCGCACAGCGTCTACCTTGGCAAGGAGCGGCACTACACCTTGTGGAGTTACGTGGTGTCCGATGAAATCAATTGACGTCACCCCGAAACGGCATTTGGCTACATTGATGGCCAGCCCATGGTCGCTGGCATAGCTGGCGGAGATGGGTACAATGCAATTAAATGTCATTAACGTACACAAACACAAAGTCCAGGCCATGGCACAGTCCATAAGCCACTGAAAGGCCTGCGCAGCATTCTTAAGCCCGAAGAGCATGCGCAAGAATTCAAAACGGCTGAATGGTATTATGATGGCCATCTTGGGCACATCGTTATGGTGGATGGGAATTTGATTGTATCCATGCACCAGGTTGACCTTGGAGAACTCCGGTGAGTTGCACACTAAAATCTTGAATATGTGGGACCGGATACCTGTCCGCAATGGTGGCATCATTAAGTCGACGATAGTCTCCGCAAGGGCGCCAGCCGCTGTCCGCCTTGGGGACCATATGGAGTGGGGACGCCCACGAG
Source organism: Raja brachyura (assembly GCA_963514005.1). The sequence continues at coordinate 42,034,625 of OY740798.1, read as the reverse complement.
ATGTATGAGTGGCACACGATACCCAGCGACTCCATGACGCGGAACTCCTCCTGAGCTAGACGGAGTTTGTCCAGTGAAAGACGCCGTGCCTGGGCATGCAGGGGCAGGCCAGTAGTGGGAATGCTCCACCCGGGTTTCGGGGCGGAGGAGCGGAACTGCGGTCGAGGATTTCAGGAAAGTCGGCCTGTACCCGCGAGAATGTAACATCCATGGACAACAGGGGCCCATCAGGCCGCACGACCAGAACACCCACGTGGAGGGAAACAGGCTCCAAAGTTATAGAGTACACCAGACGCTGCTGCTAGACACCCGTCACAAGGGAATGTGCGCGTAGGAAGTCCACCCCAAGCAATGGCTGGGAAACGTCAGCAATGGATGAATGGCCATGAAAAGCGGCCATCCCCGAAGTTGAGGGAGAGCGTGCGCACGCATATGTGCGGACTGGGCTCCCATTTGCCGCGGTGAGAAGGGGCCTGCGTTTACCGGCACGGATATCGTCATTAGAAGCGGGCAGTACACTTATCTCCGCCCCGACGAAGAAACGAGCCCCAGTGCGGCGATCCCACACAAACACACAATGAATCTGGTGGGCCGCTGAAGCGATCACTGATGGCCGGCCCATCCATTTCCCGGGAACGTACAAAGGAATTGACAGCAGGCCATGCAGGGCAACATGTTGGCAACTGGGTGTGCAATGCGGGCAGATCCCGCCATGGAGGGCATTTAGGTGCGGCGGAGATGCGGTCGATTGAAGCCCCGACCTGCTGTGCGCTCCCCTGCAACGATGGGGGGATCTCCAACACATCCAGGGCCTGCTGATGGGCTATCCAAAGTTGATTGGCACGCTCGCCCACCGACTGCATGTTGGTGAAGGGATCGCTCGTAAGCAGTAGGCGGATGTCCGACGGGAGCTGCTGCAGGTAGGCATGCTTAAAAAGACAACAGGGCCTGTGGTAGCCCATAAGGGCCAGCATACCTCCCAGTAGGGCCAAGGGCCTGCGGTCACCCAGGCCAGTCATCCGCAGGATTTGGGTTGCCCGCTTGGCCTCGTTGAGGCCAAACATACGAACGTGTAGGGCCTTGAGGGCCTCATACTTGTTGGCCACTAGGGGGGCGTGGAAAAAAGGCTTAACCCGGCGTGCAGAGGCCTGGTCGAGGGCACTGATAGTATAATAGTACTAGTGGTATCTGCCGTCACGCCCCGCAGTGCAAACTGCGCCTCGGCCTGGTCAAACAATATTTCGGGCTCATTGGTTCACATGTTAGGCAGCTTCAGCATGATTGTGTGGAGATCGGCGGGGCCGGCCTGGGCCAAGGGCGGTTGACCGGCATAGTCCAAGGGCGGTTGACTGGCATAGTCCAAGGGAGGTTGACCGGGTTGTGCGTCCTGAAGCATATTCGGGTCCATCGCGACTTGCGACGAAATGTCGAGGGTCACCAGTGTAGCGGGTGCATGGAAAGGCAGAATGAAGGCGAGGAGCCAGGTGAATTCTGTAAAGGCTTTAATTAGGATAGCACACTACTCTCTGCTCCAGTGGGAAACTGAAGACCAACTGCCACACCAACTGCCACTCCTCTTCTACTCATAGCTAGGCCCCGCCCCCGGACCAGTCCATTAAGTGCTGATGGGGGTGAATCAGGAAGTAGCCTACTTCCCAGGAACAGCCACAATATCATTAATTCCGATTCAAACAGTTTCTTCATGTGATGACATTATGGCAGTATTAACATTTTTGACAGTGCTTACTGACATAGTGCACATGTTTAGGTCCAATCCCATCATGAAAACAAATACTTTACAGGAATTGAACATGCTTAAAATAATTGTAATTTTCCCAGTGAGATACGTGTTCTGTTTGTCAGAAACCATCAAATTTGTCTTTTTTTAAAAAATCAGTTAAATAGGCAGTTAAAATTGAGAATGCTGATTAATCCACAGAATGTATCCATTTCTTTTGCTGCCATCTTAAGTTGATAGCTTAATGTTGCCCCAGTTACTGCAGAATCTAACATTTAAATGTAGGCATAATTATACATGCCAGACTCGATGCCTAGAAGGCAGCTTTGTTAATTTGTGGCTTTGTTAATTCTCTTTTGGATCAACAAGTAAAATGTATACTGTTGTGAATGTGTATGGAAAATCAATTTTCTGGAAACAGTTCCTTCTGAAAGCTGTTCCAAAGTAAGATTAACCAACTCCATGGCCATACTTAGCAAAATAGTTCTTTGAAATCAAATGTTTCAGCAAGTTAGTTTCAGACCTGGCGCTTCATTTTGGTGAGCACAACCCAAAAGCAGTGCGTGTTGAAGAATGGGGTAGCGAATCTGAGAAAAGTTCCTTTTCTGCTTTTCATCATAAACCCACACTCAACTAGAAGAAAGAATATTGTATAAAATAAGATTACCATCTATAAAGATACACAACTATAATTTTAATTGAGAACACAAGTATATGCATTTTAAGAATATTACCAAATTTATAATTAGCATTGAAACCACGTGCTGGTAATCTCCAGGTTGAGCGGAACGTAATAAGTAACTCATTACGTGATGACAGAGCTGCTGGATTTTCTGCACCACAAGCTGGCCTAACAAGGATTTGTGCAAGCTTATTTGCACCATCGTAAACTGTTACATGATCACCAAGGCAAGCTGCAAATTCTTTTATTGCAAATGAAGAGAATTCCAAAAGGATCTAAATTAAAAATAATAATGCAATCACATAAGCAAAGCCATCAGTTCATAGAAGCATGAACCTCTTTTCTGTACAATATACAAAATTATTATTTAAAAAATGATTAATGGGATGTCATCGTCATTGACAAGCCAAGAGCTATTGCTTATGAAAAGCCCACAATAGGACACAAAGTGCTGGAGTAACTCAGTGGGTTAGGTATCCTTGGAGAACAAGGATAAGGGAAGTTTCAGGTCAGGACCCGTCTTAACAATGATAAAAAATTAATGGTTAGCCATCTTTGTGAATTACTGTAGTTCATGTGGCAAAGGCATCCCCATAATGCTATCAGAAGTTCACAGCGATAAAGAAAATGAAAGATATTTTCAAGTTTAGCTTACGTTTCCATAAAATCCTGATGAATTCTTGCAGGGCATTTTTGACATGGGGTGCAATGAAATGAGAATGTGCTGATGGCAGAATGAGTGAATATGTCAGTTGGTGGTGGGAAACTAATTTGATGGATAATGATTGCAAGTGCTATGGAAGCAGCAATCTTTCAGGGAAGTTCAGGCATATCTTGATAACAAGTTATAGATGGGATTGCGATTGGGGATTCAGGAGGAGAGTGATTCACCATAGAAAACCTGGTCTCAAATAAACCTTATAACTCCATTCTGGTATCTGGTCTTGTGAAGTTTTAGTCATGGTAACACCCAAGATATTGATAATGGCAATATGATGATAATTATGTTGTTGACTACATCAGAAAGACAATGCTGAAATAACTCAGCAAGTCAGGCAAAATCTCTGGAAAGCAGGAATAGGTGACATTTTCAGTCAGAACACTTCCCCAGACCGATTACAGGGGTGGGGAAAGAAAGTTAAGAGAGTGGAGGGGCAGGATAAAACATGGCAGGTCATAGGTGAACACAGGCAAGGAGAGGGTAATAGGCAGATGGTTGGACAGAGGACAGATGAACGCACATGGTGTAAGAGAAAAGGATTAGAGAGATGAGCATTGAAGTCTGAGGACTGACAAGATGCAAAATGAGTAGTATGGGAAGGAATGTTAATGAAAGAGGAGGGGAGGAAATGTGCAAGTTACTCCAGGACTTGATGGGGGATGGGCCTTTTGTACAGGTTAACTAAAATTGGATAATTCAATTTGGAGAATACCATTCACAGCCAAGCAGAATATGATCTGCTGTTCCTCCAGTTTGTATGTGCCTCACTCTGGCAATTGAGGAGACCCACCTCAGAAAGGTAAATATGGGAAAGGGAAAGGGTTAAAATGGTTAGCATGAAGGTGTCCCTACAGATGAGATAGACTAGTGCAAGTGTTCGGCAAAGCAGTTGCCAAGTCAATGCTTGGGCTCCCCCAAAGATCCTATAGTGGAGCAAGATAGGCCACTCCTGCGAAATGCAATGGGCTGACGTGTAGTACGCAACGGAGCGGAACATGGGCATTTTTTTCGTCCATTTCAGTAACCGGAACCTACCCGACCCGACTCGCAGTGTAATCAACGTTGCGGGGGGGACAGTTTGTGTGTGTGATATAGGGCTAGATTCATAATTTTGTTAGTTCAGAATTCTGTAACTTCTTGTTAAAGAATAAAATTTGACTGGTAATTTTCTTCTTTAAATCATTTCTTTTTAATGGCTCATAAGCAGTGACTGAGTTGATTTTATAGTAACCGGAACCTACCCGACCCGACTCACAGTGCAATCAACGTTGCGGGGGAACAGTTTGTGTGCGTGATGTAGGGTTAGATTCATAATTCTGTTGATTCTTGTTAAATAATAAAATGTTTATAAATGTTGATTCTGGTAATTTTCTTCAGTGCAGCATATGGCACCAATATTGCCACGGGCCAGTTCAAACTCCGTTGCCCTGGGCGGTCGAAGCTGCCGCCCTCCAGTCCAGCGGACAAAGTTGTTGCCGCGGGAGCTCCGGAAAACCCAAAGATCCTTTAGTGGAGCGGAGCAATAGGATCTTTGTTTTTTCCGGAGCTCCCGCGGCAACAGCTTCATCCGCTGGAGCTCCGGAGCTATAGGATCTTTGCCTAGGAGCCCCGGGATCCGCAGCGCCCGCCCGCACAGTATAGCACAGCCCAGGAGCGCCCACACAGCTCAGCACAGCACACACCGCACGGTTGAAGGAGCGCTCGAACCGCACAGCAGCGCAAAGCCAGCCCGCTCGCCCGGTGAAGGAGCGTTCATCCTCCCAACCGCTCCTCGCAGTGCCAGCGTGGTCTCGGCTGCCGCCGCCTCTCCTCTCCTCTCCTCTTAAAAATAAAACCGGATATACTTTGGCCTGAAAAAAATAACCCAAAAAGGAGTTTTGCAGCGAAGCGGCGGGAAAGGGAGAGTGAGTGAGAGGCAGCGGCCATGAAGCAGCAGCAACAGCGGAGGAAGCGGGACCGCTATAGGATCTTTGGCCTCAACCCCGGAGACGGAGCCGGAAGCAGAGATAATATCTTTAGGCGGAAGCAAGTGGCGGAGGCTGGTTGCTGAAATGGTTGCTATAATTACCCATGAATCTGCCCATGACTGTACTACGCGTTTTTCGTGGCAGTAGGCCATCTTGCTCCGCTATAGGATCTTTGGTCTCCCCAGTCACACTGGGAGCACCAGACCCAGAGGTTGGAGGAGGTGCATGCGAACCTCTGTCTCATTTTGATGGACTATTAGGGTCCCTGGATGGAGGCGAGGGAAGAGGAATATGGATAGGTGCTGCATCTCCTTCAGTAATAGGCTTAAGTACACAGGGAAGGGTGATTGCATGGGAAAGGATGAGTGAACCAAGGAGTTGTGGAGTATGGATGAAAGGGGTAAAGAATGGAAGATGTGATGGGTAGTGGGATTGTTGCAGATTTCTGACCTTCTACTCTGGGTCACACAACCTTCTTGTTTAAGCCCTCCCGAGTAGCACAAGCAAACTCCCCTGGAAGGAATTGGTCCCCCTCCAGTTCATGTACCTCTTGTACAGGTCACCTCTGCCCTGGATGAGATCCTTACGGTCTAAAAAAAACCTGAATCCCTGCCACAACACTTGAGTCACACATTCATCTGTCACGTCTTCCTGCTCCTACCCTCCAGCAGATGGCACTACAAGTAATCCGGAGATTGCTACCCTCTTTTTAATCTTCTGCTTAAAGGGCCTGTCCCACCAGCATGCAACTCTATGCGATGAGCGCGACCTAACGTAATCGCTTGAACTGTCTGGCATCGCGGGGCCGATCCCACTTCGATTGCCGGAGCCGTGCGGAATTTATACCAATCCAATTAATCTACAAACCTGTTCATCTTTGGAGTGTGGGAGGAAACCGAAGATCTCAGAGAAAAATCATGCGATCACAGGGAGAACATGCAAACTCCGTAGAGACAGCACCCGTAGTCGGGATTGGGCTGTAAGGCAGCAACTCTATCACTGCGCCACCCTATAAGGACAGCTGTTGCTGCTCCAGTTCCCTAATGTAATCTGTAATGAACTGTAGCTGGACAAATCTTCCCCATGTGTAGTCCTCAAGGAGACTGGAACATACAATTGCCATCTTTACTGTACTAGATCAAAGAAAGGGGGAAAAGTCACTTATTCCACCATCTCCTACATTGAAACCTCTCACACCAGAGCATTATATTTACTCTCTGTATAACCACCCCACGTAGCTACCTGTATTATTGGTGAAGGAAAAAGAGGAGGGAGGTTGTATTAATGGTGAAGGATGTCACGGCTGTGTTCAGAGATGACATTTACGGACGGTTTGTCTAGTGCGGCTCTTTGGGTGGAACTGAGGAACAAGAAAGGGATGATCAAATTGTTGGGGGTGTACTAACGACCCCCGAATAGTCAACGGGAATTAGAAGAACAAATGTGCCGGGACATTGCAGACAGCTGCAGGTCAAATAGGGTTGTTGTTGTAGAGGATTTTAACTTTCCCAATATAGACTGGAAAAAATCATAGCGTGAAGGGTTTAGATGAGGTGAAATACCTCAAATGTGTTCAGGAGAGTTTTCTTAAGCAGTATGTGAAGGCCCCCACACCTGCAAGGGCAACGCTGGATCGAGTATTGGGAAATTGGGAAGGGCAAGTTAATGAAGTGTGTGTGGAGGTGCCTTTTGGGCCCGTGACCACAGTTCGATTAGGTTTAAGATAATTATGAATAGGGATGGAGAGGGTCCGCGTGTTAAAATGCTCAACTGGGGTAAGGCCAAGTTTGAGGGGGTGAGAGATGGTCAAGCTCAAGTTGACTGGAGCAGTTGACTGGAGGGGAAAGGAACATTGGCCAAGTGGGATGTCTTTAAAATTGTACTGAAGAAAGCTCAGGATGTGTACGTCCCCGTTAGAGTAAAGGGCAAAGCAGGCAAACGTAAGGAAGCTTGGCTGACGAGGGAAATTGGGACGTTAGGCAAAAACAAGGATGCATGGGACAGGTATGGGCAGCTGGGAAAAAGTTGCATCCCTGGAGAATGTTCTGGAACTAAGGAGTAAACTAAAAAAGGAAATCAAAAGGAGAAAAAAGGGCCTGGACATAGCTCTGGCAGGTAGCATTAAGGAAAATCCCAAAAGATTTTATAAATACATAAGGGGGAAAAGAGTAACTATTGAGAGAGTGGGACCTCTCAAGAATCAAAGCGGTCACCTCTGCATGGAGCCTCAGGAGATGGGCAAGGTACTAAATGAGTATTTCTCCCTGTATTTACCGAGGAGAAAGATAGTAGGATGGAGGAAATTGGAGCAGTCACTGGTAGTGGCTTGAGAGCAGTCAGGGTTACCGACAAAGAAGTACTGAAGGTACTGTTGTGTTAAGGTAGACAAATCTCCAGGGGCTGATCAGATATATCCGAGGACATTGTGGGAAACTAGAGTGGAAATTGCGGGAGCCCTGGTTGAAATTTATAAGTCGTCCTTAAATATAGAGGTGCCGGAAGACTGGAGGATGGCAAATGTTGTGCCTCTTTTTGAGAAGGGCTGCAGGGAAAATACTGGGAACTTTAGGCCGGTGAGCTTAGCATCAGTAGTTGGTACGTTAATGGAGAGTATTCTGAGGGATAGGCTATACAAGCATTTGGATGGGCAAGAGCTGATTAGGGATAGTCAGCATGGTCTTGTACGTGGATGTCATGTCTCTCTGATTGTTTTTTTTTAATATGTGACGAAAAAGGTTGATGAGGGCAAAGCTGTACATGAACTTCAGTAAGGCATTCGACATGGTTCCGCATGGTAGGCTGCTCTGGAAGGTTAGATTGCATGGGATCCAAGGAGAGATAGCTGAATGGATAGCAAATTGGCTCCATGGAAGAAAACGGAGGGTTGCTTCTTGGACTGGAGGCCTGTGACTAGTGGTGTGCATCAGGGTTCGGTATTGGGCCCGTTACTCTTTGTCATCTACATCAATTATTTGGATGAGAACATACAGGGCAAGATTAGCAAGTTTGACAAAAGTTAGTGGTTTTGCTGATAGTGAGATGGTTGTGAAAGATTGCAGCAGGATCTGGATCGATTGGCCAGATGGGCGGAGGAATGGTTAATGCAATTTAATACAGAGAGGTGTGAGGTGTTGCATTTTAGGATGTCGAACAAGGGTAGGACCTACACAGTAAATGGTAGGCCAATGGGTAGTGTTGTAGAGCAGAGGGATCCAGGAGTGCAGGTGCATGGTTCCTTGAAGGTCGAGCTGCAGGTAGATAAGGCGGTCAAAAAGGCTTTTGGCATTTTGGCCTTCATCAGTCAGAGTATTGAGTATAGAAGTTGGGAGGTCATGCTGCAGTTGTATAAGACACTGGTGAGACCGCATTTAGATTATTGTGTTTAGTTCTGGGCACCATGTTGTATTGTCAAGCTTGAAAAGGGTTCAGAAAAGATTTACAAGGATGTTGCCAGGACTAGAGAGAGTGGGCTATGGGGAGAGGTTGAGTAGGCTGGGTTCCTATTCCATGGAGCACAGGAGGATGAGCAAAGATCTTATCGAGGTATACAAAATCATGAGAGGAATAGATTGGGTAGATGCACAGTCTTTTGCCAGAGTAGGGGAATCAAGGACCAGAGGACATAGGTTCAAGGCAAAGGGGAAAAGATTTAGAAACATAGAAAATAAGTGCAGGTATAGGCCATTCGGTCCTTCGAGCCAGCACCGCCATTCATTGTGATCATGGCTGATCGTCCACAATCAATAACCCGTGTCTGCCTTCTCCCCATATCCCTTGATTTCACTAGCCCCTAGAGCTCTATCTAACTCTCTCTTAAATCCATCCAGTGATTTGGCCTCCACTGGGAACATTGGGAACATTTTTCCTGCGTCTAGCTTGTCCAGTCCTTTTATAATTTTATATGTTTCTATAAGATCCTCCCTCGTCCTTCTAAACTCCAGTTTAGCCTAGCCTTTTCAATCTTTCCTCATATGACAGTCCCATCATCATAGGGATCAATCTTGTGAACCTACACTACACTGCCGCAATCACAAGATTGTCCTTCCTTAAATTAGGAGACCAAAACTGTACGCAATACTCCAGATGTGGTCTTACCAGAGCCCTATACAACTGCAGAAGAACCTCTGTAATTCCCAGTTTTGTCCCTCGCTCCTTTCTTGAAAAGTGGGATAACATTAGCTATCCTCCCATCCACAGGAACTGATCCTGAATCTATTAAACATTGGAAAACGATCACCAATGCGTCCACTATTTCTAGAGCCATCTCCCTGAGGACCCTGGGATGCAGTCCATCAGGCCCAGGGTATTTATCATCCTTCAGTCCCATTAGCCTACCCAATACTATTTCCCGCCTAATGAAAATGTATTTCATTTCCTCGACCCCCTTAGATCCTGTCCTCCAGTACTTCTGGGAGATTGTTTGTGTCTTCCTTAATGAAGACAGATCCGAAGTACCTGTTCAACTCTTCTGCCATTTCCTTGTTCCCCATAATAATCTCACCCGTGTCTGCCTTCAAAGGACCCACATTTGACTTTGCTATTCTTTTTCCCTTAAAATATCTAAAGAAGCTTTTACTGTCCTTCTTTACATTCCTGGCCAGCTTCCCCTCGTACTTCATCTTTTCAGCCCGTATTGCCCGTTTTGTTTCCTTCTGTTGTCCTATGAAAGTTTCCCAATCCTCTGGCTTCCGGCTACTCTTTGCTGTGTTATACATCTTTTATTTTAGTTTTATTCTATCCCTAACTTCTCTTGTTAGCCACGGTTGCCTCCTACCCCCTTAGAATCATTCTTCCTTTTTAGAATGAAATGATCCTGTGTCTTTCGGATTATGCCCAGAAATTCCTGCCATTGCTGTTCCACCGTCATTCCTGCTAGTATCCCTTTCTAGTCTACCTTCACCAGCTCCTCTCTCATGCCTTCATAATCCCCATTGTTCAAGTGCATCACTGCCACTTCCGATTAACCTTTTCCTTCTCAAATTGCAGATTAAAACTAATCATATTATGATCACTACAGCCAAGCGGTTCCTTTACCTCGAGTTAAATAGGAATCCGAGGGGTGACTTTTGGATGGGCAAGGGCTAATTAGGGATTATGGGTGTATAGAACAAGCTGCCAGAGGAGGTAGTTGAGGCTGAGACTATCCCATCGTTTAAAAAACAGTTGGACAGGTACATGGAGCAGACAGGTTTGGAGGGACATGGACCAAGCACAGGCAAGTGGGACTAGTGTAGCTGGAACATTGTTGGCTGTGTGGGTGATTTGGGCTGAAGGGCCATCTAAAGAGGACATCTCAGATGTTCTAGAGTGGAAAGCGTCATCTTGTGAACAGTTGGGGTGGAGATCGCATAATTGTGAGTAAAGGATGGTGTCCTTGCATGAGGCAGGATGGGAGGAGGCAAGTTAATTGTAGAAGTCTGTGGGTTTATAGTAGATGTCAGTGGATAGGCTGTTCCCTGTGATGGAGGCAGAAGGATCGAGAAAAGGGAGAGCAATGTCAGCGATAGTCCAAGTGAATTTGAGGCAGGATGAAAGTTAGTGGCAGTTGATGAAATCAATGAGTTCTGCTGGAGGAGGCAGCACCGACGCAGTCGTCAATGTAGTGGAGAAAGAGTTGGGGGATTTTAGCATGCTGCTTAACATGATTACAAACCCTGTGTTGTAGACATACCACATTTTATAATTCATTAAAGGGATTTGGGCTTTGCAGGCTGTGCCAGCATTTAATTGTCTATCCATAATTGTCTATCCAAGTGGTGAACCACTGCAGTCGTAAGGTAAATGTGTTTAAATGCAAGTCAAACATTGCTCTTAAACTGCTAACACTGTAATGGCATTGTTGTTCAAGCACACACATTTCCCCATTGACAGTGGAATATATCAATTGACATAAATTTATGCTGCTCCCCATATTAATTTTACTTCGGAGTCACGTGAGTGACTACGTGAAGAAGACCCCGCCTGGCGCTGGATCGGCATTACGTCGACGCTATCGGCAAAGGAAGAGCTGCAGAGCGCAGCTCCAGCACAGCGGTAAGGAAACGGCCCGCAGGTAAGTAAAATTATTTTACTTCCAGGGCGTTTTCTTAAAACTCCGTAGGCTGGTAGGAAACCAGCAGGAGTTTAAATAAAAATAAAAATAAAAATGTTAAAAAAAAAAATTTAAAAAAAATCGCGGGTAAAACGTGCGTCCCGGGGTGTAAAAAGTCGGGACAGCAGACTATTGCGGAGCCGGTTCCGATACCGGTGGCCGATTGAAATACCCGTTAGGGAGCCTTTAGTTGCTCCACAAACAAAACTTGAAAACCCAGTGCCTAAAAAGTAAAAAGAGGCTTGAAAGGCCTGAGGTTTCTAAAAGATCCTGTAAGGTAAGCCTAAAATTGGCTAAGTATGGATCTAATGGAGGAAATACTCCAAATAATATCAACCAAGGGTCTAAGTACCCAGAATATTCCCAGGCAGCCCCTGAGGGGGTTCCATATCGTGAATATGGTGCCAATTCGAATTGGGAATTTGAAACCCCAGTGCCTGGGTATGGACTGGAGGAAGTCTCCTTGAACGAGTTTCAGGAGTACCAGGGCTGTATGAGACAGACCCTGAAAGTGGTGTTGTGGTCAGAAGTACCCACCACAATGCAAATCCAGGTGTGTCTGAGGGGCACAAAGTTACTATACCTGGTGAGGCGGTGAGGCCATGGAAGAAACCTGGCGGCCAATGTTAATTATATGGTCTCTCACCTGCCTCAAGAAGCTGTTATGGTTGAAACAGCAGATTTGCATTTAAACATGTGCTCGCTTCGGCAGCACATATACTAAAATTGGAATTATACAGAATACAAGAAACATTAGGATGCGCAAGGATGACGCAAATGCATGAAGCATTCCAAAACACCTTTAAGAAGGTACCTGGTAAATCCGGGTTTTGGGCGCCAATGTCAGCAATTATGCGGGCGCAGGAATTACGATTAAAAGAATCCTCAAACTAATTGGCATCACTGTTTTTTAAGACAAGCTGGAAGGTTGTGGAATGACTAAAGTTCAGAATAAAACAAAATATGTTAGGTTTATTCTGCAAACTCATTTGAGTTAAATTATATAATGGAAGATTGCCATTCGGCCTCTTTTACATCCAAAGATTTACAGGACAAGCAATGTTCAAACTCCTGGTTATTGATTCGGAGGAAATCTGTTTAAACAAATTAAGTATGGATGAAGGGGAAAAACTGTTGGTCTTATGAAACCCTTCAGTTGACCAGTAGGCTGGTCATATGGAAAAGGGATTTGATTTGAGCCGAGGCAGGAGTATGATAAGGAAGAATTTCCAGCCAGCAAATCGCTTCTCGGCTTTTTGGCTAAGATTAAGTATGGTATCTGTTCTTATCAGTTTAAATCTGATACGTCCCTTATCTAGGGACCATATATTAAATAAAATAACGAATGTACACCCATATTTTGGGTAAGGAGGTAATTTCGTCAAACAGTTGGAGAGGTACAAAACTAAATCCTATTAAAGAAGGATGTTTGGATGAACCTCAGATTGGTGGTAGACTCCAAATGTTGATGATGAAGAGGTATGGATCCATTGGGACACAATAACCTTATCATTCTTCATGTTTATAGTCTTGTAATAATTCAAATTGACAAAGACGTAAGAATTTGTGTGAGGAAGGAGGTATTGAGAAACAGGAAAGGATCCACAACAATTGTATCAAATATTTCCCCAGACCGTAGAAGATGGGGTTGTAGAATCATGTTAGATCTCACACAATTAAATATATTGTCCAGTTTAAATTTTTTTAAATGGACACATTCAACACTGCAATACAGCAGGTATCAACAGGTGGTTATATGGCTACCATAAATTGAAGAGATGCATATTTCGGTCCCAATTCACCATAATTTCGTAGGTAATTAAAGTTATGGATGAGACAGTTTGTGGTACTACAAGCTTTGCCTTAAAGGATTAAGCCAGCATTTGCACTGCTTTAGGCACAAAAGTACATCGTTATGGCTTATCTAGATGACATTTAATTGTCAATGCTAATCAGGAGCCAGGTGGAAAATTAGTCTCAGCAACTACAAGTTGTTTAAGAAGTTGGGTTCCTGATCCATCCAACAAATCTAAGTTACAGCAATCACAAACCATTGAATATCTGGGGTTTGAGATTAACTCAGGTACCATGTTGGTAACTTCACCAATGGATAAGTGTTGGATTTGACAAATGTGTGTCAAGACCTGATTTACAAACCTTATCCCTCCATCCGAGAGGTTGCCAAGGTTATTGGTAAATTGGCAGCAGCATTTCCAGACAGTAGAGTTTAGTCGTCAACATTACCAAAATCTTCAAAGGGCAAAAACTCAAGCGCTTATTCAGCGAGCAAGCCATTTGATAGGCCAATGCAATTGCCTAAGGGAACTTTATCAGAATTACATTGGTGGATAGAGAATGTTCCATAAGCTGCTAAGAACTTTGTAGTTCATCAGCCAGTAGTGTTTTTGCAAAATGACGAAGTTCTCTCGGATGGGGGGGGGGGGGGGGGGGGGGCTACGGATAATGAGACCAGCTGTAGAGGCCGATGGGCTGTCCAAGAGGATTTATTGTTCCAAACATATGGTATTAATTATTTGGAGCTCTTGGTAACATTTTATGTATTAAAAGCTTATTGCCCTTCATTAAAGGATTTGCATGTCCAAGTACAAATAGATTATACCACAGCTGTGGCATATATCAATCACATAGGTGGTGTCAGATCAATATCATGTGATCATCTGGTAAACCAGATGTGGCAATGGTGTATGGCAAAAAATATTTGGCTTTCAGCTATTTATCTCTCGGGGAGAGACAATGTTGTGGCAGACAAAAGATCACGAATATTTAAAGACAATACAGAATGGATGTTAATCCACAAAATTTCAAAATATTGTCAGTCGGTATGGAGTACCGGACATTGATCTGTTTGCATCTAGATTGAATCACCAATTGCCCAAATACGTGTCTTGGGGAACACGATCCAGGGGCAGTAGCGGTGGATGTTTTCTCGCTACACTGGGGAATTTGTTATTTTATGATTTTTCCCATTCTGTCTCATTGGGCAATGTCTCAATAAAAAGCGCAAGACGCTGTCGAAGGCAATTTTGGTGGTGTCAGATTGGCCCACGCAGTCATGGTTCCCATTGATGCTAATATGATTATTGAACCATGTATGACAATTCCCAGTTGCGACAATCTGTTGACACAACCAGTAACAAAAGGAATTCATCCATTGCATGATCATATGTATTTGTTAATCTGCAGGTTCTGACCAGACCATTGCAAGAGTTGTACTGTGGGACAGGACCATGGATGTTATAGTTGCAGCTTTGAGGAATAGCACTAAAACAATATAAGTCGCATATAAGGAAATGGGAAGTTGTACACAGTCAAAGATATCTTATCATACTGCAAACATTTCAAATGTATTAGAGTTCCTTGCTGGGTTACAGTTTGATGAGCATTTGAGTTATAGTGCCATTAATTGTGCTCGTAGTGCATTGTCATCCTATTTAGGACAAATTTCAGGTCGGAATTCAGTTGGGTCTCACCCATTAGTATCCCGATTCATGAAAGGAATTTCAATAAAAATCATCCTAAACCCATATATACAGGGATTTGGGATGTTAGCATTGTTCTCACTTTGTTTAAACAATGGACTCCAATTAATTCAATGTCTTTGCAGAAATTAACATTCAATGTGGTAAAGTTAATGGCATTGGTATCAGCTCAAAAAGAGTACAAGCTTTGCAGTTGTAACGGTTGGATTGCATGCATGTGACTACAGATAACATTATGTTTTATGTTTATGACTTGATCAAACAAAGCAGACCAGGAAGAACTGGAATGAAGGTAATGTTTAAAGCATATCCTATTGATGAAACATTGTGTGTGGTTAAGCATTTAACTCAATACATTGAGGTAACCAAAATCTCAGAGGTTCTGAGAAAGTGTTATTAATAACACACAAAAAGCCACATACAAAAGGTTTAGTTCAAACTATTTCTGGATGGTTTGTGTCTAGCAAGAATAGATACTGATGTGTTTAAATTTCACTCCACTAGGGTGGCAGCTACGTCCGTGGCAAAGGTACAGGACGTGTTACTCGATAAAATTTTAGAGGCCGCAGGGTGGTCTAGAGAAGAGATTTTCAAAGTTCTAGAATAAACCTGTTGTCACGGTGCCAGGTTTGGACACACAGTAATGGGTTCTCTTTAATGCTTGCTTTGTTTTATATTATCGATTTATATTATCGATTTATGTTACCATTGACAACATTTATCAATTTATTTTGTAATTTTCCCCTAAAATAGAGGGGTTATTATTTAAAAAATTGTTCTTTTTTATGCTTAAAGGACTTATTACATAAATTGTAACAATGTCCTAAAAATACTATTTACTCACTACTGTTTTGACTAAACAGAGTCGTATGAAATGAATTTACGACATGAAAGACACAGAGCTTCAAAATCTTCACGTAGTCACTCACGTGACTCCGAAGTAAAATAGTGAGATTAAACGAGAACTTACCAGTTCGAAGTTTGATCTTTATTTTATGAGGAGTTACGATGAGGGATTACGTGCCCTCCACTCCCAACCCTCATAATGTAAATGATCATCTGGTAGTTCTAGTCTATTTTGAGCCTTACTATTTTACTTCGGCTATTGGTTTCTGTGTTTTTCATGCCGCTGCTTTGAAGTATGCCGATCCAGCGCCAGGCGGGGTCTTCTTCACGTAATCCCTCATCGTAACTCCTCATAAAATAAAGATCAAACTTCGAACTGGTAAGTTCTCGTTTAATCTCACTATTAAACACATCTGTGCCTAAAGATCCCTTGAGGTTAAAATCAATAGTAGAGGGAATGTGTGAATTATGGTAACTGCTGATTATAATTGTTGGTTCTTGCTGGGTTAGTGGCTTAAATTTCACTGGATCACTGAAAAGTAGAGCTTGCTAAATATATTCATTAAACGTAATTATTTATCTTACCAAGTCAAGATGCAGCAATGTCACAAACTTGCTTGTTACGTGGAATATAAAAACTTGTCTTGGTTACATTCTCTGAGTATATATAATTTCCCTTCTCTACTACTTCTCTTTCTTCTTATTTTTTTTATGACCTTTCATTCATTCTTTCTAAGTGCCCTTTGCATTTTCAGATCAATAATGTTATGCTGCTCAAGTGATCCAATCAATTGCTACCATTGGGTCCCATCTCATTTTTATACATTTATACATTTTGTCTTTTTCCTGTTCTTTTTAGATCTCAATATAGCTCGGTAAAATTATTGGAAACAATATAGAACTGCAAATCTCCTTGAAAGTTCAATCCATTTTTTCCCTTCTTCCTATATTATTGGACGAATAAAATCTTCATAATCCAATGGGTGGTCGATGTTATTCCATTTGGGAATACCTGATGCAATTGGACCTTTACTTTCCATAAGGGATCCAGTCTGGAAGCATTGGTTTAGAGCAGGGGTGGGGAACCTGCGGCTCTATAGTTTTTTGCACAATCCGCAGGCATAGCCACTTTCATTTCACTGCACATCTTGTATGTGTATGTGACAAATAAACTTGGCTTGACTTGACCTTAAGGCCGCACGCAGCCTTCTAGGCCATTAAGTGCGGCCTTTTGAATGAATCCAAATTTTGTAGAACAAATCCTTTTATTTTTATTAATATGTTTTTGTTCGTCTTTTATTATTTTAATTTTAATCTTAAAATGAATGTATTTAAAATACCAAAGAATAAAAGAAGATTCAACTAAATAATCCTCCCCGACTGACGGCCACAATTAAAACATTCGTAAGTCATGAGGGCTATTTTAACACCTGTTATGTTCATGATTTAGTTCTAATGCGACTCTAGACTGTAGTTAGACTGTACGTTAACCTCCCTGCCTGACTGGCGCCACCACCGCCTGAGGCTGGTTGACGAGAAGGAAAAGGGAATGGCCTACTCCTGCACCTATTGTTTATTGTCTGTTAAAGAATACAATGAAAGGTTCACTGACTTTGAGAATCATGACCACACACAAGCTAGCATTTCAACCTCACCTAGTTGATGTCTCCAAGGCTCCTAAAGAACTGCAGATGGAATTGATTGAGCGCTCAGAAGATGACATTTTAAAGTCCTTATTTGACGCTAAGAAAGATCCGATTGAAATATGGAAACATGCAATAGAATACCCACGTCTTCGGCAACATGCACGAAAAATGCTTTCTTGCTTTTCAACCACTTATTGCTGCAAATTCCCCTACCTAACCCAAATCAAGACGCCCTTAAGGTCACAAATGACGGATACCTATCTGGAAGATCAGCTGAAACTGCATACCTCCATGTTGCAACCAAATATTCAAATGCTTTCCCACAAAAAGCAGTCACAACAAAGTAATTAAAAGGAGCCTTCATAGCAAAAGGATTTGAGTATAGGAGCAGGGAGGTTCTACTTCAGTTGTATAGGGTCTTGGTGAGGCCACACCTGGAGTATTGCTTACAGTTCTGGTCTCCAAATCTGAGGAAGGACATTATTGCCATAGAGGGAGTGCAGCGAAGGTTCACCAGACTGATTCCTGGGATGTCAGGACTGTCTTATGAACAAAGACTGCATAGACTCGGTTTCTGCATAGTCTCTAGAATTTAGGAGATTGAGAGGGGATCTTATAGAAACTTACAAGATTCTTAAGGGGTTGGACAGGCTAGATGCAGGAAGATTGTTCCCGATGTTGGGGAGGTCCAGGACAAGGGGTCACAGCTTAAGGATAAGGGGGAAATCCTTTAGGACCGAGATGAGAAGGAATTTTTTCACACAGAGAGTGGTGGGTCTCTGGAACTCTCTGCCACAGAGGGTAGTTGAGGCCAGTTCATTGGATATATTTAAGAGGGAGTTAGATGTGGCCCTTGTGTCTAAGGGGATTAGAGGGTATGGAGAGAAGGCAGGTACGGGATACTGAGTTGGATGATCAGCCATGATCATATTGAATGGCGGTGCAGGCTCGAAGGGCCGAATGGCCTATTCCTGCACCTAATTTCTATGTTTCTATGTTTCTATGTAAAAGGTTAGTTAACTTTAGAATTAACATTTTTTTTCATTTTGTTGAAGTTAGTACATAGTAGCTAGATTTCTTACAAAATAATACAATTTGTATTACTAGAAGTATATCTAATTGAAGTTTCTTGGATGTGGCCTTATTAGATTACAGCTAACTTAATGCAGCATTCCACCATGAAAAGGTTCCCCAACCCGGGTTTAGAGCAAAGATACCAATTTTTGATTTTCTAGTACTGTTGGCACTCATCGTGAAAAGCAAAAATAAATTGAAAGAAAATGTACTTAAAGATGTCTGTGAATATTTATTTTGGTTAGAGAAATATTACTTCTGTTGGCCCCTTTCCAGGAGTGTTTCCATACCTTGTATCTGCGTTTTGATCTAATTATCCACAGGCAGTCAGCATTATTGGGATAGTTCGCTGGGAAATTTGGGGAGGTGAAACTTCCAGACATCTTAATTAACATATTTCCACATATAACTGGAAAAAAATTGAAAAGGGAAATTTTAATACCCCATATTACAAACATGCATTACCAATATATAACAAATTTATTGGCAAGAATCATTTAAGGTGCATCTAGAATAGAACAAAAAGATGGTAACTTTTTGTCTAAAATACTTATAGCTACCATGGGAGTGCTATACACTACGGTGCCCAATCCCCCCATCAATTTGATTTATTTCACTGTTCAAACTATACTTATTTATTTACATTTCCTTGTTGTAAATTGTATTAAATAGTCTCCTCCAGCTCACAGCTTTCAAAAAAAATCTATTTCTGACAGTCTCAATGCCATTAAAATGCCATGAGGGAATTTTGAACCAAGCTGAAGTAGTGAGATAACCACATAGACACCCATTGATTGTGGCAAGAAGGGTAGTATCTCTAGCAGTGTGTCCCCGCTGAATTAGTTCAATGCAATCTATACCCACTTTGACAATAAGGTCGGTGGAATGACATAAACTGCCCCAACAGCCTTGGGTACGCCTGTTTCCATGGTCACTGTGGGAGATGCCAGATCAGCATTCCTGACAGTGTAACCGCAGAGAGCAACTGCCCCAGATGTCCTCCTCAGGACCTGGCTGGATCAACTGGCAAGAGCATTCACAGATAAATTCAACATTTATCTGCTCTATTTTAATGTCCTAGTTTAAGAAGATCACTATAATTATACCGGTGCCAAAGAAAAACAAGGTCGTGGGCCTTAATGATTATTGTCCAGTGGCTCTGAGATTCGCCATTGTGAAGTGCTTCAAGAGGCTGATGATGGTGCACAATAACAACAGCCTCCCAGCCAGCATTGATCCAGTGTAGTTTGCCTACTGTCACAGCAGGTCCACGGCAAATACCATCTCTCTGGCCTTACACTCCTCTCTATAACAAGGGCCGCCTAGTAAGATGCCTATTTTTGACAAATCCCAACCAAACTCATTTCCAAACTTCTGGACTTGGGAATCAGCACCCATTTCTATTACTGGAACCTTGACTTTCTGACCCATAAATCACAATCAGTGAGGATAGATGATAAAACATCCCCCACAATAATTCTCACACAAGGATGCATTTTCAGCCCCTTACTATGTTTCCTATATACTCAAACCTGTGCAGCCAAATTCTGCTTTGATTCCATTTACACGTTTTCAGATGACACTGTGGTGGGCTGGATCTCGATCAGTGATGAGATGGAGTAGTGGGTTGGAATATAAGGAGGTGGTTTTGTAACATGGTCTCAAGACAACAACCTCTTCCTCAATGTCAACAACACCATATTGACTTTAGGAAACAACGTAGAGTAGATGTTCCAATCAGCATCAATGGTGCCGAAATAGAAATGGGCAGTAGCTTTCAAATTCCAAAATATCACCAAGGTCCAAATATCACCAATTTATTCTGGATGAACCACATTCAACATATGGCAACAAATGCACACCAATGCCTCTATTTTCTCAGAAAGCTACGGACATTCAACATTGCTCCAACAACTCTTGCCAACATCTACTGCTGGTGCACAGTAATACCAGCCTCACGGCCAGCCTTAATCCACTGTAGTTTGCCTACTGCTGCAGCAGTTCCATGGCAGATGATACGGAAAGCATATTTTCACGTTGCATGACAGGTTGGTTTGGGAAATTGCAGAATTGTGATGCAGTCCAGTCCATCACACAGACAAGCCACCATTGAGTCATCTACAGTACTGTCTCTGAAAGAAGTCAACAGAACCTTTTTCACCCTAGTTTTTCCCCTCATCTCTCCTCCCGACAGGCAGAAGACAAAAGCTTGAAAGCACATACCATCATATTCAGCAATAGCTTCTTTCCTGCTGCTATCAGACTACTGAACAATCCTGCCATAAGTTAGGATCTTCCAACCTACTCATTGTGGACACTGCAATTTTTATCTAACTGTAACACTACAACGCTTGTAATACTATATTCTGCATTATGGTAATTTTCTCGCTGCACTGCCTGTTGTACTGATTTATGGCTTAAGTAAACATATGTATAGTATCATTTCATTCGACGATAGCATGCAAACTTAAGCTTTTCAGTGCATCTCGGTAAATGTGACAATAATCAACCAATAGTGTAACTACAGGCCTCAGTTCCATTCCAGAGAAGCAACATTCTCATTTCCAACCCCATCAGGATCTTCCAAGAACCCGTCCAATTCTACTTCCTATGCCAATTATCTGAACCTTTGATGTCGATCTCAATCGTAACAATGTCACAATACAGAAGCACTGTACTATTCTCCTAATAAAAATCCTATTTGCAAACAAGTAGAAAATTCTGCTGGTTAACATTGGAATTTTGTCCGTATGCACACAAATTTACAGTAAATGGGAGAATGTTAAGAAGAGATGTTGGATGGGACAAACTGGGCAACAATGCTGCAGCACAAAGTTTAAAAAGGTGTAATTAGATTTTAAAAGAGCACCTTGTAGATTTATATTTCACTTAACAATGCCCAGCAATATTGAGCCTTACACACAGTGGTCAGATGAATCCTATTACATGCAATATCTGGCACATGGAATATATATCACTGACCTTCCTGTTTTAGGAGTATGTTATAGATGACAAATCAAGGAAAGAAGGGAGGCAGATATCAGGCAACAAGAAAGCAAGATGGGGACAGTGTTAGACTTAGCAAGGGTCACATGCCTCAATGAGGGGAATAATGCTTCATGGGTACCAGAGACACACTCTTGGCCTGTATAATTATCTTTATATTTGTATTTGAGTCCAGCTTTTTTTAAAAACACAAATGCAGGATCAGTTCATTCTGAAGGGGAAAAAAGATTCCAAGGGGAGTAAGGGGCGAGTGTGGCAAGGGACGTCAGGGACAGTATAAAAATAAAAGAGAAGTACAACGTAGCAAAGATGAGTGGGAAGCAAGAGGATTGGATAATGTTTAAAGAGCAACAGCAAGGCATAAGGGGAGAAAGATGAAGTACGAAGGTAAGCTAGCCAAGAATATAAAGGAGGATAGAAAAAGCTTCTTTAGGTATGTGAAGAGGAAAAAATTAGTTAAGGCCAAAGTTCAACCTTTGAAGACTGAAAAGTATATTATGGGGAACAAGGAAATGAGAGATGAGTTGAACAGGTACTTTGGATCCGTCTTCACTGAGGACACAAACAATCTTCCTGATATAGTAGTGGCCAGAGGAACTGAAGGAAATCCACATTAGGCAGGAAATGGTGTTGGGTAGACTGATGGGACTGAAGGCTGATAAATCCCCTGGGCCTGATGGTCAGCACCCCAGAGTACTTAAGGAAGTGGCTCAAGAAATTGTGGATGCAATGGTGATAATTTTCCAAAGTTTTATAGATTCAGGGTCAGTTCCTATGGATTGGAGGGTAGCTAACGTTATGCCATTTTTTAAGAAAGGCGGGAGAAAGTAAACAGGAAATTATAGACCAGTTAGCCTGACATCGGTGGTGGGGAAGATGCTGCAGTCAATTATAAAAGATGAAATAGCGGCATATTTGGATTGCAGTAACAGGATCGGTCCGAGTTGGCATGAATTTACGAAGGGGAAATCATGCTTGACTAATCTTCTGGAATTTTTTGAGGATGTACCTAGGAAAATGGACAAGGGAGAGCCAGTGGATGTAGTGTACCTGAACTTTCAGAAAGCATTTGATAAGATCCCACATAGGAGATTAGTGGGCAAAATGGTACATGGTATTGGGGGTAGAGTGCTGACATGGATAGAAAATTGGTTGGCAGACAAGAAACAAAGAGTAGGGATTAACGGGTCCCTTTCAGAATGGCATGCAGTGACTAGTGGGGTACCGCAAGGCTCGGTGCTGGGACCGCAGCTATTTACAATATACATCAATGATTTAGATGAAGGGATTCAAAGTAACATAAGCAAATTTGAAGATGACAAAGCTGCGTGGCAGTGTGAACTGTGAGGATGATGCTATGAGAATGCAGGGTGACCTAGACAGGTTGTGTGAGTGGGCATGTTGGCTGTCATAACAAGGGGAGTTGAGTATGGAAGCAAAGAGGTCCTTCTGCAGTTGTATAGGGCCCTAGTGAGACCACACCTGGAGTATTGTGTGCAGTTTTGGTACTTTAATTTGAGGAAAGACTCTCTTGCTATTGAGAGAGTGCAGCGTAGGTTTATAAGATTAATTCCCGGAACGGCGGAACTGTCAGATGCTGAGAGAATCGAGCGGCTGGGCTTATACACTCTGGAGTTTAGAAGGATGAGAGGGGATCATATTGAAACATGTAAGATTATTAAGGGCTTGTACATGTTGGAGGCAGGAAACATGTTCTTGATGTTGGGGGAGTCCAGTGTCAGGGGCCACAGTTTAAGAATAAGGGGTAAGCCATTTTGAACGGAGACGAGGAAATACTTTTTCTCACAGAGAGTTGTGAGTCTGTGGAATTCTCTGCCTCAGAGGGCAGTGGAGCCCGTTCTCTGGATATTTTCTGGAGAGAGCTAGATAGGGTTCTTAAAGATAGTGGAGTCAGGGGATATGGGGAGAAGGTAGGAACGGGGTACTGATTGGGGATGATCAGCCATGATCACGTTGAATGGCGGTGCTGGCTCAAAGGGTCAAATGGCCTACTCCTGCACCTATTGTCTATAAGTTTAATTGTCTTTAAGAATGTGGGACTGAGCCACTTTCGTTAGTTTATAATTATTGTCACGTGTACAGAGATACCGTGAAAAGATTTACATGAACAGTGAAAGAACAGTGAAACAAAAAAGATTATATATGAATACTATCAAGCCGTCCAAAGTGCACAAATAAAGGATACAATATTCAGGGCAAAGATGTAACATTGAACTCCAATTAAAGAAAGTTTAAAGGTTGCCGATAAGATAGAAGGGAGGTTAGGACCACACTCTAGCTGGTGAAAGAAATTATTCAGTGGCATGATAACACCAGCAAGAAACTGTTCCTGAATCTGGAGGTATGCATTTTCAAATTCTGTATCTCCTGTCTGGTGGGTGAGGGGAAAAGAGGGAGTAACCGGGGTGAGACTGGCCCTTGATTATCCTAATGGCCTTGCCAAGGCAGCGTTAAATGTAGATGGAATCAATAGAAAGGAGGTTGGTTTGGATGATGGTCTGTGCTATGGCCACAATCTCTGCAATTTCTTGTGGTCTTGAATGATGCATCCCAAGATCCCTTCATCAATGATGCATCCCGTTACTTTCAACGGCACATCTGTAAAAGTGTTAAGTGTCAAACTTCTTAAGCCTTATAAGGAAGTAGAAACATTCTTGGCCAGAGCTTCGATGAGGCTGGTCCAGGACAATTGGCTGGTGATATTTATTCCGAGGAACTTGAAATCAATCATTATCTCCTTTGACTTGATGACATTTAGTGGGAGGTTGTCTTGCCACCAAGTTACAAGGTTCTCAATCAGCTTTCTGCACTCAGTCTCGTCATTATTCGATATCCGGCCCACTATAGTGCTGTCATCTGCAATGGTGTAGATTGAGTTAGATTGGTATTTGGCTGCACAATCGTGAGTGTATAAGGAGTACAGTAGGTTTTGAGAATGCATCCTTGTTGGCAACAATGTTGAGAATTATCACGGAGGATGATTTGTCATCTATCCTCACTGATTGTGGGTAGTGGGTCAGGAAGTAGACGATGCAGTTTCAGAGGTTCCCGTTCCAGTTCCAGTTGCTGAAACCAAGTTCCACGGGTATGGAGATGAGCTTGGTTAGGATAATGATATTGACAGCAATGCTACAGTCGATGAATAGGAATCTGCTGTAGATGTCCTTCTTAAACAAGTGTTCCAGGGATGAGTGTGGGACCAGGAAGATGGCATCAGCTTCAGACCTGTTATGCACTGGATCAAGGCTGCTTGGTAGGCTTGAGTTAATGTATGCCATAACCAGCCTCTTGAAGCACTTCATGATGGTGGATATCAAAGCCACTGGACAGTAGTCATTAAGGCATGAGATCTTGCTTTTCTGGTCTTCTTGAAGCAAGTAGGTACCTCAGAGCAGAGCAGTGAGAGGTTAAACATGCCCATAAATGCTCCCTGCTGAGGACAATGTTTGGACCCAGACTTACTACCATTGCCATCTGTCAATCAAACCCCTCTCACCTGCATCCACCTATCACTTGTTGGGTTTTGTCCTTCCCCAACTCTTTTTTACCAGCTTTCTCCCCTACTACAATGCCTGAACAAAGGTCCCAACCTAAAACGTCATCTGTCCCTTCTTTCTCCAGATACTGACAGGTGTGCTGCAGCACTCCACCAGATTCCACCATTTGCAATTTTGTGTGTCTCTGACTTTTGCTGTATGAGCTGCTTCATTTGCACAGAGGTGCAAATGGAATTGAACATTGTGTAATATTCAGCTTGAGTTAAGAAAATCTGAGGGTTTTTGTCTCCCTAAGCAAAATAGTGAAAGTGAGTGAGGGAGGTGGTGATTTTTAAATGTTGCAGTTCACGGGAAGATATAGAAAAAAGAGGAACAGTGGAGAAGAAATGAAGAGCATATTGCTACTATTACAGGATAGAAATGCATACTTCTTTCCATACGAGTGACATTATAGATTATGTTCTATCACTGCTTCTAGAATATCCAAATACTTCTGGATTATTCACCCTACTTAGAATTACCAACTGACTTCAAACCTGACTATCTCTAAAGAGGATATCCTTGGTAGGATACAAGCCATTTACATTTACATCATACAGTAGAACATTCACATTACATATCACGGAGCATAATGTTGATGCTGTTTTTCTTTAACAATCACAAAGTTTTGTTTCTCCTCGTCAAATTTGCTTCCACATTTTTCCCAAATTCCTTCTGGTGACTTGTAAATAAATCCAGATTTTGCTAAAGCTCACACACACACACACACACACACATATATATATATATATATATATATAAATTAAAAAAAATATATATATATATAAATAAAATAAATATATATTATATATATGTGTGTGTGTATGTATATAGATGTATGTTTATATATATATATAAAATATATATATAATATATATGTATGCATATATATATATTTATATATGTGTATGTATATATGTATACATGTATGTGTATGTATATATATATATATATATGTATGTATACACATATATATACATACATATACATACATATATGCATACATACATATAAATACACATACATACATATATATAGACATATATATAGTGTGTATGTATGTGTGTGTATATATATATGTATATATATTCATTGAAACTTGAAATCTTCAATAGTATTAGACCATTTCCACTTTAATTATAGCTTTTCCAAGGTTCCCAAAGATAATCTTAAATATATTATAAATATTACACATACCACAGCTATACAGTTTGTTAATCTTATAAACATCTGTGGTGGAAAGGCCTAAATACTGTCCTAGTTGAATGCTTGGATCTGGCTTTGCTACCATAGTGACTGTTCCTTTTTTGGCAAAAGCGGTTCTGCAATAAAAGATAATAAAATTATCTTGGTATCACTTTTTATTTGTGTTGGATGGTCAGTGGCTGAATTTTTAATTTAATTTTTGGTTGGTTGAATGGGAAAAAAAAATCGGGGAAATGGAGTTGAATGTGGGGTCATCTATTTTGAATGTTTGCAGGGTAATTCAAAGTATATTCTAAATGCCATATTCTACAACTAATAGTGAAACAAAAGTTACAGAGAGCAATCATAAAAGATTGGATGCCAATCTAAACCCACCACTAATCATATCTTCCCATTTCCATGCCTTCCGCAGAGACCGCTCTCTCTGCAACTCCTTGGTTCACTTATTCTTTCTCACCCAAACCGCCCCCTCCCCAGGTATTTTCCCCTACAACAACGTATAATTATCAGCACTAGGAAGAAATAATTATGATTATTGGAAATGAGAGAACTGCTGATTATCTGAAATTGTTAAACTCAAGATTGAATGCAGAGGGTATGAGTAGTTAGCTGATGAGTTGCTTTTCCTTAATGTTGTTTGAAATTCTTTGGAACAATGGGGATCAGAATAGGATTGGGTTTGACAATTAAGAACAGTTAACTGGAAGCTAACAGTCTCCCAAATATAGCTGAAGCACATTGTGCAGTAAATGCAATACATTAACTTTAAAGCATCAAAACTCAGTTAATCATGGCATGCTTAGGAGTTTGATTCCCAAAGGTAATCATGCACCCGAGGTTAAGCAAGGTACTAGAGATGCTAGTTATAACAAACAAAAGAAAAGACCCAAAGACATAAATTTAATGGGTCAGGCAGCAGAACATTTATCTAGAACATGGATAGGTGATGTTTTGGGTTGGAACCCTTCTTCTCACTGATAAGTTAATTGCTTTATATTTAGTCAGTGGTTGGGACAGGAATTTGTTACAAGTCAGGAAGTTATATTGACCAAGAAGGCACCATTGGAGGTGTCATAAGCCTTGAATTTGCTCAGCAGTGGTAACCCAT
Organism: Raja brachyura; assembly: GCA_963514005.1. Next base: position 42,007,483 of record OY740798.1, on the reverse strand, counting down.
GCAGTATGCCTGGATGAGAAAAACTGGAAAAAGGATGAGCAAACCGACCACAGTACCCTTGTACCGGTGGCTGTTCAAATTATGGGAACAAAATGGAATATAACAGTGACAGTGATCTATATAAATAGAGATAGGTTTTTTTCAATTATTATTCAATTATTAAAAAATATGACACTACAATAAAACAAACCAGGACTCATCACCATAATACAACACAAACAAATATCTTTAATAAACTACTATACAACTATGTTACAATCCTTATTGAGGATGCATTCAACACCCTGCAGAGCCCAGCGGTCCTGGAACTCCCCCAGGGTGCCCGTGGACAGGACGTATTCCCTTTCTAACCCCACCCGGGCAGGACATAACCCCGGAATGTCCACTGCCTGGCGCCGTGACTTGCGGATGGCCAGCTTGGCCAGGCCCACGAGCAACCTAAACAGGACATCTTCAGCCCTACCCTCTCCCCTACGCACAGAGTGTTCAAAGATGTGGATGGTGGGTGAAAAATGCAGCCAGAAGGCAAGGAGCAGCCCCTTTAGGTATTCAAACAGTGGCTGCAGCCTCATACACTCCATTTACATGTGGTACACAGACTCTTCCAGCCCGCAAAGTGGCAGGCAGCTGGTGAGTCTGTGAACCGCGAGAAAAACAGGTGGCAGGGAACTCCTCGGTGCAATACCCTCCACTACAGGTCCCCAATGTAGAGGGGAAAAATCCCTGCATAGAGGGACCATAGATAGAGATAGTTGGCAGTACTCTCTACATTTATGAGCATTGAGTCTGGACGGTTGCTGCTGCCTGCTGGTACTAGGATTAATGGTAGTTCCTCAGGAAGTGAGAGCAAACCCAGCTATTGGGATCCTTGTTGGAACTAATGACATTGTAGGGCTAAGGTGGTTCGGCTGAGTGAGTATGACATGTTGGTGCCTAAATAAATAAACCTCATGTGTGTAATAATCCTGGGATTATTACCGTCAAAATTAGTGACTTGAACATGTTGCCCAAAGTAATATGTGAGAAAGTGTTTTCACTTCATGGGACACTAGCACCAGCAATAGGAAAAGAGGACCGTCACCTGATTCACGCAGTGGTCACTATTCTGACAGATTAAATTACTAGGTCTATAGAGAGGACATCAAACTAAATTTGTAGAAGAAGGGTAGAAATAGGTATTTGGGTTCAAGTAAAAAATGGTGATAATGTATGAAAATTATATGATTAATAGTAACCATGGTGTAATACGAAGGAACAGAGCATACAAATATACAAGCATGGCAGCAAAAAAGGTCAAAGTAGAGACGTCAAGTTTATAGGCTATTATCTAAATGCATTCTTGTTAATATTATAAATTAATTATATAAACTGATATAAATGCCTATTATTGAATAGTGGTGAACAAGGTTGGGAGTTGAATTTTCTGGGAGTAGTTGACTTTCAGATGGACATAGGCAATGGAAAAAAGAGGTAGGATTGCTCTGATAGTGAAGGTAGCTGAAGCGAAGTGTATTACATTAACAGGTTCTTGCTCCACAAATTTTGTTTGACATGCTAGCGAGGACATCATATATTTAAAAAATCAACTTGTCATACAAATTCCACATTTATCAACTATCTCTCCATTATTTCTTATTATCATTTAACATTACTGTGATCACTTGTGTCTAAAACACTTTTCACACTTAAATTGTTATCCCTGAGTGTTACAGCTGAACAGGAAGAATTTTGGATGCTCTATGCAAATGCTGGTCTTTGCACAACAAAGTATGACATGAATACACAAAGAACTGCACATGGTGGTTTACAAAAAGGGCTGGAGATTCTCAGTGGGTCAGGCAGCAACTCTGGAGAACTTAGATAGGTGACATTCCGGGTTGGGACCTTTCTCAGACTAAAAAGTATTACATGAAATAGATTTGCTGTATGTTTGCACAAATGAGTAAAGTGTACTAATTTCTCTTATTTGCACTGTGTTGGCCAAACAAAGTGAAAATTCTATTTAAATCCAGAGCTTCATTTGCATGTGTTGCACTTTTCCTTGACTCTTTAAATCTATTCTTCACTCTTTAAGGCCAGTTTCAATGTTATAACATTCATGTAAACAATTATATTTCTTCATACGACTAATGCCACAATCTAAACTAGTAATAAAAAAACAATGAAAGATAATGTACTGAGAGTAGGGCTGTCAAAACTTCCAGAGTACAAGAAGTAGTTAGAGCACTTAGTAACATCTCCATCAATGTCAGCAAAACAAAGGAGCTAGTCATCATCTTCAGGAAGCAAGGTGGAGTACATGCCTCAGGCTTTATCAATGAATCTGAAGCCGAGATGGTCAAGAGCTTAATGCGCCTCAGGGTAAAAATCATCAACAATCTGTTCTGGTCCAATCACGTTGATGCTCTAGCCAAGGTCAATGCAATTGACCTTCTCAGAAGGCTAAGGAAATTCAGATAGTATCCAATGACAATATTAATTTCTGCAGATGCTCCACTGGAATTCTGCAGATTACTCCCCCTATTGGATCCATCGCAGCGTGATAATGGCAAATGCTCTGCCCAAGGCCAGCAAGAAATTGCAGAGTAATGGGCTTGTCCCACTTAGGCGATTTTGCAGGCGACTGCCGGTGACTGTCAAGTTGCCGGCAGCTGCCTGAAAAACTGGCAACTGGAACGGTGACTGTCAGAGTGGAACACACACAAACAAACACATTGCTTCCTTCACCAGCCCGTTATGTAGGCGGGGGACAGGGCAAGTGGGGGGAGCGCTGTCTGAGTGAAATTCACACAGTGCAAAGCCAATGTGATACAGACACACACCACAATCATACAGGAATTAAGCTGTAATGACGCTGTAATTAAGACGATAAAGGCACAGTAAGTCCTTTAAAAGGGGGGGGGGGGGGGGGGGAAAGGGGGGAGAAGGAGTGGAGACAACTTTTAAGAAGCCAGAGATACACGGCTGTGAAGCTGGGCAGACATTAACATTACCGGTCGGTAATTACCGGTTGGTTTTGAAAACTATTGCTTACGTTTTCTTTCCCTAATGAGCCAATGAAATTCACTGGTCAGCACCGGCTACAACCTACGAAAACCTTTGACCTCCTGGCAACCCACTAGGACCTCCTGGCGACCCATCTACGCCACGAGAATTCTGGCTACTTTCCATGGCGGCTTCATTCTAGTCGGCACTAATATTTCAACATGTTGAAAAATTTGCGGCGACAATAAGGAGGTCGCGTTTAGTTCCCAGAATGCGGCCTGTCCCACTTAGGCGACTTTTTAAGCAACTGCAGGAGACATTGCGGTCGCCACATGTTCGCGGGCAGTTGCCGGGGAGTCCCCTTCATGGTCGTGCGGAGTTCTAGGGAACTAGTCTTGAACCTGGTAATACAAGGTTTCAAGCTTTCGTATCATTTTTCTGATGGGAGAGGGGAGAGGGGAGAAGAGAGAATGTCGAGGGAATGGTAGTCCTTGATTATGTTGGCTGCTTTCCTGGTGCAGATGGAGTTGATGGGGAGGGAGATTTGTTTGAATCATGGACTGGACAATATCTATAACTCTGTAATTTTTTGCAGGCTTTAGTAAAGTAGTTGCCAGAGCAAGCATTGGTGCATTATGTCTACTCATTCTGCATATACAGATTCAGTGTGTATTCAGAATTTATTTTCCCACCTTTTTATAATACATTTTCTTTCAAGGAGTATGTGTTTTGAAGGATGAGCCAACATTTAATTACCCTTTAAAAATATACATAATATTTGCTTGATGTTCCTACGGTTTCTTTGCTCTGTGATTACTTCACTTGTCTCTGCTTCATAGAAAAATAGAAAAATAGGTGCAGGAGTAGGCCATTCGGCCCTTCGAGCCTGCACCGCCATTCAATGTAATCATGGCTGATCATCCAACTCAGTATCCCGTACCTGCCTTCTCTCCATACCCCCTGATCCCTTTAGCCACAAGTGCCACATCTAACGCCTTCTTAAATATAGCCAATGAACTGGCCCCAACTACCTTCTGTGGCAGAGAATTCCAGAGACTCACCACTCTCTGTGTAAAGAATGTTTTCCTCATCTCGGTCCTAAAGGAATTCCCCCTTATCCTTAGACTGTGACCCCTTGTTCTGGACTCCCCCAACATCGGGAACAATCTTCCAGCATCTAGGTTGTCCAACCCCTTAAGAATTTTGTAAGTTTCTATAAGATCCCCCCTCAATCTTCTAAATTCCAGCGAGTACAAGCCGAGTCTATCCAATCTTTCCTCATATGAAAGTCCTGACATCCCAGGAATCAGTCTGGTGAATCTTCTCTGTACCCCCTCTATGGCAAGGATGTCTTTCCTCAGATTTGGAGACCAAAACTGTACGCAATACTCCAGGTGTGGCCTCACCAAAACCCTGTACAACTGCAGTAGAACCTCCCTGCTCCTATACTCAAATCCTTTCGCTATGAATGCTAACATACCATTTGCTTTCTTCACTGCCTGCTGCACCTGCATGCCTACTTTCAATGACTGGTGTACCATGACACCCAGGTCTCGTTGCATCTCCCCTTTTCCTAATCTGCCACCATTCAGATAATAGTCTACCCTCATGTTTTTGCCACCAAAGTGGATAACCTCACATTTATCCACATTATACTGCATCTGCCATGCATCTGCCCATTCACTCAGCCTATCCAAATCACCCTGCAGCCTCCAAGCATCCTCCTCACACCTAACTATACCCCCCAGCTTGGTGTCATCTGCAAATTTGGAGATGTTGCATTGAATTCCCTCGTCCAAATCATTAATATATATTGTAAATAGCTGGGGTCCCAGCACTGAGCCTTGCGGTACCCCACTAGTCACTGCCTGCCATTCTGAAAAGGACCCGTTTACTCCTACCCTTTGCCTCCTGTCTGCTAGCCAGTTCTCTATCCACATCAATACTGAACCCCCAATACCGTGTGCTTTAAGTTTGTATGCTAATCTCTTATGTGGGACCTTGTCGAAAGCCTTCTGAAAGTCTAGATATAACACATCCACTGGTTCTCCTTTATCCACTCTACTAGTTACATCCTCGAAAAATTCTATCAGATTTGTCAGACATGATTTACCTTTCGTAAATCCATGCAGACTTTGTCCAATGATTTCACCACTTTCCAAATGCGCTGCTATCCCATCATTAATAACTGACTCTAGCAATTTCCCCACTACCGATGTCTGTAACTGGTCTGTAATTCCCCGCTTTCTCTCTCCCTCCTTTTTTAAAAAGTGGGATTACATTAGCTACCCTCCAATCCTCAGGAACTACTCCAGAATCTAAGGAATTTTGAAAAATTATCACTAATGTATCCACTATTTCTGTGGCTACCTCCTTGAGTACTCTGGAGTGCAGACTATCTGGCCCTGGGGATTTATCGGCCTTCAATCCGTTCAATTTACCCAACACCACCTCCCGGCAACCTGGATTTCACTCAGTTCCTCCATCTTATTTGACCCCCGTTCCACTGCTATTTCCGGCAGATTATTTATGTCTTCCTTAGTGAAGACAGAACCAAAGTAGTTATTTAAATGGTCTGCCATGTCCTTGTTCCCCATGATCAATTCACCTGTTTCTGACTGCAAGGAACCAACATTTGTTTTAACTAGTCTCTTTCTCTTCACATATCTATAAAAACTTTTGCAGTCAGTTTTTATGTTCCCTGCCAGTTTCCTTTCATAATCTATTTTCCCTTTCCTAATTAAGCCCTTTGTCCTCCTCTGCTGGATTCTGAATTTCTCCCAGTCCTCCGGTAGGCTGCTTTTTCTGGCAAATTTGTATGCCTCATCATTTGTTTTTATACTATCCCTGATTTCCCTTGTTATCCATGGATGCACCACCTTCCCCGATTTATTCTTTTGCCAAACTGGTATGAACAATTTTTGTACTTCATCCATGCAGTCTTTAAATACCTTCCATTGCACATCCATTGTCAACCCTTTAAGAATCACCTGCCAGTCTATCTTGGCCAATTCACATCTCATACCTTCAAAGTTACCTTTGTTCAAGTTCAGAACCCTTGTTTCTGACTTAATTTTGTCACTCTCCATCCTAATGAAGAACTCAACCATATTATGGTCACTCTTGCCCACGGGGCCACGCACAAGACTGCTAACTAACCCTTCCTCATTACTCAATACCCAGTCTAGAATAGCCTGCTCTCTCGTTGGTTCCTCCACATGTTGGTTGAGAAAACTATCCCGCATACATTCCAAGAAATCCTCTTCCTCAGCACTCCTGCCAATTTGATTCACCCAATCTACATGCAGATTGAAGTCGCCCATTATAACTGTGTTACCCTTGTTGCACGCATTTCTAATTTCCTGTTTGATGCCATCCCCAACTCCAATACTACTGTTAGGTGGCTTGTACACAGCTCCCACGAGCGTTTTCTGCCCCTTTGAGTTTCGCAGCTCTACCCATATCGATTCCACATCCTCCACGCTAATGTCCTTCCTTTCTATTGCATTAATCTCCTCTCTCACCAGCAACGCTACCCCACCTCCTTTTCCTTTTCGTCTATCCCTCCTGAATATTGAATATCCCTGGATGTTCAGCTCCCAGCCTTGGTCACCCTGGAGCCATGTCTCCGTGATCCCAACTATAGCATAGTCATTAACCGCTATCTGCACCTTCAACTCATCCACCTTATTACGAATGCTCCTCGCATTGAGACACAAAGCCTTCAGGCTTGTTTTTACAACACTCTTACTCTTTATACGATTATGTTGACAAGTGGCCCCTTTCACATCGATCCCTATTACACTTGGCCATACTCTCCTATCCCTTTGTGAGCTTTCTTTCCCGTTAATTCTGGGGTCATTAACCATCCCTTTACTCTCTTTCCCTTTAGCTCCGTCCTCGACTACCCATTTGACATCCCACCCCCCTTATTCAGTTTAAAACCATCCGTGTAGCAGTGGCAAACCTGCCGGCCAGAATGCTGGTCTGGCCGGCAGAATGCTGGTTGCTTCTCAGGAAACAACCTATAGTTTGGCTATGCTCTATTCTGTTACCGACCAGTAGGTTCTTAAATTTATTTTCATGCTTCTTACTAGTTATGCTCATATTCTATTTTCTTCTCTTCATACATTCTTCATTTATCCTTTGCCAAAATTTGCTAAAATTCTCCCATTTTTCTGAGTAAATTTAGTATCTTTATTACCTTTTCTTTCAATATAATCATTCCAACATCACTATTTAGTCATGGATGAATCAATTTCTCTATACAGTCTTCAATTTTTTATTTCCAACAAGAAAGGCATCTTTATTTGGAAGACTGCTACAATTACCTGATTATCCAGCCTGTCAATCAGATTTCACAATCTACTTTAGCTAATGCACCCTTTAAATCAATGCAATTGCTGTTATTTTATTTAAGTCTCCATTAGACATAGTAACTTTGTATAAAAAAAAAATCATCTGTTCCTTTGTAGAAGGAAGTCTATGTGTGATTTCAGACCCATGGAATGGTCAGCTCTAACGATCCTCTGAAATGGCCAAATAAAGTACAACAGGCAGGTAGATATGATGAATAAATGCATGCCTTGCTGATATTGACCACCTCCATGAACACATAAAAATAACTATATGTGCAAGCATTTGGTCTCAAACTCACTTGCCGTAGTGCATGACTGATCCATAGTCATATTTTGTGCCTAGATTATTTGTTTTTAGGAGATTAAAGTTATATTCCTGCCCTGTAAACATAATGCATACAAAATTAATTGTACTGTTCCATGAAGACCAACCTAGAAAAGTCAGTCGACAGTCTTAAAATAACCACCATTTATGTACTATATTTAAGAAAGAGAAACATTTTGGTGGAAGTTTTGGCAAACTAAAAATTGGTATAGAGTTACACAAAACATTTAGACCAATCAGCATAAAAGAAAAAGAAATGCTAGAAAATGTATGACACAGAAGAAGGTCCTTTGATTGATTAGAAAGGAACTGCCCAGCCTTATTACACTTTCCCAGACTGTTTCTATTCTCTTCACGTACATTTTAAGTGTAAAAAGGATTTCTGCTTCTGCCATTTTTAGGTAATCAATTCTCCGATCTTCCAGATGAAAAGAATCTTAACTCAACTCTAATTCTTTTACAAATTGTACAATAACAAGAAAATAGGAAGAGTAGGCCAATAGGTCCCACCATTCAATATGATCACAGCAGATCTTCCCCAATCATCATCTTCCTATCAATGTCCGTTTCACATTGTCCTCAACTTTCTGAATTCAAATAATTTCTCTACCTCTTTAAGTATCTACAGATCTAGTCTTCACAACCATCCAGGGTAGAGAATTCTAAAGATTCATCACCTTCTGCGAGAAAACAATCTATAAACCTTGGGTTTTAAATGCCCAGTCTCTTGTTATAACTTTATCCCTTTGATGTTCTTAGTAGAAACATCTCAACATCTACCTTGCCACATCCACTTATGTGTGCTTTAGTAAGATCAACCCATACTCTTCTGAATTCCAAAGAACGTAGATCTAATTAATTTTGCTGCTAGTGATAGGACAACCCTCTAATCCCAGGAATTACTCGAGTGAATCTCTCTGGTTTTCCTCGGTGTAAGAGTGTCCTTGCTATATACGGGGGGCCAAAATTCTGCCTAGTACTCCAGGTGTGGCCTCACCAATTCACTGACCAAATTTCCGATTTGCTTTTAGATTCCTCTTACTAAACTGCATGACCTTGTGCTTTTCTACATTACACTCTATATGCCAAATTTTCACCAACTGACTCAACTGATAGGCATTCTATTATAAATGTCACAACATGCCTCCTGGTTGGCAAAATTCGCTAGATCATTAAAAATAAGCAGTAATTAAATGAGAGCAAATAAATGATCCATGGGACACTCCACACGTTACATCTTTCCAGCTTGAAAAGATCTGTTTATTCCAACTCGCTGTCATAAATTCACAAGAACCCAGCACAGTTCACTCCAGTCAGAATATTGTCCATCCACCACAACCCTCAGTCTTCTAATATAGACATGCAATTCATTTACCTTGATTCCTTAGTGTCCATAACCATCTCCACATTAAATAAAGAGGAAATGTATACATTTGAGACCTCACCCATCTACTAAGACTCCATTCACAGATGACCACGTTGATCCTTAAAGGGACCCATTATTTCTCTAGTTACCTTTTTGCTCTTAATATACTTGTAGAATCTCTTAGGGTTCCCCTTTACCTTATTCATCAGCTATCTCATGTCTTCTTTTTGCTCTCCCAATTTCCTTAACTGAATTCCTACAATGTATTATACTTTGAGGGATTAGCTTAATCCCAGCTGGCTATACCTGACATACACCTCCTTTTCTCCTGACCAGAGCCTCAATATCCCTCATCAACGTGTTCACTATTCCTCCTTGTTTTACCTTCTTATAAGAGCATGCTTCCCTTGAACACTCCCTTACTTTTAATAGTTTCCAAATTACCAGACAACAAATGAGGAGGCATGGCAATCCAGGTTTCTCCCTGCAGTTCACCCATTCCTCAAGAGGAGGTGTTGGCAGTCTCAGGTTTATCTTAGCAGCTCTCCCTTTCTCCCTCTGGCTGGGTTTTTTTAGGGGCTGACAAGGTTTGGGTGGCCAAACCAAAATCAGCTAATTGGACCCAGCTGTCACCAATGAAGCTGGGGATTCGCCTCTCCTGGCCCATCAGCCAATGATAGGGATCAGAGCGGCATCCAAGGGAAGGTGCGTATTCACACCATCTATGTCTTCCTTTCTTCGTCACCATCACTGCATGGCCTATTTTTATATCAACTACAAGCTTCCTTATCAATGTGTAAATCTCTCTTTAATCCCACAGAATTATACTTCTTGAGCAATCTGCCATGCAGAACCTTGTCAAAAGCTATGATGATTCCATAAAATCCACTATCAGTAGGTATGTTACAAAACGTACCTTTACCGGCGCTGCACTTCTGCCGCTCCCCGTGTGCGTGACTTTCGCGCCTTGCAGAGGGGGGCGGGCTTAAAGTGCCGTTTTTCAACAGGCAGGACAAATCGATGAATGTCGGTCGATTTGGTTGCTGAAGAAAAATCGCTCCGACATTTCATGAATGGTGGTATTTTTAAATTACTCTACATTATTTATTAACTAGAGTAATTTAAAAATCACATTCAAAAGCCGTGAGCGCAGACCATTGGAAGCATTTTCCGTAGGGGAGAAAAAAAGGTAAATACTTTATTTTTATATTAAAAGTTGGTTTTTCGGGAGGCATTAATAATATTTTTATGTTGCGAAATGGGATCTAAAAAAATGTATGAACCCCCAGTATTTTTCCCCCCGACTTCACTGCTAACCGCAACGTTCTAATCCACCGCATTCCACTAAAACCCACTCGCTAGTTGATTTAAATGGCCATTAATTTACAGGCATAAAACACTAAATTCCTTCCATTTGGCCCAGAAATTCATGAAAATGAGATTTAAAAATTATGTTATATTGTGGATTATTGTGTGAATGTTATTTGGACACTTAGGCAATTTTAAAAAAGTTTATCTTTTCTTAAGAAATTGATAGATCTACTCATTGAATTTTGTAATTAGCTACAATTAGATAACTAACTAATTATATGCTTTAATTTCAGGTAATCCAAGTAAGATTGTTTCATATTTGTTTCAGAATGCTTCAATCTATAATAACTGAAAATTTCGTTGAGTTCTCTTAATTTTTAAGAATGTTATGGACTTTTAACTTTTCCAGATCACAGCTTTTGAGTTAAGTCAATTGAAAGGCAATGGGAAGCAAGATGCTCATTTCCGAGTATGAAAATGGCCATAACTTTCTTAATACTGAAGATATGAAAGTAAATTAGGTGTCAAATTAAACTTCTTTTTATGCTTTATCTGATGGGATAAATTGCAGACTTGATTTTTAAAATCTCAAAATTTTGTAACATTGCTACTATCAGCATTTGCCTTTCTTGTTAACATCTCAAAAAAATGCCTCCCTCTTCTAATAGGCCTGGATAATAAAGCATTTGATTTGCCTGGCAACCAATACATCTCATTACACACTTACTCCCTGCAGAACCTATGGATTGTGGCTGCAGTGTGCACTTTCTATAGGACAATCTAGCAACTCATCAAGACACCTCCCCAACATGCAAAATACAATCTAGAAGGATAAAGCCAGAATAACAAGTTCTTCCCACTTCACCAAAGTTACACAAGAAATATTACCATTTGGCCAAAATTTTAGAATTCCTCATGTAATATTTTTTACCATCTCTACAAAGAGAGCAACTGGCCATCAAACCTTGAAGGAAAATTAGTGATAAATGTTGGCCTTGACATTGATGCCTGCAACCCAAAAGTGATTTTTTAAAAAAAGTAAACACTTGTATAGATTTGTCAACCATTAGCTTGTCTCCAATCTGTCAGTTTGGTTCTGTCCGGTCTGGTCTGAAGAAGGGTCTCGACCCGAAACGTCGCCTATCTCCTTCGCTCCTTAGATGCTGCTGCACCCGCTGAATTTCTCCAGCTTTTTGTGTAACCCTCCAATCTGTCAGTTTGGTTGAGCGATAAGTAGCAGGAAAGATTGGGGCAGGAAAAAAAGAGTTCTGATGTAGATTATACATGTAGATGTAGATGCTACGTAATTTATGGTTAGAACTCAGTTGTTATCTGAGAGAGTTGAATTTGCTGCAATTGACATTGATGTCCAATGGTTTTTAGGGATCAGCGAAAACAAAGTATGTGTAGTCTGTGTAGATGATAGTGCATGTCCCTTTAATTATAGATTGTGTAGCTTCCCTGACCACTCCCCGTTTAACCAGTATATTAATGTCTCTCCATCCCCTGGTACCTCCTCTAGTAGTTTGAACGTACAGACCATGTACAGCTAGGGCACTAGTGCATATGTAATCAGTAAAGTATTAGTAAAGAAACACTGTGTGAGTAACATCATTTACATGGTGTCAGAAGTGGGATCCGAACCCACGCCTCCTTCTTCCTGTGCCTGTTCCCGTGTCTCCGCCTATTTCTCCCCCGTCTCCCCGATCGCCTCCCATCCCTTTGTCACCGCGCGTCTCCCCGCTTCGTGGTTCCCCTGTGGTGGGGTTACCCCCTGTCTCCGTTCCTTTGGGGGAAGGGGGTGTGAGCGGGGTTCGCACCGCACAGGCCGCATTGTACGGGCGCCTGACCGTTACGGCGATTATGTATGAGTGCTGCTATTTTTATTGTCTGTTATTTCCATTTGCCCTAGCGCATGAGACATGGTCGCCAGTTATGTTATTTTCTTTTATAAGAGGAAGGATGTAGATGATAGTGCATGTCCCTTTAATTATAGATTGTGTAGCTTCCCTGACCACTCCCCGTTTAACCAGTATATTAATGTCTCTCCATCCCCTGGTACCTCCTCTAGTAGTTTGAACGTACAGACCATGTACAGCTAGGGCACTAGTGCATATGTAATCAGTAAAGTATTAGTAAAGAAACACTATGTGAGTAACATCATTTACAGTCTGCAAACCGTACAACCTGGAGCTTTAGGGTGAAACTTAAAGTAACTGTTTTCCCGCTTTCTTCATGTCCTTCAACATCATGTCCCACTTTCCCTGGGCTGTTTATGGATTTAGCTATACAGTTAATAAACCTTGGTGATAATTGCCTGAACAAAGCAATTGTATGCATTTATCCTCAGAAAGCAGTGCATTAAAATGTCACAATGCACTAAGGTGATTTTGCATGATGCCCTCTTCCCACCTCCTCCTGTTATAGCTCTTTTATTGTCTTTCATGAGTTCCGAGGAAAGGCTATTGAAATAAAATGTTAACTTTGTTCCTAACCCTATTGGTGCCATTTACATGTTAAGTATTTCCAGCATTCTTTGTTTTGAAAACCATTTAGAAATCAGGCAGCACGGTGAAATCTCACTTGGCAATACCATCTTTCAGTTATGCCAGAAAGGGTCAGAAGTTAAGTAGAAGCCTTGCATATAAAATACACAAACTAACATTTGGTATGATCAGAGTAAACAGCTTAGATGAAGGTTCCTTTCTGCTTGATATGCTCCAGGAATATTGCAGTAGTTTATTTAATTGTGTTGGACACAGGGCCACTTCAGAATTAAGAAGGTGTCCTAATATAAGTACTTCCATTGTTGGTTTCAATAAATTTGGTTGGGCCCTGCATTCATTTCAATCTGATCCAAAATTCTGGTTCCTAATAAATGCAATCTTTCTGCCCACTATATTGGTCCTCTTCAAAAACTCCCTTGGAGTCTCCTGTTCTGCACACATATTGTGTCAGTCACCAGTCAAATATTTTTCACTGCCTACATCATGGGAGGCCAACACTATTATTTTATTGAATCATTCCAACGTTCTAATTCCCCCATAATTCAAGAAGCCTATCTCTCGGTGCTCCCCTTCAGCAAGCTTCCCTTTACAATATTCCTTTATTCTGAGCAACATAACACGACCCTTCTGGGCAATATATATGATCATAAAATCCTTCATTTTCCCCATTGCTGCAATAAGCAGTCAATTCCTCCAAAAGCAGAAAAAGAGCAAATGAAATATCACACCCCCGTTAAAACAATAAATTACTTGCAATCAGAATAATTAAAAATACAATTGAAACATCTTGTTGGTTCAATTAAACATCATAAGTGGTTCACTTAAAAAATGAATAATATTAAGGTAAATTTAATTCAAAAACAGCAGTAAATATGGAAACGTAAAATAGATATTTTCAGATATCTTACCAGTACAAATATTTTCAGGAAAGATTGTGATATATTTATCACGATCACTTCTGGATTGCTCATGCTGAAAACCAATTGCATGCAAAAATTCATGTATTATTACAGCGTTCTGTATACAACCTGGTTTTGCCAATGACAGCAACCTTTCCGATTTTCCGTAACCTACATGTGAAAAGCACCTGCGAAAACAATGAATTAAAAACAATTGCACTTGACTTTATATTAACTGAAGCTATAATGAATATGATATTAATCTGCAGATCTTCAGTAGGTGTACAGGGTAAATGTGCCTATGTACATTTGTGGATTTGTAATCTGCAGATCTCCAGCAGGTGTACAGGGTAATGTGCCTACGCAGCTGTTGGTGTGGGTTTAAATTGAGTCGGCAGATGGGTCAGACTAAAGCCCCTGTCCCACTTTCATGACCTAATTCACGACCTCTGCCGAGCTTGCCCTTGACTCATACTCGCAGCATGGTTGCCACAAGGTCGTAGGAGGTCGTAGGTAGGTTGTAGCAGGTCGAGATGCTAGTAGTAGGTACTCGACTATCAAGTAGGTCGTAGTGTTTTTTCTAGCCTGATAAAAAATGTCCACGAGTAAAATAAAGGTCGGCATGGAAAAAATAGATACTTTTTACTCGTGGGTAGGTCGTATGAGGTCGTGATACCTAACATTGGTAGCCCACAAATTGCAGTAATAGGATGAAGTTGTAAATCAATACCTAAGACTACAGAAATGGTATCAAAAAAGAGAGGGGAGAGGAGAGGGAAAGGTGAGAGGAGAGGGGTTAGGGAGAAGAGGGGAGGAAAGGGAACTTTACCAGAATTCATTGAAAAGATTGCTTTCTGTATTTCTTCTTCCGTGATGGGTTCATCTAACAACAGACTCATTATATGGTAAATTTGGTAAGTTCAGTTTCTTTAAAAACTCATGCATTATATTGGAATCAGTAGGAAAATCTGATTGGTATAGGGAGGTATAAAATTCCTGAGGTATAAAATTCCTGAAAGGATTTATTAATTTTGTCATGGTCTACAGTTACTGTACCATCCCATTTTATCATTTTAGTAATCTGACGTTTGGCCGAAACCACTTTCAATTGATTAGCGAGTAATTTACCAGATTTTTCGCCATGTATATAAAATTGACATTTGGTTTTAAGTAACTGGTTCTCAATCGGTGATACTAATAACAAATCATGTCTCAATTGGAGTTCAACTCTATTCTTGTAGAGCTCTAAACTAGGAGCTTTTTTAATATTTTTTAATCAATTTCTTTAATCTCCTCAGCCAATGTACCTATTTCTTTTTAATTTTGTTTTTTTAATCCCGCGGAGTATGAAATAATGTGTTCACGAATATATGCCTTAAAAGCATCCCAGACTACACCATTGGATATTTCTTCAGTAGAGTTTGTCAAAAAGTAAAAAGCAATCTTATTTTTCATAAAATTAATAACAAATGTTATTTGCTTAAATGTCTTGAAGCAAAGTAGTGTTAAATTGCCATTGTTTAGCACTAAACTTGGAATCAGGTAGATTGATTGATAGTTTCAAAGGTGCGTGATCAGAAATAGCGATTGCGTCATACTCACATGCAGTGACCGATGAAACTAGCCGAGAATCTAGTATAAAATAATCAATCCTAGAATAACTGTGATATACATGAGAGAAAAAATGAACATTCTTTGTCATTTGGGTGTAAAAATCTCCAAACTTCTAACATTCCAGACTCAAGCAAAAAGGAGTTAATCAAATTAGCTGATTTATTTGGAAGCACATGACCAGATGTAGACCTGTCAATCGTAATGTTCAGACAACAGTAGAAATCTCCACCCATTATTAAAAAGTGTTCATTTAAATTAGGAAAGGATATAATTAACTGTTTAAAAAAACTCAGGATGATCAATATTTGGTGCGTAGACATTCATCATAGCAACTTTTTGCATGTAAAGAACACCAGTAATCACCAAAAATCTGCCATATGGATCAGAAATTGTTTCATTGGGAACAAACGGAATTGAGGGGTCAATAAAAAGACACTCCTTTCACCTTAGCCTGTGAATTTGAATGAAACTGCTGTCCTCTCCAAAACCTAAAAAATCGTTAATTGTCATCTTGCCTTACATGAGTTTCCTGAGCAAAGATAATCTGAGCATTTAGTCTGTGAAGAACTTAAAACAGATATTTCCTCTTAATGGTCTGAAGAAGGGTCTCGACCCGAAACGTCGCCTATCTCCTTCGCTCTTTAGATGCTGCTGCACCCGCTGAGTTTCTCCAGCTTTTTGTGTAACCCTTTCCTCTTAATGGGATGGTTCAAGCCATTCACATTCCATGAAAGGAAATTAATAACTTTATCCATATTGCTTGTAAAAATCATGTGGGATGTAATGGGTTAATTTCTTGAAGCCTAAAAGTTCATGATACTGGTAGAAGAAAAATCTAGGGCGGAGCCAGAAGCGACGACATTTCAGACATTTTTGTAGTTCAAACTTTGCACAAATGAAAAACACTAAATAGGGAACCAAGGACCCCCCCCCCCCCCATCCTTGTAAAGTCCCAAACTGACCAATAGACAGTCAGCAAGCTACTTAATCCCTTCCCCAAACCCATCTCCCCTAGTAACAGGTCTCGGCATAGAGATAATAATTTTTAACCACTCCTAGTCATAACACATTCCTTATTATCTCTTTGAGAGAGAAGGAAAAAAAATACAGACTGAAATGAAGTTAACGAGCGAAAGCTACATGTTATTATCCAAGGTCAGGATATGAAAAACAAGTTTGTCCAATGACAGGGGAACACGAAATTAACAAAGAAATTCTTAAAAGAATATATAACTGGATGAGTTTTTCTTTTATATATATATATAAAAGAAAAACTCGTCCAGTTAAATTCTTAATCATTACCAAACAAAATATTGTCAAAATAGGAACAGTAAATCTCCAGTTATAACTTAATCAGCTATTGATTGGTCCCCTTCCTCCTCATAGTTCTCCAGAAAGCTAGAGGCGTCTTGAGGATTGTTAAAAATTCGAAAATTACCGTTGAAAAGTGGAATACATAATCTAGTTGGGTATAATAGAACTGGCCGTAGCTTTTTCTTATACATATCAGACATTACATTATTAAAGGACTTCCTTATTTCCAAAAGCTCGTAACTATAATCTGGGACACACCGAAACTTACCTATTTCATATTCAACCACATCCAACTTTTTTGCTGCCTGGAGAATATTCTCCTTCATTTGCCAAAAATGAAACCGAATAATCAAGTGTCTCGGTTTATTACCGGATTTCTCCCCAATCCTGTGAGCGTTATCCAAAAACGGAAGGTTTTCATTGTGCTCAATGTTAAAAATTTCCTTTATCATTTTAGAAGCATATTTTATAACGTTATCTCCTTCTTGATCTTCCGGCAAACCAACAATTCCTAAATTAAAACGCGGCTTCTGGTTTCTAGGTCCATATTTTTAGTCTTGTATTGCTGAAGTGCTCGAGTGTTTTCATTCATTCTCCATTTCCAGTTTCTTCAAATCTCTCTCCCATCCCAGGGTTCGCAAGATATCAATTTCATCCTTTTGTTCACGAACTTCATGTTGTAACAAAGACAGTCTTCCTTGGACTTCCTTCAATTTTGGCAAAACTCCTTTCACCATTTCTTCCAAACTGCTAAATCTTGTTTTCATTTCATTTTTCAGCTCATTTTTCAATTCATCGTTCATTTTCGATATTGCTTCTATGATACTGGAATCAGAAGCTGCAGCTGTGGTTGTGGCTTTCCCCTGTTCCTTCCTTGGGGAGCCTCCTTCCCTTCTTGTATGCATCCTCCACGATTAAGGCGTGTAAAAGTGTTATCAACACTTTATGAAAAGTTAGACGGTGTCTTGAAATCAAATAGTCACAAGTAACATTGAAAGAGTGGTAAATGGAAGTTAGAAGTTAAGGGAGCAAACAAATTTGCAACCTTTACAGCATGCTGCCACTAGGAGCCCCCCCATTCCTGTGCTGTACTGTTCTATGTTCCATATTAAAACAAAACCTGGCTACGATTCCCTGGAAGCATTTATTTCCATGCCAGTCTACCTCTGCACAGAGGAAAGCATTCAAAGGAGGAATAGCATAAGGGCCAATATGTTCTCCTAACAAGTTCAGAGAACGCAGAATGTCAAAGGTTGTTGAGGTTCGATAAAGAAGACACTCCAGCACCCCTGGGGCCCCCACCAGCGACACCGCCGACCCTCACCTTTCCACCGCCCACAAGCGTGCTGGAGCCATCGCCTCACATGATTTCCAGGCTCAGCAGTATTCTGAAAAATAAACATATGCCAGATATGGGGAACTAAAGACAAGCTTGGCCTGTCAGGAGTACAAAAAGTGTCAGAAGACACATAAAAAGAAAATAAGGACGGCAAAGATGTGTAACCAAATATCACTAACAGATAGATTTAAGGTAAATGCAAAGGAGTTATAGGGACAAGAAATTAACAAGAAAAAATATTAGGGCCTATCAGGGACAACAAGGGCAATTTGTGTAAGAAGCCAGAGGTATCGGAATGGCCTTAACTGAATATGTTTTAGGTATTCACCGAAGAAATGGACTTTATAGTTGGAGAATTTAGCAATGGGGAAAGGTGAAATATTAGTGCAAATCTCAATAAATAAAGAGGAGGTACTCGATGCTTTAACAGGCTTAATGGTAATTCCATTCCAGGACATCCAAGATGTACTCATTCTTTAGAGAACAGGGGTTCCCCTCCGCCATCATAGAAGAGGTCCTCACTCATGTTTCCTCGGTACCCCGCAGCTCCGCTCTTGCTCCCCCTCCCCCTAGTCGTAACAGAAACACAGTCCTCCTATTCTTTACCTTTCACCCCATCAGCCGTCGCATACAACATAAATTGGAGGAACAACAACTCGTATTTCACTTGGGCAATTTACAACCCAATGGTATGAATATTGATTTCTCTAACTTCAAGTAACCGCGGCATTACAACTCCCACCCAAGTCACACCAGCTTCTCGTTTTCACTCAACAAACAGCTACCAGTGCCCTGTATCATCATTAGTTTTTTACATATCTTTCATTCATTGTTCTTCATTTCTCTATATCATCGTCTATATATCTTGTTTCCCTTTTCCTTAACTCGTCTGAAAAAGGGTCTCAACCAGAATCGTCTACCATTCCTTCACTCCAGAGATGCTGCCTGGCCCACTGAGTTACTCCAGCTTTTTGTACACAAATGCAATAGTATGATTGTTGTACATCAATCATGGCAATCACTGGTTATTGTTACTGGAGTTCTATCAGAAGGTCAGAAGTAGAGATCTTAAATGATTACATAAAATTGAATTCCATTCACAACTACTTAGAAAATCAATTACACCTGGACCATTTCCGACACTTCCCTACCATTCCTTGACCTCACTATCTCCATCGCAGGTGATGGACTCCTGACCGACATCCACTATAAATCCACTGACTCCCACGGCTATCTGGGCTACTCTTCCTCCCACCCTGCTTCCTGTAAGGATTCCATCCCCTATTCCCAATTCCTCCGTCTATGCCGCATCTGCTCCCAGGATGAGGTGTTCCACACCAGGGCATCACAAATGTCCTCATTCTTCAGGGAACAGGGATTTCCCTCCCCCACTATAGATGAGGCTCGCACCAGGGTCTCCTCCATACCCCGTAACACTGCTCTCTCTCCAAAGGCAACAAGTTGTTACTCGCAACAAGGGCAGAGTCCCCCTGGTCCTCACCTTTCACCCTACCAGCCGGCACATACAACACATAGTCCTCCGCCAGTTTCACCACCTCCAACGCGACCCCACCACTCGCCACATCTTCCCATCTCCCCCCGTCTGTCTTCCGCAAAGACCGCTCCCTCCGCAACTCCCTTGTCAATTCTTCCCTTCCCTTCGCACCCCTTCCCCGGGCACTTTCCCTTGCAACTGCAAGAGATGCTCCACTTGTCGCTTTACCTCCCCCCTCCACTCCATTCAAGGACCCAAGCAGTCATTCCAGGTCCGACAGAGGTTCACCTGCACCTCCTCCAACCTCATCTATTGCATCCGCTGCTCTAGATGTCAGCTGATCTATATCGGTGCGACCAAGCGGAGGCTTGGCGATCGTTTCGCCGAACACCTCCGCTCGGTCCGCATTAACCAATCCGACCTCTCGGTGGCTCAGCACTTCAACTCCCCCTCTCATTCCGTATATGACCTCTCTGTCCTGGGCCTCCTCCATGGCCAGAGTGAGCAACACCGCAAATTGGAGGAACAGCACCTCAATTCCGCTTGGGGAGTCTGCATCTTCTTGAACTGGCAGACAGGAAGCAAAGGTTAGGAGTAAACGGGTCCTTTTCAGAATGGCAGGCAGTGAGTAGTGGGGTACCGCAAGGCTCAGTGCTGGGACCCCAGCGATTTACAATATACATTAATGATTTGGACGAGGGAATTGAATGCAACATCTCCAAATCTGCAAATGACACCAAGCTGGGAGGGTATAGTTAGGTATGAGGAGGATGCTAGGAGGCTGCAGGGTGATTTGGATAGGCTGAGTGAATGGGCGGATGCATGGCAGATGCTGTATAATGTGGATAAATGTGAGGTTATTCACTTTCGTGGCAAAAACATGAGGGTAGACTATTATCTGAATGGTGGCAGTTTAGGAAAAGGGGAGATGCAACGAGACCTGGGTGTCATGGTACACCAGTCATTGAAGTAGGCATGCAGGTGCAGCAGGCAGTGAAGAAAGCAAATGGTATGTTAGCATTCATAGCAAAAGGATTCGGAGCAGGGAGGTTCTACTGCAGTTGTACAGGGTTTTGGTGAGACCACACCTGGAGTATTGCGTACAGTTTTGCTCTTCAAATTTGAGGAAAGACATTCTTGCCATAGAGGCGGTTCAGAAAAGGTTCACCAGACTGATTCCTGGGATGTCGGGGCTTTCATATGAAGAAACTGGATAGACTCGGCTTGTACTCACTGGAATTTAGAAGATTGAGGGGGGATCTTATAGAAACTTACAAAATTCTTAAGGGGTTGGACAAGCTAGATGCAGGAAGATTGTTCCCGATGTTGGGGAGTCCAGAACAAGGGGTCACAGTCTAAGGATAAGGGGGAATTCCTTTAGGACCGAGATGAGGAAAACATTCTTTACACAGAGAGTGGTCAGTCTCTGGAATTCTCTGCCACAGAAGGTTGTTGAGGCCAGTTGATTGGCTATATTCAAGAGGGAGTTAGATGTGGCTCTTGTAGCTAAAGGGATTGGGGGTATGGAGAGAAGGCAGGTACGGGATACTGAGTTGGATGATCAGCCAATAACATATTGAATGGCAGTGCAGACTCGAAGGGCCGAATGGTCTACTCCTGCACCTATTTTTCTATGTTTCTATGAACATCAAATTTTATTGCCCCAATTCGAAACATCATCTATCCATGTCCACCATAGATGAGTCACAGCTGACCCACTGAGTTACTCCAGCATTTTCCTACCATTAATGACCTGGGTATTACTATTGACCAGCAACATAAAATAATCAGGCAACAAAAGCAGATCAGAAGCTGGTGTCCTACAGTGAATGAATCACCTCAAAGCCATTCCATCAAGAATATTAGAAAACATTTCAGGTCACATTGACTAAAAAAGTAATATATTTGCCGTAGAGGGAACTACAGCAAAAAATATCTGGATTGGTTCCAGGGATTGTGAGTTTAATTTGAGGAGGGATTGAGTAGCCATGCTCTGTATTCACTAGATTATTTAGGGCTGTGGAAAATGTCTTCATGCATAGGATGTGAATCGTTGGGGTTCTACCCCCAGGAAGATAAAACTTAAGATCCATGAATCGGCGGAATGGTGGTGGAGACAATTAACAGAATTATCAGGGATTTTGATACATTAATTCCAAGATATTCAATTTGATTATTAGCTATTTTAAATGGAAATTTTTGTAATTTATTCAATTTAATTCCTGTTATAGGCATAATTTCACTTTTGTTCCAGTTAATTCTATATCCTGAGAACTCACTAAATTCATTTATCACTTCAAGTACTTTAGGGATGCTAACCTCTGGTTTTGTTATATACAATAAAACATCATCTGCATATAAAGATATTTTATTAATTGTAGTTTTAGTATTATATCCATAAATTTCTGGTTCTACTCTAATCCTTTCGGCTAATAATTCTATAGCGAGTGCAAATAGTAACGGTGATAACGGGCAACCTTGTCTACAACCCCTAGAAAGATTGAATTTTGCTGATAACATTTGGTTTGTTAGGATTCTTGCTGTTGGGCCTGAATATAAAATTCTAACCCATTTGCAAAATCCTTCTCCCAGTTCAAATTTCTGCATTATCGTAAATAAATAAGGCCATTCAACCTGGTCAAACGCCTTCTCCGCATCCAGGGATATAACTGCTAGTTCAACATCAGTCATTCTTTTCGAGTACATAATATTAAACAGACGTCTTAAGTTATAAGTAGAATAACGTTTAGGAATAAAACCTGTTTGATCATGATGTATTAATCTATTGATCACTAAACTTAACCGTTAAGATAAAATTTTTGTTAATATTTTTTTATCTGTATTTAAAAGAGCTATTGCTCTGTATGATCCTGGGTCTTCTGGATCTTTGTCTGCTTTAGGAATAAGTGTAATTGTGGATTCTTTTAAGGTTTCTGGAAGTTGTTCTTGTTCGTAGGCAACTTTGTACATAATTTGTAACCGTGGGACGATCAAATCATGAAACTTCTTATAAAATTCAACCCCCAAACCATCGGGTCCTGCAGCTTTACCATTCTTCAATGATCTAATTGATTCCTCAATATCTTTTGCTGATATTTCGGCATCTAATAATTCTCTACCTTCCCGATCTAATCCATTAATGTTACATTTCTGGAGAAACGTTTCTATTGTCTCGGGTTGATCCGTCACTTTTGATGTATATAGTTTTTGATAGTATTGTTGAAATCTATCATTAATATCTTTTGGTAAAGTTAATATATCTCCTTGTTCAGATTTGACCTTATGTATCATTTTTTCATCTTCTGTTTTTCTTAGTTGCCGAGCTAACAATTTATGCGGTTTATCCCCAAATTCAAAATGTATTTGTTTGGTCTTTTGAAAAAGTTTAATAACGTACTTTGAATGTATCTCATTTAATTTGTATTTTAATGTTACAATTTTATTATGTATAACCCTAGATGGAGACATAGCATTATCCATGTCCAACTGCCTTATTTCATTTTCCAATTTTTGTTGAATCTTTCTATTTTCCTTATTCAGATATGCCTGCGCTGAGATTGTAGCACCCTGTATAAAAGCTTTAAATGTGTCCCATAAGAGAGATGATGAAATTCCAGGTTTGTCATTGGTTTCAAAAAATAATTCAATCTGTTTAACCAGATAATCTGAGCACCTTTTATCGTTTAATATATGAGGATTAAGTCTCCATTGCGAATATCCTTTAGTTATACCCTTTAAGTTAATCTTAAATGTTAATGAAGCATGGTCCGAAATAATAATATTATGGTATTTTGAGTCATACGTAAATGGGACAAGTTTTGAATCTATTAGAAAATAATCTATCCTGGAGTATGTTCCAAATACCGGCGAGTAAAATGTGTATTCTCGGCCATTAGGATTAACATTTCTCCAAATATCTTTGACATTAGCTGATCTAATAAAAGAATTTATGAATTCGCTTGATCTAGAAATAACCTTCCTTTTGATTGAAGATCTGTCTAAATAATTATCCAAAGTGCAATTTAAGTCGCCCCCAATTATTAGATTGTTCTGTGTTACTGTAGGGATAGTATTAAATATTTTCTTAAAGAATAGTGGATTATCAAAATTTGGGCCATATATATTCATAAGTACAACCTTCTTCGAGTATAATTCACCCGTGACTATTATATATCTACCTTCTGGGTCCTCTATTATTGAACTATGTTTAAATTGAATACCTTTACGAATAAGAATGGCAACTCCTCGAGATTTATGAGTGAATGATGAATGATACACCCTAGAAATCCAATTTGCCGTTAACCTATATTGTGCCTCCTTTTTTAGATGAGTCTCTTGAAGATAGATTATGTCAGCTTATATTCTATTTAATTGCGCCAAAACCTTACCTCTTTTGATTGGTTCATTAATACCTTTTACATTCCAACTACAGAAGGTGATTCCATCACCCCCCTTTTTCTTGTTAGTGTCTTGCATTAGGATGTTATGGTGGATTATAATGAGGTAGATGTCTCAGCACATATATCCCAATTTCGCACCCTAGTTTATGATCAACTAATACTAGTAACATTATTTGACATACATATCCTCTCCAGCCTACGGTATAATTCCATTCAAAAGTAAAATAATATGATTCCACATATAATATATAAAAAAAATAATATAAAAAAGAGAAAAGAAAAAGTTAGTAATATTATTGGAAAGGTGCAGGAAAGAAAGAGTGTCTAAAGCTACATAAAGTGTTGTTAGTGTAAGCCACACTAGCGTGGCTGGGAAAAAAAAGATGTTTGTATTTCCAGTTCCGTAAATGCCTTAAGGGCAATATATTTAGGGGCGGGGTATTACATTTCCATTCTTATTAATACTTTATTGATTTAATTTGCTGTTATCGTTTTAGGTTATTTAAGGAGGTATCGCATATATTTATTAATAATGGTTAGTCCTGAACTAATACTATTATATATTAGTTTATTATTAATAATCATTGAGCTCTCCAAGTCCAATAATTTTACAAGATCATCATTCTTCCTCCTTAATGCTGGTTGTGGATCGGCATCAGGTAAGTGTTGAGTATAATTCAAGTTCGTTATTCTTCCTCCTCTTCTTCATCATCGTCTTCTCTCTGTGCTCCCTCTGCTTCTTCTTCTTCTTCCTCATCCAACTCCTTCTCGATTTTACGTGCGAACTCCAGAGCTTCGGTATGTTTAGTGAAGTGGTGCTCTTTGTTGTCGTAGCTCACTCGTAGTGTGGCAGGATACATCAGGCCATATCTCACGCCCTTTATATTCCTGAGGATGTGCCTTGTTTCAGTAAAAAGGGCTCTTCTCCTGGCAACTTCCGCAGGATAATCTGAAACATCGATCTGATATCAGCCATTAAAGCAATCAGTTCTTGTCTAAATTTAATGAGAACTCCAATGAGAGAGTTAGTAAGGTCTGGACCTTGCAGTAGTTCATCGTTAAGTGATGTTCCTTTAAACATCCTGCAGCACAGTCAAAGACCACCCTCAGTGTCCTTTGCTTTGACTGATACACCCCATGGTGCGGAATATACCAGAGCTCTCCATCACACCGATTCAGTTGATACGTTGGTACCATTTCGACATAATCATTATCAATCATATCCTGTAAGAAGGATGTATATTCCTCATGAAATTTCATATTCTTAACAAACTTACGTTTCAAATTCTGGATACGCTGTTCTGCAATATGATGATTATTCGGTAAACCAACACTTTTTTCCTTGAAAGGTAAGTCCAAACAATAATGTCCATCGATCATCTTAACTGAATAGTTCATAATATCCAAGAATTTTAGTTCTTCTCAGGACATTTCTTCAGATTCTTTGCTGATACTTTCATTGAAGTCATGATTGTATTGCTTCATCAACAGCTTTTCTAATTTACCCATAGATATTTGATTAACAGCAACAGCATGGTAGTTCACCTGGCTCCCGTTTCCTTTATTCCTTCTAAAGGAGCCATCGATAACCCATCCAAGTAGGGTTTTCGCAGCATACGGTCCATCACCTTGGCTCCTAACAATCTGTATAGGTTCCAATGCTTTCAGAGCATTTGTTCCAATAAGCAGGTCAATATCAGAATTTATTTTAGATATTTTGACATCCTTCAGGTAAGGCCATTGCTTTAAGCCATCACATCTGGGTATATTTTGACGACCAAGAAGCATGTTTCAATGTGTAAACTGGATATCTCCATACTTGTAATGTAATGACTTTCTCTTTAATTAATGGTACGAATTTGAATTTTAACCTTCTCTTCTGTAATGTCCAGCCTTCTCATCAGATTCTCTGTACAAAAGGTAGCTGAACTTCCGTGGTCCAACAATGCATATGTTTGCAACACTACATTCGTGGCTCTATTCCTCACCTGTACTGGTAAGTTAGAGAAAATGCATGCTTCTACCTCGGCCCCAATGTGAGCAGTTACTTGAGATGAGGTGACAGCATCACTAACAGTTGGCTCCTCTTCCTGCTCTTGGTCCGGCTTCGTTTTTACAGGTGAAGCACATCAGGATGATTCTGCTTACACTCGTCACAAATTATTGGGCTCTTACAATTTTTTATCATGTGCCCCTTTTTCAGACATCCATCGCAAATCCCATTTATTTTTAAGAAGTCCATCTTCTCTTCATATTTCTTGGCTTTGAATCTTCAACACCATCTTATGGTGTGACCCACTTCATCACATAATGGACAAAATCCCTTCTTCTTCATAGTTGACATACTTCTTTGGCTCCACCTGTCGTCTCCATCGGTATTATAGTGGTGGCAAAATTGCTTCTCTTAGATGCTGATTTTCCTTTAGTTTTGGTAAAGGTAGAACCTTTGTTAGTTGCAAATGGTTTGTGATCTTCAATAGTCCCATAGTGTGGCTCTAACATGTACCGTACTTCCTTTTCTAAGACATCCACCAGGTCTGGTAGCCTGGCTACTTGGTTCTTCCTATACAATATTCCGCCTGCTTCATACCTCCAGCTTTCTCGCAGTCTTCTTGGCAACTTGCTAATGATGATTCTAGCATTACTTGGAAGATTCACTTCTTCCATGTGGCTGATATTTTTCATAGAGCTGCACCAATCTCTCAGAAATATTGCATAATCACTCAATGTCTCCCCATCATCTGGGCTTAATTCCTTTCCAAGCATGGCCTTCTCTATGTATGCGTTAGCAATCCTCTGTTCATTCACAAAATGTTCTTTAAGTAATCTTCTCGCTTTTTTATAGCCATGGTTGTCTGGCTCCTTTTGACAACTTTCTACAAGTACTTTAACAATTCCACTTGTGTACTTCACCAGAAATCGTAGGCGCCCCTTTTCATCCGTAACTTTCATTTCTAATACTTCTTCTAATGTCCTTATGAAAGCTTCATACAGCAAAGGATCTCCACCATACGAAGGAATTTCTGCTGGTGGTGTGAGAGAAGTATTTTGTCGAGCTATGAATTCAATTTGACTTTTCACCAATGGCAATCACCCATCCTGAAAGCCTTGGCTTGGCTCCACCTGTTGATAAACAGACCTCTGTACCCAGGCCCCTCTAGTGCCCGTATAAGCACTTTGCTTAGGTCTAGCACCCATTTGCTGAGATTAAGTTTTACCCATCATATTCTGTTCCAATAGGTTGTCAAGGCCAAGAAATCCGGTGGACCTCGATTGTGGAATTGATCCAACTGCTAACTCGCTTCGAGCAATCTTTCGTCTTGTTCCAGAGCTCATCGTCTTCAATGATCTAGAGCTACTTGAACCCTCACTTTCCAGTATCCCCTTTTTTGTTTTGGCCAACGCCATCTTTGTGTCTAGTTCCAGTTGTTCCTTTTCGTTGCCTCAGCTCTTCTTCTTCTTGACTCATCTCTTCTTCTTTTCGTCTCATCTATTCTTTCATCTGTTCTTTTCGTCGTCTCATCTGTTCTTCTTTTCGCTTCCTCTCTTCTTTCTTTTTGTCTTCTTATCTATTATTTCCTCTGCTAAATTTAATGTTTCATCTTCATGGCATTCTCTTCTATTGACAGAGCAGCTAGATCAGCTTTAACTTCCAATCAAGCAGAAGCCCTTGATACCGAACTGGCTGTTAAACCAGATCTGTGTTCTGATCTTTGTGAAGATACATTTGAGATACTATCCCCAGGTGCAATCTCATCTTCATTATCATCTTCTCCGCACCGAGTTGCTTTGCATTTCCTTCTCTGACGCACGCTCTCTGTTCAACTTCAGTGAACCATGTATTGGCACCTTCCATGGAATCATCATAAAACCCTGTTTTTTCTGAATTCCACAATGTGTCTTTCATGTTCCTCTTGAGATAGCTCTGATTCCAGCAGTTTGTTCTGCTTTTCTTTGAGCTCATTATTAAGGCTGCATATCTGGCTTAAAATACCTTCCAAATTATCCAGGTTACCATCTGATTCCATTAATCCCTTCACACTATCCTTATCTTCTTCCACAACTTGTTTCTATTCTTCTCGGTTTCCTTCAGAACTAGAACTCGACCTTTCTCAGTGAGTTTAAGTTGTCTAATTGGTCTTTCATCGCCACCTCGAGCACCCTCAGGCATGAAACTTTCTTCTTCTTCTAGTTCCATAATTTTAAAGAGGTCTTGGCATATCGCCAAGTGTTTAAATTAAACGAAAAAAATCCTCTGCTGGTAGTCCTAATTTTGTTTTGTTAATATTTCCATCAGAACCATAACAACTGGGATTGTAGAGAACTTCTATCAAACCCCAGGTGCTTAAAGATGACACTTCTTCAAAAGTTTTATCAAAAGGTTCAAAACTATTCAAGGTCGGTCTCGTTTCTCCAGATTGGAAAAAACACCTTCTGGCTCTTCTTAAAGAAACTGTTTAATCTAAGCTTTACAGCTTCAAATTCAAAGAATAATAATCGATTTTTACTCAACAATTCCAGTGATATTGTCTTCAGATAAGTCTCGATGCTGTCGATAGACCTCAAGGCCTTCTCTGGCCGGGATCTATTATCATCAGTTCCTCAGCTGGAACCAGTCTCAGGGCAAACCTCTTCGAGATCTTAGCCAAATCTTCTGTCCCAATCTCTGGGACTTGTATTTACCTCTCTGCCGGAGGTCTCCTTTGACTTAATGTAGCGGCAGATTTTTATATCGTTCAAGAGATTACTCTTTCTAGCCGCTAAATGGACAGCATGGTTAAGGGGAATGTCTTTTATAAGCACGCAAACTCACCGTCACAGACCTTCAGAGCTTCTTCACAGATAAGTCTTCAAAAACAGTTTTTTGATTGATAAATTCTTTATTGTTGATGTAAAACAATAAGGTACATCCAAACTTCTTCCGACTTGTTACTATAATCTTCATCGAACTCCAGATTATTGCTTTAAACATTAGAAAACTCCTCGTGTCTCCGTTACACATCGCATGGTCAAAGGATAAACCTTCTCCATGCTCGTTCCAAACCAAACTGAAAGCTAAGCTTCTGCACAAGCAACTTAGCCCTGAACACGCCCTAAAATACCACATAAATCTCACCCACAATATAACGGGCAGTCTAAAATTTAAAGACACATGCCATCATTAATGACACGCAAAACAAGTCAAATGGCCACAAGACATGCTAAAAAAACAAAAAAAAGTCGAAATGACAAACCCACTGCTAGGGAGACTCCCGCGCGTGGCGCCACATGATGTTAGATTAGATTAGAATGTTTTATTGTCATTGCATGTGTCACATACGACAAGATTACTGTGTCTCTCCATTTAAAAGAACTTCAAACATTCACATACTCATACGTTTTACACTCACTCCCTCCCCAAACCCACCCATGGATTCACATTTACATAAATTAATACTGTCTCCCACCCCCCCCCCCCCCCTCCTTCCCCATAACCCGCTCCCGAGACAGAGTTCAGTTCCAAGATTGCTGATGGGTAAAAGCTGTTCTTGAGTCCGGCAGTGCCTGACTTTAACGACCTGTACCTTTTTCCTGAGGGCAGCAGTGTGAAAAGGTGGTGACAAGGATGTGTAATGTCTTTCACGATATTACAGGTCCTGCTGCGGCATCTGGAATGATAAATGTCCTCCAGAGGGGGCAGGGGGAGTCCAATGATAGCCTGGGTCGTTTTTATCACCCTCTGGAGAGCTGCTCTGTCAACTGCTGAACTGTTCCCAAACCAAGTAGTTACGCAGTAAGTCAGTATGCTTTCTACCGAACAGCGGTAGAAAGACTCCAGCAGTTTAGCAGATGGGCCTTCCTCGGTGTTCTGAGGAAGTAAAGTCTCTGTTGTGCCTTTTTTACAACTACAGCAGAGTTCACAGACCATATAAGATCCTCACTGATTTTGATCACCAGAAATTTGACACTAGGCACCCTCTCCACCTCCTCGTCCCCTATCTCCAGTGGCCTGAGCTCCACTCTATGTTGGCCTTCATTGCGAGAGGATTTGAGTTTAGGAGCAAGCAGGTCCTACTGCAGTTATGCAGGGCCCTGGTGAGACCGCACCTGGAGTATTGTGTGCAATTTTGGTTTCCTAATTTGAGGAAGGACATTATTGCTATTGAGGGAGTGCAGCGTAGGGTCACCAAGTTAATTCCCAGGATGGCAGGACTGCCATATAATGAAAGAATGGGTCAACTGGGTTTGTATTCACTGGAATTTAGATAGATGAGAGGAGATATTATAGAAACATATAACATTCTTAAAGGATTGGACAGGCTAGATGCAGGAAAAATGTTCCCGATGTTGGGGGAGTCCAGAACCAGGGGTCACGGTATAAGAATAGGGGGTAGGCCATTTAGGACTGAGATGAGGAAAAACTTTTTAACCCACGGAGTTGTTGAATCTGTGGAATTCTCTGCCACAGAAGACAGTGAATGCCAATTCACTGGATGGTTTCATTAATTCTTAGGGCTAAAGGAATCAAGGGATATGGAGAAAAAGCAGGAACTGGGTACCAACTTTAGATGATCAGCCATGATCATATTTAATGGTGGTGCTGGCTCGAAAGGCCGAATAGTCTACTCCTGCACATGTTTCTGTGAAAATGGTTGAGGTTTAGTTCAGCCAAGATTTGATTACATTGTAAAGCAGATTTGAAAGATTGAATGGGGAATTAGGGGAACAGAGAGGGGAATTAAGTGGAGAAGTAAGTAAAAATGATTCGCACAAGCCACTTGCCATCTTTTGGTCTCATAGGTCTCTAAACTTTTACAATGGAATCTGGAAAGAATGCCTTGAATCCAAAGTATAGCAAATTCTGATGAACTATCAAGTGTAATGAGATATTAAATTTAACTGCACTTTAATCTGAGATATTCTTAACAAGATTTAATGATCAAATTTTTAAGAACATTGGATACCTACTGTGCTCAGGAAGTCCCTACTGTGATAATCTTAGTGATCATAATAAAGACATGCACCCGAAGGCGGGCTCAAACCCTGGCCTCTGGCGCAGTAAGGCAGCAGCTCTACAGCTGAGCAACTGTGCCTTCCCCCTTGAGCTTCTGTGCCGTCATAGAGTCATAGAATTAAACAGCATGGCAACTTGCCCTTGCCAACGACGTCCTCCATCTACACTATGGAGCATACAGTGTATGCATACAGTGCATACTACATACAGTGCATTCAGAAAGTATTCAGACCCCTTCACTTTTTCCACATTTTGTGCCTTACAGCCTTATCCTAAAATGGATTACATTCTTTTTTTATATCGTGAATCTACACATCCCCAAAATAAAAATAAAAAAACAATTTTGGAAAGTAATTAAAAAGCAAAAACTGAAATATAACATTCAGACCCTTTGCTATGTCATTCAAACCTGAGTTAAGGTGCATCCTGGTTCCATTGATTATCCTTGAGATGTTTCTACAACTTGATTGGAGTCTACCACTGGTAAATTGAATTGATTGTACATGATTTGCAAAGGCACACACCTGTCTATATAAGGAACTGCCAGGACTCTTGATAGAGCTGGCCACCCGGCCAAACTGGGCAATTGGGGGAGAAGGGCCTTGGTCAGGGAGGTGACCAAGAACCTGATGGTCATTCTGACAGAGCTCCAGCGATCCTCTGTGGAGATGGGAAAACATTCCAGAAGGACAACTATATCTGCAGCACTCCACCAATCAGGCCTTTATGGTAGAGTGGCCAGATGGAAGCCAGTCCTCAGTAAAAGGTACATCATAGCCCGCTTGGAGTTTTGCAAAAGGCACCTAAACAAGATTCTCTGGTCTGATGAAGACAAGATTGAACTTTTTGGCCTGAATGCCAAGCGTTACGTCGGGAGAAAACAAGGCACCGCTCATCACCTGGCCAATACCATACCTACGGTGAAGCATGGTGGTGACAGCATAATGTTTTTCAGCAGCAGGAACTGATCAGGATCGAGGGAAAGATGAACTGAACAAAGTACAGAGATATCCTTGATGAAAACCTGTTCCAAAGCGTTCAGGGTCTCAGACTGAGGCGGAGGCTCACCTTCCAACAGGAAAACGATCCTAAGCACACAGACAAGACAACACAGGAGTGGCTTTGTGACAAATCTGTGAATGTCCTTGAGTGACCCAGCCAGGGCCCAGACTTGAACCCAATCAAACATCTCTGGAGGGACCTGAAAATAGCTGTGCATCAACGCTCCCCATCCAACCCGACAGAACTTGAGAGGATCTGCATAGAAGAATGGGAGACTATTACCCAAGTACAGGTATGCCAAGGTTGTAGTGTCATACCCAAGAAGACTTGAGGCTGTAATCGCCGCCAAAGGTGCCTCAACAAAGTACTAAGTAAAGGGACTGAATACTTATGTAAATGTGAGGTGTATATATATATGTGAGGTATATATATATACACACACACACATGTGAGATTTATAATTATAATTACTTTGGAAAAATTGCTGGACACGTGTTTTTGCTTTTTTATTATGGGGTATCGTGTGTAAATTGATGATTGAAAAAATGAATTTAGTCCATTTTAGAATGAGGCTGTAATGTAACAAAATGTGGAAAAAGGGAAGGGGTCTGAATACTTTCTGAATGCACTGTATGTGCACTTAGATACATAATAGACTGAGTAGGACCCGTTGGGTCCCAGTCACACGGGAGGCCTGGTCCCCCAACGCAACCCATTCCCCAACACAATATTCCACCACTCGCCCATTCCCCCAACACAATATTCCACCACTCACCCATGGCCCCTAACTTCCCCTCTAACGGTCACCATCCCCAGCTGGAGAATGCGGCCTACCCCTGCCTATTACTGTCGTGGTCTACCACTGCTGCTACCTAACGCTGTTGTGGCCTATTGCTGCACTCTCCACCGGCTTCAGGCGGGGACCGGTGGGGGGATTGAGAGAGCGTCCTGCAGCTGGGGGAGGGAGATGGCTTTAGGCAGGAGCTTTCGGAGCTGGTGGGGGAGGGGCAGGGCCGGATTTAGATGAAGAGAGGCCCTAGGCGATTCCACTTGTGACGCCCCGCCCAATCCCCCATCCCCACGACGAGAGGAAGATGGAAAAGTCCACCAGATTGACACTGATGTGCAGCCGAGCGTGGACAAAGAGATAAGGAAAGCTGCGCTTTTCGTGTCGAGTTATCGGCTTAAAACACTATTATTCTGAAATGGAGGACAAGGAAAATTACTGAAGTGTTGTTTAGAGACTACAGTGCGTTGTAACAGCATATGTAAGAAAAGCCTATGACTGTGTCAAAAATATTATACACCAGGCCTGTACGAAGCTTTTAAAAAATTGGGGGAGGCAAGGCAGGATTACAAACATTTTATGTGAAATAAGTGCACGCAGCGCATATCACAAACGTGAAGCTCAAAGACCCGCTTAAGGGCCCTGGAAGCTCTGGGGTTTTAGATGCTCTCTGGTGCATTCTGAAAATTATTTTGGAGCATTTTGCACCAAATCTATGACCAATATTTCAGAATTATTGTTGGTTGAGTCAAGAGTAATGAGTGGTTGGAATGGGATGATTGGGGTCATTGTTGTACACATTTTATTTAATCAAGAATTGAAGCTGCCCTTGTTTAAATGATCAAGTTGTACTGTAAAATGTTATGTAAAATGTTATAAAGGAGCATGCAAACACTGCACATAAAATACTGTAAGTTTTTGCAGTAAATAAAACCTTTTTTTAGAAAATGTGTTCATTTGATTGCCTGTCACTGTTCGACTGTGTTAGTGTGTGCACATTAAAAATATGATGCAAAATGAAAGTCGCAAACTATGGAATACATATTTTTCAGTATTGTTATCAAGGAGTGCAGTTCCAATTGTTTGATGTTATCCATATGGATGAGAAAATATAATTGCTCTAAAACCTACCTTAATTTTGCAATCTCACTAAAGGTAATCGCCCTTTCCCTCTCCCCCCCCTCCTCCTTCCCCCTCCCTCCGTCCACCTCTCCCTCCCTCTCCATCTCTCTCTCCCACTCCCTCTTTCTCCGTCTCAACCGCCCCTCTCCCTCCCTCCCCCTCTCTTTCTCTCCCACGTGAGGCTCCGACTCTGCGCTGCAGACACCGCAGCGCTCCCCCCCCCGGGCCCGGCGAAACGGGCACTCCAGCAACAGCAAACCACTACTTACCTGGAGTAGGCACCTAGGATCTTTGGTAGACACGAGGCATCGAGTGCAAATGGAGATCTGAACCTGCCTGGGCCCACTGCGCATTTGACAGAGACATGGAGATCTGAAACCGCCCGGGCCCACTGACGAGCGATAGCGTCATTTTGCGTCGCTTCTGCGTCACTGGCTTCCCCCAACTGCGCCGGTGCGGATGGTCGCAAATTTCCCCCCCTTCCAGTAGGCCGGAACCAGAATTTCGGGCAATTTCCGTCAAAGTGGATAGGCTGATAGCGCTCCAATTTTCTTTTCTCTGGATTTTTGTACTCTGGGGAAAAAAACACCTTGGCCTGAGGCCCCCTAGATTTTGAGGCCCTAGGCTTCAGCCTATGAAGCCTGTAGGTAAATCCGGCCCTGCCGAGGCCCCCCTAGATCTCGAGGCCCTAAGCTTAAACTTGTGAAGCTTATACGTAGATCCGGCCCTGGAGGGGGAGCACCCTGCAGTCGGAGGAGGGGGACGGTTTCAGACAGGGTCTGTCAGGGGCCGGTGGGAGGAGCGTCCTGCAGCTGGGGAGGGCGATGAAATCAGGCGGGGGCTGTCAGGGACCGTTGGAGGTGGGGAGGGTGAGCGACCTGCAGCTGGGAGAAGGGCATCCTGCTGGATGGGGATGACTTCAGACAAGGGCTGTCTGGGGCCGGAGGGAGGGAGGGGAGTGTCCTACAGCTGGGAGAGGAACGGTTTCAGACGGGCGCTGTCGGGGCCGGTGGCGGTGGGGGTGGCAGCATCTTGCAGCAGGGTGAGGGGGATGGCTTCAGGCTGGGCTTGTTGGGGCTGGTGGGGGGCGTTAGCGTCCAGCAGCTGGTGCACGGGGATGGCTTCAGGCAGGGCTGTCGGGGCCCGGTGGGGGCGGGGAGAGGGAGTGCTGCTGTGTCCTACCGCCGCCGTGGTCAAATGCTACCGCTGCCGTGGCCTACCGCTACTCTGGCCTTCTGCTGCCATGGCCTGACATTGCCACTCCCCGATGGAAGGGCCAGCGGGAGCGTCCTGTAGTCAGGGATGCGGACGGCTTCGGGTGTAGCATGTGGGGGGGGGGGGGGGGGGCATCCTGTAGCCGGGGAGAGGGATGGATTCAGGATGGGGCAGATGGGGGGAGAGCATCCTGCAGCTGGGGAATGGGGACGGCTTCAGGTGGCGGCCAGAGTGGGGGTGCTTTCAGGTGTGCTAATACAGGTGTTGTGGGCCAAAGGGACTGATTTCCGGAGAGCTAATATGGATATTGTGTGCCGAATAGACTTTTCTTGGGCTTGTCCTGCAGCTGGGGACTGGGAGGGGGACTGCTTCAGGTGGGGGCCAACAGGACCATTCTGTAGCTGGAGCAGGGGGACGGCCTCAGGCAGCAACCAGTGGGGGGGGGGGAACGCTGCCGTGCCCTGCCACTGGGGGGGTGTGCGAGGGGAGGGGGGGTGTGTGAGGGGAGGGGGGGAAGGGGGAGGGGTGTGCCCCGCAAGCGCCCAGCTCCCTCAATCACCCCTGGATCTCAAGGTTGCAGCAGTCAACCTAGCAGCCGGCCAGGCTCTGGGTCACTCCACACTCCGGGCTCCCCGACTCAGGGCCGCCTCTGGGCTGACGGATTTGGGGCGGCTTGGGTGGCGACAGCTTTGTTACACACGGACTCAGCCCAGCCTCTGGTCCGGTGATTGCTCCGGTGAATGACAGCGAGTGCCGGAAGGCGCGTTGCCGCCCTCGGCGACTGACAGGCAAGAAGACCAATCTGCTGATCTTACGATTTTTAAACCTTCTTAACATTTGGAATATTCCACCGATCAGAACAAAATTTGGTGTGCTTGGAGCACAGGGGAATTGTGAGTAAGGTGGCGAAAAATCGTAGCGCTATCGGGTACTGTTTTTGTGCAAATTTAAAAGCAACGCAAACCGGAAGAGGCCAAGATGACAGCTTTAGTTAAGTACTAGACTAAGTTGGGTCCAAGTCACACAGGAGGGCTGGTCCCCCAATTCACCCCATTCACCAATGCAATGGCAGGAGGGTTATATGGTTATATATGGTTATATAGGCAGGTGGGACTAAGGGAAAAAAGTTGTTCGGCACGGACTTGAAGGGCCGAGATGGCCTGTTTCCGTGCTGTAATTGTTATATGGTTTTGTTATATGGTTATAGGAGGGACGGCTTACGGCGGGGAGCGTCCTGCAACCAGAGGAGGATGGCTTCAGGTGAGGCCTGTCAGGGGCTACTGGAGGGGTGGGGGGGGTTGGGTAGGGGTGTGTGGAGGAGAGGGCATGTGGAGGAGGGGGTACAGTGTGGGGGGTAGGTGGAGGGGGGCTGGGGGGAGGGAGATGTGTGCGGGAGGGAGGTGTGTGTGGGGAGGGGAGTGGGGGGGGGTGTGTGCTGGAGGGGGGGTGTGTGGGCAAGAGGTGGTTTGTGGGGGTAGGAGGGTTGGGGAGTTGTAGGGGTGGGGGTGTATGTGGGAAGGGGTGCATGTGGGAGGGGTGTGGGTGGGAGGGGGAGTGGGGTGCGGAAGATGCGGTGTGGGAGGGGATGTGTGGGGGAGGGGGGTATGGGGAGGGGGGTGTGTGGGAGAGGGTGTGTTTGTGGGGGAGGTGGTTTGTGGGGGTGGGAGGGTTGTGGGGGTAGGGGAGGGAGTATATGTGGGAGGGGAGGTGTAGTGTAGGGGAGGGGGAGTAGGGAACGGGGGGGGTAGGGGAGATGGGGTAGGGGAGGGGGGTGTGGGCTCACCGGTTCCCGGCCACCGCTCCGACCGCACTTACCGGCTCCAGGACTCGCTCGGTGGCTTCACAGCCCCCGCCCGCGAACACAGCCAGCCCACGCCTGTGGGACACAGACCACACTCTGCTCCTTCAGCTTTATTCTAGGTGCCAGTGATTGATAGCGGGTGTTGGTAGGGGCGTCGCCATCCTGGCGAATAACAGACCAATAGGTATTGTAATATTTAACTGATCGGAACAAAACTTGGTGCAGTGCTCTTAGAGCAGAGGAGAACCGTGAGTGAGGTGGAGAAAAAAATCCAAGCGATATAGTTTTTCAAATTAGTTTTGCCCTAATTTAAAAACAACGCAAACCGGAAGAGGACAAGATGAGTGTTTTAGGGGAAGAGAGAGACAGAGACAGAGAGAGAGACAGCGAGAGAAAGAGAGACAGCGAGAGACAGAAAGAGAAAGAGAGACAGCGAGAGACAGAGAGACAGTGAGAGACAGAGATGGAGAGAGAGATAGAGAGGGAGAGAGAGGGTGAGAGAGAGATAGAGCGAGAGAGATAGAGAGCGAGAGAGATCGAGAGAGATCTCACAGACAGAATACAAGTGCGTAGTAGTACATTAAGATAGTACATAAAGTACCCTGTTTGGCATGATTTTCACCACTATTCTAAAACCCCTGTCTCACGGTGCGAGTTGACCCACGAGTGACCCCAAGTTTTCACTCGCGGTAATCACGTACAATCAATGTAGCGGGAACGTCGGAACTCGCGCGAGCAACTTAGCGACTCATGGCGCTAACGGCAGGTACCCATGAGACTTGTTAACTCGTGAAACAATTCAAACATGTTTGATGTTTTCCACGAGTCAAATTTACTGTTCAAGTTAAAAATGGAAACATTTAAACTCGTTGTAACAACGCAGTGGCCCGTGCGTTTACCTTAGTGACTCGTGAGTCTACCGTGGGCACTCTTTAAATTATTTCAGTGCCATTCACCCTAGAGTCTTAATCACAAAATTTAATTCACCCTTGACTAAATTTTCTTTGTTTTTTTTGTAATTTTCGTCTTATTTTCCCTTGTGTACAATTTTATATATAACTAGACCAAGTGCAGACCCGTTGGGTCTGTTCCCCCAACGTGCGGTTGCAGGGGAGGGAGGGCGGGGCAGCATGTCCCTGAGGGTGGGTGAGGGGGGTAGAGAGGGGTGGGTAGAGAGGAGAGGGGTTATGGGGAAGGTGAGAGGAGAGGGGTTATGGGGAAGAGGGGAGGAAAAGGAGGTGGAGGGGAGAGGAGGGGGGGAGAAAGAGGGGTAGGGGAGAGGTGGAGAGAGAGTGGAGGGGGAGAGGTGCGGAGTGAGAGGGGGTGAGAGAGGAGGGGAGAGAGAGAGAAAGGAGAGGGGGAGAGGTGGGGAGGGAGAGGGGAAGAGTGGGGAGTGAGGGGAAGAGGGGTAGCAGGGAGTGGTGCAAGAGGGAGGGGAAGGGGGTGGGGGGGAGATGAGGATGAAGAGGGTGGGGGAGAGAGGGGGTGGGAGTGGTGAGGAGAGAGGGAGATGGAGAAGGGGAGAGGGGGGTGGGGGAAGGTGTGAGAGGGTTCAGGGAGGGGTTGAGAGAGGGGTGGGAGGGGAAGGGGAGAGAGGGGGGAGAGTGTGGAGGGAGGGAGGGGGAAGAATGAGGAGGGAGGGGGAAGAGTGGGGAGGGGTAGGGAAGGGAGGGGGGAGAGAGGGGTGGGGGAGGGAGGGGGAAAGGTGGGGAATGAGGGAGAGAGAAGTGGAAGTGGGGAGGGAGGGTGAGAGGTGTAGGGGAGAGTGGTGGAAGTGGGAGAGAGGGAGGGGGAAGGGGGAGTGGTGGAAGAGGGAGAGAGTAGGGGAAAGGGGTGGGGGAGATAGGGAGGGAGGGGTGAGAGAGGGTGGGGGAGAGCGAGAGGTGGGGTGGGAGAGGGGTGGGGGAAGGGAGAGAGAAGTGGAAGAGTGAGGACGGAGGGGGAGAGGGGTAGGGGAAGTGGTACTGTGTCCCCCAGTCACATGTGTGGGGGATATTAGATGGTACAGTGTCCCCCTAGTCACATGTGTGGGGATGAGGTACAGTGTCCCCCTAGTCACATGTGTGGGGGAAGTTGTGTAATGTCCCTCTAGTCACATGTGTGGGGGAAGTGGTACAGAGTCCCCCTAGTCACATGTGTGGGGGAAGTGGTACAGTGTCCCCCTAGTCACATGTGTGGGGGAAGTGGTACAGTGTCCCCCTAGTCACAAGTGTGGGGGATATTAGGTGGTACAGTGTCTCCCTAGTCACATGTGTGGGGGATGTGGTACAGAGTCCCCCTAGTCACATGTGTGGGGGATATTAGGTGGTACAGTGTCCCCCTAGTCACATGTGTGGGGAAGTGGTACACGTCCCCCTAGTCACATGTGTGGGGGATGAGGTACAGTGTCCCCCTAGTCACGTGTGGGGGAAGCGGTACAGTGTCCCCCTAGTCACATGTGTGGGGGAAGTGGTGCAGTGTCCCCCTAGTCACATGTGCGGGGGGGGGTGGGGCAGCATGTCCCTGAGGGTGGGTGAGGGGGTTAGAGAGGGGTGGGGTAAGGGGAAGGGGAGGGGAGAGGGGAAGGTGAGAGGAGCGGGGTTATGGAGAAGAGGGGAGGAAAGGGAGGTGGAGGGGAGAGGAGAGGGGGAGAAACAGGGGTAGGGGAAAGGTGGAGAGAGAGTGGAGGGGGAGGGAGAGAGAGTGAAAGGAGAGGAAGAGAGGTGTGGAGAGAGAGGGGGTGAGAGAGGAGGGGGAGAGAGAGGGAAAGGAGAGAGGGAGAGGTGGGGAGGGGAAGGAGAGGGAAAGAGTGGTGAGTGAGGGGAAGAGGGGTAGCAGGGAGTGGTGCAAGAGCGATGGGAAAGGGGTGGGGGGGAGATTAGGATGAAGAGGGGTGGGAGAGGGAGATGGAGAGGGGGAGAGAGAGGAGGAGAGGGGGGTGGTGGAATGTGTGAGAGGGTACAGGGAGGGGTGGGAGGGGAAGGGGAGAGAGGGGGAAGAGTGTGGAGGGAGGGGGGGGGGAGGGGAGAGAGAGGGAAGAGTGTGCAGGGAGGGGGAGATTGGTAGGGGGAGGGGAGAGAGGGGGAAGAGTGTGGAGGGAGGGGGGGAGGGGAGAGAGAGGGAAGATTGTGCAGGGAGGGGGAGATTGGTAGGGGGAGGGGAAGAGTGAGGAGGGAGGGGGAAAGCTCAGAGAGGGGGAAGAGTGGGGGGGAGGGAAGGGAGGGGGGAGAGGGGTGGGGGAGGGAGATGGGGAAAGGTGGGGGATGGGGGATAGAGGAGTAGAAATGGGGAGGGAGGGCGGGTGGTGGAAGTGGGAGAGAGAGAGGGGGAAGGTGGAGTGGTGGAAGAGGGATAGAATAGAGAATTTTTTTTAATGGATTTTTAATGGGGTTTTTTAAAGCATTTAAAAAAAATTATTTGTCTAATGTAAAGTATAGATACGCAATGAAAACGAGAAAATGAACTAAAATTAACACTTGTCTAAAGATAACATTTGATAAACACGGCTGTGGAAATCGGCAAAGAAAAAAGCAATCTCTTCAAAGTGGAGTAATGGTGTCCTTTGAATAAAGAGAGAATATTAAAAAAACGGGAAAATGTGTGTTAATTTGGCAGAGCAAATAACGGAGAACTTAATAAAAATAATTATTCATATATAAATAAATATTGAAAACATCGTCTACTTTTACCTTTTGAAAAAAGTGTAAATCGTTAATAAGATTTTCAAAACAAAAGTGTCAAATGAAAAATGAAATAACGGCAGATATCCAGCGTTTAGATCGATCGCTGTCGAGAAACAAAGTCCGAATGACGTTGGGGAAGAATGTTCTTGAAAAGGTTTCCAAGGCAACGCGAGCTGGCAATGTCCCCCCAGTCACATGTCTACACAGGCTGCGGGGGGAGGGGCCAGGGCTGGGACCAAGGCAGATGTAAATGAGATCCATTCCGATTGGCCATTTGCGAGGGATGGCATTGTGACATCACACAATGGAACATGCTGAAACATCAGGCGGGGGAGGGGGGGCTGGGGCAGATGTAAATGAGATCCATTCCGATTGGCCATCTGTGAGCCTTGGGCATTGTGACATGACACGATGGAATGTTTACCAACATTCTATGGGTGAGAGCAGTTTGATTTTCGAAAAGGGGGGGGGGGACGACGGATTTTATTAAAAATGGTGTACGTAATGACGTCCAAACAAGACGGGGAGCGCTGTCGGGAAAGCGCGAGCGTAACGTCCGGGCCAGTAGCAAAAACGGCGGCGTCCGAGGGTCCGGTTTTGGCGGAGCGCGACATCAAAGGGCGGAGACGCGGCAGACGGTTGTGGGCAGCCGGGCACACAGTTTTAATATATATAAATATATATATATATATGATATGATATATGATATGATGTATTTTTGTCACATGA
Source organism: Raja brachyura (assembly GCA_963514005.1). The sequence continues at coordinate 41,966,258 of OY740798.1, read as the reverse complement.
GCAAAATACATGAATGAACTCATGTGTGTTTATTTTATTCAGCTTTTTTAACATCCTAAAAATATGTTAAAAAAACTAGGAGTAAAAAAAAAGTTTAATTACCACTGGAGTTGGAAAATCATTCTATTAGAATGATAAAAAAAAACATTCCAACGTCTAAACACTGGGCTTCAGCCCTATCCTACCCTTTTGGGCTTTGATTACTGCTAATTTTCTTGGAAAATTAGCTATAAAAACAACGGAGTGTGTGATTTAATATATTTTTCTCCAACCAATATAACTTTCTATAACCCTCCTCGAAAGCTCACAAAACCACCAAATATCAACTTTGGTAGCTACCTTTCTACACAAAATAAAGTTACAGTTCAACAGTTGCATGTGACGATCCTCCAGTGTTGCCATTTATAAATGTATGATCACACTAGCTCATCTGGTCTTCCCTAAACGGTTATAATACAGTAAATTTGGGAAATATCCTGTTACTTTGAAATTAGAAAACCATAGGTATAGATAAAAAAACATATCAAAGTTCCAGCTCCACTGCCATTAAAACCAATGAGCTTACTAACCACTTTAATGGCAATGTATTTTTTTAAGTATAGAAAACAAAATCTGGATAAATTATGTCATTCACCCTTCACCCACCACTCTAGTTTCATTCACTCCATAAAATAATTTAATTCGCGCTTGGGTGAACCATTCACCAGTTTAAGAAGCACTGATATAGCGCATTGCATCCGAAAAGTGAAATCAGACTTCAGGAAGGGTGTCCAAACAGCAACGGGCCGTGCATCACTGCATTCTGAGATGAATCAATGAACGTTGGATTTTCCTTATGCCAGATTTACAACCAATAGCGATTAGAAGATCACAAGTTACTTGATTTACAGCCTGTAAACGATCACAACCATCGCCCGGTCACAGCCCACGTTGATCAGTCCGAACTAACACAGTGTGTGTGTGTGTGTGTGTGTGTGTGTGTGTGTGTGTGTGTGTGTGTGTGTGTGTGTGTGTGTGTGTGTGTGTGTGTGTGTGTGTGTGTGTGTGTGTGTGTGTGTGTGTGTGTGTGTGTGTGTGCCGCGGTTTACATTCGCATTGCCCTCGAGATTCCTTTGTGGCGGAGAGCGCTGACCGGTAACCCTGGGTCTTGCGGTCCGGCCAAGAGGAGGTGATGTGGACACGGTTTCAGTTATAGTTCTCGAGGAACATTGCTTCCGATCGATGTCTCTTATGCACTCCTCAGAAGAACTGGGTGCGCTCTTCACCATTATGGCTCTCAGCCTACAGGTTTCTGATCTGAACAACTAACGTGGAGGGGACCCGATGTGAATGTTACCACTCCAAGATGGTGAGGTTGGGCTCTGACAGAGAGAGAGCGAGAGAGCGAGAGAGAGAGAGAGAGAGAGAGAGAGAGAGAGAGAGGTCGTGTTTTCTTCTCAGCTCTGCAGTTGAGAAGGATTGGAGCAGCCTTTCCAGGATTTTGCCGTTGGAGAGGGCACAGACCCAGGGGGGCTTCATAGTTCAACTTATTGTTGGGCTGTTGAAGCTTTTCTCTGGTCTGGGGAGCCTCCATCTGTGTGAAGATTCCTGAGTTTCTCCACATTGTCGAGGGTGCGGTTGGCGTTGGCGGATTGCCAAGAGTGCCTGTGATCTCAGTGGGTTGAAGTTGTGCGGTGTCTTTGTCGTTTTTGGCACCGCTTCTCTGCCCTAAAGTCATTTTGCTCAGTGCGGCTGCCTGGCTTAATGTGAAGAAGGTACTTTTGCGTCCAGCGCGACTGGGATCGAGTTTCCCGTAAGCTGCTCTTGGCTGTGGACGAACCTCGGGACTTTCCTGCTTCAGCTGGAGGTTTCTGTTTTCTGCTGCCTGTCTTTGACTGTGACTGTCTCTGGGACTTAACTTGGAGCTGTGCTGCTGAGGGGCTTGGAGCTGGTTTGTGCCTCTGTGAGGATGGCGATGGAAGGGGCGCGGCCGAAGGTCCGGACCTACGCAGCGACGGCATCAGTGGCGGGTGCGAGGCCATCTGAGCTTGAGCCTCATGTTGACTTGGATGGGGACAGTTTTGGTATTTCTGTTCAAACTGGGCCTATGATGTCGAGGGGGGTAATTACGAAGGCCATGAATGAACTTCTTGGGAGGGGGGCTATTGTCTCTTCTGAGCTCGAAAGGGGAAAGGTGGAGATGATACTTAAGACCCGGGAGTGTGTGGCCCGAGCGTTGGAGGAGGGGATCTCAGTGGGGGGGGTCCACGTACAGGTGGATCCGTGGGTATCCAGGGTGAGACCGGTTCTCCTGCGGAGCTGCCCCACTTATTTTTCGGATGCAGTGCTTATTCCACACCTGTCCAAGTTCGGGGAGGTGCGGTCTAAATGTTTTCGTCTCTTGCATCCCGGGGGGGACCCGGAGGAAAAAGGGGTCTTTAGTTTCAAGAGGAGGGTGTTCATGAAGGTGGGTGAGGGGGATGGTGCCGAGGGGAGTTTTGAGGTGGTGCATAAGGGTGTACCCAGAACCGTGCGTTGGAGTTGGGGCAAGGCACGGTGTCATGCGTGCGGCGAATTTGGACATCTCCGTAGGGAGTGTCTTTTTCGCGGGGGCACTGCTAGAGGTTCTAGTGCAGTGGCCCAGGAAAGCACTGCTGGCCCATCTGGGGTGGCTTGTCAAACCTCAGCGGCGCGGGGTGGTACTGCTGACCCGGCTGAGGTTGCCAGTTCTGCCTTGGTGACCCGGGGCGGCAGTGCTAAGCCTTCTGGGTCCAGAGGTTCCGCTTTGGGGACCCTGGGCAGTGAGAGCCCAAGCCCCCCACGTCCCCTACGTCTTGCGCCTGTGGCGGTGGATGGTGGTGGGGCGCAGGAGGAGGGGAGTGTTGAGGGGGGGTTTTGGGAGAAGCAGGGGAAGCACAATAAGAAGAAGGAGAGGGATAGGGCCGCCCGAGCGAAGAAAGTGCAATCGGGTGAGTTTAGCTCCAGTGTGGTGCAGACTGCACCTGCTGGGGCCCAGGGGGGAAAAAAATTTGAGGCGAAGCTTATTGTTGAGGTGCGAGAATTCTTAAAAATAAGTCGTGCTCCCAAAACATTATGGTTTGCCGCTACAAGGCGGTGGGAGGATTGTCTAGATGTGCAGGAGAGTCTCGAGGCTATCCTTAGTAACAAGGATAGTGGTCTTTCTGACTCGGATTTGGGGCAGTTTTGGGGTTTGTTGAAGGTCCTCAGAAAAGGACCTCCTGTGACTACAGGGAGTGTGAGGGTCACAATCTAATGTGTCTACACATTCACAGTAGCTACATTAAATTTAAATGGGAGTAGAGCTAGTTTTCGAAGATTTCAGCTCTTATCAGCCCTAAGGGAGGGGAGATTTGCAGTTTGTTATCTGCAAGAGACACATACCGTTGCTAGTGATGAACCTACCTGGCAACTGGAGTGGGAAGGGAGGGTTTATATGAGCCATCTCAGCTCAAATTCGAGTGGGGTGGCTTTTCTGTTGGCCCCAAATTTTCTGCCAAGCATTTTAAAAGTGCAGGAAGTGGTGCCAGGACGTTTGCTCCATCTGGCCGTGAGCCTGGATGGCATGCCGTTGCATTTCATTAACGTGTATGCCCCTAGCTCCGGCACGATGCAGGCCGGCCTGCTTCAGGAGGTGAATGCTCTGTTGGGCACTATTGATAGGGGAGAGTGTGTCTTCCTTGGTGGGGACTTTAATTGCACACTTGAGGTGCGGGACCGTTCTGGTACTCAGTGTGCGCCTGCTGTAGCGAAGAAGCTGAGAGGCTTGATTGACTCCTTTGAGTTGGTTGATGTTTGGAGGGACCTTCGCCCTGATTCCACTGCTTTTTCGCGGAGGTCTGAGGGCGGTGGTTCCCGCATTGATCGGTTTTATATTTCCCGAGCGTTTGTTTCCCGTGTCTCAGCGGCCTCAATGCGGCTGGTGCCGTGCTCGGACCATTGTCTGGTGCGTGTGGATTTCAATCCAGCGTGCGCTCGGGCTGGGTCCGCGTACTGGCACTTTAACAACAGGCTGCTGGAGGATCGGTGTTTCCGGGAGTCATTCACTCGGTTTTGGGTGAAGTGGAGAGAGAGGCAGAGGTGCTTCTCTTCCCTTAGGCAGTGGTGGGATGTGGGTAAAGCTCACATCCGTCTCTTTTGTAGGGAATATACATGGGGGTCGACTGGGAGGCGGGACTCAGCGGTCGAGAAGCTGGAGAGGGAGATACAGGACGCTGAGTCTCGCCTGGGTCAGTTTGGTGAAGACTCCAGCGAATGGGGAGAGTTTCAGAGGAAGAAGGAGGTTTTGAGGAGTCTGCTGCTTGAGCGATCTCGAGGCGCTTATGTGAGGTCTCGGGTCCAGATGCTGCACGAGCTGGACCGAGCGTCGCCTTTCTTTTTCTCTTTGGAGAAGGGGCGGGGAGCTCGAAAACAGCTCGTGGAGTTGCTTGCAGATGACGGCTCCTCTGTCACTGATCCAGAGAGGATTAATGCCTTGGTTAGGTCCTTTTATGGGTCCCTGTTCTCTGCGGAAGGATTCAGTGTGGAGGCTCAGCAAGATCTGTGGGAGGGTCTACCGACCGTAGATAGGGGGGAGGCTGATCTTCTTGATGGCCCCTTATCTTTGGAGGAGTTGACTCGCGCCTTGATTCAGCTCAGGAGGGGTAAGTCCCCCGGGCTGGATGGGTTGACGGTGGAGTTTGTTAGAGCATTCTGGGACATCCTAGGGGGTGACTATATGTTGGTTCTGGGGGAGAGCCTGGCGACTGGAGTGATGCCTCTCTCGTGGCGTAGGACGGTTGTTGTCTTGCTGCCTAAGAAGGGCGAACTCCGTTTGTTGAAGAACTGGCGTCCAGTCTCTCTCCTTTGCACAGAATATAAAATTTTTGCACGGGCAATGGCAAATCGCCTGGGCTCCGTGCTGCATCAAGTGATTCATCCTGATCAATCTTATACAGTCCCTGGCCGGTCCATCCAGGATAACATCCACCTGGTTAGGGACCTGATTCATTTAGTCCAGGGTACTGGTGAGTCAGCTGCTTTTCTGTCTCTTGATCAGGAGAAGGCTTTTGATAGGGTAGAGCATGAATACCTATTTGGGACGTTGCAAGCGTTTGGGTTTGGACCACACTTCGTGGCCCGGGTCCGGCTTTTGTACGCTGCTGCGGAGTGTCTTGTAAAGGTTAATGGCGCGGTGCTATCTCCTTTTCATTTTGGGAGGGGGGTCCGCCAGGGGTGCCCTATGTCGGGCCAGTTGTATTCGGTCTGTGTGGAGCCGTTCCTGTGTCTTCTTCGGAGGAGGTTGACAGGCCTGGCCCTACCTGGGCCGCGGGTTGAGGTGATTCTATCGGCGTATGCCGATGACGTACTTCTTATGTTCACTGATCCTGGTGACCTGCGGAGGATGCGTGACTGCCAGGAGATATTCTCGGCTGCATCTTCTGCTAGGATTAACTGGAGTAAGTGCTCTGGACTTTTGGTGGGTCAGTGGCGGGTAGACTCCCTGCCGGAGGAGATGGCATTGTATGCGTGGAGTACCACGCACCTCCTCTATCTGGGGGTGTACCTGAGTCCCACTGAGGATGTTTGGCCGGCAAACTGGCAAGAGTTGGAGACGAAGGTGGTTGCTCGGCTGGGGCGCTGGTCAGGCCTGCTTGGAGTTCTCTCCTTTCGGGGGAGGGTGCTGGTCATAAACCAGCTGGTGGCCTCTATGTTATGGTACCGGCTGGCTACTCTTGTCCCGCCCTCTATATTTGTAACTGCTATACAGAAGAAGCTGGTGGATTTCTTTTGGGGAAATAGGAAGCATTGGATTTCCGCGGCGGTCCTGAGTCTTCCGTTAGAGGAGGGCGGCCAGTCCTTGGTGTGCGTGCGCACCCAGGTGGCGGCTCTCCGTCTCAGGACTCTGCGGAGATACATGTATGTAGAGAACCCTCCCAGATGGCACGCTCTGGCCACGTATTTATTTCGTCAGGGTCGTTGCCTAAGGGGGGTCTCGCGGCTCCCGGTGGCGGGTGTCAGTCGACCCGCTCTAAGGGGCTTGCCTGTTTTCTATAGGGATGTGTTAAGAGTGAGGAATTTGGTGGTGTTCAGCCAGAGTGTTGTTCCACGAGGAGAGGGGGATGTTGTGGCTGCGGGTGTGGCTGGTCCTCATCCTGTCATGGTGGTTGTCGAGGAGAGGCGCGAGCCTAGAGTGGTTCAGATAGAGCTTACCCCTGCTCCGTCAGATCTGCTCATCGGGCCTAGGCTTTGGGATATTTCTCGGACTCCGGCTCCGCATAATCTGAGCTGCCTTTCTGAGATGACCAGCATGCCATTTTGTGATGCAAGGAGACGCGCACTGTACAGGATGCTCCTGCACATTCTGAACCACCGTGCCTTCGTCTCCCGTCCTGACTCACCATGGAGGACGGTGTTACCATCCGAAGGCGGCGGGGGGCCCCAGTGGGGGTCCTTCTATAAGGGAGTTGTACCCCTTTATATTGGGGACCTGGGGTGGAGAGTGCTGCATGGAGCGGTGGTTTGTAATAAACTTTTGAGTCGGTTCACGGGCTCGTCTGCCGCATGTATTTTCTGCGGAGAGGAGGAGACCGTATTCCATGTGTATATGGAGTGTGTGAGGTTACTGCCCCTGTACCAATATCTGAAGGGGCTGTTCCTCAAGTTCTGGCTGCATTTTAGCCCCACAATCCTGGTGTTTGGACACAAGGCGGGGAGTGGGGAGAGCCGAGTGTGGGGGGGGGACTTACCTGTCGGTTTGCTCCTTGGCCTGGCCAAGATGGCCATTCGTGGGTCCAGGCAGCGGGCTGTCGACAGTCAGGCGAGAGTCGGCTGCCTGCCCCTCTTTCGGGCCTACGTCCGTGCACGTGTGTCCCTGGAGAGGGAACACGCGGTGTTCACGGGGACTCTGGAGGCCTTCCGTCAGCGCTGGTCGCCGCGTGGGGTTGAGGCGATTATAAATGAATGTACTGCTGTACTACAATGATCTGTTCATTATAGTGTGATTTTTGATTGTGTTTTGATGTGTTGTATTTTATGATTTGTGTTGAATAAAGTTTTTGAAATGAAAAAAAAAAAAAAAAAAAAAAAAGAGCAGCAAAGTTATATACAACGGGCTTGTACGCGGTGGCAAGAGAGGTTTCCTTTGTTCTCGTCCAGGGCTTGAGAGAGATCGGAGAGAATTAACCCTCCCTCGCACACCACTCCTAACCCAAGAGCCTTGTCACCCCAGACAGATTAATGGCACCAAAGCAGCTCAGGAGGTGAACCCTGAGCTCCGTCTCCCAACGAACTGATGTGAAAGAACAGTTATTAAAACATGCCTTCATTCACGGTTGGCTCAAGAGTAATGGGAGAGGAACTTGATAACTCGGGAGAGGAACTTGGAACATCGCAGAAATTACATACCCGTGGGACCTCGGTTAAACACTTGATCATAAACTTGAAATCTCGTACACAACCACGAGTCTGTTTTTTTTCTTTCACTTGGGGTCACTCATGGGTGGACGCGCACCGTGAGACAGGCCCTTAAGTGCAGGGATCTGACCATGAAGGTCTGTGGTCCCAGCGGCATTGCAGGGTCTGGCCAGGCGTGGCCATGGTGTAGGCCACATCTGGTCCATGTGCTCAGCCTCTTGGCTGGCGGCCAGTCCAGCTGAGCTCCAGGCTGTTGCGGGGCCTCCAGCTGCCCACTCCCCCGTCAAGGCACTGCGTTCCCTCCTGCAGCCAGTCTGCTTACTGGCCCTCCAGGTGGGTTACCATGGGTCCTCAATCCACTGTGGGTGAGTCGGGCCTCTTGGGGGGGGTTCTGGTCTGCGGCATGGGTCCTCCGTCAGTGGCAGGTGAGTACTCGGTTAGCGGCGGGTGGGGTGGACTGGCCTTACTGGGTGGTTTGCGGGTCCACTGTTACGGCAGGTGAGTTGGGCCAACCAGGCGAGTCCCTGGCCTCTAGCCGCGAGCTGGACCTTCGGCAGGTCCTCTGTCTATGGGCCGCGGTGTTCCCCAGGATACTCCCGCCGTGTCGGCTCGTCTCTCCACGCTCTGCTACTGGCCGGGCCCGATCCTGGTCTTCGCTGCCTATGTTTGGCCCATATCCCTCTAAACTGTTCCTGTCCAAGTGCCTGTCCAAATGTCTTTAAATGTTGCTATAGCACGTGTCTAGTACCTTCTCTGTAGACCACCACGATATGAAAATTATGTCCCTCGGGTTCGTATTAAATCTTTCCAGGCTCACCCTGAACATGTCACCTGGTTCTTGATTCCTCCACTCTGAACAAAAGTCTCTGTGCACTTACCTTACCTACTCCCCTCATGTACCTACTCCCCTCATGATCTTATAAAACTCTATAAGATCACCCCCACATCCTCCTGCTCTTCGGGAATAAAGTCCCAGCCTGCCAAACCTCTCCTTATAGCCCAGGCCCTCAAGTCCTGGCAACATCCTCGTAAATCTTCTCTACAGTCTGTGCAGTGAATGAGTTAACAAAGTCATGACAAATACCTACATTTTTAAACGTACCCTGATTTTACTGCAACAGAAATATATGCTTGTTCATTACGTCGCTTGTAGTAAAATTTCACGCATGATAAAGAACTGATCTCACCCAGCGCATTTTGAATTGTCGTTTTATCGCTTTCATCTACAATAAAAACACGAATACACAATTATTATAATGCATATTTATAGATTAATCAAGTTTATTAGTCATATACTTCATAATTTACAAAAATGAATCTGATGAAACTACAAATGTAGAATTAAGAAACCCAATATAATAAACACTGAGAAATATGTAAAAATATTCAGAAAAGTAAATCTGATTTTAGTAATGATTAGGTCCATCAAGGAATTCTACTTGATTTAAAATCAACGTAGAAGCACTCCTTGCTCTTGATTCACCCTGCACATATTTTCAACGTGAGTCTGCTGCATAAATACAGGATAAAATGGCTAATTTGCCAAGCTTATACACGACTCCGTATCCTAGAACTCCTTATCTAAAGCAGTTTAGAAAAGTAGCTGGGGGTTACACAAAAAGCTGGAGAAACTCAGCGGGTGCAGCAGCATCTAAGGAGCGAAGGAGATAGGCGACGTTTCGGGTCGAGACCCTTCTTCAGCTCACCAGTTTCACAAGAACAATTGGGAATAGCTCAGAAATGCAGGCTGAACAATAGATGCTCACACTAAATAAATGAAAGCATCTTTGTTTATTACCTTAGCAAAGATAAAACAAGTCAATCGCTGAAGTGTAACACAATAGCGAGATAAGGGCCTGTCCTGCAAGCATGCAACTCCATGCGATGAGCGCGACCTAACGTGGTTAATTAACCATTTAAAGCAAGAAATGTATTATTTCTGCAATCACAAATGCAAGAAATTTATGTTTTAAGGAGGAAGCTTGCCTCCAAGCTAATGACCTAGAGCTATAGAGATTGTGGACATAGGAACTACAGATGATGGTTACCAAAACAAAGACATAAAGTACCAGAGTAACTCAGTAGGTCAGGCAGCATCTCTGGAGAACATGCACATGTGACATTTTGAGTCAGGATCCTTCTTCAGACTGATTGTAGTAGGGGGAAGAAAGCTGGAAGAGAAGTGGGTAGGACAAAGCCTGACAAGGAGAGAGGATATAGGATGCAGTGACTTAGCAGCCTTTGTTTAGGCCAAGAAAAAATGGCAATAATAAGTGGAGTGAAATAGGATGGAACAAGTTTTTCAAAAATACTAATGCATAGACAATAATAAGGTTAAATTGTACAAAGGCATAAGTAGGGGTGTTATATTTAAATACAGGAAGCATTTGTGAAAAAAAAAGAACATTGAAAACTTATAAATGGATTTGATCTGATAGAAATTACAGAAATGTGGATACATGGGCAATTGTGTACTCTAAGGTAAACATCCTGGAAACAAAAGAGCAGATGGCAATGAAATTATAGTGCAATACTATAATTTTTATATTAATGGGATTCATCAAACTGAGGTCAGAAATGTAATTGGGGCTGTTTTAGAACACTAACTCACAAAGTCAACCAGAACATTGATTTTGTACCACCTTGTCATGGGCAATCTCACATATGATCCTCTGAAAAATAGCGATCATCATACAATATAATTTTATTTTGTATTGGAGAATGAGACAATCCACATAAGTCTTGAACTTAAATAAAGGCAACAGTAGATGTGGGAAATGTTGATGAAGGTAAATAGAAAATTAGATTCAAAGGCTTGCTGCTCAATAAACAATAGCAATTACTTAAAAATATATATTTTAATTCCCAACCTATATACATTGTATTTAGAATAGCAATTCATCAGAAAAAGTGATTTATTCATGACTATTAAAGAAGTTATGGATAGTTTCAACTTTAAAGAAAAAGATTATTAGAGTTGTAAGTCTAATGTTTGGAGAGTTCTTGGAATTGTAACGAATGACCAAAACTTTAATAAAAAGGCAGAAGATAAAAAATGGGAATCAACCAATAAGACAAAAATAAACGAGTTTAAATTTGTGAAAAGCGAAAGAGATGCAAAAACAAATATGTTCCCTTGGAGTCGATCCAGACAGAATTATAATGAATAATGAAATGGCTGAAATATTAACAAATATTTTGTATTAGTCTTTGTGGTAGAAAATATAACCATGTGGTAGAACCATGGGTCCAAAAACAATGAGCAACATAATTAACGTACAAAAACTGTAATGTACTGTAGAAATCAGGAAGCCTAAAAATCAAAAAGTAATCTGGGCTTGACTCTCTGTGTTATTGAGTTCTAAATGAGGTGGTTGCAGTGTGAGAATATTATAATTAGGAATAGTAATCTGCCATTTGGCCCTTCAAATCGGCTCCACCATTCATCACGATTTGGACAGAAACTGCGGCAATGATATTTTCTTACTCTATGTCCCCGATTCCCTTAAAATCTGGACATCTACCCAGTTCCGTTTTGAATGAACGCCTTCACAACCCTCCAGGGTAGAAAATTTCAAAGGTTCACTACCCTCCAGTTTATAAATTTCTCCTTATCTCTGTTCTAACCAACTTATGCTTTATTCTAAAACTGTGCCCCTGGTCATGGATTCCTCATCTAGGGGAAACATCATCCCTGCAAACAGCCTGTTAATCCCTGTAAGAATGTTATATATTTTAATATGATTTTCTCTTCCAGTCCCAGTCTACTCATTCCCTTTCCATACAAACTACCCCCAAAACTAGCTCAGTAAAATTCTTAAAATATGATTCTGAGCTTCAGTATACATTCAGGAACACTGATCAATCTCCTGTATCTTACAGAACATAATTCCTTGTCAGCTCTATTTTCTGAAGCAAATGTGTAAAAATTAATTCACAACTACTGCTAAAACTCTGTGTACAAATATCTAATCCACACAGACAAGTGTGAAGTTGGTATGAATAGCATAATTACTCACTGGCTTCACTGTAACTTCAGCAACAAATACTAATAGAAATAACTTACCGTAATCGCTAGATAATTTATATGGTACGTAAACATTCCCATCCTCTGAAGCAGGCCATAAGCAACTTTTTGGTTCCCAGTTACAGACCATAGCATTTCTGGATTTATCAACTACAACATCGCCAAAATGAATTTTTTTATTTCCTGTCTGCTTTACTGCAAAAAGAGAAAAAAGCTGTAAATTGCACGTTAAACATTAAATACTTTTTATCCAAGCTGTAGTAAAAAAATCACCATATTTGTTATGCAAGTTGATCCAATCTTATAAATGCCATCTAAAAGTCAAAACTATCATATCTGATTGTCTCCAAATTGAAGAGAACATAAAGTACTGATAATAAGCAGCATCTCTACAGTCCTCATGACTGAACTTTGCAAGAATGCAATTCTGCAGAATGATTGAGGGATTCAAGATTACCTTTTCTTAGACATTTTCAAAACCAATTACCTTATACTGATTTCAGTGTAATTTAAAAATGAGTGTATTTCAAACTTTTAATTTCCCATGATTCCATCAGAACTATCTTCCCTTGTCTTAATGTCAAGCATTGGAAAGCTGTAACTCATCAAGCAATGGAAAGCTGGCCCAGTGCTTTATTACCAAGAATTCCTCTGAGAAGGCTATTCCGACTGAATGTACACAGACCGAAGACGCATGTGAAGGCACCCCCATACACCGGTGGTTTATTTTATACAGTAATGTTCTTATCTAGTGAAATCCTGCCAAAGAATCAGGAACAGGATTGGGCCAACTGATCCTTTGCGCTGCAAATGTCTATTTCAAGCATGCACATTATTTTTCAAAAGCTACTCAACAACTTATTTAAGTTATTTCATCCACTGCAAAGATATTTGACACTTGCAGACACCATGGATAGAAAGAGGCAATGTCCAAAAACTACTTTGAATGAGCTTCCCCTCTTTGGATGTCATCGCAGTGTTTCCACTGTGGTGTTGTAAATTTGCTCCTATTCTCATCCCGTTAGCCTGGTTCAGTAAAACACTGAGTCAAGCACTGGATCAACTAAACTTCTTTATTTCTCAAACACAAATACACTTCCTATACAAGGTCCAATCCTCATCTCTACTCGTCCAAGCCCTTCAGCCTCGTACGAGCAAGGTCCCAAGTGCTCCCCCAGAAGATCGAAGCAGACTTATGTGCTGTCCCCTCTTATATACTGTATTGGACCCATGGCGCAACATACATGGGGAGGGCAACCCCTACAAGCCAGTCATCAATAAAGATCATACAATACATCAATTGACAGTTCTCTAACCCAATCACAAAATACCAAAATTACATTGTTTCTACACAAAGTTACTAATGGAAGACAGTTCCCCTAAGTAAAGAAACATTTTACCAGGTAATATAAACGATTCAGGCGAGGCCCCTTGCCGTGACCAATCACAAGATAACAGTGCAAAGACCATGCAACATATTTAACAGTGCTGTAGAGGCCCCTGGGGGTTAGGCCACTCCTTGGATCATCCCCCTTGGCTATCTCATCCCCCTTGGCTATCGACAGACAGGGGGGTTGGTCTACCATGTGGTTTCCCTAGGTCCCTCTTGGGTGTGTGTGTGTATGTGAGTGTTCTCGCTGTGTTATTATAGACTTCTGTTTGAACCTGCCTGGCGTCTAGCCTTTTCCTGACCTCGTCCAGGCCACTACAGTGCTCGTATAACTTACATTTCCCCAACCAATCCTGATCATGCATTTGCAGCAAGGCTCAGCTCTTTCTGCGAAACCCTCATACATATTAACAATTGAAAGGGCATCACCCTGTACTTAGGTTCCTCCCAGGACCCAGACATTCTGGAGCCATGAACCTCTTGGTCTTTGCAGCCTTTGCAAAAAGATGCAAAGCAGGTTTTGCAAAGGCAGAAATCCTCCATTTTGTCAGACACTTATATGGCCAATATTATAATTCCCCTCTTTTATCATACTATGATAACCAATAGTTATCATCAATAATACATAAAAGCAAAGATGACAGCCAGATAACCTAACATGATGATGATGTAACCTATCAGAACTTCAAAGAACTTCCCAAGTTTGCATGGGCGTAGCTCTATGACTTCCGAATGATGAGTCTTCACCTCCGGAGTTTGCATGAGCGTAAATCCTCTTTGTTCATCTTGTCAGTTGTATCTGTTCTTGACTCTCAAGGAGTATGATGTAACCTAAGAGATTTCTGGATATAATGAGTTAGCAGCCTACTTTCCCACTGATACTCTTGCAGTGGTGAAGATGCACCCATGCATTTCTCCCTTCTACATTCACTGTTGTTGGAGTTGTCAGACGAACCTGGGAAGGTCCTTCCCAACGAACCTTCAACCCTTTCCTTACCCAATTCTTATAAGGACGTAGTACCCAGGCTTCACCTTAATAGAAGAGATCAACAAAGGCAAATCTCATAGTGCCCGAGTCAAAGCAGGAATGTAGTCAGTCATCTCCGCATTCATATGATGGAAATGTATAACTTTCATTGCATTTTGGTTCCAAGGGGTCTTTATGGGTCTAGCATAAATAATATCAGCTGGGCTCTTGATTTCCCTGCAGGCGTGACACACATTTGAAATAAAGCTATGGGGAGTAATTTGATCCAACCAATTCCTGTCTCTGCCTTTAACTTAGCCAATTTAGTTTTCAGGGTCTGATTAGTCCTTTCTACACGTCCAGTAGCCTGTGGTCAATAAGCACAGTGTAATTGCTGCTGGATGCCCAGCTGTTCGCAGAATTCTTCATTAATTTGCCCAAAAAAATGAGGACCACTGTCAGAACCAAGTCGAATAGGGACACCTAATCTAGGAACAATTTCTCTCATTAGCACCTTGACAACAGTAGCCGCTTTGTTATCAAGTGTCTGATAGGCCTCGATCCATCTGCTGAATACATCAACTATTATGAGTACATATCTGTATCCCTGGCATTTCTCCAACTCTATATAATCCACCTGCAAAGTTTCAAACAGACCCATGGGCAAAGGTGTCTTCCCATCTCCACAACCTACTCTCTAAATAAGGCAACTGCTACTCACTCTCTGGGCCAAAGTTTGTATTCTTGGATACCACCAAGTAGCTAAGAGAACAATTGCTCTTGCGCCGCAGTGAGTCACAGAATGCATATATTCCACAACGCAAACTGCAAGAGTCATGCAATCAATTGTGCACCCTAGTTCTTTCCACAGTTTCACATCCCCTTCAGAAGTTTCCTCCTGCAACTGAATAAGTTCCTGGATGGTTGGCATTGGCTTTTCCCAAGGGAGACCTGTTACCTAAACTTTTAGTCTGCCTCATTATTTTTGCCACCACCATCTTACGTTCCTGGGATACTTATTTTGCTGCCTGCTCAGCACAACGATTACCAATGTCTGTTGGGGTCTGTCCTTTTGTGTGTGCACTACACTTCATCACTGAAATTTGTCTGGGTAACATCAGGGCCTTCAATAGATCTGTCACCAATTGCTTATGAGATATTTGAGTTCCTGCCGAGATTAGGAATCCTCTATTCCTCCATAGTTGTCAAAAATCATGTACTACTCCAAATGCATATCTAGAATCTGTATATATTCACCCTTACATTTTTCTCAATGATACAAGCCCTAATTAAAGCAAATAATTCAGCCTGTTTTGCTGAATAAGGTGACTCAAAGGCAGCTGCTTCTACATTCTTCCCATCTTGATCTATAATAGCATACCCAGAAAATTTCTCCCCCCGGGGCTCAATGGATGCACTCCCATCTACGTACAAAGTTATGTCAGGGTCCTCTATAGGAGCATCTTTCAAATCCTCCCTCACGGATGTTTTCTCCTCAATTATAAATAAGCAGTCATGTCCTGCCTCTGACTGTTCCTCGGGTGGTGAAATAAGGAAAGATGTCAGATTAATTGTGGTACAATGTTTAAATTGGAGTTTTGGATTGTTCAATAACTAAATTTCATATTCATTTTCACGAGCCAATGTCAGATGCTGAGTTTGGAGTTGTCCTAACAAGGCCGCCACTGAATGGGAACTATATACTACTATCTCCTGCTGTAGGGTCATGTTTGCAGCAGACTGTAAATTATTATAAATCTGTGTCAGGATTTGAGTGCATAATGGGTGTCCCCTTGCTACTTGGTTGAATTTTGATGAATAGTAATCCACTGGTCTATGCTTTTCCCCATACTTTTGGGTGAGGACTACAGACGAGCATTCAGAGAGAATGGTGCAATAAAGTTGAAAGGGTCTATTGTAGAGTGGTCTTCCCAATGCTGGGGCTTGCATCAATGATCTCTATAGATTTTCAAAAGCCTCCTGAGCTTCCTTGGGCAATTGGAATTCATCCTCTCGACTTGTATAGGGTGTTAATTATTTGGTTTCTAGAGCTATATTAGGGACCCAGTGTCTGCAGTAATTCACCAGACCGAGCCACTGTCTCATTTGTTTTGCTTCTTTAGGAATCGGAAATTCACAAATTGGTTTGAGTCTGCTCTTTTTTAAACTTCTTTCTGTAGCCAAAATTATTACTACTAAAAATTTGTTCAGCCATCAATACTTTGGACTGAGAGACCACATATCCTAAATTTGCCAGATAATTCAATAATTGAGCAGTGTCCTCGCGATTACTTGGTTCATCTATGCTAGCTACTAACAAATCATCCGCGTATTGTACTAAAGTAGATTTTCTGTTGAAACTCAAAATACTTAATTGTTCCTGGAGACATCGGGGAAACAAGGTAGGCAAATTATTGAATCCATGAGGCAATCCTGTCCAAGTGTATTGTTGTCCCCTGTACGTGAAAGCAAACAAATATTGGCTGTTCTTATGTAAAGGTAATGAGAAAAGGCATGTTGCAGGTCTACCAATGAAGAGATTCTTGCTTCTGCTGGGATTAGAGCTAAGATGTGAACTGGGTTTGGGACTAGAGCATGGAGCGGTTCCACCATTGCATTCACTGATCTCAGATCTTGGACCAATCTGCACTGGCCCTCTTTTCCTGCTTTTGGAACTGCTAGGATTGGTGTGTTGCAAATAGACTGGCATTTTACTAAGATATCCAGCAATCCCCGAATTAGCTTGTCTATGCTGGGAATGGCTTGTTGTTTTAATGGGTACTGTTGTGTTGAAGGCAATGTTACCTCTTTTTGGAGAGCTACTTGGATGGGATCAACACGAACATATCCTACCTGAGTTGCGTCTTCTGCCCACACTTGTGCGTCCACATACTCACATACCTCACTCCCCAGATGCTGGCGAAGCTGGGCAACATCTGACCTTGGAGCCTGATAAATCTTAATATTACATTGATTGGACAAGCCTTGTTATTCGTAGACATTCTGGTCGGCCATGTGAATTGCCTTTCTCAACATTGCTCCCAAGCCTTTTGCACTTGCTGGAAAGTTTATTCTGCAGTTCGTTTCCATAGGCTTACAAGTATTTCAGCGTATTCTGCAGTTTCATATTTTCCTGTCACTAGTGCCTAAATTTTTAGTCAGATCTTTTCCTTCCTGTTAACAGTTACTTTGTTTCCCTTTTCAGTTTCTCTGTAGCACCCCCTTTACTCTTGTTACAATCTCTCTTCCTCTGTCTTCGTGATGGGCATTCCCTGCTCCAATGGCCCTGCTCCAATGACTACAATTAAAGCAAGCGTCTGACATTACTATTTTGCCAATTTTAAAATACATTTTCAGAGGAGAATGGAGTTAACCGTTATTTTCCCATGATTTGGGAGTGTTTTTTATTCCTTTTCTTGCCCAATTTTCCGTGAGTATTGTAATGGTCTGTTTTCCTTACACTGGTACATTATTTTGATCAGTCCAGGGGGAGGGGTCAAGCAATTTTGTCCAACGGCTCTGGACTGACTAACTGATTAGGACTGTGAAAATTGATTGTTTGAGAGAAGCGTGTTTGTCTTCTCTGCCCCTGATTTCCCTGCCAGTTCCCTCGTTGCTCTCTATGATCTCTGAAATCTCTCTGATCCCTCTGGTCTCTGAAATCTCTTCGCTGACCCCCTCCTTCATTTCGTCCTGTGCTTGGACACGCCCTACTCCAATGACTTAACCTTCCACAAGTGCAACATTGGTCTGGTCCCGGTATTCTAGTGCCTCTCCTGCTCGGTCTTGGGGAAATTGGTTCTAAAGCAAGCATGTTATCATAATAGTGATCTGGATAAT
This sequence comes from Raja brachyura, assembly GCA_963514005.1. Next base: position 41,948,642 of record OY740798.1, on the reverse strand, counting down.
CTGCTACCATTGTCCCTTCTGTCACCCCATGCGTTGCTCTGGTTTTAGGACTCCATAATCCTAAATCCGGCCTTGGTGCCTCCTTCTTTACCATATACTCTGTTTTTGCTTTTACTGCAGGCTGACTTTTCTGCTTTTTAATATCCTTCCATACAACCAACATGGTTAAGAAAGCAAATGGTATGTTAGCATTCATAGCCAAAGGATTTGAGTATAGGAGCAGGGAGGTTCTACTGCAGTTGTACAGGGTTTTGGTGAGGCCACACCTGGAGTATTGCGTACAGTTTTGGTCTCCAAATCTGAGGAAAGACATCCTTGCCATAGAGGGGGTACAGAGAAGATTCACCAGACTGATTCCTGGGATGTCAGGACTTTCATATGAGGAAAGATTGGATAGACTTGGCTTGTACTCGCTGGAATTTAGAAGATTGAGGGGGGATCTTATAGAAACTTACAAAATTCTTAAGGGGTTGGACAAGCTAGATGCTGGAAGATTGTTCCCGATGTTGGGGGAGTCCAGAACAAGGGGTCACAGTCTAAGGATAAGGGGGAATTCCTTTAGGACCGAAATGAGGAAAACATTCTTTACACAGAGAATCGTGAGTCTCTGGAATTCTCTGCCACAGAAGGTAGTTGAGGCCAGTTCATTGGCTATATTTAAGAGGGCGTTAGATGTGGCACTTGTGGCTAAAGGGATCAGGGGGTATGGAGAGAAGGCAGGTACGGGATACTGAGTTGGATGATCAGCCATGATCACATTGAATGGCGGTGCAGGCTCGAAGGGCCGAATGGCCTACTCCTGCACCTATTTTCTATGTTTCTATGGTCTGATCCTGACTTTCCTGCTTTTTAATATCCTTTGATACCTCACTGCACGAGCCATCTGACCAGTCCATGTTGTTTGTTTTAATTGCTTCGGCCACATTAGTTGGTTGGCAGTTCAATAATATTGCGCAGTACTGAGGAGAATTTGCCCCATTCCGAAAATTCATATCTCCTGACTGGTCCATATACAACTCCGAAAATCTTTCTAAAAACTTATATGCTCCCTCGCCTTTCTTTGGTCTTACATCCAGAATCCTAGCAATATCTATTGGCTTTTGTAAAGTATTAGCAAGGGCAGTTAGAACTGCATCGTCTTTTACATTATTATCAGTGATCACATTAGCCAGTGCTTCATGAGTTGGGTGTCCTAAGGTGGCTATGCTCTGGTATGCTCTGTAAGAATTATGATCTGTTATATTACAGCCCATAAGTCTCTGGAGTCAGCATTATACACTTGGATCATGGTTCGGAGATAATCCACAAAGGAAGCAGGTGATTTATTTTGTCAGCTATTTTACTCAGTACTGCCATCATCTCATTAGGTTTTCTTGGGGTATATACATCAATGGTTCGGGAATTGTTTGCACCCACTACTCAAAGGCTGGATTAGGCATTTCCCTAACTGGGAATTGACGATGGGATACCTGTTCTGCTTTCATAATATTATCTATATCAGTCTCTCCATCAATGTCCCCAGAGGCTACTTCACCCTCTGATCCTCATCACTAGGGGGATTACAGTACTTCTTAAAGGTACTTCTCTGATCTCTAGGTGGTCGTCTTATCCTTCTAGGTTTAGGCTCATAAAATGGTCCTGGTGATGTACTTCAATTCTAGCACTGTCTCTTTCTTTAAACACGGGAGCTATCTTCTTTGTCTTACAGCGGGTACCGTGCGCTACTGGACTACCTGCCAGTGGTGAACGGTTGGAGTCAAAGAACTCTGTACTGTTGTTGCTGCTGCTGTTTGAAAAGCAGGCTTTATTATGGGATCTGCAGGGGGCGTGGGTGGTGCTGCAGGCTCAGGTCTGTGATGCACATATGATGTTCAAGGTGCTGGATTGGAAGGTGTAGTTTGGGGAACGCAAGAGGAATAAGGTAGAGGCTGCAAACTTTTCCTAATTTTAATACTTTCCCAATCTTCCAAATATTCATCGTCTCAAAGCCAAAACCAACCAACGGGTCCCTGAACTCTAAATCTCCAAATGCCGGTTTCCCTTCAAGATTGTTCTTTTTCTCCCGTTCCTTATGTTCCTTAATACACCCACATTTCTTCCTCGAGTTATCTGGAGGTCTGTTTCCTTCATTATCGTCTAACTCTCTTCCACGCTTCAAAGCTGCTTCCTTCCATTTAGCCATAGTTGAGGCCTCTCTACGTGCTTTTACTTCTTCATAATACTTTTGCCATAATCCTATCAGTGCCTTTGCTGCATCACCGTTACTGCACTACCAAATAATCTTCTCTATGTATTCAACTCCGTTCAATGTTCCAACCCTTCCTTCGGGCCATAAATCATCTCCCAATTTCTTATTTAATGCTCCAGAAAAATACTTTAATCTTTCTGCTTTCTACGGGAACTCGCTAAATACTAATTGTAGCAGACTTTCTGGATCCTCCATAGGATCTCGCTCGATTTGGTTTCCCATTGTTACCAACAATGCACACAATATCTCAAACGATTCATACAACATCTCAAACGATTCACACTTCACTTGCATCTTCCTGAGACTTAACAAGTTTGCTCCCAAACAATGGCCAAAAGCTTTTCAGAGTGCCAGCATGTCTCTCGCACATTCAATCTAACCTCTCAATACAATCAATCTCTCCTTTCAACCCGGGTACCCCAAAAATTCCTCACACTCACGCATAAAAATTCACACAAGCTTCCAATCCTGTAAACAATTTCAAAGTCTGTAAACAATCCTAAGTCTGCAAAAGATCTAAGGTGCTTCAATCTAAGGTGCAATCAAACACACTTCAGCAGCAAATATCCTACACTCAAAACACCAATCTAGAGACCAAAACACCAAAGACAAATTAGCTCATAACACGCAAGCAAAATCTTACTCAAACATGAAATTATGCTACATCACTATCATGCAAAAACGCAATATAGAACACGTACAATAACACATTAGTTAACTGCACAGTTCAGAAATAAATCACAATATGTTAAAATTACCCAAATCGTGCTGATGTCAGTCAAAAAAACCCTTCCCACAGGTACAAAAGACTGTCCCTTCAAAGTACTTTTTCACTTGTTGGTACTTTTCCCATCAAGGTTCTTTTCCGCTAACAGGTACTCATTTCTCTCCCAAGATAAACTTGACGGTACACTGCCCTTCAAGGTACTTTCTCCGCTAAAAGGTATTTTTTCCTCTTCCAAGTTACTTTTTCGACCAAGAGGTTACTCGTACCTTCAACCGTAGGATATGCCCCTGTGATTGTGCAGCCACGACTCGGACTCCAATTACAATAATAGACTTAATCACACTATTTTAATGTACAGTCGCGATTCAAACTACGATTACAACAGTAGTATCAAACACTCAAAAAACTCTAAATTAACGGCAACACACAATAAAGCAATGGCAATATTAAACACACTTTACAGTATAATATTTGCACAATTTCAAATGATCTAATATATCCACTGTAAATAAGCAATTCACATACTCTTGAAGCGTAAGACATCCTTTAATGATAGCACAGGGTATAACACACGTCAGCACTGGTTACATTCTTCTACTGAACTGTGCCCAGGGAGGGGAAAACGTTATGATTGATGTTAACTAAGGCGGGGTTAATGGTACTGAGGTAGCTATATTATTGGTTGCATGCATAAACCATCTACATCCTTCCCCTTAGAAAATCGAAACAGATTGGAATTCACGACAACAGAATTAAACATAATCGCCATAACGGACAGGTGGCCTACTAATCCGACCCGAGCGGGTACGCGTCTCTCCCCCTTCCCCCGAAAGAACATAAGGAACAGGAGGCCGCGAAGCAGCTGGGGAACCAGAGAGGGGCTGCGGGGTGGGAGAAGCAGGAGAGTCAGAACCGCGAACACGAGCGGCAACAGGTCACCAGCGCAGAGGGGAACAGGGCGCGCGAGATGGGGACCGAGGCATGCAGGGAACACAGGCAGGGACGGCAGCCGGCTGTTGGCATGAAAGAGGCGAGGCATAGGGGCCCGGAGGCTGCGGCTTCGGTTCGTTCACCGCAAGCAGGTGTTGACGGCTTCGACGGTAGACAGTTCCTTCAAAGTCGACCAGGTACGAACGAGGTGCATCAGCAACCCCAACTATGGTAGCCAGACGGGAGTAACCACTGGCGGTTTGCAACCGAACAACCTGTCCAGTCAGCAGAGGATCGAGTGGTCTGCACGAACGATCGTGGGAACGCCGCTGGCTGTCATGTTTCTCCCGAATGCGCCTCTGCACGGAGGCAGGCTCCAGCACCCGAGGTTGCAGTTGGCGCTGAGCAATCGGGATAGTGGGTCTGGTTGTTCTGGACATCAGACACTGAGCAGGGGACCCCATTGCCAGATCCCTGGAAACGTTCCCGAGGTTCAGGAGACCAAAAGACAAATCAGAATTAGACAGTCTCGCCTGTTCCATTAGAAGCTTGGCGCTGCGCACGGTCTGTTCAGCAAGGCTGTTGCTCTGCGGGTACTCTGGGCTGCTGGTGAAATGCACAGTTCCACTTGTGGGCAAAAACCTTGAACTCTCGGCTGGTGAACTGCCTTCCATTATCAGTCTGCAACCAGACAGGAGACCCAAAGGTGGAGAAGTGTTTCCGCAGCTTACGGATAACCATCTCCGACGTGAGGGATGTCAGCTAATCTACCTCGAACCAGTTTGAGTACGAGTCGACCAGGACAAGGTAGTGGTTACCATGCCACTCGAAGATGTCGGCAGCCAGTGAGGACCAGGCCAAGGCAGGAGCAGGTTGTTGCAGCAGGGGCTGTCGCTGCTGGCGTGGTGCAAGATGTTGCATGTGGAGCAGGCAGAAACGCAGTCCCAGATATACTTGGACAATCCAGGCCAGTAGAACTGGCACTGAGCATGGGCGAATGTTGCATCGACCCCAGCGTGTCCGCTATGGGCTGAGCGATAGTAGAAATCAAACAGGGAGGACGGGACCACAATTTTATGTCCCTTAATGATAACGCCATTCTGTAGCACCAGTTCATCTCGGACCAGGAAGAAAGGCTGTGTTTCAGTCGGCGCGCTGGAGCGCTTCGTGGGCCACCCCGATTTAATCACCACGGCAAGCCGCTGCAAAACTGGATCAGTAGCAGTGTGCTCGGCCAAGAGCTGTAACTGCTTGGTGGGAATAAAATCAACACCCAGCACTAGCAAGTCCTCGGTTTCGTAGGGGTGGCAGGCACAGGAGGTCCACGGGGCGCAGGATAGGTTGTCCGCAATGTGCATCTCGGTGCCCTTCTTATAGATGATATCAAAGTCGAAACGCTAGAGCTACAGCATCATACACTGCAGCCAGGCAGGGGCAGCATGAATCGGTTTGTTCAGAATTGTCACAAGTGGCTGGTGGTCAGTTTCGACCGTGAATTTGCTGCCAAACAGGAAGTCTCTGAACTTGGAGCAAGCGAACACTACCGCGAGCAGCTCCTTTTCAATCTGAGCATACCGCTGCTTGGTGTCAGTCATGGTGCGGGAGGCATAGGAGACAGGATGTAATGACCCATCGACAGACTGAAGGCAGGCCGCGCCCAGACCGAACTTGGAAGCGTCACAGGTGACGGTGATGGGGCGACTCGCGTCGAAGAACCTCAATGTCGGTGTGTTAATCAGTCTGGACTTGAGACAGTCGAAAGCCTGCTGGTGCTGTGGGAGCCAGGCCCAGGCGATATCCTTTTTTGTGAGCTGCCGCAGGGGTGCACTCAGCTCGCTGAGATTTGGTATAAACTTCCCAAGTCAATTCACCATGCGCAGGAAGCGTTGCAGACCTGGCACGTCGGTGGGGGCTACCATCTCGGAGATGGCAGCCGCCTTCAAAGGGTCGGGTTTTAGTCCGTTATAGAGGTGAAAACATGTCCAACATACGTGACTTCTGAGACACGAAACCGGCACTACTTGGGATTCAGCTTCAGGTTGGCCTTTCGCGCCCCATACAGGACGCGGCGGAGGTTCAGGTCGTGCTCAGCAATGTCCTTCCCATAGAACAGGATATCATCCACGATGATGGCACATGGCAGGTCTGAGAATATCTGCTCCATCGTTCGCTGGAACACCTCGCTAGCGGAATTGATGCTGAATGGCATTCGCAGAAACATGAATCTGCCAAACGGTGTTGAAAAGGTCGTCAGGTCAGAAGACGCTTTGTCCAATCGGATCTGCCAAAACGAGTTCTTGGCGTCTAGGACCGAAAAGATGGTGGCCTGCCCGACCTGAGCCGCCACATCCTCAACGGACTGCATGGGGTAGTGGGGCCTCCTGATGGCAAGGTTTAAGTCCTTCGGATTGATGCACACACGTATTTCATTCTTGTCTTTCTTTAGCGTGGCAACCATGGTCGAGACCCAATCGGTGGGCTTGCTAACCGCTTCTAGCACCCCCATTTCAAGTTTATTCATGGATAACCCCTTGAGATGGACAGTCATCTCGTTTTCGAGGGGGTCCAACATAGAACATACAGCACAAGACATAACATACATAGAGGCTCTCATTGACCCACCTACCCACACACCAATCCCAAAACCCCTCCATCCCCACTTGTTCTAGTTTATAACAATTGTTAATTGACTTTACATATCCAATAATAATAAGTTATGTGTTACAGCATAATGTTGATGCATAATACCACATACCACTTATCATACACAGTACGTTAATACATACTATCAACATTATTACATTATATATTTTTTCATAGTATTGTGACACAATACAATATAAGACCTTGTTACACTATGCAATACAATAATACATAAGTGTAATGGCCATGCATATACAATAGTTATGCCAAATGATCACACACAGAGCAAGCTAGATAAAGGAGCTTGACGACTCTAATACTAGAAACAGGTACATGGTTTTATAAGTAAGGGTAAAAGTGTATTTTTAAATAGACGAAATGAGCTAATAGTTCTTATGGTACTAGGCAGAGTGTTCCAGTCAGAAGGAGATTTGAATTTAAATGCACGTCTCCCAATTTTTTTGTTAGTTCTTGGAATGAAAAAGGGTTGCTGAATATGTCTTAGTGAATATGAGGGTGTGTATGGTAATGGGTCTTGTTTTAAATAAGAAGGGTAATTGAGATGGATGCATTTAAAGATGAACTGGAACCAGTGGTAGCATCTTTGAGCGTGGGGGGATAACCAGTTTAATGTTTCGTGCATAGAACAGTGGTGAGTTAGATATGGACACCTTAAAATAAATCTGCAGAGACTATTATAAACTACATTGAGGGGTTGAAGATGTGTATCAAATGCATTCTGATAGACAACATCAGCATAATCCAATGTTGGTAGTAGTAGTTGAGAGACAATTATTTTTCTCATCTGAAAGGTGAAACAATTTATATGGCAGTAAAGAATAGCTAAATTACAGCTGAGTTTTTTAGTAATCGTCTCAATATGCTGCGTAAATGAAAGCGTTGGGTCGAGCCAAACACCAAGATATTTGAAGTTCAATACTTGTTCTAATGGTGATCCTTCATTAAATGATATAGTCAGATCTACAGAATTACCAAGGCCTTGTCTGGTACCTAATAACATACCACATGATTTATTTTTATTTAAAATTAATTTGTTAAATAATAGTCATTTCTGAACAGGAGTAAGATCTGATTGAAGGGATCTTTCAATTTCAGACTTGTTAGTACTAGATGTATATAGCACTGCATCATCAGCATATAGTTGTGTTTGACAGTCAGAACAAATATTAGGGAGGTCGTTAATGAAAATAGAGAAAAGGGTTGGTCCCAAAGACGGACCTTGCATGACCCCCTTCTCAACAATTAAGGAATTGGAATTGACTTCCATTAAAGGTAACACATTGGCGTGTGTTATGAAGGTATGAGTTAAACCACAGTAGATTGTTTTGAGAAAGACCAATTGAGTAAAGTTTATCAAGCAGTAGGTAATGGTCACCAACATCAAAGGCCTTGGTTAAATCAAGAAATATGGCACCAGTGAGTTTACCATCCTCAGAAGCAGAGAACACATCGCTGGTGAGTTTTAACAGAGCTGTAGTTTTGGAGTGATTAGGTCTGAACCCAGACTGGCATGGAGATAGAATGTTGAAAGTTGAGACATAATGTGATAGCTGGTTGAACACTAGTTTCACGAGGATTTTAGCCACCGAGTTGATAATTGTCTGAAGAAGGGTCTCGACCCGAAACGTCGCCTATCTCCTTCGCTCCTTAGATGCTGCTGCACCCGCTGAGTTTCTCCAGCCTTTTGTGTAACCCTCGATTCTCCAGCATCTGCAGTTCCTTCTTTAACACTTTGTCTACTCCACTGCGATATCTCCTCAAGGTATGCCTACTTTGAAGAAGTTCTCCTCCTCCCTACGAAGACCAGTCTGAAGAAGGGTCTCGACCCGAAACGTCGCCTATCTCCTTCGCTCCTTAGATGCTGCTGCACCCGCTGAGTTTCTCCAGCCTTTTGTGTAACGCCCGAGTTGATAATTGAGATGGGGCGGTAATTGTTAATATCGTGTGGGTCACCTCCCTTATGCAGTGGAGTAACATTGGCACACTTCCATGCGGAATGGAGGGTACAAGTTGAGAAGGACAAATTAAACACGTCGCATAGTGGGTACATTAGAATATTAGCTCCTAACTTAATTAATTTAGTCTCAATACCAGCTGGTCCAGATCCACAATCATCCTTTAATTCATTGAACGTCAACAGGTTTTATTTTTTGAAAAGAAAAAGAGCTTCTACATGTAGAGGTAGCTGGAAAGTCACATATAATAGAGGAGTCAAACACAGTAGAGCTACGTACAGTGGAGAAGAGATGGTTGAAAGCATTGGATATAACAGCAGGGTCCTGAATGATGTCATTATTGACCCAAATCTGAGTGCTGATATTTTGATTTGATTTATTAAGAACATTATTTAGTCTTTTCCAGAACTTTTTTGGATAATGTATGTCTTCAGAAAGATGTTTTTTAAAATGACTTGATTTAGCATTACGTGTTCTTGTCGTATACTGATTCCTTAAGGACCTATATTTTTCCCAATCAGGAGGGTCCTTTGTTTCCCTGAAAGTCTTCCAGACTTTATCCCGCTCATTAAAAAGGTTGATCAAATCAGCACTAATCCATGGTAAATGTTTTCCCTTGACTTTTATTTCTCTCCAGGGGACATGCTTATCGATAACTCTTGTGACTTCAGTGTATAAATAGTTCCAGGCATCCTCAACAGTTGGTATAAGTTGAAACCTGTCCCAGTTTTTTGCAATCAGGTCATACATATAATTATCATAATTACATTTTCTAAATTGTCTGACACAAACAAGTTTAGGAGGAAGATGGGAAGGTTTAATCTTCCACACACAGAAGATAGCAGAATGATCGCTAAAGCAATCTGACAAAACACCAGATGTTAAGATTCGGTCAGGATGGGTAACAAGAATCCAATCTAATAGTGATGTAGAATTGCCATGAACTCTGGTAGGTTAGTTGATTAACTGGGTCAGGTTTACACTTTTAAGCAAGTTTTTGTCGTTAGAAGAGGAGCGGTCGAGCCAGTTTTTATTGAAGTAACCAAGAAGCACTAATTCACATGGGTGTTCAATAGATGTGAGAGTGGATATTAGAGACTTAGTTGAGTCAGGATGAACGGGGGGGGGGGGCGGGGGGTCGATAGATAGTGCCGATGATTAGATGTTTATTCTCATGAAGTTTTAACCTAATGAAAAGGCTTTCAAAAGAGAGATGAGGTTACTTTAGGGATGGCAGATTCAGATATAAAGCGTGTTAACACATAACAAGCCACACCTCCAGCTCTCGTAGGACTATCTGCTCTATATAATGCAAATTTATCAATATGAATATCATGGTCACAAATTTCACTATGTAACCATGTTTCTGAAAATGTTATTATGTCAGGTTTATTCTGTGCAATCCAAACTCTAATTAAATCAATCTTTGGAAGAAGACTCCTAATGTTCAAATGGATGATTTTTAGGCCTTTAGCTGCATCAATTGTGGATCAATTGGGTGTAAATAATGTTGGGGGAGTGGGGCAGGGAAATAGCATGAGAAAGGGGACAAGAGAGCCACATGCACAGATTGACACAAACACACACACATAGAAGACGGTATAGACAAAGCACACAAGATCAGGCTGCGTCATTGAGAGAGAGAGAGAGAAAAAAAGCGAGCATACACACCTCAGTCTGCATAGCTCATATTTATGCAAATAGATCAAAGTATTTTGACCATGTTGTTGAGCATCGCCTCGACCTTGTCTTTTATGGCGTGGGACACCCTGTGAGGTGTGCGGACCACGGGTGTCACATTTGGGTCAATGGAAATACGGTAAGTCAGTGGTAACTTTCCCAGGTCGTCGTTGAACAGGTCTTGGTATTCTGCTACTGGGTCAAACGACAGTTGCACTTTGTGGACCGTATGGTCGAAGAACACCAGGCCAAAATCCTGGCACGCACGGTTGCCCAGTAGAGTCACACAGTCAGAGTTCAAAACGTTAAAAAACAGGTTTCGCGTGGCCTTCTGCAGCACACAAGTTAAAGTGGCCCTCCCCACTGGCCTTAGAATCTCTCCTCCATAGGCATGCAGAGTTGAACGGTCGGCAACCAGGGGCGCATTAGTCCTTATCTTGTTGAAAAGGTTTATTGACAAAACATTCACTCGTGCCCCCGTGACTACCTTAGCGAGGAAGGTCAAACCATTGACAGCTATTGAGACACTGGGATCGTTACGCTGGCCAGGTGCGTGGAGGAGGGTAAACAAGCTCGACTCCTCTGCAGAACTAGATGGTTCCTCCTCGTAGGAATCTGCAATGGGAGGCTGTGAGCCGTAGCAGTTATCAGATTGTGTCAGCCTATTTAGATTAGGTCTGGAAGTCTGTACAGCTTTCCCACGGGAACGACAGGCAGCAGAGAAGTGGTTTAACTTTTTACAAACATTGCAGGCCTTACCATAAGCAGGGCACGTCGACAGTCTGTGGTGCATGTAGTTACAGTTCGGGCACCTCTTGGGGGGCAATTCGCCAGGACCAGGGTTGGCACACGGCAGAAAGGCAGTGTTTCCAATCCGAGGCTGTGGTCTCTTAAACCCAGCCAGGTTGATAGATTTAGTGCCTGAATCACGGTGATCATCTGGCAGTTCAACGACCTCAGACATTCTGCAGGCATGCATAGCTTTGACTAACGTTAGATCCGAATCCCTTAGAAGCTCACAACGCAACTTCTGGTCACGCATGCCAGTTACTAAAATGTCTCTAGTGAGCTGGTCAGTCATGTCACCGAAACGGCACCGCTGGGCCAAATAACGCAAATCGGCAATAAAACATTCAATGGGTTCATCAGGCAACTGTTTCCTTGTAAAACATCGTGCCCTCTCAAGAATGCGGTTTGAGGGCAGGTCACAAATCTCCCTGAACTTACGTAGCAGGCAAGTAGGGTCACTGTCTGATTCTGCAGGAGTAATCATTCGCGTCCAGGATCGCTGGAGCATAGGTAAAAGTTCTGGCTCTCCTCATGGCATCAGGTCCGACAAGGTTGAGGAGGAAGGAGGCTTTGACAGAGTCGGGTTCGGCACGGTGTGCGACGTTGAAAAAGTGGGTGAAATCAAATTCAAACGTGGCCCAGCGCTCACATATGTCAGCATCAAAGACAAGCTGCACAGGCTTTCTGCAAGAGCAGAGAGGTTGAGCACAAATAAACACAAAATGAAAAGAAATAAATAAAACCCGATAGACAGGAGAAGCAGGTATCTTCCAGCTTCGACACCATGTAAATAAGCAATTCACATACTCTTGAAGCGCAAGACATCCTTTAATGATAGCATAGGGTATAACACACATCAGCAAACACTGGTTACATTCTTCTACTGAACTGTGCCCAGGGAGGGGAAAGCGTTATGATTGATGTTAACTAAGGCGGGGTTAATGGTACTGAGGTAGCTATATTATTGGTTGCATGCATAAACCATCTACATTCACTTTTATTAATGTATAATAGCCAATGCCCTTAATATGAGAGCCCGGAATAGTTCAATAAAGGATCTCTATACAATAGCCAGTCCTTCAATATGAAGCCCTGAATTTCGTTACATTTGGATCGAAGAATTTAGATGTTTACACTCCCGTAAATACCTTTCCACTACTTTAATTCCTTTCCCCCCATTATCCGGGTACTAATAACAGATGCGGCTTCAAATCCTCAGTGTTATTTGGTATTTTCTGCAAATTATACTCCAACACAGTTCCCAGTACTTCAAAGTCTTCAAACCTATCCAAAGTTCTTATACTACTCACGCAGGCGGGGACTCCAACACTGCTAGGCTTTGTCCTACAACCTGCTAAGTACCTGGGCTTCAGCACGTCTTCCACTTCGTGCTGGTTTTCGATGCCGATTTTTAAAAGTGTCCTTCCAATTACACCCTCAGCACCAACACAGTACTTACTCTCTTAGCACGTTCTCCTACTCAGCCCTGTCTCTTAAGATACCCCAGGCAATTCTGGCATTCCAGTCTGAGCCAGGGACTCTAACCCCGATCCTTGTCTCTACTCATCCAAGCCCTTCAGCCTTGTGCAAATAGACACCTCCAGCAGGCCAGCACGGTCCCAAGTGCTCCAACAGAAAATCGACGCAGACTCATGTGCTGTCCCCTCTTATATACTGCGTCGGACCCATGGCGCGAAATACATGGGGAGGGCAACCCCTACAAACCAATCATAAATAAAGTTCATACAATACATTAATTGACAGTTCCCTAACCCAATCACAAAATACCCCATTACATTGTTTCTACATAAAGTTCCTAATGGAACTTAATATTTCCTAAGTAAAGAAACATTTTACCAGGTAATATAAACAATTCGGGCAGGGCCCCTTGCCTTGGCCAATCACAAGATAACAGTGCAAAGACCATGCAACATAGTTAACAGTGCAATTATAACATACCTTTCCCCAACCATCCCTGATCATGCATTTGCAGCAAGGCTCAGCACCTTCTGCAAAATTCACATACATATTAACAATTGAGGGGACATCTGGACATCAGTACTTAGCTTCCTCCCAGGACACAGACATTCTGGAGCCATAAACCTCATAGTCTTTGAGCCTTTGCATAAAGATGCAGGTTTTGCAAAGGCAGAAATCCTCCATTTTGTCACACACTAAAATTGCCAATATTAACATTGTTCCCACTTGATGTGATACATAATAAAATAACAAAATGACTGTGAGCAGGATTTGGCAATGTGGCATCTCAAGCCTGCTCGGTCATTCAGTAAATTCATAAATGACACGCAGATACGCATAACTCATGCAGAATTGCAATCTGCTCATGTCCAACATTGTTGTAGCAGTGGAGTTCTTTATATGTTGCACTCTTCTGTTCCTTTGAAGTGTTCATGGATGGTATCTGCTCCCATTGTAAATTGCTAGTTGTTTACAAATAGTATCTTGCTGTTCGACAAAGATAGCAATGAGCTCCCTAGTGGTGCTGGTTTCCAGCGGGCACAGTGACAGACGCACCACACATCCCTGTCCTCCATGCAGCTGGTAAGCTCCTCTTTTGTCTGTGCACATGCGTCGTCCATCAACGTCTTCAGCATCGTCTTGATTGGCCATACCGGGTCAAGTAGGCTGTTCCCAGAGCACAACCTTGTTTGCCGGAATTTCTTGGGTGGCAGTGACAGTGACCAACGAGCCTCATCCTCTCGGTCGGAGGTGGGCGTTGGTGATGTGGTAGACATCCGAGACGTCCATATTTTCCCCATGTTATTGAAGGCTTTTCATGCGAGCACTTTCCGGACCTTGATGTCATTCTCTGAGCTCATCATCCTCGCTCCAAGGTACTTGAAGTCCTCCACTTTCTTGAGAGATGCATCGCCACTGGTCTTGAGGGGTTCATGGTTACCAACATTGAATGCCATGTACTCCGTCTTCTTGGCATGTGCCATGTCTTCTTCCCTAGTGACATGTGCTTTGTGTCATAGAGACTAGACTCCATAAAAGCAGAATCGCATTAGATTGTCTCCGTCTGTGCTACCATGACATCAATGAACTGAGCCAGTCAGTGCTTTGTGACAGGTTGGTCACGGGTCCTTTCAATGTTAAGATCATGCGCCATGCAGCCCTCTCCAGGGGCATGAGAATGAATTCATCCAAATCCATTGTTATCTTCTGCCTCTTGGACTGAGAGACCCGACAAAGAACTAACTATCAGATTGTTCATGAAAATATCCCAATTGTAGTATTTATCCAAGTCTCTTCAAGCTGTAGGTTGATTGTGTGCAGATTTTGAATATTGCAGGAAACATCTCGAGCCATCTCCTACCAGGATCTTCCAGTGATGACTTTGGTGGTTTCCTGTTCGTGGCATTTTCAGCAACATATATTTAAAACTGTTCATTGTCGTATTAAATTTTAGTGACTATTAGGGATCTTGCATAATCTGCTGCTCAATGAAGTAGAATCCCAATGGAAGCCATGGGCAAGGTAAATAAGGACCTGAAACGAGCAGTTCAGAAGCCTTCTGAAAATTTGATTCCAAAGAGAATCTGATGGCCATGATGGCACTCTTAAACTGCACTATTTATATTGTATTCCTTTTACCAGTTTTATCCATTTGGCTCAAAGTCAATGTCAAACCAATAGTAATGTCGCAGAAGAACGGAGTGAGGGGTTTGAAACAAGATGCAAAATACTTAATTATTGTTGTGCTTTCCATGAATAAATACTGCTCATATATTTTTTAATTGTTATAATCAATGTTAAACTTAATTAATTTTATAATTCTCGTGTGAATTATCCAGTACAAAAATAGGTCATCTGGTGTCTTAAGATAGTTCTCCATCAAAGATAGATTAAGATAGTTCTCAAATCAAAAAGTGGATGAAGGGAATTCTGAAAATAAAAATTGAAACATTTTTGCAGTTCAGACAGCATAGGTGAAAAAATAAACCAAATTAATATTTCAGATTGTAGATGAAAGGTCTTCAGCCTGAAACATGAGCTCTCTTTTTCCACTGATGGTATCAAACCTGTTCTCATATTTTCTGCTTTTATTTCTGAGAAACCATTGTGGCCCATTTGTCTCCTCCAAAATGTCTCAATAAATTTCAACATTCACTCACTACTTTTCACAAACCATTACAACCTTAACATTGTTTAAGCAGAATATTCCATGAGTAAATATCCTTCTACATTTAAACAATTGCAATATTTTCCTTTCAATTCTTTCTTAATATGCCTTCTTGTCACTGATTCACAGGGCAATGCTATTTGACTAGTTACATTATTAAATGCGTCAGAATTTTTGAATTCACAAACATCTATAAAACCTCACCCTTGTGGAAACAGCCCCATCGTATTGTTTCTCTTAATAAATAGCTTTTTATCTTCATACCTATATTCCCTAAGACTGAGTACTATAAGTACTCAAAACTGCACAATAACGTTCAATCCATCAAGTATGATAATGATATTGTTTAAAGAACTATTTTATTTTCCAACTTTAATCCAAAAAATGTCTTACATAGTTCTTTGTTCTGTTTTAAAATTATACGAAACACATCTTGTTCAGTTTCTTCGCTTTTCATACCATCTGAAAATGAATCAAAGGTTAAAATGTAATTAATTTTACAATCATATTTTGAAATGTTTACACAAATGGACTCCTTGGCCCTTGGTGAGGGCTATTTCAGCACTCTCCTAATTTTTAACAGTTGGATTTTATATAATATTTTAAACTGTGGTTGACAGGGTTGTACCCCATTTTGAACTAAAGTGCGACCTCTATCAACTGCCATCTCCATATAATTTGCCAAAACCACTGTATCATTATTTGTGGCACAATGATCAGTTGTGCGAATGATTTTATATTTCATAAAGATAACCTCTACTCAATTGATTGAAACACTCATCCCCTTCCTATTCTCAATAAGACAGGAGTTGTGTTCCCTCCAATGGAATTCCCCAACAGTAGAATTCTTCAACCTGTATCTCCCTATCCAAGGGCACAGTACACAAAAAAAATGTTTTAGTGATTCACATCAGAAATAATATTGTATATATATAACATGAGTTAGCTTCTATGAAGAAAATGAATTATGGATAGAGCCTTAACAGGACAATTCTTTCTCTAAGAATTTCTATATTACTCCCTTTACAAACTAAGCAAAGAACAAAACAAAATGGAGTTTCCTGGATTATTGGTAGGATCTGGAGGGGGTAGCAGTGTACAGGACAGAGCCCGAGATCCATCTGTAGTTCTGCACTCATAAAAATATTGTTGTGCACTGATCCTGGATGCTGCAGTGAAAAAACAATAGCATTTCCCAATTTCCAATTCCCATTTCTCTATCTCAGGAAACAAACAAAAGAATTATTGAATACATTTTCTAAGATTCTTTCCCTCCACTTGGTGCTCTCCACTTACCTGAAAAGTAGCAGTTTCAATTTACAAAGAACTACACTTCAAACCCAATGCCTATAAACTAATGTGTAAAAACCACAAGTGCTACTGAAGTGCTATTAATAATTTTCATTGGCTTATTGCACAGCACTACATCAAGAATGTAGTGTCAGGAACCAAAGCTGTGTCCAGAGTTGGTGATGAGGTGAGAGCAGAGAGAGTAGGGAGACGGGTGATGGTGTAAACTTCTATAACAGATCTGATCAGGGATTCTGTAGGGAAGGTCCGTCAGCTAGTGATCAGTGAATGGTACCTTAAGGGCCTGTCCCACTTTTACGACCTAATGTCGTCACGAGGTCGTAGGAGGTCATAGGTAGGTCCTGATGCTAGTCGTAGGTACTCATGGCATAAAGTAGGTCGGGTCGTTTTTCTAGCCTGATGAAAAATGTCCACGAGTAAAAAAGGTTGTGAATTAGGTCCTGAAAGTGGGACAGGCCCTTTATTGGGAAAAGGATAGTAGTGGAGATCAGAGTCATCAGTGAGGTTGTGCGGGATATCAATGGGCAAAAACAAGTACTAGGACTTCAGTGGAGTCCCAGTCGAAAAGGATTAATTAACAGTGGGCGTTCCAGAGACAAGGTAGACACATTTTCATCCACATTACTCTAAAGAGACGGAAATTGACATGATGATAATTGAGGCAGGCCTGAGTCTGGAGTCATATCATATTGTATCATATATTTAAGTATGACTCATTCGAGGAAATGTCTGGTTGAATTTCAAAAGAATTATGAAACAATTAAAAAATGGTCATAATCATGTCGCAATGCCCAGAACCCGAGGAAGCCGAAAGAGTTATGGAAGTCTTGTTTTTGGATTTTACGCAGCTTCTTCCAGCCTCTACAAATAACAAAGAGTTAGGTTGTAAAACCCTCAATGTGATACTTTTGTGTAAAGATATACGACTGCACGTATTAAAATTGTAATTCTCACCAACACATGCATTCATTCTTGGATTAAACCCATTATATAACAAAAAGTATAAATATGCATTAACTAATGCATTAAGGCCCTTATCCAGGCTTTTTTAACATTTGGAATTAATTGTTCTCTGTTGGCTGTCCTACCATTAGTCATTCAATATAAACTAGAGCTTTTTCAAAACTCCAAACTCAAGGCAAAACTAAACTGCAGATGCTGGAAATCAGGAATAAAAAGAGAACATCCAGGAGATGCTCATCAGATCATGCACCTCTGTAGAGCGCGAGGGCAAATGTTTCAGGTTGATAACTGTTCATCAAACTATACTGATAAACCAGTTCTTATTAAAGGTCGTTGATATGAAGTATTGTATCTGATACCATAGATATTTCCTGATCTCCTAGGCATTAGTAAAGTGATTCAAAATTCTAATATCACTCTCATTTGCCTATCTTGGCTCTTTTCACCAAATCACAGTGTCTTCTGATAATGTGTCCTGGCTTTAAAAATATTATTTTTCTTTTTGAATTCCTCCAGCCCTGCAACTGTCTAATATCCATGCTCACCAATTAAGGTATTTTATTATCTGCACCATATTAGCAGTCAAGTCTTTAGCTTCTTGGCTCTCAACTCTGGAACCCATCCCAAAACACATCAGCCTCTTTGGTCTTGCTTCGGATGCTCCTTAAAACTTTATTTGTGCCCAGCCTTTAGGCAACTGCCTTAACATTTCCTAATGTGGTTAATTTTTGGCAATTAATAGTTATGAAATCCATTTACTACATTAAAGGCAAAATACAGTTGCAAGATGTTGATAGTAGCCTTTAAACATTTACTTAAGGTTTGAGGTTTTCGCATTATTTTAATTTTAAGGGACAGAGAGATTCAGGCCACATGCAACATTTTGTCCTCAATGCAATCGCCTATATTATCCTCCACATTAAACATTTTGTCCACCATGCACCCCTGTCTCTCTCACCCCTGACCTTTAGTCTGAAGAAAGGTCTTGACCCGAAACATCACCCATTCCTTTTATCCAGAGATGTCGCTTGTCCCGCTGAGTTATTCCAGCATTTTGTGTCTGTCCCATATCATTCTTTCTGTTCTGGGGCTCCCCCATTGCCAGAGTGAGGCTAAACACAAATTAGAGGAGCAGCACCTCCTATTCCGCTTGGGTAGCTTACAACCTAATAGTTTGAACACTGAAGTTTCCAATTTTAGGTAACTTCTACAAACACCCTTGTAACACCTCCATGTAACACACCCCTTCCCACTTATTTTTCCCACCCACTCCCTTCCCCTGGCTGCCCTTGCATTGGTATCTCCCTACCCCCTCCACCCCTTCCACCAATAGTCCTTCATCTAGCTTCACAATCTACAACCATGCATATCAACCATGCATTTCTTACAAGATAGCGCCTGCCTGCGGCGACCTTTGCGGAGCAACAGAACACAAAAGGCTTAAATGCAACTTCCATCCTCACCTGGATCAGGAAAACGGTAGAAATCGGTGCCGTTTCAGACAAGCTGCTTGAGCACCTCAAGGCTCTTGCAATTTTGCGATCTCCCGCAGCTGCGGGAGTCTTGGACTTTAAACTTTCCCACGCTCGCTGGAAATCACCCGACCCAACGGAGGAACGTAGGTACTGTAGCTGGAAACCCCAGGATGACCTCCAGAGCCGACGAGCTGGATCCTCCAGGAACAATGAACCTGGAGCTGCTGACTTTGAAGGTACCCCCATTCGTTATGGAGCTGGAGCTGCCGTCTGTGAAGGAATTCCTGTTCCAGCGCAGGTTCGCAGAAACAGCAGGTACAGTAAGCACAGTACCTGGAAACAAAGGGGAGGCCTCCATTGTGACCGGAAACGTGGCCGACGGACAGGACTTCAGGTCAGACTGAAGCGCAGGGGACTTCGGCTCCCTCTCCCCACTATCCTACTGGGCAATGTACAGTCCCTTGAAAACAAAGTGAAGGACTTAAGGGCAATGCTGCTTTATCAAAGGGAGCTGAGGGACTGCTCGGTGTTCTGTTTCACAGAGACATGGCTCACCCCCAGCTTCCCAGACTCAGCGGTCCAGCCTGAAGGGTTCTCCATCGACCGTACGGACCGTACACAGGCATCTGGGAAAGGGAGAGGAGAGGGCGTCTGCCGCATGGTCAACTCTGCATGGTGTTCAGACGTGGCAGTCCTGTCCAACTCCTATTCTCCACCTCGAACATCTGGCGGTGAAGTGCCGTCCCTTCTACCTTCCGAGGGAATTTACCTCCATCATCCTGACCGCAGTCTACATCCCACCCCAGGCAAACGTCCGTCTGGCACTGGAGGAGCTGCACGCCATGGTCAACAAACACCAGACGCCTTACCCCGAGGCATTTACCACCATTGCTGGGGACTTCAATAAGGCAAACCTAAAGATATCACTCCCTAATTTCCAATAACATGTCTCCTGCTGCACCAGAGGACCAAACACCCTCGACCACTGCTACACCACCATCAAGAATGCCTATCGCTCTATCCCTCGCCCTCTTTTCGGTAAATCCGACCATACCGCGGTGACTTCTTCCTGCCTACAGGCAGCAATTAAAGAGCGCACCCCCAGAGGCGAGGACAGTGCAGAGCTGGTCGAGGTGGTGGGGGGGGGGTGCAGAGGAACAACTACAGGACTGTTTGGAGTCTGTAGACTGGCAATGTTCAAGGGCTCGGCGATGGACTTGAACGAATACACCACAGTCATTACAGACTTCATTAAGAAATGTGTGGAGGCTGCATCCCTGCAAAAACCTTCCGAGTGTTTCCCAATCAGAAACCTTGGATGAACTTTGAGATCCGCACTCTTCTGAAGACCAGACACCGGGCATTCATGTCTAATGATACAGTGGTTTACAAGAAGTCCAAATACGACCTTGGTAAGGACATCAAAAAGGCCAAAAGGGACTTCTGCTCCAAACTGGAGGATGAGACAGATGTTCAGCAGCTGTGGCGGGGCCTGAATGCAATCACCTCCTACAAGGCTAAACCAGGAGGCAGCTCGAATGTCGGCGAAATAACACTCCCTGATGAGTTCAAAGCGTTTTACGCACGCTTTGATAGGGAGAACACTGATGTGCCTTCCCAAGCCCCCATTCGCAGTGATGGTATTTCAATCTCAGTCACAGAGGCCGACGTCAGGAAATTCTTCAGAGGGGTGAACCCTCAAAAAGCGCCTGGACCTGGTCGTGTTCTAAAAAGCTGTGTGGACCAACTGGCTGGAGTTTTTAATGGACATTTTCAACCTCTCACTTCTGAGGTCTGAGGTTCCCACCTGCTTCAAAAGGGCATCAATTATACCAGTGCCCAAGAAGAGTAAGGTGACGTGCCTCAATGACTATCGATCAGTGGTACTAACGCCTGTGGTGATGAAGTGCTCTGACTCATCCCCATCAGTGATACGTCTCACAACAGTGGTGTCGTCGCGAACTTGATGATGGAGTTTGCACTACGACCGGCTACGCAGTCATGAGTATAGAGTGAGTACAGCAGGGGGCTGAGCACGCAGCCTTGAGGTGCTCCCGTGCTGATTGTTATCGAGTCTGACACATTTCCACCAATACGAACAGACTGGGGTCAGGCTATTAAACTTGGCTCGTACAAAACTCTGAACATTAATAGCCCATTATCTGTTATTTGCACTTTATCAGTTTATTTATTCATGTGTGTATATATATTACATAATGGTATATGGACACACTGATCTGTCTTGTAGTCAATGCCTACTATGTTCTGTTGTGCTGAAGCAAAGCAAGAATTTCATTATCCTATCAGGGACACATGACAATAAACTCTCTTGAATCTTTTGTCTCACCTGTTTCTATCTCTAGCCTTCACAATCAGCTATCAGGGAGCCACCTTTCCTGAGGTCATCTGTTTCCGGCCATGATTTGTCAGGCCCCTTCTCTCTTCTGGTTTTCTTTCCAAATCTCCCCTACAATCAGTCTGAAGAAGGGTCCCTGTCATCTTTCCATGTTCTCAACAGATGCTGCTTGGCCCACTGAGTTACTCCAGCATTTTGAGTATTTCACTCTACAGCAAACTCTAATTAAATTAATTAATTTAATTTAAACTCTTATTTTTGTCGACATGTTTCAACTCTAATCTGAGTCAGTGTGATGGATGTTTATGTTATAAAGTATTTTGTGTGTTCTGTTGCTTTTTATTAGAATGGTTGTATGGCAAATCAAATTCCTTGTATGGTGCAAAACATACTTGGCTAATAAAGTAAGTATGAGTATGAGAAGACAATCTTCCACTCACTACTTAAACTAGCACCCCCAATATACAAACCCCATCATCTTAGCAAACTGAGTTTCTGCCAATACGAATGCTTATTTTGTGGTAACTTTAGAAGGCATAGAACATTCTGCAGAGTATGTGGATTAAGCAGCAACCAGATAAAAATAAACATTCCTAGATTGTAGATGTCAAGTGGCCAATGTCTAATTAATTGTAACTTCCCATCTTCTTTTGCCTTCATTTTTGAATTAATGTACATTTACTTCTGCTTTCAAATTTGACAGTAGGAAAAATTAACACGAGAAACAGACCTTTTAAAGTTGAATTCTTGTAGTCCATCTGCATTAAAAGAAAATTGTGTTAGAAGTGCAAGTAAATACTTTGAACTAAATATTTGAATGTGTTCATCTCTTACCAATGCCGAATGAATGCATCTCAGGGCTAAAGTTAATAGCACTGCAATTGTTAAATCCATCTTCTCCCCTCCGTGCTATTAAGGCAGGATGCCTCAGTTGAATGGAGTGAAAGATGGAGTTTGTTAAATGTTGTAGGCAATAAAGTGTGTAGTAGCTTTATTAAAATAGAAATAATCAGTTAGCATTAGCTCTAGAAAACATATAAAACTGCCAAAGCATGGAACAACAGTTACCAAAGATTAATTATCAGTTGAAGTACACTTTAACTTCACACTTCAATATGCAATTTCCTTCACACAGAGGAAACAGAATGAATTACACCATCCCACTCCTAAGCAAATTTATTATGAGAAATTATCAAAGCAGCTGTCATCCATACAAAGTTGTCAAAAGCTTAACAATAAAAAATAATTCACACTGCAACATCAAAAAGAAAAATATTAACTCTATAACTGTTTCAGGAGGGAAAAATTGGCACAGGGAAAATAACTATCAAATCAAGATTGATAGAGGTTATATGCACTCTTGCCAATGGACCTCGCTGCAGTCACATTGAGTAAACACAAGAGGGTCCTGACCCAAAACGTTACCTAACCATGTCCTCCAGAGATGCTGCCTGATCAAGTTTGCATTTATTGTCACTTAACCAATTAAGGTACAGTGAAATTTTATTTGCATACAGCCATACTAAGTGAAAAGAACACAAAATACACGCATAAAATAAATTTAACATAAACATCCATCACAGTGGAATCAATATTCATCACTGTGATGGAAGGCAATAAAGTTCAGTCATCTTCCTCCTTTGCTGAGTTACTCCTTCACTTTGTGTTCTACACTTATCGTAAAGCTGATCATGGGTCTTTCGGGTCTTTGGCATATTGCTAGAATTACTTTCATTATGTTGAATGATCCTGAGGTGAAAATAATTTGGATAATTGTGGCCCTTACTTTCATAAGAATATTCCTGGCTAACGGCTCTGCAGTTGCCGTAAGATATGGGATGTCATTGCCACTTCCTCTTTGTGGAGCTGTTTTTCAACATATTGCTCTTCGGTCATACATTCACTGAGTTACTACTCTCCTATGACTGTTGCTGAAGTCTATAGACAAGTCCTACTTGGCAGATACCTCTCCACCTCTTCTTGACTCTTCTGACTGGTTGCCCCGATTTCAATTATCCTGTTCCACAACCCAATAAAGAATGCAGTTCTTTTGATTTCCAATTCAATTAGCGACATATTTAAAAGTAATTAGGATTTCTTTAAATGGCATGGGTGGGGGAAAGTGTGTTTGCTGAAGAATACAAGGCCTCTTATAATACATTACACTAGTTGGACCCAAATTGCATTATTAACATTGTTGTTGTTATGCTAGTTGAAGTCAACAGATGCCTACTCTTACTGAGTGCACACATCCAATATCAATCCACAATCACAATCTAATACTCATAGTCCTTCTCTGATACGTATGGGACAATACCAGCTTTTCCCTCATTACATATCTAATCCACAACTTATTATCTTCTTAACTATTCGTGTAATAGATCTTTCAATCTTCCCTTTTGTAAATCACACGTGTATGGATTTACATTGTATGGAACTGCTGGCATGAAGGCACTTTAATCCTATTGTTTTGTTTTCATCTGATTGAGTGTTTGAGAGAAAGATGACTTAACTGTTACTTTTCAAGAGAAGTAAATTAAAACCTTAAAGAAAAACACAAAAATAAATATTTTGAAAAAGACACCAAAATGTTGGCCCAAATGACGAACGATCACGCTGTCCATTTGTTGATTCTGAACAACACAGTAGAAATAAATTCAAGTTAGTTAAACTGGCAAATCATCTTCTCCAATCATTTAGTGTTCAAGTACCTTCAGCTTTTTAAATTGATCCAGAAGACAACGCACACCATCATGTTACAAAATGTGCTTTTCTTGGCAACACCTAATATAGAAACAGGGAACATTTTAACTAGGTTTGGCAAGGCAACAGTGAGTGTAAAATTCTATAACAGATGCTGGACAAAAAACTTTGCAAAGTCAGAAATTCAATTATTATAGTCAGACTGGTGCCAGCAGTTGTCTGGTGCCAACGTTCCTGATGTTGGCGGAGTCCAGAACCAGGGGTCACAGTTTAAGAATAAGGGGTCAACCATTTAGAATTGGGATGAGGAAAAACTTCTTCACCCAGAGAATTCTCTGCCACAGAAGGCAGTGGAGGCCAATTCACTGGATGTTTTCAAGACAGAGTTAGAGTTAGCTTTTAGGGCTAAAGGAATCAAGGGATATGGGGAAAATTTAGGAACGGGGTACTGATTTTAGGTGATCAGCCATGATCATATTGAATGGCGGTGCTGGCTCAAAGGGCCGAATGGCCACCTCCTGCACCTATTTTTCTATGTTTTTATCAACATCCTTATGCAGCATCGAGCTCTTGAATCCCAGAAAACTAAACAGGGAAACTTACCCACTTCTAGAATCATCTGTTAGGTCAGATATTTTACATGCGTTACATCAATTTGCAATATTTGGCTCCTTGACACTTGCTAAATTTGTACCAAAGTGATGACTGATGTAGTTATGGCACAAAATGCATCCACCATATTAATGAGCACATAAGTTCACTTTAAACATCTGTTAAAAATATATATATTGTCATCAGGGTAATATTAATTACATGCAACAGTTCGGTACAAGAGTTTAACTAATAAACGCAAAATGCTGGAATAACTCAGCGTGTCAGGCAGCATCTCTGGAGAGAAGGAATGGGTGACGTTTCGGGTCGAGACCCTTCTTCAGACAGTCACCCATTCCTTCTCTCCAGAGATGCTGCCTGTCCCACTGAGTTACTCCAGCATTTTGCGTCTACCTTCGATTTAAACAAGCATCTGCAGTTCTTTCTTACACAATCTTACTATTAGTCTATCATCAAAATACACAGGTGAATAAACATCAATGCAAAATACATCTATTATGCTTGGCATATTGCCTTTGAAGTGATGTTATCCACAGTACACTTATGCTGTCATTCTGGACTCCCCAATACGATCGGGTATGGAGTTCCGGGATTTACCTTTGTCGACAAGCAAGGAAGATTGATTTGTTTCCAAATAAGGATAGTGCGCATCTTGAAGGGGCAGCTGCAGGTAATAGTGCCATGTGCCTGTGCTTTTCACTCTAAGCCGTGATGGGTACGGGTTTGTCAGTGTAGCCTAGACAAATAGCTGCAATATAAACAGTTGGATGGATATTTTGGATATACCATGGATATTTTTAAATCAGAGATAGACAGATTCTTGATTCGTACGGGTGCAGGGGTTCTGGGGAGAAGGTAAGAGAATGGGGTTAGGAGGGAGGGATAGATTAGCCATGATTGAATGGAGGATTAGACTTGATGGGCCAAATGGCCAAATTCTGCTCCTATCACTTACAGTATGATCTTAGTTATCATAGGTGTCATGGCTATGCACGGATGCTAAACCAATAGGCTGCTTTAACCTGAATGTTGTTGAGTTTCTCGAGCGTTGTTGGAGTTATGGTTGGTGAATGGATGGGTGTGAATGATGAGAAGGCAGGAGAATGGGGATGAGATGGAAATATAGATCAGCAATGATTAAATGGTGGAGTAGACTCGATGGGCTGAATACCCTAATTCGGTTCCTATGTCTTATGGTCTTATTATGGTGTGAGGCTTGATAAATTCACCACAAGGTATTAAAACTCTAACATGCTTTTGTATCAGTTCCCACTTGAGTTTCCAGTCAATGATGACTCCCAGAACTCTAAAAGGGAGGGGTGGAAGTTGGGAGAATGCTGCTGATGACAGAAAATGTAATAGTATGAACATTACTTGCCAAATAGACAGGTGCAGAAGAGAACTGCAGAAGCTGGTTTATACCCAAGGTATACACAAAGTAACACTGATCACATGCATTTCTCTTTGCAGGAACTAAAAGTGAATTATATGCAATTTGCAGAATGTTCAAGTCTGCAGTGGACGGTATTGAAAGGAATTATCAATCACTTCCAAGGTAATTAATGTAGGTATGTTACAAAACATACCTTGAGCAGCGCTGCAGTTTTGCCGCTCCCCGTGTGCGCGACTTTGGCACCTTTCAGAGGGGGGCGGGCTTAAAGTGCCATTTTTCTTCACACTGGGCAAATCGATCAATGTCGGGCGATTTCGTTGTGGAAGAAAAATTGCTCCGACATTTCATTAATGAAGGTATTTTTAAATTACCCTAGATTATTTATTATCTAGAGTAATTTAAAAATCACCTTCAAAAGCCGTGAGCGCCGATAACGGGAAGGATTTTGCGTAGGGCAGGAAAAAAGGGACACAGTTTATTTTTATATTAAAAGTTGTTTTTTATGGAGGCTTTAATAATATTTTCATGTTGCGAAATGGGGTCCAAAAAAAATGTATGAACCGGCTGTATTTTTCATACCGACTTCACAGCAAACCTCAACGTTCCAATCCACCGCATTCCACTAAAACCCACTCGCTAGTTGATTTAAATGGCCATTAATTTACAGGCATTAAACACTAAATTCCTTCCATTTGGCCCAGACCTTCTTGAAAATGAGATTTAAAAATTATGTTATATT
Organism: Raja brachyura; assembly: GCA_963514005.1. The sequence continues at coordinate 41,921,950 of OY740798.1, read as the reverse complement.
GTGGATTATTGTGTGAATGTTATTTGGGCACTTAGGCAATTTAAAAAAGGTTTATCTTTTCTTAAGAAATGGTTAGATGTTTAGATCTACTCATTGAATTTGGAATTAGCTACAATTCGATAACTAACTAATTATATGCTTTAATTTCAGGTCATCCAAGTAAGAGTAATGCTTCAATCTATAATAACTGAAAATTTCATTGAGTTCTCTTAATTTTTAAGAAAGTTATGGGCTTTTAACGGTTCTAGATCACAGCTTTTGAGTTAAGTCAATTGAAAGGCAATGGGGAACAAGATGCTAATTTCCGAGTATGAAAATGGTCATAACTTTCTTAATACTGAAGATATGAAAGTGAATTAGGTGTCAAATTAAACTTCCTTTTATGCTTTATCTGATGGGATAAATTGCAGACTTGATTTTTAAAATCTCAAAATTTTGTAACATTGCTAATTAATGTTTCCAGTTCCATCAAACTGTCAGAGCCTTCCCTGCCTCAGTTCATCAACTGGTAAAACCCATGATCGTTCCGTTGTATCTTGCAATTTAACTATTGCTAGACTATGTGGGACCCGTTGGGTCCCAAGTTCACAAGGGAGGGCTGGTCCCACAACACAATATTTCACCTCTCCACCTATTCCAAGATTGCTGGCTAGTGTGTGGGGGTGGGGGGGGGGGGCTTTCTGGAGTGCTAGCATGGGTGTTGTGGGCCGAAGGAACTGTTTTCCAGAGGGCTAGTATGGACATCATGGGCCGAATGGATTCTAGGGCTGGCAGCTCACTCAGGCCTGGCAGCTCAGTAACTCAAGCCTCGCAGGCTGGCACCTCAGAAACTGCCAGATATTCTGCCGAAATCAGGTGAGAGACTGTGAGAGAGAAGGGGGAGAGGGTGGACAATCAATTTTAGACATTTTCATCTTTTTTTACAGTTGCAAAAGGCACACGGTTGCAAAAGGCACACGGTTGCAAAAGGCAGTTTAAAAACATATAAAAGGCTAGTATTCTCATTGTTCTGTAGATTTCCAGCTCAGACTGAGAGTCGTGACCCTCTCCCTCCCATCTTGCAGAGATTAAGCCATGCCCACACTTCTGGGTTTTATACCTCCTCCCCCTCCCACCGGAAGGGGCGTAGTCTTCATGCGTATTTGACAGGAGAGAGAATCTCAACATTTTTTAAACGTTAATTTATTTTTTATCGATGGGAAAAATCCTCTGGCCCTGACAGCTGGTGGAGGACTCTGAATAAGGTGGCCAAAAATCACAGCCGTAAGTGGTTGCGTCTTTTTCTAAAATCATCTTCTATGTCAGTTCCCTTCAATTCCATGATTTTTCAGATAGTTATCTATATCCACCATAAATATATCAAATGCTCGGGCCACCACTACCCTCGGGGGCAGTGAATTCCTGAGATTCACTACCCTAGGAGAAGAAATTTCTACACACCTCAGGTTTAAATGACTGGTCCCTTATGTTGTAACTGTGTCCCCTTGTGGAAACATCTCAACATCTACACTTTTATGACCATTTAGGATATTATAAGGTTGAATAAGATGACCCTCATTCTTCCAAACTCCAAGGAATACAAAGACAAACTGTCTGGCCGATCTTGATAGGTCAACTTTCTTCTCCCAACCTTCTTCTCTCCCCTTTTCGTGCTTTCTTCTGCCTCCCCCCGCCCACAATCAGAAGACACTCAACCTGAAACTATACAACTTTAACAAAACCTCCCTATTCTTAAACTCCAATGGTCTTCCAATAAAGGCCAACCTGCTTTCTTAACAACTTGTTGGGCCTGCCTGAAACTTTTGATTCATGCACCCACCTAGATCCCATTGGCCTTCATTCATTTTCTGTCTCTCTTCATTTAGATAACATATTTATAGAATTTAGATAATAAACCCGCCTTTTAAAAAAAATCCTTTTGGTGAAGTGCATGACTTTGCAATTCCCCACAATAAACTCTATTTGCCAGATTTTTGCCCAAATGTTCATTCTATCTACATCGTGTTGCAGAACCACATTGCCCTCATCACAATATATCCTTCCACATTTTTTTGCATCATTGGCAAATTGATACTCAGAAGTGGCAGTCTTATCCAACTCCTGCTGCCCACACCTGGAACACCTGGTTGTGAAGCGCCAGCTCTTCTACCTACCAAAGGAATTCACCTCCATCATCCTGACCATCCCACCCCAGGCTGATGTTCATCTGGCACTGGGAGAGCTGCACGCCGTGGTCACAAGCACCAGACGGCTTACCCCGAGGCATTTACCATCATAGCCGGGGACTTCAACAAAGCGAACCTTAAGAAATCGCTCCCTAACTTCCACAAACATGTCTCCTGCAGCACCAGAGGATCAAACACCCTCGACCACTGCTACACGACCATCAAAGACGCCTGTCGCTCTATCCCTCGCCCTTAATAAATCCGACCATTCTACGGTGCTGCTTCTTCCTGCCTACAGGCAGCAATTGAAGAGAGCACCCCCAGAGGTGAGGTGGGGGGAAGAGGAACAACTCCAGGATTGTTTGGAGTCTGTAGACTGGGCAATGTTCAGGGACTCGGCAACGGACCTGAATGAATACGCCACAGGCGTTACAGACTTCATAAAGAAATGTGTGGAGGAATGCAACCCAAAAAAAACCTTCCGAGTGTTTCCTAACCAGAAGCCTTGGATGAACCATGAAATCCACACTCTTCTTAAGTCCAGATCCCAGGCATTCAGGTGTGGAGATACAGAAGTCTACAAGAAGTCCAGATACGACCTTGGTAAGGCCATCAAAAAGGCCAAAAGGGACTTCTGCTCCAAGCTGGAGAATGAGACAGATATTCAGCAACTGTGGCAGGGCTTTAATGCCATCACCTCCTACAAGGCGAAATCAGGAGGCAGCTTAATTGTCAGCAAAGCATCACCTGACGAGCTCAATGCGTTTTATGCACGCTCTGATTGGGAGAACACTGATGTGCCTTCCTGAGCCCCCATTCATCGTGATGGTATTTCAGTCACAGTCACAGAGGCCGACGTCAGAAGATCGTTCAGGGGGATGAACCTTCGGAAAGCACCTGGACCTGATGGCATATCCGGTCGTGTTCAAAAAATCTGTGCGGACCAACTGGCTGGAGTTTTTACAGACATTTTCAACCTCTCATTTCCAAGGTCTGAGGTTCCCACCTGCTTTAAAAGGGCATCAATAATACCGGTGCCCAAGAAGAGCAAGGTGACGTGCAACATCAATAGCCCATATCTGTTTATTTGCACTTTATCAGTTTATTTATTCATGTGTGTATATATTCATACAATGGTATATGGTCACACTGATCTGTTCTGTATTCGTGCCTACTATGTTCTGGTGTGCTAAAGCAAAGCAAAAATGTCATTGTCCTATCAGGGACACATGACAATAAACTCTCTTGAACTTGAACTCAATGACTATCGACCAGCGGCACTAACCTCTGTGGTGATGAAGTGCTTTGAGTGATTGATTATGGCACATATCAACTCCTACCTCGACAAGAACCTCGACCCACTGCAGTTCGCTTACTACAGATCAAAGGTGTTTGCAATCTCACTGCCTCTCCACTCTGCTCAGGACCACTTGGACAACAAAAACCCATATGTTAGGCTGTTATTCATTGACAACAGCTCAGAGATCATCCCCTCCAAGCTGGTTACCAAGCTCTCAGAACTGGGTCTGCGCATCCCTCTGCGATTGGATCCTCGACTTCCTCATCCACAGACCACAGTCTGTCCGTATTGGTGGAAATGTGTCATCCTCGATAACAATCAGCACGGGAGCACCTCAAGGCTGCGTGCTCAGCCCCCTGCTTTACTCACTCTATACTCATGACTGCATAGCCGGTTATAGTGCGAACTCCATAATCAAGTTCGTCGACAACACCACTGTTGTGGGACGAATAAATGATGGTGACGAGTCAGAGTATAGAAGTGAGTTTGACCGATTGACCAAACGGTGCCAGCACAATAACCTGGCTCTCAACAGCAGCAAAACCAAGGAACTGATTGTGGACTTTGGAAGGGGTAGGATAGGGACCCACAATCCCGTTTATATCAACAGGACAATAGTGGAAAGGGTCAAGAACTTCAAATTCCTGGGCGTGCTTATTTCCGAAGATCTTTCCTGGTCTCAGCATACTGATGCAATTATAAAGAAAGCACATCAGTGCCTTTACTTTCTGAGAAGAATACGAAGAGTCGGTATGTCAAAGAGGACGCACTGAACTGTTCTGTATTTATGCTTACTATATTCTGTTGTGCTGCAGCAAGCAAGAATTTCATTGTCCTATCTGGGAAACATGACAATAAACTCTCTTGACTTGATTTGAATTGGAAAACTTTACATTCTGTTCCCTCTTCCAGGTCATTAATGCAAATAGTAATCAAGTGAGAGCCAAGAATAGATCACTGATGCACTCCCTTAGTTACATCCAACCACCCTCAAAAAGGCCTATAAATTCCAACTCTGTGACAGCCAGGTTTTAATCCATGCTAACACACTTCCTCCAATATGCACCAGCTTATTTTTGCTTTTTGGAAAATGCACTACATCTACCAGTCATACAATCTTGGAAGAATTTGAGCAAATTTATCAAACATGATTTATAAAACCATGGACACAAAAAGGTGGAGTAACTCAGCAGGACAGGCAGCATTTCTGGAGAGAAGGAATGGGTTTCTTTTTTTGGTTGAGACTGGTTAGGGATAAGGGAACAAGAGATATGGACGGTGATGTGGAGAGATAAAGAACATTGAATGAAATATATGCAAAAAAGTAATGATGATAAGGAACCAGACCAATACAAGCTGTTTGTAGGGTGAAAATGAGAAGTTAGAGCGACTTGGGTGGGGGAGGGATAGAGAGAGCTACCTGAAGTGAGAGAAATCAATATTCATACCACTGGGCCATAAGCTGCCTAAGGGAAATATGAGATGATGTTCCTCCAAGATGAGGACTCATACATCGGCGAGACCAATCGCAGACTAGGTGATTGTTTCGCGGAACACCTTCGCTCAACCCGCGTGAACCAATCTGATCTCCTAGTTGCTGGACACTTTAATTCTGCTTCCCATTCCGACACAGACCTTTCTGTCCTCGGTCTCCTCCATTGTCAGAGTGAGGCTAAACGCAAATTGGAGGAACAGCATCTCATATTTCGCTTGGGCAGCTTAAAGCCTAGTGGCTGTAATTCTCTCACTTCAGGTAGCCCCAGCATTCCCTCTCTCTTTATCACCCCCCCACCCAAGTCGCACCAGCTTCTCATTTTCACCCCACAAACAGCTTATAATGGCCGGTTTCCTTTATCATCGTTACTTTTTTGCATAGGTCTCTACCCAAAACGTCACCCATTCCTTCTCTCCAGAGATGCTGCATGTCCCGCTGAGTCCCAGCTTTTTGTGGCTATCTTTGGTTTAAACCAGCATCTGAAATTCCTAAGAAACATAGAAAATAGGTGCAGGAGGAGGCCATTCGGCCCTTTGAGCCAGTACCGCCATTCATTGTGATCATGGCTGATCATCCCCAATCAATAACCCGGCCTGCCTTCTCCCCATATCCCTTGATTCCCCTAACCCCTAGAGCTCTATCTAAATCTCTCTTAAATCCATCCAGTGATTTGGCCTCCACTGCCCTCTGCGGCAGGGAATTCCACAAATTCAAAACTCTCTGGGTGAAAAAGTGTTTTCTCACCTCAGTCTTAAATGGCCTACCTTTATTCTAAGACTTCTTACACATTTTCTTACGCATAATCAACCAAGTTGATTAGGTTTGCTTCCATGGGTCCGTACAGTTCACAGTAACCAAATACCTGTCATGATTTGAGGAGGGCCTGTATTCAGCTTTCCAAACTGATTATTTCCTCACTGATTACTGATTATAATTTATTTTTAAAAATATTTCAGAGATTGTTTTAAATTCACTGATTACTGATTATAACGAGCTTGCACGACCTGTGAGCCGTACTGTTGCCACGCAAACCTTCTGGAGCACAAGTGGCGAGCGTCAGATAAGCACTTACTATGGCTGCCAGTACAGCGGGTCCGTCGTCTGTCCCAGCATCTGGACTCCACGCTGACTGGTTCCATACTCGCGGATCCCAGGTGTTCGCGGGGTTCGGGATGCCGGTGCAGCTCGGTCAGTGACTCTGGGTGGGCGGAGGGACCAGACTATCCCCAACCCTGCTGCAGCTGACGGGGACGTTGTCAGGTGATCGGGGTGCTGGTGCCGCGCAGTCAATGACTGGGTGGCGGAGAGACCAGACTGTCCCCAACTCTGCTGTAGCTGACAGGGACAGGTAAGAACGTATGTGTTGTGTGAGTTACTAGTGCATGCCGGAGGCTGCCTTGTACTCCAGGATTGCGCAACTCCGTGCATCACGCCCTTTGACCTGATGACCTTACGTGCACCCCCCCCCCCCCATAACACCTTGTCAGCAATAGATATAAACTAAATGGTCCAATACTTCCCTGCCTTCCGCTCTTTTTGATTAGTAACACATAGCTTCAACTTCTAGTTGGCAAATTCTGAAAGATTAGATGACTGGATCTGGTTCAAATTCCATAACCCAAGGACGGGGAATAGTAAGAGTGTTCAGGCGGCCTATTTCTTTGGTCTTGGACGTGGAAAGTATTTGATCAATGCCCTTGCGCCAGGTCCATTATTCACAAAGGTAATGGGCGACCCGCCACCTACAGACTGATCCCACATCCCTTTCTGCCAAATATACTGCAGGAGCATCTTTAGTATTTAAAGATACTAGCATCTTTGCTATCTGCATAAAAGTATATAGATCAACTCGTCGAGTGCCCTTCCCCATTCATCCCCCCCCCCCCCCATGCCCACGCCCACGTCCAATCCCGCCATCTCCAGCAGCGGCGAGAGGCGGGTCGGCACTGAGGCCGTTCCTGAGAGGTTCACGGCATCACCTGAACAAACCGAGGGGCCGGGCTGAGCCAAGCCGCCAGGCTGGGGAAACGCACCTGCCGCGGCCCGAAGGAGTTCGCCAGGAGCCGCCTGCACTCGACACCCGGCCGCGCGCGAGGCCGCTGGGAGGCGCCGGTCCGCAGCCTCGCGCCCCCCTCGCGCCTGCATCGTTGCCTCGCAACGGCCTCCTACCCCCACGCGCCCCCTCGTTGCCCCGGGCACCAGAAAGCACCGTTTTCTAGCAATGTTCTTGCGGTTGCATCCTCACCGCCAATGGAAATTGCTGTCGGTGATATGTAGGGTCTGGATAAGAAAATGGGATAACATAGGACTAGTGTGAATGGGTGATCGATCAGTGGCCAGAGTGGACTCAGCGGGACCAAAAGCCTGTTTCCACGCTGAATTGCTAAACTAATCCATATTGTGCGTAAGATCTTAGCAAAATAAATACACCACATCCACTGGTTTCACCGAATCGATCAATCACATATTCAAAGAACTCTAGTAGATTAGTCACGCATGAGTTTTCTGTCATAATGTTTTGATGACTCTACACAGTGCCTTCAATGCAGGGGGCTTCTCTTCTAAATAACTATAACTAGCAATGTTACAAAATTTTGAGATTTAAAAAATCAAGTCTGCAATTTATCCCATCAGATAAAGCATAAAAAGAAGTTTAATTTGACACCTAATTTACTTTCATATCTTCAGTATTAAGAAAGTTATGACCATTTTCATACTCGGAAATTAGCATCTTGCTCCCCATTGCCTTTCAATTGACAACTCAAAAGCTGTGATCTGGAAAAGTTAAAAGCCCATAACTTTCTTAAAAATTAAGAGAACTCAATGAAATTTTCAGTTATTATAGATTGAAGCATTCTGAAACAAACATTAAACAATCTTAGGGTTACACAAAAAGCTGGAGAAACTCAGCGGGTGCAGCAGCATCTAAGGAGCGAAGGAGATAGGCGACGTTTCGGGTCGAGACCCTTCTTCCTCCTCCCCATTAAACAATCTTACTTGGATGACCTGAAATTAAAGCATATAATTAGTTAGTTATCTAATTGTAGCTAATTACAAAATTCAATGAGTAGATCTAAACATCTATCCATTCCTTAAGAAAAGATAAACTTTTTTTAAATTGCCTAAGTGTCCAAATAACATTCACACAAATATCCACAATATAACATAATTTTTAAATCTCATTTTCATGAATTTCTGGGCCAAATGGAAGGAATTTAGTGTTTGATTCCTGAAAATTAATGGCCATTTAAATCAACTAGCGAGTGGGTTTTAGTGGAATGCGGTGGATTGGAACGTTGCGGTTAGCGGTGAAGTCGGGAGGAAAAATACTGTTTGTTCATAGATTTTTTGGGACCCCATTTCACAACGTAAAAATATTATTAAAGCCTCCCGAAAAACTAACTTTTAATATAAAAATAAACTATTTACCTTTTTTTCTCCCCTACGGAAAATCCTTCCGGTTGTCGGCGCTCATGGCTTTTGAAGGTGATTTTTAAATTACTCTAGTTAATAAATAATTTAGAGTAATTTAAAAATACCTTCATTGATGAAATGTCGGAGCGATTTTTCTTCCGCAACGAAATCGCCCGACATTCATCGATTTTCCAGGTCTGTTGAAAAACGGCACTTTAAGCCCGCCCCCCTCTGAAAGGCGCCAAAGTCGCGCACACGGGGAGCGGCAGAACTGCAGCGCTGCTCAAGGTAAGTTTTGCAACATACCTACTATAACATGGATGCGACTGTATTTTGGAAGAGGATGCCCTCATGCACATTCATCAGGAAGAATGAAAAAAAAGCTTTAGCTTCAAGACATTCACGGATAACCTTGGCCAAAAATGTTTAAGCCTTTCATTGTCTATTATAAATATAAAAGAGACTAGTCAAAAACCAATCTTCTGGTGATCTAATAAAAAAAAGCTGAATGACATTGAGGTTCTTCCAAAATGATATAATATAATTTTTCTCTCTCTTCATTGAGCAATATTTTGACGGCAGGAACCTGGAAAACAGATCCTTACACATCATCAACATCTTGTTTGAGAAGGAACTACAGATGCTAGAAAATCAAAGGTACACAAAATTGCTGGCGATACTCAGCGGGCGAGGCAGCATCTATGGAGCGAAGGAAATAGGCAACTTTTCGGGCCGAAACGAAATGTCTGAAGAAGGGTTTCAGCCCGAAACGTTGCCTACATCGCTCCATAGATGCTGCCTTACCCGCTGAGTTTCCAAATCATCAACATCTCTGGGTATCCAGTTAACAAGAGTGACAATGTGTGAGCATAGAAGTTGGGAGGAGTCATTTGTTGCATTTTGCATTTGTATAAGACATTGGTGAGGCTGCATTTAGAGTATGTGTTCAGTTCTGGCCACCATGTTATAGGAAAGATGCCAAGCTGAAAAGGGCTCAGAGGAGATTTACGATGTTGACTTTATTGTGCTCAATCCTGAAGATGAAACTTGAAATGTATTGGAGTGTAACCTTGCAGCAATGCAATCTAACTACAAGGGCACAGGCATGAAAAGGTGTTCAACCACAGATGGATTATGAAGGGAAGATATTGGGTAATCCATTTGGCTGGGGTTAGAGTCCCCATTTTAAGAAAAATTGCACTGTGTGCTTGGTTCCTTATGATGCAAATAGCTGCTGCTGCAACAACATGTAATTGGAGCAACATGAGAAGAAAGCACCAAGGAAAGCAGGGATTGCACATATCTGTCAATATCCAGCTAACCTCAAGTTTATTTCAACCACAACCTTCATCCTTTTTTTTGCCTAGCAATCTGCTGCTGCCAATAGCAATAGTGGGATCCAAAGCTGTGATGGCAATAGTCTGAGTTTACATGGTTTATGTCAGAACTTCAGTGCAGCATAGATGTTCAGAGGCTTCTGTGTATGCTAGAATGAAGGTTGTAGCATCTGCCATTAGGTATTGCACTGTGGGCAGTTCCATGAGTTTTGACGTAGCTGGCCACGAATTCTGTGCTGGAAAGTTAGGGCTTCATGATCCAAATGAGATTGTGTGCAAGGTTACAGTTGGATTCACCATTAAACATCCTAGGGATTTCCTAAGTATGTCAACATGAACAATTCCCTAAGTATGTCAACATGCATGTCCTTCAGTCTTCGGTACGTGTTCCAATGTAGTCGTTAGTGAGACCTCCTGAATTAAAATGGTCCTTGCCTTCAGCCTTCAGTCCTACCTACTTGGGTTTGGACCATATACCTCAAAACCTATTCGATGCATGTACCTGCCCAAATGTTTTTTAAATGTTGTGATAGTACTTGCCTCAACTACTTCGTCTGGCAGTGCATTCCATATACCTACTACCCTTTGTATAAAAAAATAAGTTACCCCCCCAGGTTCCTATTACATCGCCCCCCCCCCCCCCCCCCCCTCACCTTAAACCGATGCCCTCTGGTTCTTGATTCACAATCCTGGAGTCTACTGAGGCTATTAGTAATTTAACCCTACATTTCAGCTTTGATTTACTCCACTCACTCTGGGCTCTGGGTGATAATTGAGCTAAAGTTAGGATTGGCATTGGGGGTTCAGTATTGATGTGGATAGAGAACTGGCTGGCAAACAGGAAGCAAAGAGTAGGAGTTAACGGGTCGTTTTCACAATGGCAGGCAGTGACTAGTGGGGTACCGCAAGGCTCAGTGCTGGGACCCCAGCTATTTACAATATACATAAATGATCTGGATGAGGGAATTGAAGGCAATATCTCCAAGTTTGCGGATGACACTAAGCTGGGGGGCAGTGTTGGCTGTGAGGAGGATGCTAGGAGAATGCAAGGTGACTTGGATAGGCTGGGTGAGTGGGCAAATGTTTGGCAGATGCAGTATAATGTGGATAAATGTGAGGTTATCCACTTTGGTGGCAAAAATAGGAAAACCGACTACTATCTAAATGGTGGCCGATTAGGAAAAGGGGAGATGCAGCGCGACCTGGGAGTCATGGTACACCAGTCATTGAAAGTAGGCATGCAGGTACAACAGGCAGTGAAGAAAGCCAATGGTATGTTAGCTTTCATAGCAAAAGGATTTGAGTATAGGAGCAGGGAGGTTCTACTTCAGTTGTATAGGGTCTTGGTGAGGCCACACCTGGAGTATTGCGTACAGTTCTGGTCTCCAAATCTGAGGAAGGACATTATTGCCATAGAGGGAGTGCAGCGAAGGTTCACCAGACTGATTCCTGGGATGTCAGGACTGTCTTATGAACAAAGACTGCATAGACTCGGTTTATACTCTCTAGAATTTAGGAGATTGAGAGGGGATCTTATAGAAACTTACAAGATTCTTAACGGGTTGGACAGGCTAGATGCAGGAAGATTGTTCCCGATGTTGGGGACGTCCAGGACAAGGGGTCACAGCTTAAGGATAAGGGGGAAATCCTTTAGGACCGAGATGAGAAGGAATTTTTTCACACAGAGAGTGGTGGGTCTCTGGAATTCTCTGCCACAGAGGGTAGTTGAGGCCAGTTCATTGGATATATTTAAGAGGGAGTTAGATGTGGCCCTTGTGGCTAAGGGGATCAGAGGGTATGGAGAGAAGGCAGGTACGGGATACTGAGTTGGATGATCAGCCATGATCATATTGAATGGCGGTGCAGGCTCGAAGGGCCGAATGGCCTATTCCTGCACCTAATTTCTATGTTTCTATGTTTCTATGATTCTTTACTCACTTCTTTAATCACTGGCAATTACAGTAGCAGGGGACATGTTGAAACCATAAATATAGAACAATATGCATGGTTTACTTGGTAACAGTGATCTCTACCCTTACAAGTGATTTGGAGACGAGCTACCTACAACAACCTCCAACAGGGGGCATTTCAGCAATGCTGTCTCCACAAAATCCTTCAAATCCACTGGCAGAGTAATGAACTGACAGCAATGTTCTGGTCAGGAAAGCATCACCAGAACAGTGGTTCAAATTATACTAGGGCTCCACTGGGCTGTTCCCATGCCTAACACCAGACCCCTACAATAGGCACTCTGTTCCAAGCACTGAAACCAAAACAGTTTACTGGAAGGGTAGAGGAAAAAAGAGGAAAGAATGATTTTAAAGCCTTCTTTGAAAAATGCCATATCCCAACTTAATTCCTGTCATGTGTCCATGTATCAGTTCATAAAAGCATATGGAGTGGAAACAGCATTACTGCTTCATACACCACACACCTGCCCACCCCCTCCATTGCTATTTGCCCCATCTGTGGTAGAGGCTGATAATTGCTTATTTCTAAGCTCCAATTTAGCCAGGATTAACATTCCTTCCTTTTATCATTATGATAACCCATCATAAATGATAAGTGGCGCAGTAATCATAAGTGGCGCAGTAATCCGCTAACAAGATATACATAAGTGTGCTTTACATTTCCCATCCATCAGTAATACAAGATTATGTTGTTTCTTCTCAGAATCTTGTAAAGCGTCCCGAGTTTTCATGGGCACAAATTCCTATCATCCTTGCTCCTGCCCAGTCTTTCATTACCTTCCACAGTCGAACCTAAATCCTAGAAAATCCTAAGAAGCTTGGGACAAAGCAAGTTACCACCTGGCGCACGCAGGTATCGAACCCGGCGTTCGGAAGCCGTGGTCACGTGACTTGGGAGGGGCTGCATGTTTTTGCGCAGTTTCGCTTTCGCGCGGCAGTTGAATGCTGACCACCTTGTGGTCAGATGTGTTGTAAGGACCTCTAAGCTAAATAGCTGTTTTGTGAATAAAACCAGTTATCGTTCTTGCGACTGCCAAACACTCATGCTTTCCAACACATTTGCTATTTCTATTTCACTTGAACCTAGCCCTATTCTATTATCTATTGAACCTATATTTTATTCCTAACTGTTCCCTAACCCACTCTTTATTATTCTAGGATTAACATTAAATCTCCTTCTTCATCTTCACACGGTGTTACTATGTATAACAGGTGACAGGAAATCATATGAATTTCACCTACTGCGTGACTATAATTGGAAGCAAACCATGATAAATGTTCCAATTTAAATCAATTCAGTATCAGCCTTCAATTTACCATTTTGAATTTCAATGCCCATTTCCTCTTCTTCATTCCACAGCATTGTAGCTATTATAATAATACTATTTCCTTCCAATTCCTGTGGAATTCCCAGCTGTTTAAATTGAAACAATCAATTTCTTATACTACTAATTTCATCCTGTCCAATAAAAAATGCCAAATCCAGGGACAATTTCTTTTCACCTTGATAATATAAGCCTCGATACCAGCAAGGGTTAAACAATTCAAATACATCGGGCAAATACACATCGGGTCTGCTATTCCCAAGACAATCCAAGTTTCCCCATTGCAGTTAACCAAGTCTGTCCTCCAGTTTCTCTCATTTATGTACAGACTTCACTATGATCACTAGTCACCATGCTAATTCTCCAATATGTTGGTTCTTTATTCTATTGGCTCTTATTATGTTGACTCTTGCTATGTTGGCTTTGTTCTCTGTCTAGAGGTTCTCGCTTTTATTTGGTTTTGTTGTCTTTTATTCTACTGGCTTCGTTGTCTAGGGGTTTTCACTCCTATAGTTCTCTACCACTGAATGATGTCATAATCCGGTCTCTTAAAGGGAAGTCCTGTTGCTCACAGTTCCTCTTTTGACCATGTCCAATTATATTCCAATTCCAATTCCCATTTTAAGTTCCAAGTTTAATTCCATTTGTAATCCCGATTTTAATTCAACAAGTAATTCCATATTACCAGATCTTCCCAAGTTCCATCCTTCTTGATGCCCTTTGAACAATCCTTTCCATCTTTGTCTGTTTTTCTGAGGACGAGATAATAACAATGTCAGTTAATCATCACACTCCAATTAGTCCTATGTCAGATTCCACAAGTCTATTCCAAATCTTAAAAATGTTTAAGTCCCTCCAATTCATCACCATATAATTTTGAGACCAAATCCAAAATTTATAAATTTATTTCTAAACCCATAATTTGGACGCAATTCAGATATTCTGCCCCAAACCACAGATATATATTTTATTTGAAATCAATCCTTTAAAGTGAGGTCTGTCACAGAAGTCATTATAAGTTGTTGATGTTATTTCCTTCAAAGGTGTTTAAAGTGTCCTTCATTCTCCTTTCTTTTATTCTTCCAGTAGCTAGGTGCTCTAGAGTTAGGCACTTTCTAAGGGTAGATCCTTTCTTCCTTCTTTCTAATGATGGTGTCTTTTGCTCGGGGGTGGGGATACTGAGGCTCTACTTGCTGGCCTTCCCAAGTGTCTTAAAGGGGCAGGACAGTGTCAATTCTTCCTGCTGGTCACCTTTTTCTGGGGAGCTACATAAACTTCCGTTGTCTTCTTCTTGTTCTTAGGGGTCTGTGCATTATTTTACCTCACTCCCCAGATAGTCTCTTGTTGGCACACTGTCCCGCAGGCACAAAACTCAGCAATACATTAGCTCATTATCTTCTTATCCCCACTCCCATTCCTCCTTCACAGTAAGTTTGTTTCTTCTCTCCCTGGTGCCATTTCCATTTCTCTGTTGTTATCTCTTCCCACACTAGCTACTATGTTATTCTTGTCATTCTCCCACCTTCAGTGAGAATTCTCTGAGTCAGATTCGATGTATCTTTCCCGGTTCGGAAGGGGTGATGTTACAGTACTGTTTCTTAGGCCACAGGACGCCTTTTAATTTTTATCGTATGGTATAGTTGCTCACTGGCAGGTCAGAGCCACCGAAATGGGTCAGACTGTTGGTCTGTCTCTCCCCCCTAGTCTCCCTGATCCCCCTGCCAGTGTGCCCATCCTCTACCTTCAGAATCACCGGAACCTCGGTTTCCGTGACCCCGTGGCGTCCTTCTCTGTCCTTCCTTCCCATTGATATACCCTCATGCGACACGACCGACTCCAGTGCCCAAGTCCTCCACAATTAAAACATTGATTGGGCTGGATTGCTCTACTCCAACCAAACCTAGGAAAGGTTGGTTCTGTAAAAGGGAGGTTGATCCAGGCCTTGAGGTCTTCTTCCTCCTTATCCTCAGTCGTTCTTATCTCCTTTATTTGGACCTCTAACCTCCATACTGCCATTAGACTAGGCTGCCTCAATGTTTGATTGTCTGTGGTCTGGGGAACATTTACATCTGTTGAGGGCATTTCCCTACACACACATTGTCTACGTGGGTTTCTTCCTAAATTCTCTGGTGAGTTGTTCCGAAACCATAATATTATTCATGTCCGGATCAATCCACCCATACTTTCCCCTTATCTCATCCCCTGAAAGGCTATTTGTTTTATCCCGGTACCTCAAAAAGGATTCCTTTATTCTTTCACTACTGGAATTCCTAATTAATTTCGGCACCCATGTCGATGAATCCTTTATCCTGGCTCCTGGGTTTTCCTTATTATTATTCTCCACCCATGGGGCATTCCCAGGACATAGATGATGTTTCTATGTTAGATTCAAATTTAGGGGGAGGAGTCGAAGTTAACGTTGACCCCTCCCTTATGCCCCACTCGCAAGCTGCGAACGGTTTCTCTGATTTGGGAACATGAGCGTTTTCTGGTGGACACTGTGGCTCTATATCTTCTCCAAAAAACTCTGCCCAGTTTGGCATATTATTCCCTCTAAGGGGTGCAAACCTATTCTCATTCTTATCCGATTGGCACCTTCCCTTTAAGAGCCATTTCAGCTGTTTCCTTTTTGAAAGACGATACTCTCTCCTGCTCCTGCTCTGGCACCTGCTATCGCTCCTACTATTGGCTTATTAATTTCCCTTGTCCCCGCTCTGAAATGTCCTGAGAAGGATCAGGTACATTATCTTCTCCTATCCCCAATTCACAAGCCGCCATTCTTAGGGTGGACAGCAAAACAATTTATTTCTTTATTTTCCTCCTAGTGAAGAATGCTTTCCACATCTGAATTAATTTGTTTGCTTCTTCACTATTCCCATAATCTCTAATGATTCTTTCTACATAGTTTATCCTGATCAAAGACTTTACTCCCCCCAACGGCCAAAGTTGATCTTTTAAAAGTGCGTTTAATTTCCCTGATAATCCCCTCAGTCTATCTGCTTCTTTTGGAAGCTCCTTGCAAATTATCCTTATTCGGCTGTCCAATCTGTTTGATCGCTCCTTCTCAGAGACATTCCCTATCTCAGAACAATGGACAAAACACAAATTGCAAAATAAGGATTCCAGAGACTAACACTTCTTTCTCCCACTACTTCTCCCAGACTCTAAGGTCAATGGAATCTCTCTCACAATGAATAACGATCTTTCTGATTCACACCCGCTCCCGACTATCTCTCAATCACTCCTGTTTAATTATTCAAACCACTTGCTCCTATTCAGTCTCTCCCAATTCTCTTATCGGTTAAATCACAATTGCTGCATTCAATTCCAAGTTTTTTTAAACAAAAGGTCTAACTCCCACTCGCAGTCTCTCACGCAGCAGTCTCTTTTTAATTAACTTTATAGTGGCACAAACAAATAAACTCAAACCACACCAACAAAACTATAACAAAGAATGAAAGTATTCCCCCGATTATTAATAAACCAAACCTCAACCCAATATAAACTATAATGATACAGTAACCCACTTTAATCAATTCTCCTCGTGACGCAATCATTCAGCAAGATGACTTCTCCCCCGACGTAGCGATGGAAGGAGTACAACCCCTGATCGAACCACCCCGATTCGGATTTACAAAACAATCTTAAACATATACGAATGTCTAAATTAAACACTACGGATATCTAACTTAAACACACTCTTGCTTCAAGTTTTAAATCTGTAAACACTCGCACAAGCAGCAACGCAATGACGGTCCCGGACTTAAACACGTTCTAAATCTTAACTTTTAATCTTAAAATGTATTTACATACAGAAATATTTACAAAATCCGGATGACAATATGAAAAAACAAATTTTACAATTTGCAAAATTATTTCAAGCACTAACACATAATTCACGAACAGTCGCTCCCTCGTCAGCTTCACGCTGGGATCACGCAGTGAGCCTCTCCCTCTGATTCCGAAGATTTTCCCCTTCCTAGAAACATAGAAACATAGAAATTAGGTGCAGGAGTAGGCCATTCGGCCCTTCGAGCCTGCACCGCCATTCAATATGATCATGGCTGATCATCCAACTCAGTATCCTGTACCTGCCTTCTCTCCATACCCTCTGATCCCCTTAGCCACAAGGGCCACATCTAACTCCCTCTTAAATATAGCCAATGAACTGGCCTCAACTACCCCCTGTGGCAGAGAGTTCCAGAGACCCACCACTCTCTGTGTGAAAAAAATCCTTCTCATCTCGGTCCTAAAGGATTTCCCCCTTATCCTTAAGCTGTGACCCCTTGTCCTGGACCTCCCCAATATCGGGAACAATCTTCCTGCATCTAGCCTGTCCAACCCCTTAAGAATCTTGTAAGTTTCTATAAGATCTCCTCTCAATCTCCTAAATTCTAGAGAGTATAAACCGAGTCTATGCAATCTTTGTTCATAAGACAGTCCTGACATCCCAGGTATCAGTCTGGTGAACCTTCGCTGCACTCCCTCCATGGCAATAATGTCCTTCCTCAGATTTGGAGACCAGAACTGTACGCAATACTCCAGGTGTGGCCTCACCAAGACCCTATACAACTGAAGTAGAACCTCCCTGCTCCTATACTCAAATCCTTTTGCTATGAAAGCTAACATACCATTGGCTTTCTTCACTGCCTGCTGTACCTGCATGCCTACTTTCAATGACTGGTGTACCATGACACCCAGGTCGCGCTGCATCTCCCCTTTTCCTAATCGGCCACCATTTAGATAGTAGTCGGTTTTCCTATTTTTGCCACCAAAGTGGATAACCTCACATTTATCCACATTATACTGCATCTGCCAAACATTTGCCCACTCACCCAGCCTATCCAAGTCACCTTGCATTCTCCTAGCATCCTCCCTCACAGCTAACACTGCCCCCCAGCTTAGTGTCATCCGCAAACTTGGAGATATTGCCTTCAATTCCCTCATCCAGATCATTTATGTATATTGTAAATAGCTGGGGTCCCAGCACTGAGCCTTGCGGTACCCCACTAGTCACTGCCTGCCATTGTGAAAACGACCCGTTTACTCCTACTCTTTGCTTCCTGTTTGCCAGCCAGTTCTCTATCCACATCAATACTGAACCCCCAATGCCGTATGCTTTAAGTTTATATACTAATCGCTTATGTGGGACCTTGTCGAAAGCTTTCTGGAA
The DNA here is from genome assembly GCA_963514005.1 of Raja brachyura. The sequence continues at coordinate 41,903,771 of OY740798.1, read as the reverse complement.
GTCCAGATACACCACATCCACTGGTTCTCCCCCATCGACGCTACTAGTTACATCCTCGAAAAATTCCACAAGATTCGTCAGACATGATTTACCTTTCGTAAATCCATGCTGACTTTGTCCAATGATTTCACCACTTTCCAAATGTGCTGCTATCCCATCTTTAATAACTGACTCTAGCAGTTTCCCCACTACCGATGTTAGACTAACTGGTCTGTAATTCCCCGTTTTCTCTCTCCCCCCCTTCTTAAAAAGAGGGGTTACGTTTGCTACCCGCCAATCCTCAGGAACTACTCCAGAATCTAAAGAGTTTTGAAAGATTATCACTAATGCATCCACTATTTCCGGAGCTACTTCCTTAAGTACTCTGGGATGCAGCCTATCTGGCCCTGGGGATTTATCGGCCTTTAATCCATTCAATTTACCCAACACCACTTCCCGACTAACCTGGATTTCACTCAAGTACTCCTTTGACCCGCCGTCCCCTGCTATTTCCGGCAGATTATTTATGTCTTCCTTAGTGAAGACGGAACCAAAGTAGTTATTCAGTTGGTCCGCCATATCCTTGTTCCCCATGATCAACTCACCTGTTTCTGACTGCAAGGGACCTACATTTGTTTTAACTAATCTATTTCTCTTCACATATCTACTAATCTATTTCTCTTCACATATCTTAGTTTTCCTAGTTTACTCTTTTCTGAGGGATACTATTCCCTTAAATAATTACTTTTCCTCCCTAATGTCACTATCCCTCTGCTAAGACTGGACTTTTATAGGAGGAAATCTATCCATCCTCTCTAAATTCTACAGAATTAGGGGTACCCTTCGTTATTCGGATTACTTTTCGTCAAGTAGGGAGGCTCCCGGCTCTCAGGTACTCTTCGCTATCAGGTTCTAATCAACAATCGACTAGAGGGTTACTACTCACTGTTGATCAGCTGCTATTCGAAATCGATCACGGACATGCATCAACTTCGAAGTTCTGTATACAGGAATTCGAAGCCCACCTTAAGCAGAAATTCAATATGAAATCCAGTATTTGGAAATTTTGCTGCAAATTTAGAACACTCAAACTCGAATTCCTAATTTTTAGTGCATATCTTATTACTACATGGGTCTCGAATCAGCTAAAATTGCCCAATTGATTTTCTTGAATAAACTATTCAAGTATTCTGGCCAATCTATACCCAGTTTATCCAAGCTTGGTACCTTTTTGAGAATCTTCGTCCATCACACAGGACTCAGATATCTACATACAGACACACCCTTTGCTGAGTACTGAGGATCCAGCACCTTGCCTATAACTATAAGTTCGCGAATAAACCCCTGCGGCCACGTGACCGCGCCAACCAATGACAAGGATTCTGGGAGGGAGAGAGAAAACAGGGATTTTCAGACCAGTTAGTCTAACATCGGTAGTGGGGAAACTGCTAGAGTCAGTTATTAAAGATAGGATAGCAGCACATTTGGAAAGTGGTGAAATCATTGGACAAAGTCAGCATGGATTTACGAAAGGTAAATCATGTCTGACGAATCTTATAGAATTTTTTGAGGATGTAACTAGTAGAGTGGATAAGGGAGAACCAGTGGATGTGTTATATCTGGACTTTCAGAAGGCTTTCGACAAGGTTCCACATAAGAGATTAGTATACAAACTTAAAGCACACGGTATTGGGGGTTCAGTATTGATGTGGATAGAGAGCTGGCTGGCAAACAGGAAGCAAAGAGTAGGAGTAAACGGGTCCTTTTCAGAATGGCAGGCAGTGCCTAGTGGGGTACCGCAAGGCTCAGTGCTGGGACCCCAGCTATTTACAATATATATTAAAGATTTGGAATAGGGAATTGAATGCAACATCTGAAGAATTCAGAAGATTGAGGGGGATCTTATAGAAACGTACAAAATTCTTAAGGGGTTGGACAGGCTAAATGCAGGAAGATTGTTCCCGATGTTGGGGAAGGCCAGGACAAGTGGTCACAGCTTAAGGATAAGGGGGCAATCTTTTATCCGAGATGAGAAAAACATTTTTCACACAGAGAGTGGTGAATCTGTGGAATTCTCTGCCACAGAAGGTAGTTGAGGCCAGTTCATTGGCTATATTTAAGAGGGAGTTAGATGTGGCCTTGTGGCTAAAGGGATCAGGGAGTATGGAGAGAAGGCAGGTATGGGATACTGAGTTGGATGATCAGCCATGATCATATTGAATGGCGGTGCAGGCTCGAGGGGCCGAATGGCCTACTCCTGCACCTATTTTCTATATCTCTATTTTTCTATGTTTCTATGTTTCCATGACTCAGGATGAACGAGGCGATGACCCTGGACGTCAACCAGGAGGGAAAAGGCCCATAAGCAAATCGTCACGAAGCAGTGGCTGGGAGACGTCTGCGATAGAAAATGTCTACGATAAAATGTCTACGAGAGTTGAGAATGGGGGGGAATGGTGCGAGTACCATACGTGCGGATGGGGCTGCCATTGACGGTGGTCAGAGTGGGGCCTCACTTATCAGAACGGGTATCAACCCCAAATGGAGGTAAGATGCTGAGCTCAGCATCAGTGTCCACTAGAAATCAGAGCCCGGAATGGCGGTCCCAGATGTAGAGGCGATGTTTCTGGCCAACCGCGATAGCCTCTACTGGCGATCGGCCAAGACATTTCCAGGATACGAGCAGGGAGTGCAGCATGTGGAGCCACGGACACCCGGCTGATGAAAACACCTTCCTGCTGCTTGGCGAGCCACAGCTCGACCGCCCGTTCGGCGAACTGCAGGGGATCAGCGAAGTCACAACCAGCGAGGAGCAGGCGGATGTCGTCGGGCATCTGCTCCAGGAAAGCCTGCTCGAACAGGATACAAGGCTGGTGGCCATCCATGAGCGACAGCATCTCGCTCATTAACACCAGCCCACCAGCCGTCAGTCAATTGCCAGCCCACCAGCCGTGAGTCAAGTGCCAGCCCACCAGCCGCCAGTCAACTGCCAGCTCACCAGCCGTGAGTCTACTGCTAGCCCACCAGCCGTGAGTCTACTGCCAGTGGAGGGGGAGTGGGGTTATTGAGGAAGGGAGCGAGTAACTGAGGGTAGGGGAAAGGAGAGGGAGGGAGAGGTGAGGGAGGGAGTGGCGGAGAGGAGGAGGAGAGAGAAAATAAGAGGGAGGGTGAAGAGGATGGGAAGGCAGTGCTGGGGGATGAGGGCGAATGGAGGAGGATAGGGGTAGGAGGAGGAATGGCCAGGTCATCGAGGGGAGGAGGAAGAGAGGGGAGGGGAGGGAGGGGGTGAGGGGATGAAGCAGAGGAGGGTTGGTGGAGGGTGGGGAGAGGGAGGATAATGAAGGAGGGGAATAAGGGACTGAACAGGGAGAGTGATTTTTTAACATGTTATTGCCATTTTAAACTTTAAAAATGTCAGCCGCGCCTGTGCAGTTGGGGGGTAGGGTGAGTGGTGGAATATTGCATTGAAGTAACGGGACCAAATGGGTCCCACTTGGTCTAGTTAGTTCATAAATATTAATGTTAAACTCTGAGAATAGTTGAAATATAGCCTTTAAAAAAACAGATATATCTGCAGATTATCAATTAATTCCTGACATAGTTAACATCACGCTATCCCACCTGCTTCAAAATGACCACTATCATCCACATGCTGAAGGAAGGACAGGAAGTGTGCCTTAATGACCACCATCCAGTGGCTCTGACATCCACCATCACAAAGTCTTCAAGAGACTGGTGATGGTTAATTCCATTCCATTAATTCCAGCCAGCAATGATCCACTGCAGTTTGCGTACCATCGCACAGGTCCACAACAATTGCTATCCCCCTGCACTTGCATTCATCTCTGGAACACCTAATCGACAAGGACTGAAGAGGGAGAGTCCTATTTATCCTATTTAATAGATTCCTATTTAGTTCTATTTAATAGATTCCTATTTATTGACTATAGATCTGCTTTCAACACTATAATCCAATTCATACCCATCTCCAATTCAATTCAATTCAATTCAAGTTTAATGTCATTGCACAAATACAAGTATAGGTACAACGAAATGCAGTTTAGCGTCGTTCGTAGTGATAGCGATATAGAAAAATAAATACAGAGTGCAGTGGTGGCAATACGGAAAATAAATAAATACAGGGTGCAGACAAATCTATCAGCGGGAATCCGAGTTCAGCAGTCTGATGGTGTAGTTGAAGAAGCTGTTCTTCGTCCTACTGGTGCGGGACCTGAGGCTCCTGTACCGCCTCCCTGATGGTAGGAGGGCAAACAGTCCATGGTTAGGGTGTGAGGGGTCCTTGATGATCTTCCCGGCCCGCTTCAGGCACCGTTTTCGGTGGAGGGCATCCATGGCAGGGAGCGGGGCACCGATGATGTATTGGGCGGTTTTCACCACCCGTTGTAGTGCCTTCCTGTCTGCCACGGTGCAACTGCTGTACCATACCGTAAAGCAGGTGGTCAGGATGCTTTCGATGGTGCAGCGGTAAAAGTTCGTCAGGATCTGGGGGGACAGGTGGGCTTTTTTGAGCCTCCTCAGAAAGTAAAGGCGCTGCTGTGCCTTTTTGATCAGCTTTGAGGTGTTGATGGACCAAGACAGATCCTCCGAGATGTGTACCCCGAGGAATTTGTAGTTGGAGACCCGCTCCACCTCAGTCCCGTTTATATGGATGGGGGTGTGTCTGCCCCCTCTGTTCTTCCGAAAGTCAACAATGATTTCCTTCGTCTTCTGGGAGTTGAGAACAAGGTTATTGTTGGCACACCAGGTAGCCAGGTGCTGGACCTCCTCCCTGTAGGCTGATTCGTCATTGTCACTGATCAGTCCTACCACCGTGGTGTCGTCGGCAAATTTTATGATGGCGTTGGAGCCATACTTGGGGATGCAGTCATGCGTGAAGAGGGAGTAGAGGAGAGGGCTGAGCACACAGCCCTGTGGCACGCTTGTGTTCAGTGTTATAGTGGAGGAGGTGAGGTTTTTGACCCTAACAGACTGTGGTCTGTTAGTGAGGAAATCCAGTGTCCAATTGCAGAGGGAGGTGGAGATGCCAAGACCGCTGAGTTTGGTGATCAAGCTAGCGGGTATGACAGTGTTAAAGGCGGAGCTGATGTCAATAAATAGCAGCCTGATGTAGGTGTTGTTGCTGTCCAGGTGGGTCAGGGCAGAGTGTAGGGCCGCCGATATGGCGTCCTCTGTAGACCTGTTTGTCCGGTAGGCAAATTGGTGGGAGTCCAGTGTGGGGGGGAGGCTGGCTTTGGGGTGAGCCAGGATCAGCCGCTCAAAGCACTTAGCGATGACAGGGGTGAGTGCCACTGGCCGGTAGTCGTTGAGACTCCCTGTTGCTGATTGTTTGGGCACTGGCACAATGGTAGATGTCTTGAGGCAGGTGGGGACGACACCCTGGGCCAGTGACAGATTAAAAATGTCCAGCACATGCCCTGAGCACCCGCCCGGGGATGCCATCGGGGCCGGCAGCTTTGTGTTCATTCACCTTGCTCAGTGCGTCTTGTACAACAGAGGTGGAGAGACTGAGGGGTTGTTCATTCGGGGGTGGAGCAACTTTGATGGCTGGAGTTTTGTTGTCCCGGTCAAAGCGAGCATAGAAGTGGTTTAGCTCATTAGGGAGGGAGGCGTTGTCTGGGGGGGGGGGTGTTGATTTTATGGTAGTCGGCAATGGACTTAATTCCTTGCCACATGCGCCTGGGGTCAGAGTTGTTTCGGAAATGCTCCTCAATCCGCTGTTTGTGATTGAGTTTAGCATTCCTAATTCCCTTTTTCAGATTGGCCCTGGATGAGCTGTATCCCTCAGCGTCGCCAGATTCAAAAGCGGCGTCTCGAGCCTTCAGCAGGAGTCTGACCTCCCTGCTCATCCACGGCTTCTGGTTAGGGAAGGTCTTTATCACTTTATGGGTAGTGACGTTATCAGTGCAGAATTTTATGTAGTCCTGAACGGTTGAGGTGTATGAATTTATGTCCACATGGGAGTTAAAGGTAGCCTGGGTGGCAAACACACTCCAAACCCTAGAACCAAGGAGTTAGCTCCCCCCTCTGCTACTGGATCCTCAACTTTCTGACCCACAGACCTCAATCAGTGAGGATAGGTCTCCTCCAACCTAACTCTCTCCACCGGTGCCCTGCAAGGATGCATTCTCAGTTGCTTATTATACTCCCTTTGCACTCATGACCGTACAACCAATTTCAGCTCTTATTCCATCTACAAGTTTACAAACAACACCACTGTGTTGGGCTCAATCACGAACAATGACAAAATGGAGTACAAGATAGAGATAGAGAAATTACAAATTATCTGTCATTGACCAACCACATTGATGCGACAGCCAAGAAAGCACACCAATGCCTCTACTTCACGAGAAGACTGAAGAAACATGGTATGTCTCCAATGACCCTTGCAAACATCTACAGATGCATCATAGGAAGTATGTTGTCAGTTGCATCACAACTTGGTTTGGGAACTGCTCTGCCCAAGACTTCAAGCAATTTCAGAGATGGCATATGTAGCCCAAGCAGACTTACCACTTTTGACTCCGACATACACTTCACACTGCTTCAGAAAAGCTGGCAATATAATCAAAAGTTATTCCTTCTTCTCCCTCCTCTCATCTGGCAGAAGTTACAGAAGCTTGAAGGCAAGCACTATCAGACACAGGAAAAGCTTATTTCCCTCCATTATTAGGCTTCTGAATAGTTCTTCCAAAAGCTTAGGTACTGTTCGAATCACTTCTAAACCATTGAGGAGATTGGACTTTGTCTAAGGAACTGGTGTGCTACAACACTCAACACTGAGAACTATATTCCGCAGTCTATAACTCTATAACTTCCCCTTTGCTCTATCTATTGAGTTTGAACTCATTATATCTAAGTGTGTTAAAAAGAACTGCAGATGCTGGTTTAAATCATAGGTAGACATAAATGCTGGAGTAACTCAGCAGCTCTGGAGAGAAGGAATGGGCAACGTTTCGGGTCGAGACTGTTCTTCAGACTGACGTCAGGGGAGGGGGCGGGATAAATATAGAATGTAGTTGGAGACAGTAATGGGCCTGTCGCACTTAGGCAACTTTTTAGGCGACTGCAGGAGACTATGCAGTCACCACATGGTCGCCACATATTCGTGGGTGGTTGCCGGGGAGTCGCCTTCATAGTCTTGAGGAGTTCCCACATTTTGGTGAATTTTTCAACATGTTCAAAACTTAGCGGCGACTAGAATGAAGGTCCTAGTGGGTTGCCAGGAGGTCGAAGGTTCTCGGAGTTTCTGGTAGGTTAGAGCTGGTGCTGACCGGTGAAAAAAAATGGGGAAAAAAATGGTAAGCAGTTTTCAGAACATAGGATAACCGACTGGTAATGTTAAATGGCCGCCGAGCTTCACAGCCGTGTATTTCTGGCTTCTTAAAAATTGTCTTCACCGCTTCTCCACACTTCTCCCCCCCTATGCCCCCCCTCTTTTAAAGGACCTACCGTACACTGTGCTTTGGCTGTCTTTTGTCAGTGCCAACCTTCCTGTTCATTGCGGTGTGTGTCTGTATCACCTTGGCATTGCACCGTGTGAAATTTTTAGACAGGGGGAGCTGGTGAAGGAAGCGATGTGTTTGTGTGTGTGTTCCACTGACAGTCGCTGTTCCAGTTCCCGGTTTTTCAGGCGACTGCCGGCAACTTGACCTCACCTGGAAAGTCTGTTTGGGTCCTTGGATGAGGTCGAAGGGGGAGGTAAAGGGACAGCGGTTGCATCTCCTGCGGTTGCAGGGGAAATTAAAGCATATAATTAGTTAGTTATATAATTGTAGTTAATTACAAAATTCAATTACTAGATCTAAACATCTATCAATTTCTTAAGAAAAGGTTAACATTTTTAAATAGCCTAAGTGTCCAAATAACATTCACACAAGAATTCACAATATAACATGATTTTTAAATCTCATTGTCATTAATTTATAGGCCAAATGGAAGGAATTTAATGTTTAATTCCCGTAAATTAATGGGCATTTTAATTATCTTGCAAGTGGGTTTTTGTGGAACGTGATCAATTAGAACGTTGCAGTGAATTTGAACCCCATATCGGCAGGAAAAACACTGCCGGTTCATATGGGGCCAAAATCACATTTTCGCCAATGAAATTTGGATTAACGTCATCCTAAGAAGCAAGTTTATATGTAAAATATACGACTTACCTTATGTTTTGTCCCCTACGTGAGATCCGTCCCATTGTAGGCGTTGATGCCATTAGAAGTCGCTTTTTTATTTTACTCCAGGGATTAAATTGTCCCACGATTTTTAAATAAAACTTCACAGAACGGAAGTCAGAACGATTTTTCTGCAGCAGCTGCCTGAGAAAGTTCGACTCCGACAGGCAGGAGAAAACGGCATTTTAATCCCGCCCCCCCCACCCCCCCAAAGGCGCCAAAGTCACGCACACACGGCCAGTGGCAGAACTGCAGCACCGCTGAAGGTGAGTATTGTAACATAGCTACTAACTGGAATTTAGAAGGATGAGGGGGCACATCATTGAAACTTTTCAAATAGTGAAAGGGCTGGTTAGTGAATGTGGAGAGGGTGTTTCCACTCGTGGGAGAGTCTAGGACCAGAAGCCATAGCCTCGGAATAAAAGGATGTACCTTTAGAAAGGAGACTAGACTAAGTGGGACCCGTTGGGACCCTGTCACACAGGAGGCCTGGTCCCCCGACACAACCCATTCCCCAATGCAATATTCCACCACTCACCCCTTCACCCAACGCAACCCGTCCCCCGAACGCAATATTGCTCCACTCAGAGCCCCCAACTGCACAGGCATGGCTCATTTTCCCATATCCCCAGCACTCCCTCACCCTCGTCTTCACCCTCCCTCTTATTTCCCCTCTACTCCTTCCCTCCCCAATCCTTCCCTCACCTCTCCCTCCATCTCCTTTCCCCTACACTCAGTCACTCCCTCCCTCCATAACTCCTCTGCCTTCCCTACTCCCTTCCCAACCCTATATCCCCCACCTCCCCCACTCCTTACCTCTCCCTATCCCCCCCACTATCCTTCCTCACTTTCCCCACCTCTCTATTCGCCACTCCACTCTATTCACCACTCCCTATCTCCCCCACTCCCCCCTCCTCTATTCCCCCTCCTCCCCCACTCTCCCTCCTCACCTCCCCCATTTTCACACCTCTCCCTCCCTACCCAGTCCTCTCCCTCAACCCCCTCTCCCTCCTCAACTCCCCAGGATTTTTCCCCTCTCCTCCCCCAATCCCGCCTTCACCTCTCCCTCCCTTTTTCCCCTACCCTGAGTCAATCCCTCCCTCCATTACTCCTCTCCCCTCCCTATCCCTCACCTCCTCCACTCCTTACCTCCCCTACCCTCCCACTATCCCACCTCACCTCCCGCATTGCCCTCTATTCCCCACTCCCTACCTCCCACACTCCCCCCCCTCCTCTCCCTCTATACCCCTTCCTCCCCCACCAGACATGAGACAGGAAAAAACTGAAAAAAGAGGGATAGATTTCTCTGCCGATTCTGAAATTCGTCAAAGTTCCACCACAGCCTCAAGGCCCCACGGCCGCAGCGAAGCCCCACCACCCCCGCGAGGCCCCACAGCTGCCACAGCTCCATTGCCGTGAGGCCCCACTTGCAAGTTGCGGTGTCGATGCCTCCTGGATCACCGGGTAGAACCCAGGCCGGGGCCTCGCGGCTAGAATCCCAGGTTGGACAAAGTGGCTGACAGTGTCCTCGGCTGGGCACTAGCTCGCCCGCTCAGCACCATGGAGGCACCTGCAGATGCAGCTTCAGCCGGGGAAGCGTTAGGGATTCTCACCACGTTCCTTCAGCTTTATATTCTCCTCGCCAGGCGCCGTCTGTGACTGACAGCGGACCCGGCCAACCAGTGCGGCAATGGTGCAGGAAGGGGTACGCCGTCCCGGTGAATGACAGGAGAGGAGACCAAGCTGCATGGCGGTGACATATAGGAGAGTAGACCAGTCTGCGCATGTGCAGTTTTTAAGATCGTTAAAACGTAATAACTTTTAAAATATACCATGTATCGGAACAAAACTTGTTGCCCTTGTAGCACAGGAGAATGGTGAGTAAGGTGAAGAAAAATTGTGGCGCTATCATGTACCCTTTTTGCGCAAATAGAAAAAAATCTGAAGAGCACAACATCAGAGATTCAGTTATGCATAGATAGGTTTACTCTCCTTCCTCTCCTCTCACATGAAATCTTCAAATAAACATTAATGAGACAAGATTTTAGAATTACAAGGGTTTAATTCATCCTTTTCATCTTCCTTGTTATTGCAAAAGCAATGAGGAGCAAGCGGCAGCCACAATCTTTCTCTCTAGTTTGATCTCTTACATTATTAATCATTGTTACATCATAGGAATGGTCTTCATCGGAGGCTGCAAATTGAGACTGAGTTCAAATAGTGACATCCATTGTGCTTTCCACTTTCTCACGCATCCATATTTTCTGCAGCAATGGATTAGGTGAGAAGGTGTTAGTGCCATGTTTTCCCTTACAAGTAATCACTTTTCACTGCAATAATCTGCACTGGTGTGGGATAACTAAAGCACTGTTTTTACTGCAAATAATTCATCATACCTAACCCATTGTATGCTTTGAAATGGTTAACAGTTGCACTGGTTTAAAATTAATTTCAATTGCAGTTTCATGGGAGATTTCTTCTTGGTAAATATGCACATTTCATTCCATTGAAATGTTAGTCCCTCAATGCTTCTCCCACTCAATGAATCTGAATCAAGGATTATGCAGTTATGTGCTTTTCTCTCAGCCATATTAGCTAAAATGCTGCTGTGGTACTATCGTTATTGAACAAAAGATCCAAGCCGTCAATATCTTAGTACCCACAATGTTAGTACCTGCAGAATGGAGCAGATCTGAGAAATATATAATTCAATGTGGAGTTCACTCATCAACAAACACAAATGTAATAATTGAAATAAGCTGTAGATGTTGTATGCATGGATTTGAGTAAGGCTTTCGACAAGGGTCGACAGGGTAGGCTGCTCAGGAAGGTTTGATCGCATGGGATCCAAGGAGAGATCGCTGAATGGACAGCAAATTGGCTCCATGGAAGGAAGCAGAGGGTGATGGTGGAAGATAACTTCTCGGTCTGGAGGCCCTGCGACTAGTGGTGTGCCTCAGGGTTCAGTGCTGGTCCGTTATTGTCTGTCATCTACATCAATGATTTGGATTAGAACATACAGGGCAAGATCAGCAAGTTTGCTGATGATACAAAAGTGGGTGGTTTTGCAGATAGTGAAGATGGTTGTGTAAGATTGCCGCAGGAACTGGATCGATTGGCCAGGTGGGCTGAGGAATGGTTGATGGAATTTAATACAGAGAAGTGTGAGGTGTTGCCTTTTGGGATGTCTAACAAGGGCAGGACCTATACAGTGAATGGTAGGCCTCTGGGGAGCATTGTAGAGCAGAGGGATCTAGGTGTGCAGGTGCATGGTTCCTTAAAGGCCGACTCACAGGTAGATAAGGTGGTCTAAAGGGCTTTTGGCACATTGGCCTTCATCAGTCAGAGTGTAGAGTATAGAAGTTAGGGAGGCCATGTTGCAATTGTATAATACCGCATTTAGAATATTGTGTTCAGTTTCCAGCAGAGTGTGAGGGAATCTGGTGTCCCACAGGTGATTATTGCTGTGGTTTATTGGTGTTAAGCATAATTGTGTGAAAAAGATTATTGGATATTATCAGGGAATCCCGATAATATTCACTGCCATCGGGAAGAAGGTACAGGAGCCTCAAAACTGTAACGTCTAGGTTCCGGAACAGCTTCTGCCCTACAGCCTATTAAACACTACAACCTCATAAGCTATGAACTACAATATACTATTATTATTATTATTGCACTGTTATTGTTTGTTCTTTTTTTCCTTTCTGAGTTTTTGTTATATTATTCATTATGATTGCATATTCTGTTGTGCTGCAGCAAGTAAGAATTTCATTGTTCTATCTGGGACATATGAAAATAAAAATCTCTTGACTCTTGAGTATGATTTATCAACTCATTTGTCAAATCAAATCAAACATCCCTTCTTTGTTCTGCTGAGGTTGAAGGGTTTGGCTCATCCATCTTCATTCTGGCCTTTCTTGTCCTCCTGCTCCCATTCTTTAGCTACTGCACCTCATGTCTCTGGGTGTATGTATTACTTTACCTTTGGCACATGCAGTTGGCATGCGACGATTACGTCTACATATGTAGTTCGCATATATATCTGATTGATTTAGGCACCAGGATCTCATCGTGAGGAGATGGCATTTTCTCTACAGTTCAGGTAGTTATGTGGTTCTGAAACAACACAACACTGGAAGAACTCTTTGGATGAAGCCGGATCTGTGAGGGCAGAAGTTGCAAGTCAACATTTCAGGTTGAGAACTTGCATCAGAACTGAGAAGAGGAAAGATTGCCAACAAATGGTTATACAAAGTGGGCTGGGATGGAGGCTGGTAGTCTCACAATGTCTCCTGCACACCAAAATAGGAGGAAGTTGAGAAACGCCATCAAGGGTATTCATCCAGTCAGGAGTGTCAACATTCTTAAAAAGAATATAAAAATGTCTCATACCTGTTATTTGCCCCAAAATATCTCTGCCTTATTAAATAACATCTTGAGCAGTTACACAAGCAATGTTCTTCAAGTTCCCAGATCTCAAAGGTCATCTCCTTATGTGAACATACAGATCCTTCCTCTCGCAGAGAACCTCAGTGTTGCATATATTTAATCTTTTCTTGTATTCCTTTTGCATTTTCCAAAGTAATATGTAAGGGACCATGTCATATTTAAGGTAACATTTTATTAACAAATAATTTCAAACTAAAGTATCCAAACCGTTTATTTGTAGGGAAACAAATGAACAGCGCAATGCTAGTTAATCAGAATATGGAATCAGTTTCTCCTCAACTTGGAGTTATTGTTCGCTCCTGCAACGAGAATTTCTGATTCAACGACATTCTTGGAATCCATTGCTCATTCAGTTTGATGCAAGAGAAATGCAATGAAAATAAGAGGTTCTATAATTTTTCCTTCCTCCTCTTGGGAGAAACACAAAGGAAAAAAGGTATAACGTCAAAAAATGATTTAGAAAATGTATCTGGTGTGTTTAACTACTGTAATTAATGAAAAGATGAGTAATTGAGAAAAGCCAAAATGACATTGAAGCCTTTTAGTTCTCTTTCAGGTATGTCTGACAATTACTTGTTAGTAATTATTATCTGGCAACTGAGGATTTGTGGCAGATTTCCACCAGTGAACGGTTGTTAAAATACTTCAGAAAAAAATATCATATGCAATGTCAGGCACTATGAAAAGGATCAATGCAATGCAAATGCAAGAAGGATCAATCAAGATCAGCTCATTCCGTGTTGGCAAATTAAGCATCTACTTATCTATGAAAGTATATGGATTGTACATTTTTAAATTGTAGTAGAAACCTTCAATGTTTATAACCTATAGACTTATTGATAGCATATCAAAATATTTCTGAAGTTTGAAAAAATAATTTTCTTTAAAAATACCATTTATCAAGTCAGACCTTTTTTGCAATGGGCATAAGACAGGTTACCAAGACAAATTTATACTCCATTAATACTGAGAATATGTTGCACGATAGTATTATCGGAATACAAACTAGACCACTCTGAAATTTCACCCTTGACGATTAGAAAACAGCAGTTAACTCAGTCAATGTTTCATTAAAATGGCCAAGGTGGTGATTTCAGATGAATATTGATTTCAGATAAACTTATTTTGTACTTCGTCTACCTTCTCAGACATCGATTTCAGGGCTTTTGTTTAAGATGCTACAGATGATGGTGTTCAAAGGGATATATAATGTATGTAAGTTGATCACTGGCCAAATATACTGGTGTAAACTTTCTATAATCTGGAGGCAGAGAGATATCCAAAAACTGATGATATTCTGGTTTTCACAACAATTATGTTTTCCATAAAAATGTCAGTAAGATGCTTGGTGCAAGCCCAAAACTGTTGTAGTAACTCCCACGAGAGGCCTTAGGCACTACGGGTGGATGTTTATCTGCAAAATAAAATAAATATTTAAAACAATTTCTAGCAGTTGAATACATTTACCCTGACAGAACCTTTTCAGCACAGAAAAATGGCACAATGAAGAAAATCGGAAACAACCCATAATAGCTCATCTGTCCAATGTCCTCACTTTCAAACATTGCCTGATCAACTGTACTTACAGTAACATGTATACACATATATGAAGTAAAAAACGATGTGCAGACTTTGAATGGAACAATTAAATCTGCCCTCATTGCTACAAACATCAGTACCTTCTGGTTCTTGACCATCTGCTGTTTGCAGGTATTCTTTGTCCCTGCGCAGACGTGGTGCCGACAAACAAGAAGCCGAAGCAAAGAAGTCGAAGCCAAAGAACCGAATAGAAACGATGCTGAAGCCAATGAACCCGAAAGAGTCCGAAGACGAAACATCTACTAACCGAAAGGATGGGACTGTAAACTAACCGAAAGGGCAGGACGCCTAAATGCCAATGAACCGCAAGCCTGCGTCGCCTAAAAGCAAACTTACCGAATGTTACCTACCTACCTGAAAGGCGGTGTCGCCTACAAGCCAAAGGACGGACTGCCGCTCTTCTCTCTCCTCCTCTCTCTCCCCTCTTCTCTCTCGTCTCTCTCCCATCTTCTCTCTCCATCTTCTCTCTTCCCCTCCTCCCCCCCTCTCCCTCCTCTCTCTCCCCCTTCTCTCACCCCCCCCCCCCAGCTGTCTCTCCCTTCTCTCTCTCCCCCCTTCTCTCTCTCCGCCGTCTCCACCTGCGAGAGCGTCTCACAGCCACTGACCGCGATGCACCGCCATCGGACCCCCAACCCCCACCCCCCCCCCCCCCATCTCTCCCTTCCCTCTCTCCTCCGTCTCCACCCACTGACTGCGATGCACTGCCATCGGACCCCAACCTCCACACAAGGGTGATTCCTCGTACCCCCCCGGCCCCTGGACTTTGACACCCACACCAGGGTGATTCACCCTGGTCGCGGGGACAGACAGTTTATTTATTACCGTCTTGGTGTTTACGGAACGCACCAATGCTCCCATGCACAAAACAGGTAGCATCTCTGGAGAGAAGGAATGGGTGACGTTTCGTGCCGAGGCCATTCCTCAGAGTGCGTCTGAAGGGTCTCAACCCGAAACGCCACCCATTGCTTCTCTCCAGCGATGCTGCCTGTTCAGCTGAGTTACTCCAGCATTTTGTGTCTATCTTTGGTGTGACAGTTGTCTCATTTCATCGGCATCATGTATTGCGCGCCGAGGAGAGAAGCTGGACATGCCGCTTGCATCTATTCAAACAAGTGCGCTCAAATTGAAATTCCACATATTTGCGAGGGAGGGATGGAATAGATGTAATGACCGGCTAAAACAAAGGCTGTTAGGACAGGGACATAATGCCACCAGTTAATTAACCATCTTCCCGAATGTAAGAACGATTTATACATGTAATACATGATATACATTTACACATGGTTAATTAACTGTTGTATATCATGTATTACATGTATAAATCATTCTTACATTCGGGAACATGGTTAATTAATTGGTGCCATTATTTCCCTGTCCCTGGCACGAAACGTCACCCATTTCTTCTCTCCAGAGATGCTACCTGTTTTGTGCATGGGAGCTTGGGTGCGTTCCGCAAACACCGAGATGGTAATAAACAAACCGTCTGTCCCCGTGGCCGGGATGAATCACCCTGGTGTGGGTGTCAAAGTCCGGGGGCGGGGGCGGGTGGGGAATCACCCTGGTGTGGAGGTTGGGGTTCGATGGCAGTGCATCGCAGTCAGTGACTGTGGGACGCTCCCGCGGGTGCAGATGGAGGAGGGGGTAATCACCCTGGTGTGGGGGCTGGGGTCCGATGGCGGTGCATCGCAGTCAGTGACTGTGAGACGCTCCCACGGGTGGAGAGAGAGAAGGGGGGAGTGAGAGAAGGGAGGGAGAGGGGGGGAGGGGGAGAGAGAGAGAGAAGGGGGAGAGGAGGGAGAGAGAAGGGAGAGGGGGTGGGGCCAGGGAAGAGAGAGGAGGAGAGAGAGAAGAGGGGAGAGAGAAGAGGAGAGAGAATAGGGGAGAGAGAGGAGAGGAGAGAGAGGAGAGAGAAAGGAGGGGGAGAGAGAGAAGAGGGGAGAGAGAAGGGGGAAAAGGGAGTGTGGGGTTCATTTTCCCACACAAGCCATAGGCGACTGGGCAGTCTGAACCCAAGCACCAAGTTGAAAGCGGCCGAAGGTGTGCATCGCTCGGGACAGCCCCCACTCTCCCACGGCCACCCTCCGCGGGCTGAGGGTCGGGTGGAGCGGAGGTTTGGGACAATGTTCATGCCTTCACAGTGATGTGATTGACGTGGGGGACCAATCACTGACAAGTTCCGCCAACGTCAAGTCCGTTATTGGATTTTTCTGTTGAGTGGCAGTCAGTCCTTTGGCTTGTAGGCAACGTCGCCTTTCGGGTAGGTGGCGTTTGACAGAGCGGCCATTCGGTAAGTTTGCTTTTAGGCGACGCAGCCTTTCGGTTCGTTGGCTTTTAGGCGTCCCGCCCTTTCGGTTAGTAGGCATTTCATCTTCGGACTCTTTCGGTTCATTGGCGTTTCAGCTTCGTTTCTATTTGGTTCTTTTGCTTCGACTTCTTTGCCTCAGCTTCTTGTCTGTTGGCGCCACGTCCGGGTACCTTCTTTGTCATCACTTCTGGTTCTTTTGCCAATCTGTTTCATTGTGCATTTCCAGTTCATGACTGTTTTGCCAGACTTTCCATAACCTTTTAAAATTCTTCTATCAGATCACTTCCAATCGCTGCTGTTCCAAGAACAACCCTAGTTCTTCCATTCTGTGCACATAACTAAAGTCCCTCATCAATGGAATCTTTTTTGTAAACCTCTGTCCACACACCACAGTCCTCACTTATTTTCTAAGATGTGGCACACAGATTAGGAAATAATATTGCCCTTATAGCTGAAAGAGTATTTAGTTTCATCTTGAAGGTACACAAAAATGCTGGAGAAACTCAGCGGGTGCAGCAGCATCTATGGAGCGAAGGAAATAGGCAACGTTTCGGGCCGAAACCCTTCATCAGACTTTAGTCTGCAGTTCCTTCTGCATCTGCAGTTCCTTCTTAAACACAATAGTTTCATCTTGACCTGCTTGCTCCTGTGCTCTCCACCTCTAAATCACCCTTTCACATTCTTCCCTTCAGTTTTCAACTTGCCATATACATTCAATTGCTTTTATACCTTGTTAAAAGTTGTGCTGTTATTTATATCACCAAATGTAATGCTTCACTAACACTAAAATCCATCTGTCATCTTCCCATCCATTCCACCAGCCAGTCCATACTTCCTGAAGATTCTGAAATCTTCTGCAGTTCACCACACCTCCAAGTTTTATACCTTCTGCAAATTTGGAAATTGTGCCCTGTAGATCTATGAACAATGAGTAAATAGCAAAAGAAAGTTATGGATCTATATCAATACTTGAGGATATATAGCAGTCTGTTAAACAACTTTCTAGTGCTTTCCCCACAATCAGAATTAAACTGATTGTTCCATATAGCTCGGTTTATCTCTACATCATTTTTTGAACAAGAAAATCTTTACAATTTTCCTGCACTACCATGCACTACCTCAGAATCCAGGTCAGTGGTGATATGGCCAGGGCCTTTGCAATTTCTCCCATTCCAGAATGAATCCCATCCCACAATATTTATTGATTTTAAAGGTAAATTTTAACTTATCTTTTATGTGCATTGTTTTTACTCATTTTAGACCATCCAGAAATTCCACGACATGTTACTTTACTAAAATGCAAGCAATTTTTGGTGAAAATATAGGAAGGATGTCATTAGCTGGCGATAGTGCAGCGAAGAATCAAGAGGGAACTGGGATTGGAAAGCTTGAGTTATAAGGAGTGACTGAAGATTCCTGAGAAGATTACGGAGAGTTGGTCTGTCAAGGAGGGCTCTCTCTAACTTCTACAGGTGCACAGTAGAGAGCTTGCTGACTGGTTGCTTTGTGGCTTGGTTCGGCAACTTGAGCGCCCTGGAGAGGAAAAGACTACAAAAAGTAGTAAACACTGCCCAGTCCATCATCGGCTCTGACCTTCCTTCCATCGAGGGGATTTATCACAGTCGCAGCCTCAAAAAGGCTGGCAGCATCATCAAGGACCCACACCACCCTGGCCACACACTCATCTCGCTGCTACCTTCGGGTAGAAGGTACAGGAACCTGAAGACTGCAACAACCCGGTTTAGGAATAGCTACTTCCCCACAGCCATCAGGCTATTAAACCTGGCTCGGAACTCTTAACATTAATATCCCTCCATCTGTTATTTGCACTTTATTAATTTATTAATTCATGGGTGTATTTATGTATAGAATTGTAGTCAATGCCTTCTATGTTCTGTTGTGCTATGCAAAGAAAGATTTTCATTGTCCTGTCAGGATCACATGACAATAAACTCTTTTGACTTTTGACTTTGACTTTGAATGGGCTGGGATATATTTTCCTGGAGCATAGAAGGTTGAAGGATAATAATAGATATATGTAAAATCACAAAGGATGGAGATAAGGTGGATGGT
The DNA here is from genome assembly GCA_963514005.1 of Raja brachyura. The sequence continues at coordinate 41,885,174 of OY740798.1, read as the reverse complement.
CACAGAGTAGGTGATTCTACAACCAGGGGGCACAGATACAAGGTGAGGGGAAAGAGTTGAAAGGGATCCAAGGGGCAACTTTTTCATGCAGGGTGTTGGGTATATGGCAGAGAAAGCTTAGGACAGGTACTTGGATCGGACAGGTTTAGAAGGGTTATGGGCCAAATACAGGAAATGGGACTAGCTCAAATACATCTTGGTTGGCAAGAACAAGTTGGGCCAAAGGGTCTGTCTCCATCCTGAATAACCCCACGACTCTTTCCCATGTCCTCTGCCTCCACGAGCAAATGAGTATCAAGGTAGATCTAAAATCAACCTGAAAAGATGTACAGTACCCAAGTGTTTTTCCCCGGAAGATACAGGCATCCTTTCATGCAACTTTGCTGCGTCCAAGCAGATAATTTTGTTCAAATGTCAGTGAGCTGAATGCCATGGATACATCTGCATCTTTGATGTAATTATGAAAGCGCTGGGGAAAAAAATTCAGGCAGAAGAGAGTGGATCAAATTCATACTTCTCCAGGCAATAAATGAAGTTGACTGGTGTGTAAATCCCAATTATATAGCTTGATAATTATAAAAGGTCTTCCTGTCTGGGGTAAAATGAATGGAGCTAGCCACACATCCGAAGAATGTGTAGTATTAAGATGTTTCTGTCCATACAATGATATTCCTCTCATAAGTTCAGGAATCTGTAAAAATATCAAATACATATCGCAAATTGTTTACATCAATGGCTAAACTAAAAGCTGAGGCGATTTCACCGATAGATGGTCCGAATTAGGAAGAGGAATACAAACTATGGTCCTTTTACTTTCAGTCACTATCCCACGATACCGTTTGAACTGTGGAACAGAGCTGATTTAATGGTTGACACTCACTGTCAAATCTATTTGAGAATGACCTGCTTGGTATCAAAAGGATTCCTGGTGTCTGAATTTGGAGATTTGTAAAATAAAACACATTTAAAGAAGTAATAGAAAACATTTAATGGAGATAAGTAATGAAAGAAACTTGCATGAAAGGATGGAAAAATACTCAGATTCATTTCTGTCATAACAAATATTCTCAATATGCCTTTCGTTCAAATACTTACTGAAGAAACTCTTGTAAGAAACCTTAAATCCATATTCAGATAGTGACTTATTTTGATGAAATTCCATCACAACTGCACGCCCAGAAGAGGTGATATTTATTGGAAGTGATGATTCACAGTATTTCGTTGTGCTGCGTGGAGGATGTTGTGCAATGTCATGAATGATTAGATAATTTTCTTCACAATTTTTTGTCTTTTGAATATTCAGTTCTTGAATTTTCAAGGTGTACTGTTCAATTAAAAATGCAAAGAGAAAAAGCCAATTTTCAACTAAGATTTTACTAAAAAATAACCACAATATGACAAGTAAATTTAAGCTATGTTGTGTTAATATATTGGGAGAGTGGAATGAATATTGACAGATGTTACAGTTAGTTAATAATTCCTTTATTAAACAACATTTAATAAACTCTGTATAAATATATTCCAGGGCCATTCATGGTGATGTTGTTTTGTTACATCGTTAGGGGGGTTTTGAGAAAGGTTTCTCAAGGTTTTGGCACCTGGAAGTATGGATGCTGGTAGGGAAAAAAAACATTAATTTGTGTTGCAGAAGAGATTAATGGTGGGATTCAAATAACATTTGCCTGCTCCTCACTAGAGTATTGCTGATATTTCAAACAGAACCTCAGGGTTCTGAACCAAAGTAATTGAAGGTAGTGGTGACTGAAGAAGCATGACCAATAGACGGTGTTGCAAATACCTACAACCAACTAACAAACCCTCAACCAGCTAAGACATTAGTTCTCAGAAATGGCAGGAGAGCTTTTGCTTCATCGATGCACCTTGTGGCATTTGTAGCTCTGTGGCTGCTGCAAAACTATTCATTGATCCCACCCTTCCAATGCAACTGCAAGTTTGTGAGGCAAAGGCAAATCTCATGACTCTTCACCTCTGTGGTGGTCTGACTTACAAAGTAAGGGATCAGAATGAACATCTATTAAATTCATCATCATCTTTAAAGTCTGGAATTAAAGTGCAATGTTTACAAAACTTAGCTGCAATATTTACAAGCTTATAGCTATTGTTCACACAACAAAGTTCAGTGAACAATGCTTTCACAGTGCCACTCATGAAAGTAGCTGAGATTCCGTTACTTACTGTCAGATTCTTCAGCCCCCTCCACATTGCCACAAAATTCATCCACTCTTTCATGATGAGTTTCAGGAATCTGACAAAACTCATGAACATATTCAACTTCTAACTCCTTTTTAATATTAGCATAAATGACATGAACATGTTGAAATTGAGAACTTAAGAACAAAGAAAATGAGAAATAGGCTATCTGCCACCCTATTTCATTAAACAGGATCATGGTTTAGCTTTCACTTGAGGTCCACTTACTTGCACTAATCTAATTTCCTTTGATTCACGTAATACTTGAAAATCTATTGATGCCTGGCTTAAATATACTCAGTGACTAAGCCTCTATAGCACTCTTTGAATTACAAAGATTATTGTCCGAGTGAAGCACTTTCTTCTCATCTCTGTCCTAAATGACCAACTTCTTATTTTGGGACTGTGGATCCAGGCATTTATGTGGCCTCCCTCTATTTCCCTGAAGCCTCTTGGCATTTCCTCCCAAACTACCGTGCTTTCAGTTTTTGTGTCATCAGTACACTTGGATACTTGGGCCCTTATCCAAATCATTGACAGTCTCTGTGGCACCCTGCTACACACGTCCCACTTGGAAAATATAAACCAATGAATTAAGAGAAGGAATAGATACAGGCATTATTAAATACTCAACGTCTCGATTAAATTCTGGAAAACACTTCCGTTATCATTAATAGGCAGAATAAATGTTATAAAAATGATCTTTTTACCACAAATATTATATCTATTTCAATCTATACCATTATATATACCAAAAAAGTTATTAAAAAAATTAGACTCTAATATTACCAATTTTATCTGGGATTATAGATCACATCGAATCGAAAGAAAACATCTGTGCACACCAAAAGATATTGGGGGACTTTCACTTCCGAACTTTTTGTATTATTATTGGACAGCGCATATTAAGAATATAATTTACTGGTTGGACAGTTCTACCCAACAGACCGAATGGATAAGAATGGAGAAAGAGGACTGTTCTCCTTGTAATATAGGAGCGATCCTCTTCTCCCCGATAAAACTGAACAACACAATATATCAGAATAACCCAATTATACATGGTACAATAAGAATTTGGAAACAAATAAAATTATCCTTAAAATTAAGAAACCTATCATTGTTAATGCCAATAGTGAATAATCCTTCATTTAAACCATCTCTTATTGATAAAACATATAATCAATGGGAAAGAATGGGAATTAAAAGGATCGGGGATATGTATGAAATGGGAAATCTATTATCATTCCAACAACTACAATTAAAATTTAAACTAAAAAAAAAACAAATATTTTAAATATCTTCAGATCTTGGACTTCATGAAGAAATATATACAAAGACATCCAAACATAACTACAGAGCCATTGGAAGAAGCAATGAACATTAAGGCTGACTCACAGAAATTAATATATTATATAATAGTATTTTAAATATAGATTTACCATCGAAAGAGACAGAGAAGAGTGGGAACGAGAATTAATGATAAAAATTAAGAAGGAAACATGGGAAAAGTTTTTGATATATATATATACACAAATGTTCGTTTAATGTAAGCCATAATTTAATTTAAAATTTTACATAGATTATATTACTCAAAAACTAGACTGAATAAATTGTATACAAATACTTCCCCATTTGTGATAAATGTCTATCCCAAAACGCAACTATAATACACTCTTTTGTCTCCTGCATAAAACTAAAAATTCAGGAGTGATATTTTTGAAATATTTACAAAATTATTTAAGATTAAAATGGAACTTAATACTGAAATGATTATATTTGGAGTAATGGAAGATGGGAATAAACTGAACTCATCTCAAAATTTATTTTTTAATTATGGGTTAATAACGGCAAAAAAACATACTTCACTTTTGGAAAAATACAACCATACCAACGCTTAAAATGTGGATTTCAAACATGTTGGACACTGCACATCTTGAGGAAATGCGATTCCTCCTAATAGATAAATCAGACCAATTTTTAATTAGTTGGTCTCCATTTGACGATTTTTTGGAAGCATATGATGCAACAAAACCGTAGAAGCTAATTGTTTCAGGATTGGGTGAGGGATGGTCAAGAATATAGATAACGGTCTCCTTAATCTCTTACTTTCTACTCTTCTCTTTTTTTTTCTTTTTCATTCTCAACTTTCTTTTTTCACACTTTTCTTTCTCACACATTATATATCACATGTTTCTCTATCTTTTATTTTCTACTCTCTTTTTCTTTTTCATTATTAAAAAAATAAGAAGCTGTACATAAAATGTAATATGTCAATATATATTAGGCACCTTGGTGCCATATTGCTGTACTTCTAATAAAATAAAATAATAAAAAAAGAAAAAAAGAGAAGGAATAGGCAACTGAGCCCCTCAAACCTGTTCCACAATTTAATAATATCATGGCTGATTAGATTGTAAACTAAGTCCCTATTCCCATCTATTTGCAGTAATTTTTCATCCAGTTAGTTATCGAGACTCATTGTAATGGTACTTTCTTTATTTTCCAATGTCCAACTTTCCATTGCCATTACTACACAGGCAAGGAGGAGTAATTTTACGCACATTACAAAAGAACAAATCTTCCAGTCATTATTTCCTGTTTAATTGAAGTAGTTGTACAACGAAAGAGATGATTCATACCAGGTTCTCATACAAGCTGTAACTTTCCATTCTCTTTCATCTGCTAAGAACTGTGTACTCTCTTCCCCGTTCCTGGTCTGATCTGGTCACTCCCTGTGGCTACGCTATATGCAATGCCCTATTGTGCATCAAATGCCCGCCCCCAAGTGTTCAAAATAATACTGCTAGAAATATCTAGACAAGATAATATAATATGCCAACAGTGGCTAGCCTAAACCTAAATAGCTCGTACACACTGGCCCCTAATTGGTCTTCGTATATAATGAAACAATTACCAATAAACATTAATAGGAGCTATAAAAGCTTTACATGTTATCAAAAAACAAAGGTATGCGCTATGTGTTAGCATTTAATCTTCTTTAGTGATTCTTCAATCTTCTTTTCCTTCTTCTTTGGCTTCTGGGAGCAGACATATCTTAGTTACCGGTCTTACCAAGATGTTGGTCTTAGTCCGGTCGAACTCTACGCACAAGACCTTGTGCATCTGGTATGATCTCCAATATTTTGCCCATTAGCAAGGAGCCTCATGGTGCAGTGGAATCAGCCACCAAAACGATGTCACCTGGAATAAAGCTTCTCCTTACCCTTGACCATCATTGTCGTTCTTGGATTAGAATCAAGTTTTCTTGTATCTACCATTTCCAAACAAGGTCTGCCATATATTGTACCTGCCTCCATCAGCGTTTAATGTACAAATCCTCCTTCACAAAGAGTCAGGTGTTAGTATTGGCTTGGTCTTTGTAGTAGCCATTCAGCTTAACTCAGTATGTTATAACTATAACCAGTTACCATTAAGTTTTATCTGCCTGTAATTATGTGATGGGTTTTATACGTAGTCTGAAGTGTGTTTGTGGCTGGGATTTCATTTCGGAGTCACGTGAGTGACTTCGTGAAGAGCCCGCCGGCGCGCATGCTCGACATATCGTCGTAACGCGTTGCTGCGACGGCTGGCGGTGGAGCGCGCTCCTCGCCAGCCCTTCATAAGGGGCCACGGAGGTGAGTATTCTACCTTTAGTTGGTGGTCCTTGTTGTCTGATTATGTCTTGCAGCAAGGACATGGATGGGAGTTCGAAGGGCCGGAGGACGTCAGGACGAGTTCGCCGGTCAACAGTCCCGGGGCCTTTACCATCGGCAATACCTGCAGCGCAGGCCGGGACTCAGGCGGAGATGTGGGTAAGCCCTGTGATTACAGGTCCAGGTCCGCCAGCACACCACAGCTCGGAGGAGTTCGACGAGGAGGAGTGTGGTGTGCCGCCAGAGCAGGGGGACCCTGCCATGGCAGTCAGGTCGTCAGCGGGCTCGCTGGCGACCTCGAGCAGGGCACGTGCCGTTGCACGGTCTGTTCCACTCAGCCCTCCGAGAAGGGGGAGGGCAGGAGCCCAGAAGCCTAACCCTGTTAGGGCTAAGGCATTGCCTATCGCGGAGGAGCGGTCAGGTTCCAGGGCGAGACCCGGGGCGGCTGTGAGGTCCAGCCGGCACACCCCGACTCTCGACGCCGGGACGGGTCGGTCGAGTCGGGTCTCGTCACGGTCGCCGAGCCCCCCATGGATGGGTGGGCGAGACCATGCGTCGGCAACGTCCACGATGTGGGCAGCCGGCAAGACTGCGCGGGCCCCAGGTAGCCATGCTTCGGCTGGTGCCGACACCTCATCGCAAGTGCCCTTAGTGGCAGCGGCTTCAGCTCTCGCTAAACGGAGGCGATTGAACACGCCCGCGCAGGAATCGCGCAGTTTCGCCTCGGCGGCTGTTAGCGACAACTACCGGCACCGGCAGGGCCTCGACGAGGTGCGGGCCGATGACAGGAGCCCGGTTTTCTTTTCAGAGCCGGAGGACTCCGACCACCTGAGTGTTCAGGGTGAAGGGCGTATTGACCGTATGGAGCGGCTGCTGGAGCTCCTGCTTCAACGCCAACAACAGCAGGGCAGCAACAGGCACAGGGCGTCTTCACCAACATCTACTATCAGCCTGGAGCAGCAGGAGGAGGAGGTTCTGGTGGATCCCGTACCAACTCCGTTGGAGGTGCCAGCGGAAGAACTCTTGGATGTGGCGACCAAATTCGCGGCCCCACATACGGCTGGTCTTCCTCTAAATACAAAGCTGGCAGCCACAGTGGACTTTCTTAATAATCAGGTGCTGCAGGAAGAAGTCCTCATCCAGGCTATGAGCCGGCACAAGGCTCCATCAAACTGCAACTCCCTCAACGTGCCTGTGGTCAATACGCCAATATGGGGCAACATCAGTGCGGCTATCCGTCAACAGGAGCTAAAATTGCAGCGGATCCTGAAACTCCTCACGGCCGGTATTACCGCCTTTGCGCGGTCGGTGGACGGGGACGAACTGAATTTGGACCAGGAAGATGCTCTGGCCTTATTGTGCGCGACCCAGCACGAAATCAACGGGTTTCGCAAAAGCAGCATCCGCCCAGCACTCAACCCGAAGTTTGCAGGATTGTGCAAACCACCGCCGCCGCCGCCGCCCCGTCAGCTCTTTGGTGAGGACCTCTCGAAGAGAGTCAAAGAGCTTGACGAACAAGCCAAAACGGTGGGGATCATGCGCTCTCAGAGTGCCCCCACACCGTCAGGCTCAAAAGCTCCATACATTCGCTCACGAGGGTCGGCCGGTGCCTCGACGAGGACTCGCCCTCTAGCTCCACAACGACAACAGCACCAGAACCAGCACCAAGGGTCTTTTTTAGGACAGGGTCGGCAGAGACCTTTGTGGAAATCAAAGACGCCGCGCCCTCAAGCCAACCCAGCACCTCCACGGCCACCCACACGTGTCAAGGACCGCCGGTAACCACGGAGGTGAGGGGGTCTGGTTCTCTTTTTTCTCTCTGTTTAACTTCCCATGTTGGTGGTCGTTTACGGTTGTTTTTGGATGCATGGGGTAATTTTACTGGTGATGAGTATGTGTTGCGGAATATTCGGGGGCATAAAATTGAGTTTATTAATGGCGACATTCCTCCATCCCAGCACATGCCTGGTCGTACGTTCAAATTGTCTGCTGCAGAACAGGCAGCAGGTTACAAGGAAATTTTAAGTTTGGAACAGAAGGGTGTGATTGAGAAAACAGTGCATGAGCCAATTGAATTTGTTTCGAACATATTTACTAGACCTAAGAAGGATGGAGGCTGTCGTGTCATTATTGATCTAACCCGTTTGAATACGTTTGTAACATATACTCATTTTAAAATGGATACGTTTGAAGCAGCCAAATCATTGATTTCTCATGGCTGCTTTATGGCATGCATTGATTTGAGGGATGCATATTATTCAGTATCCATCCAGAAAGATGATAGAAGGTTTTTGAAATTTATCTGGATGGGGCAACTTTGGCAGTATAAGGCTTTGCCCAATGGGCTTACTACAGCCCCTAGATTGTTCACTAAATTGGTGAAGCCAATCATGGCTTATTTGAGACAACGACATCATATAGTTATGGCCTATTTAGATGATGTCTTTATTGTGGGCCACACCCTGCAATTGGCTGAACAGGGTGTTGCAGCTGCTGTCAATATATTTCAACAATTAGGATTCATTGTCCATCCAGAGAAATCGAAGTTCTGCCCTGCCCAGGTAATTAATTACCTAGGGTTCACGGTGAACTCAATGAGCATGAGGATAACTATACCAATTAACAAAATTGAGGAAGTCACTAAGGTGTGCAGAGATTTAATTGGCACCAATATACCATCGATTCGGCATACAGCCACAGTAATTGGCAAGTTAGTGGCTTTGTTTCCGGCAGCGCGATATGGACCTTTGCATTATCAGAATTTGCAAAGAGCTAAAATTACTGCGTTAAAACGGAACGCTGGTCATTACGATCGATCTATGCAGCTGCCGTCCGAAGCGATAACTGAGTTGCAATGGTGGGTGTGTCACATTAGCAACTCATTTAAGCCTGTCAGGGAGGCTAATCCGGTGGTATATTTACAGACTGATGCAAGCTCCAATGGCTGGGGAGCTACTGATAATTGCTCTAGTTGTGGGGGTAGATGGGACACCCTTGAGGCATCGATGTTGTTGACTCAAGGGATTAACTATTTGGAGTTGCTGGCAGCATTCCACGGACTTCGTGCATATTGTTCCAAGCTTGTTGGAGCACACGTCCGTCTCCAAATAGACAACACCACAGCTGTGGCATATTTAAACCATATGGGTGGTACCAGGTCAGTTTCGTGTGACAAATTGGCTAACTCAATTTGGCTCTGGTGTATTCAAAGAGACATTTGGATTTCAGCTACCTATTTGCCAGGTGAGCTTAATACCGTGGCGGACACCAGGTCACGCAAATTTAATGACAACATTGAATGGATGTTGCATCCTGAGATTTTTTCTAAAGTCACAGCCAAATTTGGTAAACCGGACATTGACCTTTTTGCGTCACGGTTGAACCATCAGGTACCAGCCTACGTTTCATGGGAACCAGATCCTGGGGCAATAGCGCTAGATGCATTCTCGCTGGACTGGGGGAATTGGTTTTTCTATGCCTTCCCTCCGTTTTGCCTCATCAGTCGGGTATTGCGAAAGATTCAGGCAGATGCTGCCAAGGGCATCCTTATTATACCCGACTGGCCCACACAGCCTTGGTATCCGGTGGTCTTTGACATGCTCAACGAACCTTGGGTCCTTTTGAAGGGTTGCCCACAATTGGTTACTCACCCTGTCTCAGGGGAGCCACATCCCTGCCATGGCTATTTAAATGTGTTGGCTTGCAGGTTCTGAACAGGCCGTTAGTCCAATACAGCCTCTCGGCTCGGACCATGGATACCATCGGGGCGTCGTGTCGAGAGTCCACAAGGCGAAGATACCGCTCGCATATTAAGAAGTGGGAAGCCTACTGCAGCCGCTCTCGCATCACGTACGATGACGTGACAATAACCGACGTCCTGGAATTCCTCGCGGGGTTGCACCATGATGAACACTTAAGTTACAGTGCCATCAACAGCGCCAGAAGTGCGCTATCATTCTACCTCAAGATTGGGGTAGGATCCAACAGGCTAGTGTCCAGACTCATGCGGGGTATATTCAATATGAATCCGCCTACACCACGCTATAATATCACCTGGGATGTCAGGGACGTATTAACCCTGCTCAGGACGTGGTCTCCCATGGAAGGGCTCCAACTGGACCAACTCACCATGAAGCTGGTGATGTTACTAGCGCTGACTTCAGCTCAGAGGGTACAGACACTACACAAACTGCGTGTCGACAGAATGACAGCTACCCCTACAGAAGTAGTCTTTTTCGTTGACGAGCTACTAAAGCAGCATAGACCTGGGTGCACAGGGCTGCAGCTGAAGTTCCCGGCATACCCCGCAGATGCTAGGCTATGTTTAGTCTCACATATCCGCCACTATGTCAAAGTGACGGCACGCATCGAGTGACAGTCCAGACGATATCCAGGTGGCTTCGAGTCGTCTTGGGTAAGTCAGGTATCTACATTAATGTGTTCAAGTCTCATTCCACCAGGGCTGCATCGACGTCAGCGGCGAGGGTCATGGAGGTGCCCATGGACCAAATTCTCGCCACAGCAGGATGGGCGAATGAAGCTGTGTTCCAGCGTTTTTATAACAAGCCTGTTGCTGCTCCTCTACAGTTCGCAGAAGCCGTGCTGAATGCAGGTCAAGAACGTGGAGATGTCCCCGCATGAGGGGTTTTGATTTGTTATTAATAAATATGCTCTTGTTTTGCAGTATGAACTATTGAGCAAGTTTGTTCCTCCCATCCATCCCTGGTAGTGGTGTGTCAGCATGGACGTGGTCCAGGGCGTGTAATCACAGAAGCTTTGAAGTCTTCACGAAGTCACTCACGTGACTCCGAAATGAAATAGTAAGATTGAACGAGAACTTACCAGTTCGAAGGTTGATCTTTATTTTATGAGGAGTCGAAGTGAGGGATTTCGTGCCCTCCTCGCCCAACCCTCAATCACCTTCATCTGGTAATCTTAGTCAATTCAATCATACTATGAGAAGTCATTTCTTTTGTTGGTTTCTGTGATTCCACGCCGCTACTTTGAAGTATGTCGAGCATGCGCGCCGGCGGGCTCTTCACGAAATCCCTCACTTCGACTCCTCATAAAATAAAGATCAACCTTCGAACTGGTAAGTTCTCGTTCAATCTTACTATTCTCACACAGACTCCCTAGTAGTTAGTTTAGTTTGAAGAAGCATGGGGGGGAAAGTTCACAGCTTTCGAGCATGCACGAGTATGACCATGAGTAAGATTAAAATGTATTTATACAAGAAGAGGTTTGGATGAATATCTTACTGTTTTTACTACCACAATAAATAGCAATGTTACAAAATTTTGAGCTTTTAAAAATCAAGTCTGCAATTTATCCCATCAGATAAAGCATAAAAATAAGTTAATTTGACACCTAATTCACTTTCATATCTTAAGTATTAAGAAAGTTATGACCATTTTCATACTCGGAAATTAGCATCTTGTTCCCCATTGCCTTTCAATTGACTTAACTCAAAAGCTGTGATCTAGAACAGTTAAAAGCCCATAACTTTCTTAAAAATTAAGAGAACTCAATGAAATTTTCAGTTATTATAGATTGAAGCATTCTGAAACAAATATGAAACAATCTTACTTGGATGACCTGAAATTAAAGCATATAATTAGTTATCTAAGTGTAGCTAATTACAAAATTCAATGAGTAGATCTAAACATCTATCCATTTCTTAAGAAAAGATAAACTTTTTTAAAATTGCCTGAGTGTCCAAATAATTCACACAATAATCCACAATATAACATAATTTTTAAATCACATTTTCATGAATTTCTAGGCCAAATGGAAGGAATTTAGTGTTTAATGTTTGTAAATTAATGGCCATTTAAATCAACTAGCGAGTGGGTTTTAGTGGAATGCGGTGGATTGGAACGTTGCGGTTTGCGGTGAAGTCGGGAGGAAAAATACTGTTGGTTCATACATTTTTTTAGACCCCATTTTGCAACTTGAAAATGTGATTAAATTCTCCCTAAAAATCAACTTTTAATATAAAAATAAACTGTGTACCTTTTTTTCTCCCCTACGCAAAATCCTTCCCGTTGTCGGTGCTCACGGCTTTTGAAGGTGATTTTTAAATTACTCTAGTTAATAAATAATCTAGCGCAATTTAAAAATAACTTCATGAATGAAATGTCGGAGCGATTTTTCTTCTGCAACGAAATGGCCCGACATGGATCGATTTTCCCAGTCTGCAGAAAAACGGCACTTTAAGCTCGCCCCCCTCTGAAAAGCGCCAAAGTCACGCACACGGGGAGCAACAGAACTGCAGCGCTGCTCAAGGTAAGTTTTGTAACATACCTACAATAAATAAACTATTAATCAAGAGACTGTGTTTGGAGGATTTATCTTTCGACGGCATTGAATGTCTTGTGGAGAGCTCGTGAGTGTGTTTCAATTATCTCCTGATCCCCTGTCTTCTATCATAGTGACTAAAGGAAAGAATACTTGAAACAATGTAAAAATCTGTCGCTATATCTAGAGTTGAAAGCTACCTTACTATCAGGAATTCGAAGATTGGTCCCAGAAGAGGGACAGAAGATTGGGCTGGATCACTGTGAGAGATTACTGCCAGAAGACTGGTTCTGTAGAAGTGGAACTGAAGACTGGTTCCGTAGAAGAGGAACTGCAGAAGCTAGATCTGTGCCAGAGATTGGTTTAGAGCCTACCTGCCGGTAGGTTAATCAACATTTATGAAGATTAAAAACTTCACTGATTGGAAAGTGTGAGTAAAACAGCTATTGTATTGTGCTGTAAATTTGAAAGCTTTAATTAGAACAGATTCTTAACGAGATGCTGTGAAAGTTTGTCTGATTTGTCGTATTTTAAAGTGAATTACAGGCTCTGATAAAGTCTAGGGAAGTATCACAGGGTCATGTTTCTGCTAAGTTTTGGAAAGCAGCCAAGAAGCGATTAAACTGGAATCCGGGTATTCGGCCTTGGTATGTTTTGAAGTTGAGATAGGACACATTCTTTCTGAACTGAAGTCACTTCTATACTTCGAAAATAATTGGATGTTTTCTGAAAGTCCAGTTTTGTTTTGGATTCTTTCGTTAAAAGTTAAAGCGACGGAGGAAATGCATGAGATTGAGGAACACGAAATGTGGCTCAAGAGAGAGGCTGTGGAATGGAAAAGGAAGTTGAGTAGTCAAAAAGAACAGATGGAACTAGCCACTAAATTGGCAATTGCCAAGAGTACAGCGGAGATACTGGAAAATCGAGGTTCGAGACGCGGCTCGAAGGTATCTCAGAGGAAGACTTTAAGAAGGAACTGCTGAAAAAATCGAAGGTAGATAAAAACGCTGGAGAAACTCAGGGGGTGAGGCAGAAGTAAAAGGTGACGTTTCGGGTCGAGACCCATCTTCAGACTGATGTGCGGGTGGTGGGGGTGGGAAGAAGAAAGGATGAGGCGGAGACAGTGGGCAGTTGGAGAGCTGGGAAGGGAAGGGAAGGGGAAAGAGGGAGAAAACAAGGACTACCTGAAATTGGAGAAGTCAATGTTCATTTCGCTGGGGCGTAAACTACCCAAGCAAAATATGAGGTGCTGCTCCTCCATTTTATGGTGGGACTCACTCTGGCCATGGAAGAGGCTCAGGACAGAAAGGTCGGATTCGGAATGAGAGGGGAAGTTGAAGAGCAGCTGATACCTAGAGCAACGGATGCAATAGATGAGGTTGGAGGAGGTGCAGGTAAACCTCTGTCGCACCTGGAAAGACTGCTTATGTCCTTGGATGGAGTCAAGGGGGGAGGTAAAATGACAAGTGTAGCATTTCCTGCTGTTGCAAGGGAAAGTACCAAGGGAGGGGGTGGTTTGGGTGGGAAGGGATGAATTGACCATGGAGTTATGGAAGGAGCGGTCTCTGTGGAAAGCCGAAAAGAGGAGGAGATGGGAAGATGAGGCCAGTGGTGGGATCCCGTTGGAGGAGGCGAAAATGTCGGAGGATTATCAGTTGTATGTGACGGCTGGTAAGGTGGAAGGTGAGAATATCTCCCTTGTCTGCCCTTGTTGCGAGTGGGGGGATGGGGAGTGAGAGCAGAGTTGCGGGGTATAGAAGAGACCCTGGTGGGAGCCATCTATAGTCAAAGAGGGGATCCCCGTTCCCTAAAGAATGAGGACTTCTCTGATGCCCTGGTTTGGAACACCTCATCCTGGGTGCAGATGAGGCATAGACGGAGGAATTGGGAGTAGGGGATAGAGTCCTTACAGGAAGCAGGGTGGGAACAAATATAGTCCAGATAGCCATTGTAGTCAGTGGGTTTATAGTAGATGTCAGTCAGTAGTCTGTTACCTGCGATGGAGATAGTAAGGTCTAGAAACGGTAGGGAGATGTCGGAAATGGTCCAGGTGAATTTGAGTGCTGGATGGAAGTTAGTGGTGAAATGGATGAAGGCAGTGAGTTCTGTATCGGTGCAGGAGGTAGCACCAATGCATTTGTCGATGTAGCACGGAGGTAGAGTTCAGGGATAGGGCCACGGTACGCCTTGGAAAAAGATTGTTTGATGTCTCCTACAAAGTGGCAAGCATAGTTGGGGCCCATGCGCGTGCCCATAGCTACGCCTTGGATTTGGAGGAAATGTGAGGAGTCAAATGAAAAGTTGTTGAGGGTAAGGACCAGCTCCGCTAGGCGGAGGAGAGTACCAGTGGACAGGGATTGGTTGGTTCTGCAGTCAAGGAAGATCCTCCTGGTGGGGGATGGAGGTGTAGAATGACTGGACATCCATGGTGAAGGTGAGGGAATGGGGGCCTAGAAAACAGAAGTCATAGAGGAGACGAAGAGCGTGTGAGGTGTCTTGGACATATGTAGGGAGGGGTTTAACCACGGGGGATAGGATGGAGTCAAGGTATGTGGAAATAAATTTGGTGGTACACAAACAAGCAGAATCAATGGGTCTGCCAGGACAGTCAGGTTTGCGAATTTTGGGGAGAAGATAAAATTGGGCCGTACAAGGCTGGGGAACGATCAGGTTGGCTGCCTGTGAGGGCAGGGAGCCAGAAGTGATGAAGCCAGGATACTGTTTGAGATAATGGCTTGGTACTCGTCTGTGGTGTTCAAAGATAAGTAGGAGGAGGTGTCAGAGAGTTGGCGCCTGGCCTCAGACTTGTAGAGATCAGCGTGTCAGACTACCACGCACCTCCCTTGTCGGCCAGTTTGATCACCAAGTCTGGGTTGTTGCAGAGTGAGTGGAGGTGCTGTATGTTCAGGGGGGAGGAGGTTAGAATGAGAAAGGGGAGTGGAGAAATTGAGGCGGTTGATTATTACAAACTGAATGAAGGTGTTGAGCCGGCAGCTTAAAATAAAAAGGTCCAAAGCAGGTAGATGGCCATGAGGTGGAGTCCAAGAGGAGGGGGTCCATTGGAGATGGGAGAAGGGGTCATCACTAGGGGGTGAGGACTCCTTCCCATGGAAAAGTCCACAGAGCGCAACAGATTATTGGGACACAGATACCAGCCTTGGAGGACATCTACCACACACAGTGCGTCAGGAAGGCCGTCGGCATACATAAGGACTCCTCTCACCCTCGTAATGGACTGTTCAAACTACTCCCTTCCGGCAGACATTAGAAGGCCTTCTACACCTGCACTACCAGACTCAGGAACAGCTTCATTCCCAGAGCTATAGCGGCTCTGAACCGGCCCTGCTGAGTACCCCCCACCCCCATGGACTGTCTCCCCTGGCCTCGCACTTTAGTCTGTGTTGATGTTACTGGTCAAATGTTCGTTTCTACAAACCTTCTTCTCGAGGTTGCAAACCAAATCTTGTTGCATGTATGTGTAATGACAATAAAAGATATTATTATTATTATTAAAAGAGCTTGGATGCGGAGGCGATGGAAGAAGAGCTCCACTTCATGGTGGACGCGGAACTCATTGAGATGGGGACAGAGAGATTTTCCAGCATCTGCAGTTCCTTCTTAGGCAGTTAAGTGATGTTCCTTTGAAGACTGCACCACAGTCAAAGACCACCTTCAAGGTACTTTTCCTTGAGTGATGCACCCATGGTGTGGGATATACCAGAGTTTTCCATCACTTCGATTCAGCTGGTCCAGTGGTATAATTTCAGCAAACCCATTAACGATCATTTCTGCGAGGAATGATATATATTCTTCATGACATTTTTTATTCTTGCCAAATGTGCATTTCAGGCTCTGGATGCGTTGCTCTGCTATTCAACGGTAATTCGGCAAACTGACGCTTTCTTGTTTGAAAGGCAAGTCTGGACAATATCCATCTATCATCTTTTCTGAGCGATTCATAATATCCAAAAACTTTACCTCTTCTCTGGACATTTCTATTGCTTCCTTGCTGGTTCTTTCACTGAAGTCGTGATTGTATTGCTTGACCAGTAACTCCTCTAAGTTTACAGTAGATATTCGATTGACAGCAGCAGCAGGGCAGGCATTGTCATCCCTGCTGTAATTGTCTCTTCATAGGGAACCATAGATGACCCATCCCAATAGGGTCCTCGTGGCCAATGGTCAATCCACTTGGCTGTTAACCAGCTCCCAAAGTTCCAATGCCTTTAATGCAGTTGTTCCAATGAGTGGGTCGATGTCAGAGTATATTTTAGGAATCTTGACATCCTTCAAGTAAGGTCATTATTTCAGGTCTTCCTGTCTGGAAATGTTTAGCTGAGAAACAGGCAAGGTCTTATGTGTGAACACATCAGATAGTTGTATAAAATCGTTTTTGTCCAAACTAAATATTTCTAAACCTGAGAATGATGAGTAATCACAGGCTTTTCTGGATTCATGGTACGCAAGAACGAGAACTTACCAGTTTGAATTTTGATCTTTATTTTATGAGGAGTTACGGTGAACGATTATGTGAAGAAGCCCCGCCAGTGCGCATGCACATCAATCTTCAAAGCAGTGGCGTGAAGTCACAGTAACTACAGTCTAAGTGATATAGTAAGACTAGAACTATCAGATAAACTATTGGGGAGGTCCAGGACAAGGGGTCACAGCTTAAGGATAAGGGGGAAATCCTTTAGAACCGAGATGAGAAGGAATTTTTTCACACAGAGAGTGGTGGGTCTCTGGAACTCTCTATCACAGAGGGTAGTTGAGGCCAGTTCATTGGCTATATTTAAGAGGGAGTTAGATGTGGCCCTTGTGGCTAAGGGGATCAGAGGGTATGGAGAGAAGGCAGGTACAGGATACTGAGTTGGATGATCAGCCATGATCATATTGAATGGCGGTGCAGGCTCGAAGGGCTGAATGGCCTACTCCTGCACCTAATTTCTATGTTTCTATGATCTTTGCGCTTATGAGGGCCGGGAGCGGAGGGCATGGAATCGCTCACCGTAACTCCTCATAAAATAAAGATCAAACTTCAAACTGGTAAGTTCTCATTTAATCTTACTATTTTACTTCGGAGTCACGTGAGTGATTCCGTGAAGATTTCAAAGCTCTGTGATTTCATGCCGTAAATCCAGTTCCATACGACACACTGCTTCAGTTGACACAGGATAAACAAATAATGTATTGAACATTGTTTAAATTATACAATAAATGTTTTTAATAATAAAAGAACAGTAATAACCCCTCTCTCCCAGGAGGAAATTACAAAGGAGAACTCAAACCAGAACCCAAAACGGCATGCCCAAATCCTGCCATTGCGAGGACAGGTTTATCATAAAATCGTGAAAAGGTTCCTTCACTGGACCATCCTGCGGCCCCGAGGATTTGGTCTAAAGGCACGTCCAGCGCCTTCGCTGCTGATGTTGACGCTGCCCTGGTGGAGTGCGATTTAACACATCAGTGTCTACTCCAGCACAATCCAAAACCTGTTTCAGCCATCTAGAAATAGTTTGTAGACACCTTTCTATAAGGTTTTTGTGGCTGATGAGCATCGCTGTTTCAGAGCCTCTGAGACTCTTGGTGAGCTCGATATATTGACTCAGGTGCGTAACTACACATAGTCTCAGGCCAATGGGGACCCCAGATTTCCGTATATCTAGGTCTGGGAGGGTTTTGTTCAAAATACCGCTCATGAATCGGGACACAAATGGATGAGATCCAACAGATTGTTGACCCGACACTTGCCATAAGTAGGAGGACAAAGCAGTTTGAGCACTGTTAATGGCACTATAGCTCAACTGCTCGTCAAAATGCAATGTAGCAAGGAACTACAATACATCAGGTATGCCTGCAGTATGATAAGATATATTGGGCTGTAAGCAGAACATCTTCCATTTCTTAATATGAGATACATATTGTTTTTTAGCGCTATCTCTCCAGGCCACAGTATTCACATCCATGGTCCTACTCGATAGTCCGAGCCCCTGGAATGGTCTGGTCAGAATCTGCAAATCAACAGATTAATACAATCATGTAAAGGGTGACTCTCTCCTGTCACAGGGTGAACCAACAAGTTGCTGCATTTGGGGATAGTCATGAATGGCTGTGTCATCAGTCTCAGAACCAATGGGAACCATGGCTGTGTGGGCCAGTCAGGAACTACCAAAACGCCTGAAGCGGAGTCCTGCTCTATTTTGGTGAGACATTGACTGATGAGGCAGAATGGGAGAAAAGCGTAAAAGAACGTACGTCCCCAATGTAGCAAGAATGCATCCACCACTACTGCCCCTGGATCAGGTTCCCATATTTAGGTAACTGGTGATTTAACCTGGATGCAAACAGATCTATGTCTGGTAATCCATACCGGATGACAATCATTTTGAAAACTTTTGGATTCAGCATTTATTCTGTGTTGTCATTAAATTTATGTGACCTGGTGTCTGCCACCACGTTATCTCTACCTGGTAGGTAGATAGCTGAGACCCAGATGTTTGTCGTAATGCACCTGTGCCAGATGAGGTTAGCCAGATTATCACATGATAATGTCCTAATTCCACCCATGTGATTGATATATGCAACAGCTGTTGGATTGTCAATCTGGAGCTGAACATGCAAATCATGTATTGTTGAACAGTATGCTTTTAGACCATAGAATGCACCCAGCAATTCTAAGTAGTTTATCCCATGCTTCTGCAGGATTAATGCCTCTTGCACACTCCATCTGCTGCCGCAGTTAGACTCGGTATCAGTGGCTCCCCATCCCGAAGCACTCACATCAGTTTATAAAATAACTGAAGGCTGTTGAGTCAGAATGTCTCTCGTACATCGTGAGACATTAGTTATCCACCATTGCAACTCAGTGATAGCTTCGACTGGCAACTGCATCGGTCCATCGAAATGACCTGCATGTTCTTTGAGTGCTTGTTCTTTAGCTCGTTGCACATTCTAATAGTGCAGAGGTCCGAAAGAAAAGCCACCACTAATTTACCAATAACACTGGCTACTCGTCGGATGGAGGGTTGCTGTTTATATACCAGATTGCTACAGGCCTCCATAATTTCTAAAGTTTTGGCCATAGGCAAAGTCACTGACATGTTAATTTAATTAATGATGAACCCCAAATAGTCAATCATTCTAGATGGTACTAATTTGGATTTAGTTGGATGGATGATAACACCCTTTGGATACCAGTTGCTTAGCAGTACTGAAAGTTTCCATTTTAAAATGTTTATACTGGGCATAAGAGTTAAGTCGAGTTAGGTCCAGAAAGACTCGACACCCACCATCCTTCTTTTGCCTGGGGAATATATTGGCCACAAATTGTTGAGGCTGATATGCTGTCCTTTCAATTACCCCTTTTTGGAATAATATTCCAATTTCATCATTCACCTGTAGAGTCTCGGGTTTTGACAAAACCAATTCCCGACTAGGTGTATTTTGTACGGGTAGATGCACTTCCGAGATGGGGTCTCGAATCGAGACCCCCGGTTACTGTCCAGTATAAATAGATCTGATGTTATGCAGCACCATTTATCATAGAACATTTGCAACCTACCCCAGACCGGTGACTGATCTCCAGAGGATATATCCTGGACAAGACCAGTTACTCGTACCTCCATAGTTGCTGGATTCCTCTGTTTCCTGGTCCTGTTGGGGGGTGTACATTGGTGCGTGCCAATGGCATGTAGATGGACTCGCCCGGCTTGGTCCTTGACCTGCACCAGCGTCTGTAGCCCATCAGAAAGGGTATGGTTTGCGAGGCGGTATCCTGCCCCCGGGATGAGTTTTGATGAGGCCAATGGTTTTTGCCACATCGTCCAGGTCTTTGATTTGTTTCGCCAGATCCTCCCCAAATAGTAAGTTTGGTGGCTGGATATTGGAGGATCTGCACAAGGCTGCGAATCGCGGGTTGAGCGTAGGCTTGATGGCTATTTTCCGTAAACAATTGATTTCAAAATGGGCATTACACAGCAGGGCCAGCATGTCCTGCTGTGTGTTTGATAGTGGTGCCCCTTGTACCATTCGCCCAAACGCCGTTATTCCTGCTCCAACCAATTTCAGGACTTTCTGCAGCCTCAGCTCCTGCGCCCGCATGGATGCGCCCATTTGCCCCCAGATGGCCTGGTTCACTGTCGGCACTTTGAGCGATGCACAGTTAACAGGTGTCTCGTATCTTCTAGAGGTTTCCTCGATTATGGAGTCCTGGAGCTGGTGAAGGGCCATAGTTGATATTGCTGGACAGTTTTTCGTCCATCTCCTCACCAGTTCCAGCCGGTATGGCATATTTGCTTGCCACATCCGGCACACCTGGAGCAAAGCTCGTGTGCTTTGGTGTATGCTCTTCCGCAATATCACCAACTTCAGGGTCAGAGTCATACTGCCCTGGCTCATGCCCAAGGGAGGGATCATGCAGCCCTTGACATGGCGCTGCTGGTATGGGTCCCCATGCAGACTCGTAGGCATATGGTTCTTCCTGCCAGTATAGCTCTTCACTATACGGACCTCTGCTAGAGGTTGCTGCTGAGAACTGCTGGGGAACCCTGGGGGTATAAAACCCTGGCTGGAACACCTCTTGGTTGAGAATTTTCTCTAGGAGGTGTTCCATCTTATCCAGACGTCCCCAAACCTTTTTGTTGGTAAGAGGGTAGTCTTCCTGGCCTGACTCAGAGTCGACAGGCCTCGATGATTTTCTCCTGGCCTTCCTCCCGACTGGATTGGCCACAGTGCTCTGAGGCACCGGAGTTGCTGCCTCTGGCTGTGCTGCCGGCGTCTCTGGAGCTGGCGTCTCTGGAGCCGGCGTCTCTGGAGCCGGCGTCTCTGGAGCCGGCGTTCGCCTGCTAACCGCATTCCCGCGGTCAGACTTTTTACTTTTATAGGCGGCACACCTCACCTTACTTTTCATTAGTTTTTCCATTTTGAGATTGTTCCTGCAACCAGCCTTACGGAACCTAAGCAAACTGCAGTAAAGTTTTAAAGCACTTACCTGCGGGTTTTTACTTACCGCTGGTGGAGCTGCGCTCTCCAGCCCGTCGGTGCGCCATGCATCTGACGTAATGACGTGCATGCGCACTGGTGGGGCTTCTTCACCAAATCACTCACGTGACTCCGAAGTAAAATCTTAGTCTTTTGTCCTGCAATGTTCAGCTTCTCATCAAGCTTTCTGTGCAAAATGTAGTTGAACTTCCATGATCCTAAAATGGATATGTTTGCAACATTGTGTCCCCCTTTTGGCTCTTTACCTGTACTGGTATGATGGAGAAGATGCAGGTTTCTTCACCGGCCCCTATATGCCCACATATCTGAGATGAGGAAACAGCATGACTCAAAGTTGGCTTTTCATTTTGTTCTGTATGCTCTGGGTTCTTCTCTGTGCTCTTCTGTTCAACATGAAGTATTTCTGGATGATCTTGGTTGCACACGCCACAAGTCATACGACTTTTGCAGTTTCTGCTCAGGTGTCCTACCTTCAAACATCCAAAGCAGACTCCTTTCTCCTTTAAGAAGTTTATCTTTTCTTTGTGCCCCTTCTTCCTGATCTGGACACTGCCCTAATGTGCGACCACTTTTATTACAGACCAAACAAGAACCTTGAGTATTAATGGTAGATCCATTTCTTCTCATTCCACCTGTTGTTGGATTTACTTGCACTGCTGTTTCTACAGGTATTACAGTTGCTGCAAAACTGCTTCCTTTTGGTCCTGATCTTCCTCTTGTTTTAACAAAAGTAGAGCCTTTGACAGTTGCAATTGGTCTAGCATCCCGAATGTTTCCAAAAAGTGGATCTGACAGTATATTTACTTGCCTCTCCATGAAGTGTACTAGGTCAGAGAATTTAGCTTGACGTTCGCACTCTTCCTGCAGCTGACATGCCCTATCCCTCCACTTGTCTCTGAGCTTGTAAGGCACTTTCAGAAGGATAGTCTTCATATTGGAAACAACATTTATTTCCTCCATATTGGTGAGATGTTCAATAGCATTACAACAACTTCTAAGAAACAGAGAGAATGCACAAAATGCCTTCACATTCTATTGCTTGATCACTGACCAAGCAAAGGTCTTGATCAAGTATGCATTGGCAATGTTATGTTCATTACCAAAATATTCGTAAGCAAATATTTTGCCTACTGATAGCCCTGGTCTGGAGACAAATGTTGGCAACTGTGGACTAAGTTTAGTTGCCTCTGCATACTATGAGCTAAAACAGGTGGTCTGAGAGCTGTTTGTTTTGGTCTAACAACTTGTTGCACATGATCAGGCAAATATTAATCTGTCTGTAGATTTAATTTAGCTGATGTTTCCCTTTGAGCAGCTCCTTTATTTGCATAAGAGCTCATCCCGTGAGATACTCTAGAACTACTTCTTGATCCCATGGCCTGAAATATGTTGATCCTTTCATCGGCTTCTGCCAGCTCCGTCTCCAAGTCCAGCTGCTCCATCTCTCTTTTCAATTGTCCCTCTTGAGCCACAAGCTTGTGCTTTTTTTCATGGCAGCGGTCTGTTCCAAGAGAACAGCCCTATTTGCCTGAGCTTTAATACTAGCAGCGACCCATGAAAATGCACATGATGAAGAACTAGATTAGTGGCTTAATTTTAGTTTTGAGACATTTGAAACAGTGTTTTCATGCTCAATCTCTTCTGATCCTACAACACTCTGTTGTATGGCACTTTCAGCTATGGAGTGTGTAGTTTGCTGTCCAACTTCAGATAACCACCTCTCCACATCTATATAAATAAAACTCAAATCTGGACCACTTCCTGTTTGCACTAAATATTGATTTTACCAAAAAACGCTGCGACTTACGGGTGTGATTTTTGGCCATCTTACTCAGAGTCCTCCTCCGCTGCGCAGGTCAAGAGGATATTTCCCATCGATGAAAAATAAAAGACTAATGTTTATAAAATGTTGAGAGTCGCCTGTCAATCATGCCATGAAGGCCACGCCCCTTCCTGTGGGAGGGGGAGGGACTATAAAACCCAGAAGTGTGGGCTGCCTCAGTATCTGCAACATGGGGGAGCGAGAGGTCTCGACTCTCAGTCTGAGCTGTGAATAACAATGAACACATGGCTACTAAACTCAGTGGTTTTACTGACCAGTGTGTGCCCTTAATGTGGTTTGAAAATGTAGTTTGAAAATGCAGAAGTGGTTGGTTTGCAAATGTAGTTGATTTGGGGGGGGGGGGGGGACGACTATAAAACACAGAAGTGTGGGCATGGCTCAGTCTCTGCAAGATGGGGGAGGGAGAGGTCACGACTGCCTGAGCTGTGAATCAACTGAACACACTGAATGTCTACTGAACTGTGAGTGTGGTTTTTAATGTGGTTTTATGGTGGTTTCACCCCGCATGAAATGGTATCAAACTGTACTTTAATTTGGTGGCCTTGCACCTGCTTGAAATGGTACGAAACTGCACTTGAATTTGGTGACCTTCCACCCTGCTTGAAATGGTATGAAACTGCACTTGAATTTGGTGGCCTTGCACCCTGCTTGAAGTGGTATGAAACTGCACTTGAATGTGGTGGCCTTGCACCCTGCTTGAAGAGGTATCAAACTGCACTTGAACTTCGTGGCCTTGCACCCTGCTTGAAGTGGTAGGAAAATGCACTTGCATTTGGTGGCCTTGCACCCTGCTTGCAGTGGCAGGAAACTGCCTTGAATTTGGTGGCCTTGGAGGACTTCCGGTGGTGCCATGGAGCAGTAAGAGGCGCTCCATTTAGCTCTGCTCCCGAAAATGCGCTAAAAGCGCTAGAAAGCCTGCAAAAGAAGACGGACCGATTCAAAAACACTCACTGGGAATACCTGATGTCATGTAAGTGTCGTCATCAGAAATGCCATAACAGAATTTACCGAAAAAGCCCCGACCAGACCGCTAACCAGACTGCGGGTCACTCAAGTGTTGGAGAAAACACCTCAAACAACACCTGAAGGATCTGAAGAGGAAACTGAAGGACAAAGATTTATTGCTGCTATGGAAGCAAAAGTGAAAGAACAAGAACAATCTTTAAGAGAACCTGTGACAAAGGACTTTAGTGAGATGTTGCATAAGGAGCTTTCCCTGCTATCTACTCAGCTGGGAAAGTTAGAAACAAGAACGGATGTCAGGAATAAGGGATATTGTCAACAAAATGGGTACTCTACAGGACCATATTGAAGAAATAGATACCGATTTAAGAAAATCTTTAAGAAAAGAAATTCAACGGGTTGAAGAAGATTGCAATAAAAAGCTGGACCCCGTTCTCATTACTTCTGCAGAACAAACAAAGCTATTAAAGAACTGTAAACTATGACTTTGGATATGTCTTAAACGATGAAAACAATGAAAGAAGATCTAGACCGCGTTTCTGGGCAATTGGCCATAATGACCGCCAAATGTCTCAATCTCGAGGCTCGGTCCAGATGGCAAACTTTAATGATTGTTGGAGTAAAAGAAGGGAAGGAAACTGGAACAGACTTTCAGGTTTTTACTGCCAACCTACTTCAACAAGGATTCAAGCTGTCTGAAAGACCGAAAGTAGATGCTGCACACAGAGTTCAGAGAGCACACTCAAAGGTCGGAGCTCCACCAAGACAGATTATACTGAAACTTCATGACATAGCAGTTCTTGAAGACATTATGAAGAAAATACCATTCGGAAAAAATTTGATGTTCGAAGGAGAAAGTGTAAAATTCTTTAGAGACTATCCAGCAGAAGTGGCGAAGATACTTGCCCTTTTTACAAAGACCCGGCTGATTCTTAAAGGAATTCCACACCCGAGATATGGAATAATATATACTGCCAAACTGAGGGTCACATGACTCAGAGCGTTTCTTTATTGATCCTGAAGAAGCATTCAAATACGCACAAGACTTAAAAAAGGACACTAAAGGATCAGTAAAATGCTACGGCTTTGCTGATGTATACCTTTTATATATATTTATAGGGGGTAAATTGAGAGAATATGCCTCTTTACATATAAAGTATAAATGTTGCAGATAATATGGCCAACTAATTTGCACGTGCTAATGTCTAGACATCTTATCAGATTTGGAATGTACGTAAACAACCTCAAGGCCATGATGTTTTTGAAAGAAAGATTTAATAAAATGGAATTATGTAGTATAGAAAATAAATCAAACTGAGCAGAACATAATAATTTACTAATAATCTACTAATAAACAATATAATCCATAATATACTAACTCATAAATAATTGGACTCATTTATTTTAATCTAATATGTAATATCATAACTGAACAATGATTAATTCTTCTGTAAAGCTGAAACCTGGCAGGCAGCCAAGACGCGAATCCAAGTGAATTAATTGTCTCTTCTATTTCTTTCTTAGTTCTGTTTTTGAGTTTTTTAGTTCATAGTTAAACCTTTCCAGCCAGTTGATTATTTTCCAAATATGTTGTTTATTAACAAAAAAAACATTGGGGTTTGTCTTTTAATTTAAATACAGCAATTAAATAGTAAATACGTATTTAGTTTAAGCTATTAGTAGGTATGTTACAAAACTTACCTTGAGCAACGCTGCAGTTCTGCCGCTCCCCGTGTGCGTGACTTTGGCGCCATTCAGAGGGGTGGCGGGCTTAAAGTACCGTTTTTCCACAGACTGGGCAAATCGATCCATGTCGGGCGATTTCGTTGCGGAAGAAAAATCGCTCCGACATTTCATTCATGAAGGTATTTTTAAATTACACTAGATTATATATTATCTAGGAGTAATTTAAAAATCACCTTCAGAAGCCGTGAGCGCCGACAACGGGAAGGATTTTGCGTAGGGGAGAAAAAAAGGTAGTTTATTTTTATATTAAAAGTTGGTTTTTATGGAGGCTTTAATAATATTTTCATGTTGCGAAATGGGGTGCAAAAAAAATGTATGAACCAACTGTATTTTTCCTCCCGACTTCACAGCAAACCACAATGTTCCAAACCACCACATTCCACTAAAACCCACTCGCTAGTTGATTTAAATGGCCATTAATTTACAGGCATTAAACACTAAATTCCTTCCATTTGGCCCAGAAATTCATAAAAATGAGATTTAAAAAATATGTTATATTGTGGATTATTGTGTGAATGTTATTTGGACACTTAGGCAATTTAAAAAAAGTTTATCTTAAGAAATGGATAGATGTTTAGATCTACTCATTGAATGTTGTAATTAGCTACAATTAGATAACTAACTAATTATATGCTTTAATTTCAGGTCATCCAAGTAAGATTGTTTCATATTTGTTTCAGAATGCTTCAATCTATAAATAACTGAAAATTTCATTGTTCTCTTAATTTTTAAGAAAGTTATGGGCTTTTAACGGTTCTAGATCACAGCCTTTGAGTTCAGTCAATTGAAAGGCAATGGGGAACAAGATGCTAATTTCCGAGTATGAAAATGTTCATAACTTAATACTGAAGATATGAAAGTGAATTAGATGTCAAATTAAACTTCTTTTTATGCTTTATCTGATGGGATAAATTGCAGACTTGATTTTTAAAATCTCAAAATTTTGTAACATTGCTACTATTAGATGAACTATTTAGAGTACATGCTTGATTGGTGTTTTCTCTTTGAATATATTATCCGGTCCAGGCCTGTTCTTTTTCTTCCATAATACTTGTTCATAGGGAACAGAGCTAAATGTAATTTACACCTACGGAAGGTTGCCTAAATTCTCCCACCATTTGGTGGCTTCTTCACACAGTATTTTCAAATACTGTTTTTTCATATAATTGATGTTATTTAGCACTTTTTTTGATTTTTCTTTTTATGGCACATTTTGTGGGGATATACCTACAGAGTTCAGCAACTGAGAACACCCACCCAACACCCAGAAGATTCAGGTATTGTGTTGCACCATCTGAAATAAAGGAACCAATGTAATTTATAATGCAAGATGACCCTCAAAAGAAAACTGGAGGAATTATGTTTTGTAGCTGGAATGTTAGGGGTGCTAATGAGCCAATTAAAAGGGGTAAGATTCTTGCCCAATTAAAGTCACTCAATGCTGATATAATATTTTTTATAGAAAACACAATTGAAAATTCAAGCTCAGATCAGTCAAACATACCACTCCTCCTATCTCTCGAAATCCAGAGGTACTGCAATTATAATTCGCAAGGGTATACCATTTAAACATAGAAACACCATTGCAGACAAAGAGGGGAGGTATGTCATAGTCTCTGGAGAGATACATTCTACCCCACTCACTATGGTAAATATTTATGCTCCTAATTTTGATAACCCACAATTTTTAAACAAAATCTTCAATATAATTTCTGAGTGTAATCAGCAAAACGTGGTAAGTGGGGGAGATTTCAATGGCGTTTTGGATCAATACCTTGATAAATCTGCCCAACTTAATATAACCTGGACTTAATATAAAATCAAATATTAAAATCAAAATCCAGTGAACCTTTAAATACGTATATAAAAAATACAAATATAACAGACGTATGGAGGATTGCAAACTCTGCCGGAAGAGAATATTCCTTCTACTCATTAGTACATAAAACCTAACACGTATATTGACTACTTTCTAGTGGACACAAAATTAATCCCCTTTACAACCAACCCTAAATATCATAATAGTGTAATTTCCGATCATTCTCCGTTAACCTTCTCTTTAATACTAAAAGGAATGTTGAATTAAAAATCGGTTTAGAGGTTCAATCCTCAAATACTAAACAATCCGGATGGTTGTAAATATTTAAAACAACAGATGGAACTTTTTTTTGAGACCAATGATACCCCAGACATCTCACCCTCCCTATTATGGGAATCTTTTAAGGCGTTTATTAGAGGTTCTATCATTTCATACCAAGCCTATAAAAATAAAAAGAATAGGACGGAACAATTGCAACTAGAAGAACAGATTAGACAACTTGATTTAGAAAACATGAAAGATCCAACGATAAACAAACACAATAAGATATCAATATTGAAATTTAAACTAAACCAAATTTTATCTGCAAGTTATTAGATTATTTCAAATGACAAAACAGGAACATTTCAAATTTGGCGACAAGCCACACAAACGTTTGGCACATCAGCTGAGAAAATTTGAAAAGGACCAAACTATTCTAAAAATCAAATCAGATAAAGGTGAATTGTTAATTGTTAATGCTTCCCAAAGACATTAACAAAAGATTTGCCCAATTTTAACAAAGTTTATACACATCCAAAACATCAGCAGAAAAATTACAAACTTTCTGGATAATTGTAATCTTCCAACACTTAATCCGCTGGAACAAGAGGAATTAGGAGCTCAGATTTCAATCAAAGAAATGGAAGAGACAATCAATTCACTGAAGAACGGTAAAACACCTGGACCAGACGGGTTTAGTGAAGAATTTTATAAAATATTTCACGAGGTAATTTCACCACGTTTACACAAGCTTTATACATATGCATTTAAAGAACAGACATTACCACAAACACTCGTTAAATCAACTATCACACTTATACCCAAAAAAAATAAAGATCTAGGAGACCCCGGTTCATCGAGAGCAACTGCCTTGCTAAATACAGGTTAGAAAATATTAGTGAAAACTTTGGCAAGTAGATTAAGTAAATACGTTAATAAATTAATACATTCGGATCAAACGGGGTTTATACCTAAGAGACATTCATTTGATAACTTGAGATGCCCTTTTAACATAACGTACTCACACAGAATTAAAGAAGAAGACTTATCAATTATTTCATTAGATGCAGAAAAAGCATTTGTCCAAGTAGGATGGAAAAACCTTCTCACAGTACTGCAAAAATTTCAGATGGGAGAGAATTTTATTTCATGGATAAAATTACTATATGATGGGCCGATGCTAGAATACTGACCAACCACATACTTTCTCTGAAATTTCAACTATCCAGGGGCAATAGACAGGGTTGTGCATTATCACGCCTGTTATTTGCCCTTGCGATTGAACCCTTAGCAGAAAGTATAAGAGTACATCCGAACATTTACGGATATAATACTAAACACTCCAATAAGAAAATATCTTTATATGCAGATGATGCATTATTATATATCACCAATTCTTAAGTTAGTATTCCAAATATATGAAATCTTATAGAGGAATTTGGTTCCTTCTCAGGATATAGAATAAACGTGCAATTATGGCAATAAAACCTCAAGAGCCGACACACCTTTTAAAATTTCCTTTCAGAATCACCACAGAAAAATTTAAATAGCTGAGTGCTCAAGTAACCAGAAAATATACATCTTTATTCAATGCAAACTTCTCGTCTTTAGTTACTAAATTAAACGCTCTTATTCAATTCTGGAAAACACTTCCGATGTCTCTAATAGGCAGAATAAATGCCATAAAAATGATTTTCCTCCCACAAATTCTCTATTTATTTAAATGACTACCAATATACCTATTTAAAAAATTATTTAAAATTCTTGATTCCCGGATTACAAACTTTATCTGGGACTATAAATCACATAGAATTCATAAACGACACCTATGTAAACCCAAAGAAATGCGCTCCCCAATTTCTTATACTACTACTGGGCAACGAATATTAAAAATGTAATTTACTGGCTGGATAACGCATGCCAACAGTTAGACTGATTAACAATGGAGAGAGAGGATTGCTCGCCCTTTTAATATAGGCACGATTCTTCTCTCCCCAATAAAGTTGAAGAACACAATATATGATAAAAATCCGATTATTCACAGCACTGTACGACTCTGGAGACAAGTAAAATCAACTTTTAAACTAAGAAATTTATCTCTTCTTTCACCAATAGCTAATAATCCGTCATTTAAGCCATCTATTATAGATACAACCTTTATTTATTAGGAAAGACTAGGAATTAAAAGCTTGGAGTTCTGTACGAGATGGGAAATCTCCTGTCATTTCAGAAATTACAGTCAAAATGGTAATCAATATTTTAGATATCTTCAAATTTGAGATTATTTGAAAACATATACCCATGATTTTCAAACTCTGCTGCCAGATATATTAGAGGAAGGTATGAATGGAGACTTAAAGTCAAACAATCTAACTTCATACTTATATAATACCCTTCTAAATATAGAAATTCCATCGTCAGACGCAATTAGAAGAGAATGGGAAGAGGAATTATGCCTGAAAATTTGCAAAGACAGATGGGAAAAATATCTCTTATATATACATAATTGTTTGATTAATGTTAGACACATTTCAATTCAAAACACTGCACAGACTCTACTTCTCAAAGACTAAATTGAATAATATTTTTTCAAATTTATCTCCTATTTGTGACAAATGTCTGCTCCAAGAAGCAGCTATAACACACTCCTTTGCCTCTTGCATAAAACTACATAACCTTTGGAAAGGAATCTTTGAAATTTTCTCAAAAACATAAAAAACAAAACTGGACTACCACACGGAACAGATTATTTTTGGAACAGCAGAAGCCTGCACCGAGCTATCAATATTTCAAAGACGTTTCCTTAATTATGGCCTGATAACGGTGAAAAATCATACTTAAATTTTGGAAAAATACATCTGCCCCTACTCTTAAAATGTGGATTACAAACATGTCTGAGACGCTACATCTTGAAGATATGAGACTTGTCTTAGCAGGAAATTCAGAGCAATTTTCAAAGATATGGATTCCTTTCATTGAGTCATTACAAGGATAGTATGGTGCAGCACAACTTTGAATTTAAACCGATTTACGGACTGGTTGATGGGTGGGGAGAGAAGTGAAGTAGGTATATCAACACTTTTTTCCATTTTTGTCTTTTTATTTCTTTAAGTTTTATTTACTCACTCTTTGACTACACTCGTTTGGTAGTTTAGGGATTCTATTCTTACACACTCACTTTCTCTTCCACTTTCTTTCTTTTCCTTTCTTTTTCTATTTAATCTATGCTAAAATTAAAATGGAAGCTGTACAATAAATGTACTATGTCATATGCCACGGTTTATATTTTTGTACTCTGCTTCTAATCAAAATATAAATTAAAAAAATAATAATAATAATTTGGTGGCCTTGCACCCTGCTTGAAGTGGCAGGAATCTGCACTTGGATTTGGTGGCCTTGCACCCTGCTTGAAGTGGCAGGAATCTGCATTTGAATTTGGTGGCCTTGCACCCTGCTTGAAATGGTATCAAACTGCACTTGAATTTCATGGCCTTGCACCCTGCTTGAAGCGGTAGGAAGCTGCACTTGAATTTAGTGGCCTTGCACCCTGCTTGAAATGGTATGAAACCGTACTTGAATTTGGAGGCCTTGCACCCTGCTTGAAATGGTAGGAAACTGCATTTGGTGGCCTTGCACCCTGCTTGAAATGGAATTTCAAGGAATAGCCGCGAATCAACTGCCAGCCCACCAGCCGTGAGTGAGCTGCCAGCACACCAGGCTTAAGTGACTGAGCTGCCAGTCCAAGAGTCCATTCTGCCCACAATGTCCATACTAGCCCCCCTGGAACGCAGTCCCTTCAGCCCACAACACCCATACTAGTGCTCCAGAAACCCCCCCCCCCCCCCGGCCAGCAATATTGTAATTGGTGGAGAAGTCGAATATTGCGTTGGGGGATCACCGTGTGCCGTGTGAACATGGGACCCAACGGGTCCCACTTAGTCCAGTCTTGTATGAAACCATTAAACCATTCAATTCTTGGTTGAATCCACTGCCTTTGCCTTTCCAATTCTTTTTCAGGCAGGGGTATGTTGATCATCGACTCTTGGTTTTCTCTGACTTCATTACAGAGCTTTATTAATTGAACCAGGTTAGATTATACCTCATTCACATTCACATCTGATTTTGTG
Source organism: Raja brachyura (assembly GCA_963514005.1). The sequence continues at coordinate 41,853,254 of OY740798.1, read as the reverse complement.
AGCTCCTTCAGCACTTTCAATTAATTTGTTAGCGTATCATGTTTCTTGACTTCTGACACTTTTCCCATCAACAATTCCCATCCTTTGTCCGTGTGCTTAATGATTCTTCTTTTTTTTTTCCAGAATCTTGTTCCACATCTCCCTCTTGCGGCTAAGCTTTAGACATACTGGCTCACTATCCCTTTAAGACGTGTTGTCTGCAGGCTGACTGGTATTTCAAAACAGATATCACTATGATTTTCAAGGTCACTTTTTAATTCTCCATTGCAGAGCCGTTGTCCAACACAGCTTATCTTTTAGCAGCCATTTTCCAATACAGCTTAATGCAGTACGTTCAACTGTACTTTTAGATTCTCCAATAAAGCTTAATACAGTACGTACTTACTGTCTCCCTGCGCTGGCTTCCAAAGTCTTCTATCTTTATTAGTCAGAATAGCACAGGTGGCGACCTTGTCCAGTAGTCAGAGTAGCGACATCAGGCTTTTGAAATAAAACAATCCTTTGTTCCGTTTGAGTAATTCACAAGCTCCAGTTTCACTCAGACAGAATGTTCTTATTTAAATTGTAATGGCAATTTCTTTATTTAACCTATGATGAGCATTTGCTGGCACTGGGTCTGCACTTGCTGGAGTTTAGAAGAGGGGGGACCTCATTGAAACATACAGAATAGTGAATGGCTTGGATAGAGTGGATGTGGAGAGCATGTTTCCACTAGTGGGAGCGTCTGGGATTAGAGGTCACTGCCTCAGAATTAAAGGACATTCTTTTAAGAAGGGGATGAGGAGAAATGTATTTAGTCAGAGGGTGGTGAATCTGCAGAATTCTTTGCTACAGAAGGCTATAGAGGCTAAGTCAGTGGATATTTTTAAGAGATGGAAGGATTCTTGATTATTGCAAGTGTCAGAGGTTATGGGGCTAAGGGAGGAGAAAGGAGGGAGAGATTGATCAGGCATGATGGTGGCCGATTAGGAAAAGGGGAGATGCAGCGAGACCTGGGTGTCATGGTACACCAGTCATTGAAAGTAGGCATGCAGGTGCAGCAGGCAGTGAAGAAAGCGAATGGTATGTTAGCTTTCATAGCAAAAGGATTTGAGTATAGGAGCAGGGAGATTCTACTTCAGTTGTACAGGGTCTTGGTGAGACCACACCTGGAGTATTGCGTACAGTTTTGGTCTCCAAATCTGAGGAAGGACATTATTGCCAGAGAGGTTCACCAGACTGTTTCTTGGGATGTCAGGACTGTCTTATGAAGAAAGACTGGATAGACTTGGTTTATACTCTCTAGAATTTAGGAGATTGAGAGGGGATCTTATAGAAACTTACAGAATTCTTAAGGGGTTGGACAGACTAGATGCAGGAAGATTGTTCCCGATGTTGGGGAAGTCCAGGACAAGGGGTCACAGCTTAAGGATAAGGGGGAAATCCTTTAAGATGAGAAAGACTTTTTTCACACACAGAGTGGTGAGTCTCCTGAACTCTCTGCCACAGAGGGTAGTTGAGGCCAATTCATTGGCTATATTTATGAGGGAGTTAGATGTGGCCCTTGTGGCTAAGGGGATCAGAGTGTATGGAGAGAAGGCAGGTACGGGATACTGAGTTGGATGATCAGCCATGATCATATTGAATGGCGGTGCAGGCTGTAAGGGCTGAATGGTCTACTCCTGCACCTAATTTCTATGTTTCTATGTTTCTATGATTGAATGGCGAAGTAGACTTGATGGGCCAAATAGCCTAATTCTACTCCAATCACTTATGACCTTTCTAATTTTGAAACTGTATTTCTGGATTACTGTCTGAAAGGTTTATTGGGACTCAAATCATTCCCATTCCATTGTCAATAATTGAGAAAGAGCCACTACAGCCATTCCTGCATCATCATTGACATATTGTAAGTACATTCAATATATTTATGGTGAAGGCAGGGCCTTTATATTTCTGCTCAACGTGCAATTATCAAATATGTATATTATTATGTAGAAATGTAGCAATTGCATGCATTTTCTTTGCATCTCTGCACAATACTGATGCAGACTATAATGTGCTACATCTGTAACAGCATATTATCGTCTCATGAGAGATTATAATTTATAGTATATACATTACTCTATGAAGTACACGTTTTATTACATAGTTTCATTAGTCCAGAATGAAATGATTGTGACTTACTAAATATTAATGACAAATGTTATTCCCAAAAAGTAAATGTAGTACTATATCATTAATTCTGATTCAAATAGTTTGTCATGTGATAACATGATGCCGGTATTGTGGCGGCACCTGGTGGTGAGCCACGCGTAACCGGAACCCTCAGCTCTGGAGGGAGGAATCAGATATCACGGTGATGGAAGGTGTCAGTCACGGAGCTCCCCAGGCGGTATATCAGATTCGGCAACGTGTCATTCTGGATAAGAAGATGCACACCACTAGCGCCTAACACGCCGCTGCCGCCGACCAGGCCAAGTAAGTAATTTCCCTGAAATTACTTACCTTCTGGATCTCGCAGCTGTAGGTATGGTTCCGACAGGCCGAGTCACAATTCCGCATCCGCGAGGTAACAGTCGAGGAGACCCGTTGGCACCGTGTAGTGAGTGCGATCGACTAGGAAACGGCCAGTCGTGTAGTGCCATACCCTGACAATCCGCCGCTGGTGGACAAGTACGAAGGCCTCAAGTAGCTGCTGCTCTGGACCATCGGGCTGAGCCACCTGGAGGGAGCAGCGTGGATGCTGAACATGGGCCAGCTCGGTGACTGGAAGCCCTCTACCCTCGTGAGCGAGATGCTTATGCTCATGGGCGGCCACCAGCTCTGCCTTCTATTTGAATATACTTTCCTGCAGCAGATGCTGCACGACGTCCGCCTGCAGCTTTCGGGCGCAAATTTTGAAGACCGCCTGCAGCTAGCGGCCCTCGCCGACGAGCGGTGGCTGACAAGCCAGCAGGAAGAGGGCATGCTGGATCGAGTGGGCATGCTGGATCGAGTGGGCATGCTGGATCATGTGGGCGTGTCCACAGCACCCAAGAAAGCGCAACGGCCCAGACTCACGCTGAGCCTCTGGCTTCGGAAGGCCCAGATAAGAGAATGAGGTGTTCTACCACCTGCGCTGGGGTTCAGCGGCCCTTCAATGCCGGCCGCCAAGTTTGTTTACGGGTAAAAACCAGGGCCTGCCGCCGGTAATCACTGCGGTGGTCAGCAAAATCAATCGACTTTATGCCTGGACATGGCGCTCACGGCTCCGATTCCTGTTGGACACGGAAGCGGAATTTAGCGTTTTGCCCCCGTCCGGAGTGGACACCCGTACTGGGAAGTGAGAGCCCTCATTGACTGCCGCGTGCCATTTCACTTGGCCCTTCACAATTGTGAATGTGGCCCAGCCGTTGCTGGGCGCAGATTTCTTGTGGGCACAATCGCTCCTAGTGGACATGAGGAGGCAATGCCTCGTCCACACTGGAAACGATCTCCCTGCGTCCTACTGCATCCACCGTGCCAACCCGCAACCCGATGGCGGCGTTGGACAATATCTATGCCCATATACTGGCCGAATTTCCGGTCATATTCTTACTTCGGGACCACCGCTCCACACCCGCAGGGTGGCCCCGACAAGCTCCTGATTGCAAAGGCTGAGTTTCAGAGCATGGATGGTGCCAAAGAGCTCCGGTGGCAGGATGCCTTGTGATGACTTCCGCCGCCTTAACGAGGCCACTACCACTGATCGTTAACCCATCCCCCACATCCAGGACTTCTCAGCCAATCTTCTCATAGATAGACTTGGTCTGGGGGTACAACCAAATCCCTGTGCGGCTGGAGGATGTCCCGAAGATGGCCATAATTACCCCGTTCAGGTTGTTTGAGTTTCTGTGGATGCCTTTTGGCCTTAAGAATACCGCGCAGACCTTCCAGACACAATGGGTCATGGGCTCGACTTCCTGTATATCTATCATGATGACTTCCTCATGGCGAGCAGCGAGCAGCAAGAGCACTGTGCCCACCTTCATTTGTTGTGCCAGTGCCTCACTGAACTTGTCCTGATCATCATCCCTGGCAAATGCCAGTTCGGCCTCCGTGCCATCAACTTTCTGGGCCACCAGGTGACGTAGCACGGTGCAGTGCCTCTGCTGGACTAGTCAAGGCAATTCGCCAGTTCCTGCAGCTTTCCACAGTGAGGGGCCTCCAGGAATTTGTGGGCATGGTTACTTTGTACAATCGGTTTATGCCGGCGACGGCTAGAATAATTCGGCCGCACAGCCTTCGCATGGTTGCCTCTAAATCTGCGATCGGTGGCGTGTTGAAGCAGTCGGACAATGGTCACTGGCAGCCTCTCGTTATAGCGCATTCGACTGGGAGCTGCTCGTCTTGCACCTTTGAGTTCCCCAAGGTCTCGAATCCATGGTCCGCCCGTCAGCAGCGCCAGCTGACGTTTATCTCGGAGTTCACCACCGACATCAGGCACATCACCGGTAAATGTAACCTGGTTGCGGACGCGTTGTCCCACCCAGTCATCGCTGCTGTTCTTGACATAGCCTCCAGAGTAGACTACTCCGCCTTGGCTGCGGCGCAGCTAGTGGACAAGGAGATGCCGGCATATCATACCGCGATCTCGGGTTTGGTACTTGAGGATGTGCCTTTGGGTCCCTTGGGCGGTACCGTGCTGCAAGACGTGTCAACGGGACAACCGCGGCCTATTGATCCGGCGACCTAGCGCCGTCGTATTTTTGCCGTCATCCATGGATTGGCCCACCCATCTCAGCGGGCCAGAGTGGCGATGGTGGCTGCGAGATTCATGTGGCACGGGCTGCGGAAACAAGTCGGCCGCTGGGCACGGACGTGTAACCGTGCCAAACTTCCAAGTGCATCGTCACATCCGGTCACCTGTTCAGGAGTTCGCAGTGCCTCGCTGGCGCTTTGACCACGTGCACATGGACATCATGGGACGCTGCCTCCATCCCAGGGTGTTTTGCACATGCTGACTGTGGTGGACCGTTTTACGCGGTGGCCGGCTCATGGACACTTCTGCCCAGTCATGCACTCGCGCACTTGTGGCCAATTGGATTGCGTGCTTCGGGGTGCCACTGGATCTCGCCTCTGACCAGGGTGCCCAGTTCACATCCAAACTGTGGTCCGCAATCGCCTGCTGCTGGGGACTCGGCTCCACCATTTGACAGCATACCATATACAGTCGAATGGGTTCGTGGAGCGGTTCCACCGCCATCTGAAAGGCTCCTTCAAGGCTCACCTCATGCGGACCGGAATGGATGGACGAGTTGCCATGTGTCCTGCAGGGAATCCGGACAGCCCCGAAGAGGATTTGTCATCATCCTTGGCAGAGTTGGGGTTTATGGCGCCATTTATTCTCACCATTCCCGGAGAATTGATACCGGCCGCCGATGGATCCCGGGAACCGCCGTCATCTGTGCTGGTGCGATGTGGGAGAGGGTCAGCGCTCTGTCTCCCATTCCGACCTCTCGTCATGGGGTGACACCATTTCATGTGCCACCAGTACTCGCGGACAATTTGTACGTCTTTCTGCGCCGTAAAGCCCACAGGTCGCCCTTACAGGGCCCATATGAGGGTCCATTTTAGGTGCTGCAGCATGATGTTTGTTTTGGACATGGGTGGTCGGCAAGAAACTGTGCCTGTAGCGCGACTGAAGCCGGCCCACATGGACCTGAGAGAGCCAGCACAGGTGGCTCAACCTTGCCGTCAGGGGGCGTCCACCATCCCGGGTTTCCCCAGATTCTCCCAAACAGCACAGTTCCCCTGTGCCTGGGGATGTATTTACGCGGTCCGGCCACCTCGTTCGGTTCCCTGTCCATGTGGCGGCACCTGGTGGTGAGCCACGCGTAGTATGGGAGGTGTAGGTCACGGGGCTCCCCGAGCGGTTTATAAAGTCGGGCAACGTCCGTGACAAGGGTTAGGCGCTGTACGGAGGAAGAAATGAACAAAAATTGATTGCACAAACCTTGTGTCCTGCGTTTTTCCTGGCGGTTTATAAGGTCGGGCAATGCCCGTGACAAGAGTTAGGAGCTGTACGGAGGAAGAAATGAACGACAATTGATGGCACAAAACTCGTGTCCTGCGTTGTTCCTGGCTGGATATCTACATGTTCCCGACATAGTATTAACATTTTTGACAGTGCTTACTGACATAGTACACATGTTCAGGTCCAATCCCATCATGAACACAAATAATTTACAGGAATTGAACACGTTTAAAATAATTGTAATTTTTCTGAGAGTGAGACACAAGTGTTCCGTTTGTTAGAAAGCATCAAATTTGTCTATTTAAAAAAAAAAAAATCAGGTAAGTAGGCAGTTAAAATTGAGAATGCTGATTAATTCACAGAATTCACCCATTACTTTGTTAATTTGTGGCTTTGTTAATTCTCTTTTGGATCAACAAGTGAAATGCATACTGCTGTCACTGTGTATGGAAAATCAATTTGTTGGAAACAGTGCCCTCTGAAATCTGTTCCAAAGTAAAATTACCCTTCTCCATGGCCACACCTAGCAAAAGAGCTCTTTGAAATCAAATGTTTCAGTAAGTTAGGTTCAGACCTGGCGATTTGTTCTGGCGAGCAGGACCCAAAAGCAGTGCGTGTCCCTGAAGCGGTTAGATGTTCCGGTAATAGTTCCTTTTCTGCTTTTCATCATATATCCACACACAACTAGAAGAATATAGTATAAAATAAGATTACCATCTATAATTAAAGATACACAACTATAATTTGAATTGAGAATACAAATATATGCACGTTAAGAATATTACCAAATTTATAATTAGCACTGAAACCACGTGCTGGTAATCTCCTGGTCGAGCTGAATGTAATAAGTAACTCATTACGTGATGACAGAGCTGCTGGATTTTCTGCACCACAAGCTGGTCTTACAAGGATTTGTGCAAGCTTACTTGCACCATCGTAAACTGCTACATGATCACCAAGGCAAGCTGCAAATTCTTTTATCGCAAATGAAGAGAATTCCAACAGGATCTGAATTTTTAAAAAAATGCAATCATGTAGGCAAAGTCAACAGTCTTTACTGGGAGTTAATATTAGAGATTTGGCACAATTTACAGATGAACCTCTTTTCTGTATAATATACAAAATAATTATTAAAAAAATAAAATCACGGTCATTGACAAGGCCAACAACTATTGCTTATGAAAAACTCACAGTGGAACACAAAGTGCTGGAGTAACTCAGTGGGTCAGGCGTCCTTGGAGAACATGGATAAGGGAAGTTTCAGATGGGACCCTTCACAATGATGAAAAATTGATGGTTAACCATCTTTCTGAATCACTGTAGTTCATGTGGCGAAGGGATCCCCATGATCAAAGTCAGTCAATTTTATTTGATTATCAGAATTTCACAGTGATAAAGAAAATGAAAGATTTTTAAGTTTAGCTTCCATTTCCATGCGCTCTCATCAGTGGAGATTAGATAAAATCCTGATGAATTCTTGCAGGGCATTTTTGACATGGGTTACAATGAAATGAGAATGTGCTGATGGCAGAAAGAGTGAATATGTCAGTTGGTGGTGGGAAACTAATCCAATGGATTTTCTTGGTGCTAGATAATGATTGCAAGTGCTATTGAAGCAACAAACTCTCAGGGAAGTTCAGGCATACCTTGATAACAAATTATAGATGGGATTGGGTTTAGGGATTCAGGAGGAGAGTGATTCAGAGAAAATATAGTCTCAAATAAACCTTATACCCCATTTTGGTATCTGGTCTTGCGAAGTCTTAGTCATGGTAACACCCAAGATATTGATAAAGGCAATGTCATGACAATTATGTTGTTGACTACTTTGGAACATGGCAGGTCATAGGTGAACACAGGCAAGGGGAGGGCAATAGACAGATGGTTGGACAGAGGACAGATGAACACACATGGTATTAGAGAAAAGGATTAGAGAGATGAGCATTGTGAAGTCTGAGGACTAACAAGGTGCGAATTGAGTAGCATGGGGAAGGAATGTCAGTGAAAAAGGAGGAGAGGAAAGGTGGAAGGTACACTAGAACTCAGTGGAGGAGTGGAGGAAGGGCCTTTTGTACAGGTTACCTAAAATTTGAGAATTCAATGTTCACACCATTCACAGCCAAGCAGAATATGATCTGCTGTTCCACCAGTTTGTATGTGGCCTCACTCCTGCGGAGACCCAGGACAGAAGGTTCGGTATGGGAATGGGTAGGAGTTAAAATGGTTAGCAAGGCGGTGTTCCCACAGGCGAGATAGACTGAGCTCAAGTGTTCGGCAAAGCAGTTGCCAAGTCTATGCTTGGTCTCGCCAGTGTACATGCAGCCACATTGGGAGCACCAGATCTAGTATGAGGTTGGAGGATGTGCATGCGAACCTCTATCTCACTTTGATGGACTATCAGGGGCCCTGGATGGAAGCGAGGGAAGAGGAATAGAGATAGGTGTTGCATCACCTGCAGTTGTATGCTTAAGTACACAGGCAGGGGTGATTTGGGTGGGAAGGGATGAGTGAGTCAAGGAGTTGTGGAGTAGTTCATTTAGAAGGATGAAAGGGGTAAAGAATGGAAGTCGTGATGGGTAGTGGGATTGTTGCAGGTGCCAGAAATGTCAGCGGACGATGTGTCGGATGCAGAGACTGCTGGGCAAAAGGCAAAGTCCAAGGGAACCTTGGTTCCTAGATCCTGACCCTTATACTGAATGCCCCAATCTATGAAAACAAGCATACCCTAGGCTTTTTTAGCACACCATCTACTTGTGCTGCCACTTTCAGAGAGTTATAATCTGGAGCCCAACATCCCACTGCACATCAATGTTGTTAAACATTATGCCATTAATTGTATATTTTCCCCATTTGACCTCCCAATGTGCAACACCTCACACTTGCTCCGATTAAACTCTATCTGCCATTTTTCTGCCCATTTCCGTAGCTAATCATGCTCTATATTTTGACAGCTTTCCTCACTGCCTGCAGCCCCAACAATTTTGATGTAATCAGCAAACATACTGAGATATCCATATTGCTTTGGAATCTTGGTAATTGGTCTACATATCTGTTCCTCTAATGCCTATTTGCTATTGGAGCAACTATAGTACAATCTCACCAGAATGCTGGCATCATTCTTATTTCGAAGCTCAACCCATATTGCCTCAGTGGGCAAACCCTCCAATAGGTCCCCTCCAAGTGCAGCCATGGCAGTCTAACCGATTAGTAGCACAACTCCTCCACCTCCTGCCTCCCTTTCAGTCATATCTAAAAACACCAGAATATATAGCCGCCAGTCTTGTTTCCCTCACAACCACATTTCTACAATGACTACATCATAGTTCCAAGCAGTCACCCAGGTACTAAGGTCATCTACTTTCCCCACAATACCACTTACATGGACAGGCTATGGAAGGCCCCACAAAGACCATCGCTACCAAGCGTCTTTCTCGCGAATATCACCAACAAGCTGGATGAGGTGAGGCTCTGGATCAACACCCAACAATTCCTGAAAGGCTGCTGTGTGCTGATCTTCACAGAGACCTGGCTCAGCGCGCTGGTTCCAGACGGGGCTGTTGACCTAACCAACTGGTCACTGCATCGTGCTGATAGAACAAAGGACTCCGGTAAGAGCAAGGGCGGAGGGCTCTGCATCTATATCAACAAGGACTGGTGCACCAACCACACTGCAGTAGAGAGCTACTGTTCCCCAGACCTGGAATACCTACTGCTTAAATGTAGGCCATTTTACCTGCCTCAGGAGTTTACTGTGGTTATCATCATGGCCATATACATCCCACCACAGGCTATTGCTAACCTAGCGCTAGCACAGCTGCACTCGGCCATCAGCAAGCAGCAGGATGCTCACCCCGACGGTGCTTTCATTGTTGCAGGGGACTTTAACCAGGTGGACCTACGAGCTGCACTCCGCAAATTCCACCAGCATGTACAGTGCCCTACCAGGGGCTCAAACACGCTGGATAAAGTGTACACCAACATCAAGGACGTATACAGAGCCCTCCCCTGCCCATCCCCGGGAAAATCCGATTACTTCTCACTGTTTCTACTGCCTGCATACAAACCCCTCATCCGCAAGACCAAACCTGCAATAAAGACGGTCAAAATATGACCAGAGGACGCCACCCTACAACTCCAGGACTGCTTCGATCGCACCGACTGGGACCTGTTTGCACAACAGGCTACCAGTGGTACAGAGGTAGACTTGGGGGAGTACACATCCACTGTGCTCTCCTACATCAACTACTGTGTGGAGTTTGTAACAGCGGACAAGGAAATAAAGATGTTGCCAAACCGCAAACCGTAGATGAACAAGGAAGTTCAGAATCTGCTAAGCGCACGCAACATTGCCTTTAAATCCAGGGATACTTCTGCCTACAGTGCTGCCAGGTCAAACCTGAACAAAGGCATAAAAAAGGCCAAAGACATCCACAGGCAAAGGGTGGAAGACCACTTCAACACCGCGGACACCAGAAGCATGTGGCAGGGTTTCAGGGACATCACTGACTACAAGAACAGCCCCGTCTGCCCCCACAGTGATATCACACTGGCCAATGAATTAAACACCTTCTTTGCCCCCTTCGAAACTGGCAACACCACCAGGAGAGGAATAACCCCAGCTATGGAGGAGGGACAGGCCTTAACACTGAGTACCCAGGAGGTACAGTGCTCTCTGCGTAGGATCAATCCACGCAAGGCTGCAGGCCCGGATGGAGTCCAGGGTAGGGTACTAAAGGACTGTACAGCTGGCGGAGGTATTTACGAGGATCTTCAACCTGTCCCTATATCTGGCAACGGTCCCCAAGTGCCTAAAGACAGCTACCATAGTGCCGGTGCCGAAAAAGTCTAAAGTCACCAACCTGGATGACTACCGCCCAGTTGCCCTAACTCCAATACCAATGAAGTGCTTTGAAAGGCTGGTCCTCTCCCACATCAAATCCAATTGGACTCCCATCAATTTGCATACAGGGCAAATAGATCCACAGAGGATGCCATCTCTGTGGCTCTTCACACTGTCCTGACCCATCTGGAAAGACAGGGCACCTATGTGAGGATGCTCTTCATTGACTATAGCTCTGCCTTCAATACGGTCATCCCCACCAAGCTCACCACCAAACACCACCAGCTAGGCCTCAGCTCACTGATATGCGATTGGATCCTGAATTTTCTGATGGAGCGACCGCAGGGAGTGAGACTGGGGCCGCACCTGTCCTCCACTATCACCTTGAGCACCGGCACACACCAGGGCTGTGTACTGAGCCCCATGCTCTACTCCCTCTTCACCCACGACTGTGTCCCTGCATTTGACAACAACACCATTGTCAAGTTTGCAGACGACACAACGGTGATCGGGCTGATCACCAACGGTGATGAAACAAACTATAGAGCGGAGGTGCAGAACCTGGTGGACTGGTGCTCACGGAACAACTTGTCACTAAACACCTCCAAGACCAAAGAGCTGATTATTGACTTCAGGAGGTCACAGAATGGGAAATACGCCCCAATCTCCATCTACGGAGACAGTGTGGAGAGAGTGTCCAGCTTCAAGTTTCTGGGCACTCACATCTCAGAGGACCTCACATGGTCCACCAGCTGGTCAAAAAGGCATAGCAACGACTGTTCTTCCTAAGAACATTGAAACGGACTGGTCTGCCCCAACAGCTGCTGATGACCTTCTACCGCTGCACCACAGAGAGCATACTAACGTATGGCATCTCTGTGTGGTATCTCAGCTGCACGGAGGCGGAGAGGAGAGCTCTTTAGCGCGTTGTCCACAGAGCGCAACAGATTATTAGGACACCGCTACCAGCCTTGGAGGGCATCTACCACACATGGTGCCTCAGGAAGGCCGTCAGCATGCATAAAGACTCCTCTCACCCTTGTAATGGACTGTTCGAACTACTCCCTTCCGCCAGACGTTACAAGGCCTTCTACGCCCGCACTACCACACTCGGGAACAGCTTCATTCCCAGAGCTATAGCGGCTCTGAACCGGCCCTGCTGAGTAACCCCCCCCCCCCCACCCCCATGGACTGTCTCCCCCGGCCTCGCACTTTACTCTATGTTGATGTTACTGGTCAAATGTTTGTTTTTACAAACCTTGTTCTCAGGGGTTGCAAACCGAAATCTCGAAGTTGCAAACCAAATCTCGTTGCACTTATGTGTAATGACAATATAATTATTATTATATTGAAATAAACATACTTCTGCTCATCAGCAACACCATATTCCTATACTTCTCCTTATTTGTTCTTCCTTTGACACTGACTGGTTCTGACCTCTATCTTCCCATCATTCCTTTCAATTTCTGACCTTCTACTCTGGTTCACACAATCTTCACTGCCTTTCTTGTTTGAGCCCTCCTAAGTAGCACAAGCAACCTCCCCTGGAAGGAATTGGTCCCCCTCCAGTTCAGGTGCCTCTTGTAAAGTTTACCTCTGCCCTAATGGTGTAAAAAAAATCTGAATCGCTGCCACAACACTTGAGCCATGCATTCATCTGTCACATCTTCTTACTCCTACCCTTGCTAGCACATGGCACTACGAGTAATCTGGAGATTGCTACCCTCTTTTTAATCTTCTGCTTCACTCTCTATATTCACTCGCAGGATCTCATCCCTTTTTCTACCCATGTCAATTGTGCCAATATGCGCAACAACCTCCAGCTGCTCCCCCTCGAGAATGTTCAGCAGCCGCTTAGGAACATCCTGGACCCCGGCACCGAGGCAACCATCCTGGAGTCTTGTTTGTTGCCACAGAATTCTTGTTTGCCAGTCTAACTAATGCATCTCCTATCACTATTGTTTTGCTGGACTTCATCCTTCCCCATAGCACCTCAGACCCAGTCTCCATGCCACAAACCTGACTACTGCTGCCCTCCCCTGATCACCTCGTCTCCTCCCAACCTCCCATGGTATTCAAAGGGGTGTAGATTAACTCTTATTAATTCATGCCATTTATAACCTTCACCACACATACAGGGCTCGAAATAGCAGTTGCCCGGGTGCCAATGACCTCCCAAAGTGCTGCTGGGCAATTTAAACGCCGAGTCATTTTGCCTGGCTTGGCACTGCAGACACTGGTTTATACCGAAGATAGACACAAAAAACTGGAGTAACTCAGCGGGTCGGGCAGCATCTCTGGAGAAAAGGAAAGTGACGTTTTGTGTCAGCAACAGCTGTTGTGCGGGACAAAGATATTAGGTGCGTGGTGATGAAGGGTCGGAGCGAATGACTGGCCCTGCACCGCGGCAGCAGCGGACGCGACAGTGCCTCCACCGCTTCCTCCACTCGCACCCCGACCACCCTGATAGCGGCCGCTGCTTGCAAATCCACAAACGGTGATAACCGCTTTCAAAACAAACCCTCTTGCACGCCGAGGCTGGGAGGAGGGAGGGAGGGCGAGGTTTCCTTCCACCATCTGAAGCAGCTGCACCAAAGATCCTATAGCTATAGGATATTTGAGCTGTACCGCTCGGCCCCACATCTTGCTGTTGGCTGGCGGAGGAGGGGAGGCGGTGGCAAGAAGATCCCAACCACCTCGCCCTTTGGCGGCGGCACTTGGCGGTGAACAGGGATGGCCAAGGCAGCGGGGGATGTTCTCGGAGGAGCACTGACCTTCCTTCCTCCCCACCTCCTTTGCCCTTTCCCCTCTCTCTTTCTCTTGTGTGCCCCCCTCCACCCCCCTTATCCTGAGACCACTCATCTCCATCCCGCACTGATCCCCATTCCCGCCTCTATTCAATCCTCACTGACATCCCGAGCTCTCCTCCCCATCTATTCATCCTGCGCTGATCACCCTATCCACCTCGCATTGATTCTCCTGCCAATCCCCCCATTCATCCTGCACTGACCCCCCCCATTCATCTCGTACTGACCCACCCTCCATTTACCCTGCGCTGAGCCACCCATCCACCCTGTAGTGATCTTCCCATTCATCTTTTACTGAACCACCCATTCATCCTGTACTGATCCCCTCATTCATCGTTTACTGAACCCTCCATTCATCCTGTACTGAAGCTCCCATTCATCCTGTACTGATCCCCTCATTCATCCTGTAGTGATCACCCATTCATTCTGCACAGACCCTCTGATCCACACTGTACTGACCCCCCCCCCATTCATCCTGCGCTGATTCCCCCCCCCCATCCATCCTGTACTGATCCCCCCATTCAAGAAGAATGGGGGGAACAGTATGAAGAAGGGTCTCAAACCGAAACGTTACCCATTTCCTTTGCTCCATAGATGCTGCCTCACCCGCTGAGTTTCTCCAGCATTTTTGTCTATCCCCATGCATCCTGTATTGATCCACCCATTCATCCTGTACTGATCTCCCCCATCCATCCCATACTGATCCCCCCCATTCAACATCACTGACATACTCCAACCAACACGTACTAATTCACCTGCCTCAATCCATCCATTCCGCACCAATTGCCTTCTCAACCCCCCCCCCCCACCCCCCCCCCACCCACCATCTATCCACCCCGCACTGATTCACACACACCCCCCCTCTCTGACCCTATTATGCTGCAAATGTCTTCAGAGCGAACATTGACTATGTTTGATAATGGAATGCGATCAAATGTGTTTTAATTCCCAATGTTATTATTTGTTTTAGTCCATGAAGATAGATTAATTAAATTGTGAACACGTGAAACATTAAAACTGCAGTGTTTGATTGTCACTGCTACCGTTGACACATTATTACAGAATTCATTTGAATGGCAAATCAATGTTCTTAATATGGAGTATCAGTACTGTAGTTATTTAATGAGTAACATTCACAACTATACGTCGGATTTATCCAGGTTTTACTTCTACAGTCGGTCATATACATCACAAATTTGGTCAGGAGATATTTCAGTTGAAATTTTAACGCTAATTCTGAAGTGGGATGATGGAAACAGCGTTTATCAATCTTTTTTTTTTAATCTGGTGCGTACAAACTGGGTATCTTCATTGCTGTTCACAACACGTACATCTAATCTGAATCTCTGAGAATGTGGCGTTTTGACACCTTTAAACATATTACCAAGTAAAAATTGCTGCAGTTATGTCCTTTGTCCATCTCTTGTCAGTTAGTGTAATGTTTAACCTGTCAGATGGGTATAGTCGGATTTAACAGCTATTATCATAAAAATGCCTTTAGAAATGTCCTTGCAACCTGTATATTTTGTTATGGATAAATGATGTGGGAAGCGAGAGTGTTTCTGTACCAATAGCAATAACGACCCATGCTATGGCCATGGCATGGTAATTTTCGGTCCTTCACAGAAAAAATGCTTGCATCAATCTGTAGTGTGCATGGTTAAGCATATATGTGACCATGGTCCACGATTTATTGACACAGGTTGATCATATGCTGAATAATTCAACCACATTTTTGTTTGGAAGTGGAAAGAACTAATAGAAATTGCATTAATTGCAATGTGTAAAAAGTGTTGAGATACTGTATTATAATTTTGCTGCATGTCATTGTGGTATATATCATGTCTTGATTGGTGAATATGTTTAGTTTGTGACTTTATTTGAAGCAGAAATAACATGGGAATGCTTAATTGAGCATAATGATTAATGCAATAGAAAGGAAGGACATTAGCGTGGAGGATGTGGAATCGATATGGGTAGAGCTGCGAAACTCTAAGGGGCAGAAAACGCTAGTGGGAACTGTGTACAGGCCACCTAACAGTAGTATTGGAGTTGGGGATGGCATCAAACAGGAAATTAGAAATGCGTGCAACAAGGGTAACACGGTTATAATGGGTGACTTCAATCTGCATGTAGATTGGGTGAATCAAATTGGCAGGGGTGCTGAGGAAGAGGATTTCCTGGAATGTATGCGGGATAGTTTTCTCAACCAACATGTGGAGGAACCAACGAGAGAGCAGGCTATTCTAGACTGGGTATTGAGTAATGAGGAAGGGTTAGTTAGCAGTCTTGTTGTGCGTGGCCCCTTGGGCAAGAGTGACCATAATATGGTTGAGTTCTTCATTAGGATGGAGAGTGACAAAATTAAGTCAGAAACAAGGGTTCTGAACTTGAACAAAGGTAACTTTGAAGGTATGAGATGTGAATTGGCCAAGATAGACTGGCAGGTGATTCTTAAAGGGTTGACAGTGGATGTGCAATGGAAGGTATTTAAAGACTGCATGGATGAAGTACAAAAGTTGTTCATACCAGTTTGGCAAAAGAATAAATCGGGGAAGGTGGTGCATCCATGGATAACAAGGGAAATCAGGGATAGTATAAAAACAAAAGATGAGGCATACAAATTTGCCAGAAAAAGCAGCCTACCGGAGGACTGGGAGAAATTCAGAATCCAGCAGAGGAGGACAAAGGGCTTAATTAGGAAAGGGAAAATAGATTATGAAAGGAAACTGGCAGGGAACATAAAAACTGACTGCAAAAGTTTTTATAGATATGTAAAGAGAAAGAGACTAGTTAAAACAAATGTTGGTCCCTTGCAGTCAGAAACAGGTGAATTGATCATGGGGAACAAGGACATGGCAGACCAATTGAATAACTACTTTGGTTCTGTCTTCACTAAGGAAGACATAAATAATCTGCCGGAAATAGCAGTGGAACGGGGGTCAAATAAGATGGAGGAACTGAGTGAAATCCAGGTTAGCCGGGAGGTGGTGTTGGGTAAATTGAACGGATTGAAGGCCGATAAATCCCCAGGGCCAGATAGTCTGCATCCCAGAGTACTCAAGGAGGTAGCCACAGAAATAGTGGATGCATTAGTGATAATTTTTCAAAATTCCTTAGATTCTGGAGTAGTTCCTGAGGATTGGAGGGTAGCTAATGTAACCCCACTTTTTAAAAAAGGAGGGAGAGAGAAAGCGGGGAATTACAGACCAGTTAGTCTAACATCGGTAGTGGGGAAACTGCTAGAGTCAGTTATTAAAGATGGGATAGCAGCGCATTTGGAAAGTGGTGAAATCATTGGACAAAGTCAGCATGGATTTACGAAAGGTAAATCATGTCTGACAAATCTGATAGAATTTTTCGAGGATGTAACTAGTAGAGTGGATAAGGGAGAACCAGTGGATGTGTTATATCTAGACTTTCAGAAGGCTTTCGACAAGGTCCCGCATAAGAGATTAGCATACAAACTTAAAGCACACGGTATTGGGGGTTCAGTATTGATGTGGATAGAGAACTGGCTAGCAGACAGGAGGCAAAGGGTAGGAGTAAACGGGTCCTTTTCAGAATGGCAGGCAGTGACTAGTGGGGTGCCGCAAGGCTCAGTGCTGGGACCCCAGCTATTTACAATATATATTAATGATTTGGACGAGGGAATTCAATGCAACATCTCCAAATTTGCAGATGATACCAAGCTGCGGGGTATAGTTAGGTGTGAGGAGGATGCTTGGAGGCTGCAGGGTGATTTGGATAGGCTGAGTGAATGGGCAGATGCATGGCAGATGCAGTACAATGTGGATAAATGTGAGGTTATCCACTTTGGTGGCAAAAACATGAGGGTAGACTATTATCTGAATGGTGGCAGATTAGGTAAGGGGGAGATGCAACGAGACCTGGGTGTCATGGTACACCAGTCATTGAAAGTAGGCATGCAGGTGCAGCAGGCAGTGAAGAAAGCAAATGGTATGTTAGCATTCATAGCGAAAGGATTTGAGTATAGGAGCAGGGAGGTTCTACTGCAGTTGTACAGGGTTTTGGTGAGGCCACACCTGGAGTACTGCGTACAGTTTTGGTCTCCAAATCTGAGGAAAGACATCCTTGCCATAGAGGGGGTACAGAGAAGATTCACCAGACTGATTCCTGGGATGTCAGGACTTTCATATGAGGAAAGATTGGATAGACTCGGTTTGTACTCGATGGAATTTAGAAGATTGAGGGGGGATCTTATAGAAACCTACAAAATTCTTAAGGGGTTGGACAAGCTAGATGCTGGAAGATTGTTCCCGATGTTGGGGGAGTCCAGAACAAGGGGTCACAGTCTAAGGATAAGGGGGAATTCCTTTAGGACCGAAATGAGGAAAACATTCTTTACACAGAGAGTGGTGAGTCTCTGGAATTCTCTGCCACAGAAGGTAGTTGAGGCCAGTTCATTGGCTATATTTAAGAGGGCGTTAGATGTGGCACTTGTGGCTAAAGGGATCAGGGGGTATGGAGAGAAGGCAGGTACGGCATACTGAGTTGGATGATCAGCCATGATCACATTGAATGGCGGTGCAGGCTCGAAGGGCCGAATGGCCTACTCCTGCACCTATTTTCTATGTTTCTATAATTCTGACTGGTAACTACACACTTTGTCCGAGCACATTTTCGCACGTGTCATGCAAACCGTCTTAAATGACCACCTAAACTGTCATTTGGCAACCTAAAAAGCTGCTAAGGTTGCCCGGCTGGCAACAGTGAAAAAAAGTTTTTTCAGAGCCCTGACAAATGTGCATGGTATTACGGTACTACACAAAGTCTCTCTCTCTCTCTCTCTCGATCACAAGCCAGCGGAACCAGATGCGAGAATGTTCCTGTTTGCTTAATGGAATAAAGATTGATTTCACCATGGCTGTGTTGTTATGGATTGCTGATAAACATGGTGGCAGAAATGGGATACGAACCCACGCCTCAAAAGGAGATGCTACCGATTTTTACGAATGCCATTTGGCATCAATTCAGCCTGTGAGGTTTTCCAACGTACTATGGAACAACTCTTTGCTGGCTACTCATGTTACATAATCGTGGACAAAATCCTGGTCATCGGGCACAATGCACAAGAACATGACTCAAACCTGAAACAGGTCCTGGATTGTGCCAGGGAGGTAAATCTCAAATTCAATCCTCTCAAGTGCCGGTTTCAGGTCGGCGAAGTGACTTATGTGGGCCACGTGTTCATCAATAACGGACTCCAGCCAGACCCGTCTAAAACCATTGCCATCAACAAAATGCCAGCACCTACAGACGTGACTGCTCTACAATGATTCTTAGGCATGTTAAACTACCAGGGAAAATTCATCCCAAACTTCAGCAAGCTGTCAGCCCCGCAGCGACAACTGACCCACAAGGATACACATTGGTCCTGCCACCAACACGAGCAGAGGGCATTTGAAACCCTCAAACAACTAATGTCTTGCGCTGCAACCCTCACATACTTTGATGCCAATTTACCCGTCATCCTCACCTGTGGTGCCTCCCAGTATGGACTGCTTGGCTACATGACGACGAAAAGGGCTCCAGACCAGTTGCCTCTGCCTCCCATACCACGACCGACACTGAACAGCGCTACGCTCAAATCGAAAAAGGAGCTATTTGCAGTAACCTTTGCCTGCAAGAAATTCAAGGACTTTATCTTTGGCAACCCGATCACTGTCGAAACAGAGCACCAGCCCCTGGTCAGTATCCTCAGTAAACTGATCCACACGGCACCAGCGTGCTTACAACACATGATGATGGAACTATAGAGATAAGACATCAGACTAATCTACAAGCGCGGTAAGGACATGCACTCAGCTGACACCCTCTCAAGGTCACCTTGCCCAACCTGCGAAAAACACCTGTCTGATGATGAGCACGAGGAGTATACTGTTATGATTGTCTCCTGCCTCCCACCTGCCAGTTTAGTAATCTTAGTGACGAAACGCTACAATCGCTGGCCATTGTCATCCGCCATGGCTGACCAGATAGATAGCACCACCTGCCACATGCTATCCGCCCATTTTTCCCAGTCTGTGATGAATTGGTCATTCAGGACGGCGTGATAATGAAAGGACACAAGGCAGTCATCCCGACGTCTCTTCACAGCAAGTACTTCAACATTCTCCATGGCGGCCATCCCGCTGCAGAAATAACACTTCAACATGCGAAAGGCATGCTGTTCTGGCCAGACATGGCTAACTACATTCTGCTTGCCCAATCTGTAATAGCTTGACCCCGCACCAACAGAAACAACCACTTGTCCCGCACCGGACTTCCCTGGTCCACAGTAGTAGCCGACATCTTCGAGTGGCATGGACAACAACACCTGGTTTTAGTCGATTCCTACTCAGGATGGCTTGAAATCGACCTACTCAGTATCCCAACCTCACCCATGGTCATTCAGAAACTAACTCGCCACTTCTCTGACCACGGAGCCCCCCTAAAGCTACTCTCAGATAATGGACCTCAGCTCTCCAGTCAGCTCTTCAGAAATTTTGCGAAAACCTGGGACTTTCACCACATTACCTGGAGCCCCAAGTACCCACAGTGTAACGGTCTGGCAGAGCGCTCGGTAAAATGTGAAAAACAACTAATGGAACACTCATACAGGGCCAGCTCTGATGTTTATCTCGACTTACTCAACCTACAGAACATCGTCCACCACCCTCTTCTGGGATCTGCAGCTGAATGGCTCATGTCACGGTGAACCCGCTCCACTCTGCCTCGCAACGACTAGAACCACAACTTTGCACACCGTCAGTTATCCAATCCCAGCTCCAATGCCGCCGCAACATACAAGAAAATACTATGATGAAACCAGCTCTCCGCTTCAACCGCTCAACAAGGGACAGGTTGTCCGTTTGCAATCACGCCGAGGTTACAACCGCCTCGGTGTCATTCTGGAATCCACTGCAGAGCCATGTTCGTACCTGGTCAGTATTGACAATGGCATCTATTGGTGAACCCGCCAACACCTCCATCTGGTTAATGAACCGGCACCTCCACGTCCTTACCCGGACCAGCCCACTCATACTCTGTGAATCCCGCTCCAGCGATTTCTCTGCCAGTGTCAGAGCCATCCCTGCCTTCCCCAGTGGCACCATCTCCACCGGTGTCTTCTCCGTGTTTGCCCGATAAAGGACTTGCTCCCCCAGCGAAGGAAGAGGTGTCTGCTGGAGGTTATTATTGTGCACGTGTCTGCAAACCAAACCCGCTAATTCGAAAATTTACTGGCTATACCCGAACTGTGCATGACCTGTTTAGTTTTATGTGCTCTCATATATGGTAAAATAATAAATACCGCACCTTATACGGGTGTATTACAATATGCCCTACTAACCAATATACATATGCTTTATTTATTTAAAAGGATGTAGATTAACCCTTATTAATTCATGTCATTTATATCCTTCACCACACATATGTGCAAGCCACCCATCACATGGTATTACGGTACTAAACAAAGACTCTCTCGGTCTCTCTCTTCCTTGCAAGCCAGTGGAGCCAGACGTGAGCAGCTGGCTGTTTGAATGTTCCTGTTTGCTTAATGGAATAACGATTGATTTCACCATGTGTGGATTGTTATGGATCGCCGATAAACAAGGGGCATACCTGTTGATAAGGGGAATAGCCACAGGGGACTCCAGTACACTATTTACTCCCTTTCCTGGTGGTCAGCCATCTACTTTCTGCCTATAACCTATGCATGGCCACCTCATTGTGATTCCTATCTGTGATCTCTTCAGTTTCACTCTCCTGAGGTGATCCAAACTTTGATTTGGAGATACAGCGTGGAAACAGACCGTACAGCCCACCATCTGCACTGACCAGCAATCCCCACACATTAACACTATCCTACACACACTAGGGACAATTTACATTTATATCAAGCCAATTAATCTAAAATCATGTTTGTCTTTTTTAATAGATTTTTTTTCACCTAATTTCAAAATCCAGATTACAAAACATGGGGGGGATTGCCCACACCTCTCAAAACACGAGGGGACACGTCCCCCATATCCCCCACAGGATTTCCACTCATGGCTTGGAGTTTGGGAGGAAATTGAAGATCTCAGAGAAAACCCATGTCTCAGGCGCTGCAAGGCAGTAAATCTACCGCTGTGCAACTTTGCTGCCCTATAAGGCCAGCTGTTGCTGCTCCAGCTCTCTAATGTAGTCTGTAATGAGCTGTAGCTGGACACATCTTCCCCATGTGTAGTCTTCAAGGATACTGGAAGTTTCCTTGACTTCCTACACACTGTAGGAACATACAACTGCCATCTTTACTGAACAAGGAATGGGGGAAATAAAGTCACTTATTCCACCATCACCCACACCAAAACCTCTCACACCAGAGCATTATATTTACTCTCTATAGAATCGCCCCATGTAGCTACTTTCCTTTTATGCACTCTCTAAGGAGCAGTCAATGAAGCAGTCTGAAGAAGGGTTTCGGCCCGAAACGTCACCTACCTCCTTAGATGATGCTGCTGCACCTGCTGAGTTTCTCCAGCCTTTTGTGTACCAATGAAGGATGCTAACTGCTTTCAGTTTGTCCAACTGAAACTCAACTCAGCTTGTTAACTGTGGGGCCTCAGTAACTGTCTGGCCTATTTTAAGCCCACTCTACTACAACTGCTTTCAGCTTGTCCAACTGAAGCCCACTTTAGTTCATTAACTGTGTCCAGGAGCTCATTCTCATGGTTGGGCAATGTCAGGGGGCTAATTCTCACTACTGGAATTATACATACTTGTTTGGAGCCTGTAATAATTTTGTCACTGATGTTTTTTGCAGACATATAGGATAGTAATTTGTTGGGTTGATCACTCGTGCTTTTTGGGAATGCCTGTTCAATATAACAGATTCATTGCAACGTGCTCTTTTATTTGGCCGCTAGAGGTCTATATTGTTCTAAAGCACAAATCTTCAGCATTATAGTCCTGCATTTTCAGCCACTTTTAATATCAAGTAGAGTGAAACACTTTTGCTGGCTCTAGTGAAATTTGTCACTATAGAAAGGATTTATCTTCTAATGAGAACTTTTGTGTTTTGGAAATACTTCATATTTTTCTTTGGACTGACTGGAAGGATGAGGATGTTCATTGATCTCTTCTCCCAATAACAATGTAATCATATATACCGCAATTCAATATGGGATATGACAGGACTACAATGCTTTGATCTGATTAGCTCATTATGATGTTGTTCGGTTCAATTTTAGCATAGAGACACAACAAGCTGCAAATCCTAGCACCTTGCAGAGAAAAATAAGTGCTGGAGTAACTCAGCTGGTAAGGCAGTATCTCTGGAGGACATGGACAGATGACATTTTGGATTAGGATCCTTCCTCAGATTGATTGATGGGAACATAGATGGGCTGGGACAAAAACCTGGCAAATGATAGGTGGATACAGGTGAGGGAAGTGTTTTGATTAGCAGATGCGTGACAGACAAGAGATCAAAAAAGTGGCAATGAACTATAAATCTAGACAGTGGGATTTTGGGGGGGAAGTGCACAAGGGGGAGGGAGTGGTCTCTATTGTAATGGAAAGGGGTGGAGGTGGGAAGATGTGACTGATGATGGGAACACTTTGAAGGTTTCAGAACTGTGAGGGAATTGGATGTGGATGCTGATGAGTAAAACATAAATGCCAAGGGAACTATCCTTGTTTCATCTGGCGAGGGGAGTGAAAGGAGAATTATCAGACACGGTGGAGACAGGGGTGAGGGATGCATCTAAAACAGTGGGGGAGAGAAACCAGTGTAGTGGGGGAGATAAAACAGTGCAGGAGACCTCGGTGGCTGTACCTAATGAAAACAGGTATACCCTCTTGGGAGTGGACGATGCAACAAATTGAGTGGGGGCCAAGGCTCAATGGAGAAAAATGACGTCAGGCAGAGCCATAAAGGTTGGAGACTCCATTATCAGAGATGGTGTCCCACCTCCCTGGTGCCAGGGTCCAGGACATCTCGGAGTGGCTGCACGGCATCCTCAAGAGTGATGGGGAGCAGCCTGAGGTTGTTCTCCCTGTTGGCACAATTGGTATATGTAGGAAGAGGAAGGAGGTTCTGCAACAAGAATTTATGGAATTGGGCAGAAGACTGAAAAACAGGACCTGCAGTGATCTCAGGATTGCTTCCAGTACTTCGTGCTATTGAAGGTAAGAATGGGAAGATGGAGGAAATTTTACTTCGGAGTCACGTGAGTGACTACGTGAAGAACCCGTCAGCCGCGCATGCGCATCATTACGTCTAACACATGGCGCTCTGACTGGCTGGTGGCGCGTCGCTCTGCCACCGGTAGTTTTATAAAGGCCTCCAGGTAAGTCTTGAACCTAGTCAGCGGTCGTTTTCTTGTTTTACAGCAAGAAGGTCATGGAAAAGGTGAAGTCTCGACGGGCTGCAGGGAGAACCGCTTCCAAAGACTGTGGCAGTGCGGTCAGCGGGCGGCAGTCCGTTTCACCATCGAGGTCGCTGACTCCACAGCCAGCGACGCCGGGTTCGGTGCCCATGGACAGCACTTTGGCTACCCCACGGGTCGGGAAGGCCAAGTGCAAGTCCAACAGGCCAGTGGACTCCGATGAGTCCAGCCGGGAGTGTTCGCCTCCCCGAGCGGGAAGCGTCGGTGGACGCCTTTCCCGCATGGGTCTCAATGTAACATGATGTGCCCACTGGTCAGGAGGCATATCTCAGCGGGCCTCGAGGGCTCACAGCAGCGCCTGTGGCAGGGCTGCATTATGTGTCCCCGTCTGAGGACGGCAGCACAGACCACCAGTCATGGGCGGAGGACCGCGGGATGCGGAAGAGCCAACTATGGTCGCTAAGTTTGCAATGCCGTCACTGGTTGGGGAGCCGCTGGAAGAAGAGCTTGCAGCCAGCATTAACTATCTGGCTTCCCACCAGCTTCAGGAGCAGGTTATGATGGAGACAGCCATGAGGTACCATGCTCCAAGCAACTGTCCTGCCCTTAAGGTAGCCATGGTGAATAGTTCCATCTGGAGCTACATTGGCGGCGGCATTAAGACCCAAGAGGTCAATCTGCAGAGAATTTTAAACCTGCTGGCATCGGGGTTGATGGCATTCGCCGGGTCGGTAGATGGCTGCGCATTATTGGAGGCTCAACGGGATGCAATGGCATTGTTGTGCAATGCACAATTCAAAATTAATTGCTTTCGTAAGAATGCCATTCGTCCTGTTCTCAACCCCAAGTTTGCGGGGTTGTGTAAGGCCAGTAATGTGCAGCCGCCCAATTTGCTGTTTGGAGAAGACCTGTCCAGGCAGGTGAAGGATTTGGATGATGAGTCAAAGGCTGTGGGGCTACTGCGGGCTCCACCACCTAACAGACAGTCGTCATTCCAACGCCAGCACCCCTATGCTTCGACTAGCGAAAGACTTACTGTCGAGATCACCTCCAACTTGAAGAACCAAAGAACCGGCCGGAGGTCTTTTTTAGGACATGGCCCAAACTGGCCGACAGTCAAGATGCGTAGCTGGTGCACACTAGCACCTCAACTCGCCAAACATCGGGGAAGGAAATAAATGTCCAGAATCCACCGACCAATCCGGAGGTAGGTGGGTCTGGATCTCAATGTAACATACCGGGTGTGGGTCCACTGCATGTTGGTGGTCGTTTACGTTTCTTTGTGCATGAATGGCAGTGGTTAACTTCTGACTTGTTCATACTGCACAGTATAGAGTGGTTCAAAATTGAATTTGCGGGCTCTCTCCCACCCACGCAGCATGCTCCAAACCGTACCTTTGCTCGTTCAAAACGGAATGATTTGGAAGTTAAGGCTGAAATTGAAAAGTTATATGCTAAAAGAGTGATTGAAAAAAGTCATGAACCTCATGAATTTGTATCCAATATTTTCCCTAGGGAAAAGAAGGATGGGGGGGTGTCGCATTATTTTGGACTTAACCCAACTTAATACCTTTGTGCAGTACAAACATTTCAAAATGAAAAGTTTAGTAACGGCAAAACAGCTAATTTCCAGGGGATGTCATCTGGCATGCATTGATCTTAAAGATGCTTATTACTCTGTACCTGTTCACAAGGTTTACAGAAAATACTTGAAGTTTACATGGATGGGGCAGCTATGGCAGTTTAAAGTGTTGCCGACGTAGCTGGGCTAACCTCAGCTCCCAGGTTATTCACTAAAATATTGAAACATAGAATTGGCTATTTTGGCGGTTTCAGCCACCAAACTTGTGTTTGAACAGTTGGGGTTCCTAATTTGCCCTGAAAAATCCAGGTTGATTCCATCCAAGGTTATGGATTATTTGGGATTTACTATTAACTCCAATCACCTGTTAGTCACTTTGCCTGAGGGCAAGAGATTGAAGTTAATAGAAGCTTGCAATCATCTTATCACACAGCAGCTGCCTTCAATTCAACAAGTAGCAAGCTTAATTGGGAAATTGGTGGCTACATTTTCAGCTGCCAAATATGGGCCTTTGCACTATCAGCAATTACAAAGCCCAAAGGTGCAGGCACTCAAACATAATTCCGGCTACTTTGACAGAACGATGCAATTACCGGCCGAAGCCATTGATGAGCTACAATGGTGCATAGCTAATATTGGCCATTGTTCTGGCAATATTTAAATTGAAACCCCTGCAGTTGTTTTACAGACTGATGCCAGTTCTCTGGGGTGGGGCGCCACTGACACAGTTACAGGCTGCGGTGGCAGATGGAACATGCATGAGATATCTTTTCTGCAGCTGCATGGTGTTAACTATTTGGAGTTGCTCGCAGCCCTTTATGGTTTGAAAGCTTATTGTGCACACATGCACACATTCAATTACAGATAGATAACACCACAGCAGTGGCATACATAAATCACATGGGTGGTATCGTCAATATCCTGTGATAAATTGGCCTGTCTCATTTGGAAATGACGTATTTGGGTTTCAGCTATCTACCTCCCAGGTAGATGCAACACGGTGGCAGACACCAGGTCACGTAAATTCAATTGCAACACAGAATGGGTGTTGAATCATGGAGTGTTTAAGGATATTATTTCTAGGTATGGAACACCGGATATGGATTTGTTCGCTTCAAGATTAAATCATCAATTAGCCAAGTATGTTGCATGGGAACCAGACCCAGGGGCAGTAGCGATAGATCCGTTTTCGCTACATTGGGGTGCAATGTTTTTCTATGCATTTCCCCCATTTTGCCTTGTCAGTCGCTGTCTGCAAAAAAGTCCGCAGGACTCTTCCTCCGACATTATGGTAGTCCCTGACTGGCCGACTCAGCCCAGGTATCCTCTGGTTCTGAGCATATTTGTAGAACCTGTGTGGAAGGCTCCTAAAGGCAGGACTTTGTTGACAAACCCGGTTTCTGGTGAAGTACATCCTCTGCATGATCGGCTCAATTTATTGATTTGCAGTTTTTAAGAAGACCGTTCCTTGGACTGGGAATAGCTGATCGCATGGTGGATGTGCTAACTGCGGCGTGGAGAGGCAGCACTGAAAAACAATATGCCTCACATATTAGGAAATGGGAAGTGTTCTGTGCACAGGCCGATATTCTTATGAGGCAGTACAGATTACAAATGTTCTGGCGTTCCTCTCGAAATTGCACATTGATGACAAATTAAACTACAGTGCCCTCAATAGTGCCAGAAGTGCGCTGTCGTCTTACCTGCTGCCACTTTCAGAACACCAATCAGTGGAGTCTCACCCTTCAGTGTCTAGATTCATGAGGGGAGTCTTCAATTCAAACCCTCCTAGGCCCAGATATTCTGAAATTTGGGATGTAGGGGTGGTGTTAACTTTACTCCGGTCATGGTCTACGCCAACTTCCCTGTCTCTACTCCAACTCGCGTACAAGGTGGCAATGCTGATGGCATTAGTTTCAGCACAGAGAGTCCAGTCCTTGCAAATGTTTTGTTTGGACCGGATGCTCACCTCTGCTGGTAGTTTCGCCTTTTTCGTGTATGACCCTATAAAACAGAGTAGACCAGGTACCTCGGGATTGAACTTACAGTTCATGGCATATCCTTTGGATCCCAATTTGTGTGTAGTTGCTCACCTCCGGCAGTACATTACCCTCACCAAGGGGCTTCGGGGCTGAGTTAGCATTACTGATTAGCCACAGGAAACCACATAAGCAGGTCTCAACTCAGAACATTTCCAGGTGGTTAAAGCTAGTTTCAATAAAGGCTGGGATTGATACTAAAACGTTTAAATCTCATTCCACCAGGGCTGCAGCTACGTCGGCTGCGAGGGTCATGGACGTCCCGCTAGACCAGATTTTGTTGGCTGCAGGGTGGTCCTCAGCATGCACGTTTCAGATGTTTTATAACAAACCTTTAGCCGGATCGAGCGTGTTTGCTAACTCAGTGTTAAGTTTGCATTAATGTCCTCTCAGGTAGAAGGGGAACTGTTGTTGTTTTGTTATCGTTAACTACACATTAAATTCAATTTGTTCATTATGTCATGTCTCTACAGTTTTGTCCACTCTTCTTGGTCAACTATGCAGTGTGTGACGCATGGATTTGTTCAACGGCATGGAGTCACAGAGCTTTAAAATCTTCACGTAATCACTCACGTGACACCGAAGTAACATAGTGAAGGCCTTTCTCACGGTGCGTGTCCACCCACGAGTGACCCCAAGTGAAAGAAAAAAAACCAGACTCGTGGTTGTGTACGAGATTTCACGTTTATGATCAAGTGTTTAACCGAGTTCCCAAGGGTATATCATTTATGTGATGTTTCAAGTTCGTCTCCCGAGTTAGCAAGTTCCTCTCCCGTTGCTCTTGAGCCAACCGTGAATGAAGGTATGTTTTCATAACTGTTCTTTCACATCAGATTGTTGGGAGACGGAGCTCAGGGTTCGTCTCCTGAGCTGCCTTGGTGCCCAGGCGTGAGTTGGGGAGGGGGGGGGTCATTAATCTGCCGGGGGTGACAAGGCTCTTGGGTTAGCAGTGGTGTGTGAGGGAAGCTTAATTCTCTCCCATCTCTCTAAAGCCCCGGACGAGAACAAAGGAACCTTCTCTTGCCACCGCGTACAAGCCCGTTGTATACAAGCCCGTTGTATATGAGTTTGCTGCTGACGCGCACCCGCACTCCCTCTCTCTCTCTCTCTGATCTCTCTCACTGCAGCTCAGAGCCCAACCTCGTCATCCTATAGTGGTAATCGGGTCCCCTCCACACCCACACCCCCTCTCTCCAACACAAACCCCCCACAAGGCAACAGGCAGCGTGAAAGACAGAGAGTTTGTAGGGTGTCGGTTTTGTATAAGGATTTCTTTTTAAGTATTAGCCAAGATCGCATTTACTTATTTTAAACAAAGTTTGGAGCGCTTGACAATACTTTTTTTTTCTCTTTGCGCTCGTTTTCAGAAAGGGTTCAGACCCCGCTTGGCTCGTTGCCCCCTTTGAACGAAGCCCTGCGAGAGGGAGGGAAGGTGTGAGTGAACAAGAGCGCCGAGGAGGAGAGGGAAATAAGGGGGAGGGGAGGGGGGGGGGAGGGGGAGGGAAGGAGGGGGGGGGGGGGAGGGAAGGGGGGGGGGTGTAGGAGAAATAGGGAAGAAGTTAGTTGTTCTGATCAGAAACCTGTAGGGTGGGAGCCATAAATGGTGAAGAGCGCACCCAGTTCTCTAGAACTCTAGAGCGCACCCAGTCCTCTAGAACTTTAACTGAAACAGTGTCCACATCACCTCCTCTTGGCTGGACCGCAAGACCCAGGGTTACCGCTCAGCGCTCTCCACCACAAGGGAATGTGAAGAGGGCAATGCCAATGTAAACCGCCACACACACACACACACCCCCCCCCCCCCCCCCCCCCCCCCCCCCACTTGGCCAGAAGACGCCAAGAAAGGAATAAAGTGTAGGACAGGAACTGCCTGCAGATGCTGGTTTAAACCGAAGATTGACACAAAAAGTTGGAGCTCATTGGGCAATGAAACTGCACATCGTCACCCCGTCACCAATTCCTTCTCTCCAGTGATGCTTCCTGCCCGCTGAGTAAAAAAAAGAGCGAGAATGTGATCTGAGAGGAAAGATAGTGGAGAGAAGTGAATCGTTAACTGATGGAAGGGGAGGAAAGTCGCCTGAGCAAAAGATAGAGCGGAGAAAACCCAGCAATCTATTTATTTGTACTTGGAAAGCAAATCACTTTGTGAATACTCTATTCACGCTGATAATGTTAGTTCGGACTGATCAACGTGGGCTGTGACCGAGCAATGGTTGTGATCGTTTACAGGCTGTAAATCAGGAAACTTGTGATCTTGTAATCGCTATTGGTTGTAAATCTACGCGTCAGGAAAATCCAACGTTCATTGATTAATCTCAGAAAGCAGCGACGCACGGCCCGTTGCTGTCCGGAAGTTCGGACACCCTTCCTGAAGTCTGATTTCACTTTACAGATGCAATGCGCTAAATGTGCTTCTTAAACTGGTGAATGGTTCACCCAAGTGCAAATGAAATTATTTTATGGAGTGAATGAAACTAGAGGGGTGGGTGAAGGGTGAATGGTGAATGACATAATTTATCCAGATTTTGTTTTCTATACTTAAAAAAAGACATTGCCATCAAAGTGGTTAGTAAGCTCATTGGTTTTAATGGCAATGGAGCTGGAACTTTGATATGTTTTTTTATCTATACCTATGGTTTTCTAATTTTTAAACTTCCCAAATTTACTGTAATATAACTGTTTAGGGAAGACCAGATGAGCTAGTTTGATCATACATTTATAAATGGCAATACTGGAGGATCGCTGTATGCAACTGTTGAACTGTAACTTTATTTTGTGTAGAAACGTAGCTACCAAAGTTGATAGTTGGTGGTTTTGTGAACTTTCGGGGAGGGATATAGAAAGATATTAGTAGGAGAAAAATATATTAAATCACACACTCCATGGTTTTTACAGCTAATTTTCCATCTAATTACTGCAGTAATCAAAGCCCGAAATGGTAGGATAGGGCTAAAGCCCAGTGTTTATATGTTGTAATGTTTTTTTTTATCATTCTAATAGAATGATTTTCCAACTCCTGTGGTAATTAAACTTTTTTTTCACTCCTAGTTTTTTTACATATTTTTAGGATGTTAAAGCTGAATAAAATATACACTTACGAAATGGGTTCATTCATGAATTTTGCCCATGTGACAAAAATACATTATATATAAAATTGTACACAAGGGAAAATAAGACGAAAATTACCAAAAAAACAAAGAATATTTAGTCGAGGATGAATGAAAT
The DNA here is from genome assembly GCA_963514005.1 of Raja brachyura. Next base: position 41,822,408 of record OY740798.1, on the reverse strand, counting down.
TTTGCGATTAAGACTCGAGGGTGAATGGCACTGAAATAATTTAAAGAATTCCCACGGTAGACGCACGAATTGCAAAGGTAAACGCACGGGCCCTACGTTCTTACAACGAGTCTAAATGTTTCAATTTTAAACTTGAACACGAAATTTGACTCGTGGAAAAAGTCAAACATGTTTGACTTTTTTCATGAGTTCACAAGTTTCACAGGTACCTGATCGCGCGAGTTCCGACGTTCCCGCTACATTGGCTGTACGTGATCACCACGAGTGAAAACTCGGGGTCACTCGTGGGCCAACTCGCACCGTGAGACAGGGGTTTTAGGTTAAACGAGAACATACCAGTTTGAAGTTTGATCTTTATTTTATGAGGAGTTACGATGAGGGATTACGTGCCCTCCGCTCCCAACCCCTCCTCATAAAACCAGCTGGTAGTTCTAGTTTCTTCAATCTTACTATTATCAGGTCATGTTTCCTGTCTGTGGCTCCACATTGCTGCTTTGAAGGATGACGCGCGTGCGCGGCTGACGGGTTATTCACGTAATCCCTCATCGTAATTCCTCATGAAATAAAGATCAAACGTCAAACTGGTAAGTTCTCATTTAATCTTACAATTAATGTGTGGCTGAGGATTTGGTGCAGGGGACAGGGATTCAGATTTCTGGATCATTGGGATCTCTTCCAGGGCAGCGGTGACCTGTATAAAAGGGACGGGTTACACCTAAACTGGAGGCGGACCAAAATCTTAGCTGGAAGGTTTGCTAATGCGTGGACATAATAGGCAGGTGAAAGGCGGAGAGCAAGGAGGGAGCGTTGGTTTAAACTGCACGTATTTTAATGCAAGGGGCCTGATGGGTAAGGCTGATGATCTTAGGGCATGGATAGGTACGAGCAACTGGGACGTGGTAGCCATGACTGAAACCTGCTTAAGGGATGAGCAGGACTAGCAGCTCAATCAATGTTCCAGGGTTCAGGAGAAACAGGGGTGAAAGGAAAAAGAAGAGGGCGGGGTGGGGGGGAGAGGAGGATTGGTTAAGGAGGATGTCACGGCTGTGTTCAGAGGTGACATTACAGACGGTTTGTCTAGTGAGGCTCTATGGGTGGAGCTGAGGAACAAGAAAGGGCTGATGAGAGTTTTCTTAAGGGGTATGTGGAGGCCCCCACTCATGAGGGGGCAAAGCTGGATCTAGAATTGGGAAACTGGGAAGTGTAAGTTAATGAAGTGTGTGTGGAGGACCCTTTTGGGACTAGTGACCACAGTTTGATTAGGTTTAAGATAGTTATGGATAGGGATGGTGAGTGTCCACATGTTTAAATGCTCAACTGGGGTAAGGCTAAGTTTGAGGGGATGAGAGATGGTTTAGCTCGAGCTGGACCAAGTTATTTGAGTTATGCTGCTCCAGTGATCCAATGAATTGCTGCCATTGGGTCTCATCTCATTTATATACATTTATACATGCTGTCTTTTTCCTGTTCTTTTCTGATCTCAATATAGCTCGGTAAAATTATTGGAAACAACATAGAACTGCAAGGGCAGCCAAATGGATTCTCCTTCAAAGGTCAATCCATTTTTTTCCTTCTTCGTATATTATTAGATGAATAAAACACTTCATATTCCAATGGGTGGTCTATGTTATTCAATTTTGGAATACCTGGTGTAATTGGACCTTTACTTTCCATAAGGGTTCCAGTCTGGAAAAATTGGTTTAGAGCAAACGTAACCATTTTTGATTTTCTAGTACTGTCGGCACTCATTGTGAAAAGCAGAAACAAATTGAAAGAAAATGTACTTAAAGATGTCTGTGAACATTTCTTTCTGCCTTGTTTTGGTTAAAGAAAGACTACTTCTGTTCGCCCCTTTCCAGGAGTGTTTACATACCTTGTATTTGCGTTTTGATCTAATTATCCACCTGCAGTCAGCATTGTTGGGATAGTTTTCTGGAAAATTTGGGGAGGTAAAACTTCCAGACATCTTAATTAACATATTTCCACATTTAACTGGAAAAAATTTGAAAAGCAAAGCTTTGATACCCCATATTACAAATATGCATTGCAAATATATTACAAATATCTTGGCTAGAATCATTTAAGGTGAATCTAGAATAGAAAAGAAAGATGTTAACTTTATGTCTTAAACACTTATAGCCACCATGGGAGTGTTATACACTATGGTGCCCAATCCCCCATCAATATGATTTACTTCACTGTTCAAACTATTCTTATTTAACATTTCTCTGTTATAAATTGTATGAAATAGTCTCCTCCACTCTCACAGCTGTACACGAAATCTATTTCTGACAGTCTCTATGCCATTAAAATGCCATGAGGGAATTTTGAACCAAGCTGAAGTCCTGAGGTAACCACATAGACACCAATTGATTGTGGCAAGACTGACATGCTATAATCAGCCACCAAGTGAAGATGGGTAGTATCTCCAGCAGTGTGTCCCTGCTGAATGAGTTCAATGCAATCTATACTCAATTTGAACATAATGTCAGTGGAATTACATAATCTGCCCCAAGAGCTTTGGGTACGTATGTTTCCATGGTCACTGTGGCAGATGCCAGATCAGCATTCCTGACAGTGTAACAGCAAAGAGCAACTGCCTCCTCAGGACCTGGCTGGATGAACTGGCAAGAACATTCACAAATAAATTTAACCTCTTCCTGCTTTATTTTAAGGTCTTATTTTAAGAAGATCACTATCATACACCAGTGCCAAAGAAAAACAAGGTAGTGTGCCTTAATGATTATTGTCCAGTGGCTCTGGCATTCACCATTGTGAAGTGCTTCAAAAGGCTGGTGATAGTGCACATTAACACCAGCCTCCCAGCCAGCAATGATCCAGCGCAGTTTGCCTACAGTCACAGCAGGTCCACGGCAGACGCCATCTCTCTGGCCTTGCACCTCTCCATAGTCAATGGCAGCCTAGTAAGATACCTATTTTTGACTAATCCGAACCAAACTCATCTCTAAACTTCTGGACTTGGTAGTCAGCACCCATTTCTATTGCTGAAACCTTGACTTTCTGACCCATAGATAACAATCAAGGTTAATTCCTGGGATGGCGGGACTGTCATATGCTGAGAGAATGGAGCGGCTGGGCTTGTACACTCTGGAGTTTAGAAGGAATTCTCTGCCTCAAAGAGTGATGGAGGCATGTTCTCTGGATGCTTTCAAGAGAGCTGGATAGGGCTCTTAAAGATAGCGGATTCAGGGGATATTGGGAGAAGGCAGGAATGGGGTACCGATTGGGGATGATCAGCCTTGATCACATTGAATGGCGGTGCTGGCTCGAAGGGCCGAATGGCCTACTCCTGCACCTATTGTGTATTGTCTATAATCAGTGAGGATAGGTGACAAAACAGGTCCACAATAATTTCCACACAACGATGCGTTCTCAGCCCCTCACTATGTTTCCTATATACTCAAACCTATGCAGCCAAATTCTGCTTTGATTCCATTTACAAGTTTGCAGATGACACTGTGGGGCTGGATCTCGAACAATGATGAGATGGAGTAGTGGGATGGAATACAAGAAGGAGAAAGTTTTCTAACGGTCTCCAGACAACAACCCCTTCCTCAATGTCATCAAACTTTGTTATTGACTGTAGGAAGCGAGGTAGAGTAGATCTTCCAATCAGCATCAATGGTGCCGAAATAGAAATAGTCAATAGTGTGGCGTCACCTAATGGTCAGACCACTTACAGTCAAACTCTGGTTACGAGGACTGTCAAGTGACGTCATGGGTTAGAGGAGTGCCCTGCTGCAACAGCAGATCTTACCTTGAGATCATCAGTCAACGGGTAGCTGAGCTCGAGTCTACACCATCGCTCAGCAGCAGCAGCAGCAATGACTCAAAATGTTTGAATCCCAACGCACATGCATGTCAAACTTATCTCACTGAATAAAGTAATACTATCACCACAAAGTTTGGATTCGCTACATTGGTGACCGGCGATAATCCAAATTAGGATTTGTGATTTCTCCCGAGGCACGCAGCCGACCATCCACCTCTACAGTGGTGACTTGATGCCTGCAACAACCCAGCCCTGCTGAACAATGCTGTCGTCAACCCTGTTACTGTTACTGGTCTCGCCGTTCGCAGGCCACCCAGGTCAATGGGCACGATCTGGGCCTTGATTGATGGCCGCCAATCTCTCCCTCATGGCACGTTCGGAGCCAACCACTGGTTCTGAGAGGCCACGGCTGCCACTGCACCCCCACCAGCTGCTGAAGGAGCTGCGGGTTTATCAGGCCCCCCACCCCCAGCATCACTGGCACCACTGCCCGCCAGCGCCGGGAGCGGGGAGAGATCAGGCCTGCCCTTCACCATGCCGGCTGCTGCTCAAGGCCTAGCCTCCCGACCGAGAGGACCTACCAGGGCGGGTGCCAGAAGACATTCTTCTCCTCCTCGCCAGCGTGGATTTCGAAAATCTCCGGCCGCTGGGTGCCCATCTGGTTGAGCTGTGGTCGGCCCAACAGTGGGGTGGAGCCTTGGCCAGTCGTGGATCGGCGGTCCCACGAAGGATTGCCCGGCAGCTTCCAGTCTCTGCCGGGGCTGCGGCAGTGCAGCTGGTCTCCAACGACTCCAGCAACGGTGGGTGGAGTTCCTACCTGCAGCGGTGGGGTGACGCCCGTCAATGCCGGCCACCTCACACACATCCGGGAATCACCTCGGTTGACCAACACTAAAGGTCGCCTCGGCGAGGGTCCGGCTGGCAAAATGGCTGACGCGGCCTACTACCACATGGCCGCTGCAGGCGACGGCCAAAATCAAACGATCTTTGGCCAAAATGGCCACCGTGGCCGGCTGGAAGTGACGCTTGACCTGCCCTGACTGACGTCATCAGCGCCACCTCAGGTCAGATGGTGTCTCTGCAGTCTGACCACTGTCAACAGTGCCAATTCAGGTCGGATTGTGTCACTGCAACCTCCAGTTTTCCAGCTTCCAGCATAGTTTCTCATCAGGCATTGGACAATTTGAATTTTTAGTTTCCTACCCCATTAGACTTGTTTGCTCACTGTAGTTATTTTTTTTATCTTTTTACTTTTTATACTGTTATGACCTCGCTGGGTTTAGCTATTAGTTTATTCTTATTTCTTTGTGTTTTCTTTGATTTGCATTGTTGCTAACGTCTCCCAGCCGTTGCTGGGTGCCATCTTTCTCGGAACACGATCCCATGCTGGTCGATGAGATGCGACTGTGTCTAATGGGTCCATGTCCAACCAGGCCCGCGCCTGTGGCCCCATGGTCCTGACTCGTCGCAGTGGGCCCACAACCCATTGCAGGAGCCGCCCTCGACCAAGCTTGTGCACCTTCCGGTCCCTTTTCGCCTGTGGGTTTACGAATTTTGGCTGCCACATTTCCTGCTCATTTTCCTTGCTCCGATGTGGGGGGGGGGGGGAGAAAACCTGTGGCGTCACCTGATGGTCAGACCACTTACAGTCAAACCCTCATCAGTGGTTACGAGGACAGTCACGTGACGTCATGGGTTAAGGTGAGTGTCCTGCTAAATCTGCAGATTTAACCTTGAGATCATCAGTCAACAGGCAGCTGAGCTTGAGTCAACACCCTCGCTCAGCAGCAGCAGCAATGGCACAATATGTTAGAGTCCCAACGCACATGTATGTCAAACATATCTCACCGAATAAAGTATTATTGATCATGAAGTTTGGACTCGCTACAATATCTTCAAATTACAAAATATCACCAAGGTCCAAATATCACCAACAATTTGTTCTGGATGAACCACATTCGACCTATGGCAACAAAAGCATACCAATGCCTCGATTTCCTTAGAAAACTACAGACATTCAACATGTCTCCAAAAACTCTTACCAACATCTACTGATGGTGCACAGTAATACCAGTCTCCCGGCCAGTCTTAATCCACTGTAGTTTGCCTACTGATGCAGCAGGTCCATGGCAGATGATATAGAAAGCACATTTTCACGTTGCATCAATGGTTAGTTTGGGAAATTGCAGAATTGTGATGCAGCCCAGTCCATCACACAGACAAGCCATAATTGATTCCACCTAAAAGAAGTCTGAAAGAAGCCAACAGAACCATTTTCACCCTAGTTTTTCCCTCTTCTTTCTCTCCTGAGAGGCCGGAGACAAAAGCTTGAAAGCACGTACAACCAGAGTCAGCAAAAGCTTCTTTCCTGCTGCTATCAGACTACTGAACAATCCTCTCATAAGCTAGAATCTTCCAACCTACTCATTGTGAACACTGGTGTTTATTCTATATACTATATTCTGCATTATGGTAATTTTCTCTCAGCACTACCTGCTGTACTGATTTATGGCTTAAGTAAACTTATGTGTAGTATCATTTCATTTGACTGGATAGCATGTAAACTAAAGCTTTTCACTGCATCTCAGTACATGTGACAATAATCAACCAATACTGTAACTACAGGCCTCAGTTCCATTCTAGAGAAGCAACATTCTCATTTCCAACACCCCAACCCCATCAGGATCTTCCAAGAACCCGTCCCCATTCTATTACCTATGCCAATTAGCTGAACCTTTGATCTCACTCAATTTTAACAATGTCACTATACAGAAGCACTGTACTATCCTCCTAATAAAATTCTTATTTGCAAACAAGCAGAAAATGTAACTGGTTAACAGTGGAATTCTGTCCGTATGCACACAAATTCACAGTAAATGGGAGAATGTTAAGAAGCAATGATTGATGGGACAAACTGGGCAACATCGCTGCAGCACAAAGTTTAAAAAGGTGTAGTTAGATTTTAAAGGAGCACCTTGTATTTCATGTCACAATGCCCAGCAATGTTGAACCTTACACACAGTGGCCAGATGAATCCTATTACATGCAGGATCTGGCACATGGAGATATCACTGGACCTTCCTGTTTTAAAAGTGTTATAGATGACAAATCAAGGGCTAGTTAGACAGAAGGGAGGCTGAGACAAATATATCAGGTATAAAGAAAGCAAGATGGGGACAGTGCTAGGCTTAGCAAGGGTCACATGCTTCAATTAGGGGGAATTAATGCTTCATGGGTACCAGTAAGACTCTCTTAGCCTCTATAATTATCTTTTTATTTGTATTTGAGTCCAGCTTTTTTTTAAAAAACACTTTAAATTGTCTTTAAGAAGGTAGGACTGAGCCAATTTTTTAGTTTACTATTATTGTCACGTATACAGAGATGCCATGAAAAGTTTTACATGCTAACCAGTAAAACAAAAAAGACTATATATGAATACTATCAAATCATCTACAGTGCACAAATAAAGGATACAATATTTAGGGCAAAGATACAATAGTGAAGTCCAATTAAAGGTCATTTAAAGGTCACCAATAAGATAGATGGGAGATCAGGACCATGCTCTAGCTGATGAAAGAACTGTTTAGTGGCCTGATAACACTGGCAAGAAACTGTTCCTGAATCTGGAGGTATGCATTTCCAAATTCTGTATCTCCTGTCTGGTGGGTGAGGGGGAATAGAGGGAGTAACCAGGGTAAGACTGATCTTTGATTATCCTGATGGCCTTGCCGAGGCAGGTTAAATGTAGAATCGATAGAAGGGAGGCTGGTTTGGGTGATGTTTGCGCTATGGCCACGATCTCTGCAATTTCTTGTGGTCATGGATGATGGCCAAGAAGATACTTTCTACGGCACATCTCTAGAAGTGTTGAATGTTGTTAGAGACATGCCAAACCTCTTATGCCTTCTAAGGAAGTAGAAGCATTCTTGGCCATGGCTTTGATGTGGCTGATCCAGGTCAAATGGCCGGTGATATTTATTTTTTACGAAGTTGAAGTCAAACACCTACCCCGTTTGTCTTTGCACCTAGTTACAGGATTCTCAATCAGCTTCAGTACTCATCCTCGTTATTGTTCAATATCCGGGTCCACTACAGTGCTGTCATCTGCAATCTTGTTGATTGAGTTAGATTGGTATTTGGTTGCACAATCGTGAGTGTATGATTGGTATTTGGTTGCACAATCGTGAGTGTATAAGGATTATAGTAGGTTTTGAGAATGCATCCTTGTTGGCACCAATGTTGAGAATTATTATGGAGGATGATTTGCCATCTATCCTCACTGATTGTGGTCAGTGGGTCTGGAAGGAGACGACCCAGTTTCAGAGCTTACTGTTCCAGCTTCAGTTGCTAAAACCAAGTTCCACGTATATGGAGATGAGCTTGGTTAGGATAATGGTATTGATAGGAACGCTATAATTAGTGAATAGGAATCTGATGTAGATGTCCTTCTTATCCAAGTGTTCCAGAGATGAGTGCCGGACTAGGAAGGTGGCATCAGTTTCAGAACTGTTATGCAGTGGATCAAGGCTGCTTGATTGGCTGGAGTTAATGCCTCTTGAAGCACTTAATGATGGTAGATGTCAAAGCCACTGGACAGTAGTCATTAAGGCATGAGATATTGCTTTTCTGGTCTTCTTGAAGCAAGTGGGTATCTCAGAGCAGAGCAGTGAGAGGTTAAAAATGTCTGTAAATGCTCCCTGCTGTTGGACAATGATTGGACCCAGACTTACTACCATTGGCATCTGTCAATCAAACCCCTCTCACCTGCATCCACTTATCACTTGTTGGGTTTTGTCCTTCCCCAACTCTTTTTTACCAGCTTTCTCCAATACTACAATGTCTGAACAAAGGTCCCAACCTAAAACGTCATCTGTACATTCTTTCTCCAGATACTGATTGGTGTGCTGACAGCACTCCACCAGATTCCACCATTTGAAATGTTGTGTTTCTCTGACTTTTGCTCAGTATGAGCTACTTCATTTTTACAGTGGAATTGAACATTGTGTAATATTCAGCTGGAGTTAAGAAAATGTGAGGGTTTTTGTCTTCCCAAGCAAAATCGTGAAAGTGAGCGAGGGAGGTGGTGATTTTTAAATGTTGCAGTTCACGGGAAGATATAGAAAAAAGAGGAACAGTTGAAAAGAAATGAAGAGCATATTGCTACTATTACAAGATAGAAATGCATACTTCTTTTTTCATACGAGTGACATTATAGAATTTCCTCTATCAATGGTTTTCGAAAATCCAAATACTTCTGGATTTATTCACCCTACTTAGAATTACAAACTGACTTCAAACGTTGCATCTCTCAAGAGGATGTCCTTGGTAGGATGCAAACCATTTACATTTACGTTATACAGTTAAACATTCACATTACATATCACTGAACATAATGTTGATGCTGTTTCTCTTTAACAAAGTCTTGTTTCTCCGCGTCAAATTTGCTTCCATATTTTTCCCAAATTCCTTCTGGTGACTCGTAAATAAATTCAGATTTTGCTAAAGTTCACCAAAATTGAACACACACACACATATATATATATATACATACATACATACATACATATATATATATTATATACACATATGTATATATATATATACACACACACATATATATACACATACGTATGTATATAAATGTGTGTAAGTGTGCGCATATATATGTATGTATGCATGTGTGTGTATAAATATATCTATATATTTATATATGCGCATGTGTGGACCCCAACGCAATATTCCACCTCTCCACCAATTCCAATATTGGTGGCCAGTTGGGGGGGGGGGGGGGGGGGGGGATTTCTGGAGCGCTAGTATGGGTGCTATGGGCTGAAGGGACTGGTTTCCAGAGGGCTAGTATGGATTCTTTGGGTGGCAGCTCTGTGTGTGTGTGTGTGTGTGTGTGTGTGTGTGTGTGTGTGTGTGTGTGTGTGTGTGTGTGTATACACACACACACACACACACACACACAGGAAGCATATATGTATATATATGTAATGCTCCCTGCAAGCTGCCTTCCTCAATGGTATCAGATCATTCCTACTTTAATTATAAAGTTGCTTATCCAAAGATCACAAAGATAATCTTAAATATATTATAAATATTATACATACCACAGTTGTACAGTTTGTTAATCTTATAAACATCTGTGGTGGTAAGGCCTAAATACTGTCCTAGTTCAATGTTTGGATCTGGCTTTGCTACCATAGTAATTGTTCCTCTTTTGGCAAATGCGGTTCTGCAATAAAGAATAATAAATTTATCTTGGCATCACTTTTTATTTGTGTTTGATGGTCAGTGGCTGAATTTTTAATTTTATTTTTGGTTGGTTGAATGGTATCCTCCCCCCCCCCCCCCCCCCCCCCACTCTTCCTCCTCACTTCCCCCACTTTCCCCTCCCTCTCCCTCCGTCGCCCCACCTTCCTCCTCAGCTCCCCAGGATTTCAATGTAAACCACCGGCGGCCCCGTTTTCTCCACCACGTCGGCAATGAAGTTGTACTTGAGGCGGGGCTATCGGGGGGGAACGGTTCGAGCGACCTCGGGCTGGGGGAGGGGAGGCAGAGGCTGTGGCCTAGTCCTTGCCCTGGGTCTCGCTCCTTTCCCTCGCCGTGGGCCCACAGCAGCACTGCCACTGCTCCGAGACCCAGCCCCATCCTCAGCGCCAAGGGTTCGGGTACCCGGCGCGGCTGCTCCCCACCCTCCACCGCACAGGCCCGGAGTAGTATCGCCGCCGACCACTATATGGAGTCAGAGTGGGAAAGGAAAAAAAGGACATGTTCCAGTTAGTAAATGAACTGTTGAGGAATTCCCTAGAACTCCCGGAAGATTTAACTATTAATATAGAGAGAGCACATAGGACCCTCGCAGCTAGACCGAGTGCAGAGCTAGCCACACCAAGATCTATAATAGTCAGATTTTTAGATTATTATACAAAAGATCTCGAGTTGCAACAGGCTTGGAAACAGCTAATGATAATATATGATGGGGACAGAGTGTATTTTGATCAAGACTACTCGCCAGATGTTCAGAGAAAGCGTAAGGAGGTACGACAGGTGATTAAGCAACTGCGGGAGAAAAATATTAAAGCCAAGTCTCCATTCCCGGCACAGCTCAAAATCTTCCTAGATTCTGGAGTTAAATCCTTCAGGACATTGACCTACACTGGAGAAGATGGGGATTTACATCAGATCGGAGTCCAGAGATGTGTTGAATAGAGTACTGCTGCGAGACCACTGGTCAGGGGGGGACGAATAAAGCAAGCGGCCAAAGAGCATTGGCAAATCTGTCAGAGGAAGATCTTCGCACCATACTGGGTATCATAGGAGATGGACTATAGACAGGTTTGAAATAACCACAGAAACGTGGGTCATATGTGCAAATGGTAAAATGCCTGAAAGAGACCATTGAGTTAATGAAGTGGACAATTAACATCTCTATGACCAAATAATAGTATAAGATGAGACAAATAATATGTAAATAGTTTGTACATATACTCTCTGGTTTTGTTTTGTTGTCTTGATGAACGGTAATCATGCCACATTGTACAGCACATATACAGCTGGTTTTGTAATGTATTAAATTTTCTAATTGATTTAAATGTATTATCAAAGAGAGGGATTTAGAGCAACCTTACTGTAGTTGCAACCACACACAAACCTAAAGAAATCACTCCCCAACTTCCACCAACATGTCTCCTGATGCACCAGAGGACCAAACACCCTCGACCACTGCTACACTGCATCAAGAATGCCTATCGCTCAATCCCTCGCCCTCACTTTGGTAAATTGGACCATACCGCAGTGCTACTTCTTCCTGCCTACAGGCAGCAATTAAAGAGCACACCCCAGAGGTGAGGACAATACAGAGCTGGTCGGGGGGGGGGGGGGGAAAGAGGAACAACTACATGACTGTTTGGAGTCTGTAGACTGGGCAATGTTCAAGGACTCGGCAATGGACTTGAACGAATACACCACAGTCATTATACACTTCATTAAGAAATGCGTGGAGGACTGCATCCCCACAAAAACCTTCCGAGTGTTTCCCAATCAGAAACCTTGGATCAACATTGAGATCTGCACTCTTCTGAAGACCAGACACTTTTTGGCATTCATGTCTGATGATACAGTGGTCTACAAGAAGTCCAGATACGATCTTGGTAAGGCCATCAAAAAAGCCAAAATGGACTTCTGCTCCAAGCTGGAGGATGAGACAAATGCTCGGCAGCTGTGGCGGGGCCTGAATGCAATCACAAAATCAGGAGGCAGCTCGAATGTCGGCGAAACATCACTCCCTGACGGTTTCAATGCGTTTTATGCACGCTTTGACAGGGAGAACACAGATATGCCTTCCCGAGCTCCCATTCGCTGTGATGGTATTTCAGTCTCAGTCACAGAGGCCAACTTCAGGAAATCCTTCAGAGAGGTGAACCCTTGAAAAGCGCCATGACCTGATGGTATACCTGGTCGTGTTCTAAAAACCTGTGCGGACCAACTGGCTGGAGATTTTATGGACATTTTCAGGGAGAAGGAGTGGGGGGAGGCAAGGAGAGGGGGGGAGGAGAGGAGAGGGGGGGTGGAGAGGAGAGGAGAGGGGCGGAGAGGAGAGGAGAGGGGGGGGAGAGGAGAGGAGAGGGGGGGAGAGGAGAGGAGAGGGGGGGAGAGGAGAGGAGAGGGGGGGAGAGGAGAGGAGAGGGGGGGAGAGGAGAGGAGAGGGGGGAGAGGAGAGGAGAGGGGGGGGAGAGGAGAGGAGAGGGGGGGAGAGGAGAGGAGAGGGGGGAGAGGAGAGGAGAGGGGGGGAGAGGAGAGGAGAGGGGGGGAGAGGAGAGGAGAGGGGGGGAGAGGAGAGGAGAGGGGGGGAGAGGAGAGGAGAGGGGGGGAGAGGAGAGGAGAGGGGGGGAGAGGAGAGGAGGGGAGAGGAGAGGAGAGGAGAGGGGGGGAGAGGAGAGGAGGGGAGAGGAGAGGAGAGGGGGGGAGAGGAGAGGAGAGGGGGGGAGAGGAGAGGAGGGGGGGGAGAGGAGAGGAGGGGGGGGAGAGGAGAGGAGAGGGGAGGAGGAGAGGGGGGGAGGAGGAGAGGGGGGGAGGAGGAGAGGGGGGGAGGAGGAGAGGGGGGGAGGAGGAGAGGGGGAGAGGAGGAGAGGGGGGAGGAGGAGAGGGGGGGAGGAGGAGAGGGGGGGGGAGGAGGAGAGGGGGGGAGGAAGAGGGGGGGAGAGGAGAGGGGGAGGAAGAGGGGGGGAGAGGAGAGGGGGAGGAGAGGAGATGAGAGGGGGAGGAGAGGAGAGGAGAGGGGGGGGAGGAGAGGAGAGGGGGGGAGGAGAGGAGAGGGGGGGAGGAGAGGAGAGGGGGGGAGGAGAGGAGAGGGGGGGAGGAGAGGAGAGGGGGGGAGGAGAGGAGAGGGGGGGAGGAGAGGAGAGGGGGGGGGAGGAGAGGGGGGGGAGGAGAGGGGGGGAGGAGAGGGGGGGAGGAGAGGGGGGGGGGAGAGGGGGGGAGGAGAGGGGGGGGAGGAGAGGGGGGGAGGAGAGGGGGGGGGAGGAGAGGGGGGGGGAGGAGAGGGGGGGAGGAGAGGGGGGAGGAGAGGGGGGGGAGGAGAGGGGGGGGGAGGAGAGGGGGGGGGAGGAGAGGGGGGGGGAGGAGAGGGGGGAGGAGGGGGGGGAGGAGAGGGGGGGGAGGAGAGGGGGGGGAGGAGAGGGGGGGGAGGAGAGGGGGGGGAGGAGAGGGGGGGGAGGAGAGGGGGGGAGGAGAGGGGGGGAGGAGAGGGGGTGGAGGAGAGGGGGTGGAGGAGAGGGGGGAGAGGGGAGGGGGGGAGAGGAGAGGGGGGAGAGGGGGGGAGAGGGGGGGGAGAGGGGGGGGAGAGGGGGTGGGGGAGGAGAGGAGAGTGGGGGAGGAGAGGAGAGGGGGGGAGGAGAGGAGAGGGGGGGGAGGGGGGAGAGGGGGAGAGGGGGGAGGGGAGAGGAGGGGGGGGGAGAGGGGGGGGGAGAGGAGGGGGGGGGAGAGGAGGGGGGGGGAGAGGAGGGGGGGGGAGAGGAGGGGGGGGAGAGGAGGGGGGGGAGAGGAGGGGGGAGAGGGGGGGGGAGAGGGGGGGGGGGATGAGGGGGGGGGATGAGGGGGGGGGAGAGAGGAGGGGGGGGGGCGTGAGAGGAGGGGGAGAGGGGGGGGGGGGAGAGGGGGGGGGAGAGGGGGTGGGGAGGAGAGGAGAGTGGGGGAGGAGAGGAGGGGGGAGGAGAGGAGAGGGGGGGAGGAGAGGAGAGGGGGGGAGGAGAGGAGTGGGGGGGGAGGGGGGAGAGGGGGGAGAGGGGGGAGAGGAGAGGAGGGGAGAGGAGGGGGGGGGAGAGGAGGGGGGGGAGAGGAGGGGGGGGGAGAGGAGGGGGGGGAGAGGGGGGGGAGAGGGGGGGGGAGAGGGGGGGGGGAGAGGGGGGGGGAGAGGGGGGGGGAGAGGGGGGGGAGGGGGGGGGAGAGGAGGGGGGGAGAGGAGGGGGGGGAGAGGAGGGGGGGGGAGAGGAGGGGGGGGAGAGGAGGGGGGGGAGAGGAGGGGGGGGGGAGAGGAGGGGGGGGGGAGAGGAGGGGGGGGGAGAGGAGGGGGGGGGGAGAGGAGGGGGGGGAGAGGAGGGGGGGGAGAGGAGGGGGGGGAGAGGAGGGGGGGGGAGAGGTGGGGGGGGGAGAGGAGGGGGGGGGGAGAGGAGGGGGGGGGAGAGGAGGGGGGGGGAGAGGGGGGGGGAGAGGGGGGGGGATAAGGGGGGGGATGAGGGGGGGGGGAGAGAGGAGGGGGGGGGGGCGTGAGAGGAGGGGGGGGGAGGAGAGGAGGCAAGGTAGAGAACATGCCCCAGCCTGTATCATTGAAGCTGATGTAGAGATGGTCTTGAGTTTAATGTGCCTCAGGGTAAAAATCATCAACAATCTTGTCCTGGTCCAACCACATTGGGGAGGAGAGGAGAGCGGGGGAGGAGAGGAGAGGGGGGGGGAGGAGAGGAGAGGGGGGGGGGAGGAGAGGAGAGGGGGGGGAGGAGAGGTGAGGGGGGGGGGAGGAGAGGTGGGGGGAGGAGAGGAGAGGGGGGGGAGGAGAGGAGAGGGGGGGAGGAGAGGAGAGGGGGGGAGGAGAGGAGGGGGGGAGGAGAGGAGGGGGGGAGGAGAGGAGGGGGGGAGGAGAGGAGGGGGGGAGGAGAGGAGGGGGGGAGGAGAGGAGGGGGGGAGGAGAGGAGGGGGGGAGGAGAGGAGGGGGGGAGGAGAGGAGGGGGGGAGGAGAGGGGGGGGGAGGAGAGGGGGGGGGGAGGAGAGGGGGGGGGGAGGAGAGGGGGGGGGGAGGAGAGGGGGGGAGGAGAGGAGAGGGGGGGAGGAGAGGAGAGGGGGGGAGGAGAGGAGAGGGGGGGAGGAGAGGAGAGGGGGGGAGGAGAGGAGAGGGGGGGAGGAGAGGAGAGGGGGGGAGGAGAGGAGAGGGGGGGAGGAGAGGAGAGGGGGGGAGGAGAGGAGAGGGGGGGAGGAGAGGAGAGGGGGGGAGGAGAGGAGAGGGGGGGAGGAGAGGAGAGGGGGGGAGGAGAGGAGAGGGGGGGGAGGAGAGGAGGGGGGGGGAGGAGAGGAGGGGGGGGAGGAGAGGAGGGGGGGGAGGAGAGGAGGGGGGGGAGGAGAGGAGGGGGGGGAGGAGAGGGGGGGGAGGAGAGGGGGGGGAGGAGAGGGGGGGAGGAGAGGGGGGGGGAGGAGAGGGGGGGGAGGAGAGGGGGGGAGGAGAGGGGGGGGGAGGAGAGGGGGGGAGGAGAGGGGGGGGAGGAGAGGGGGGGGAGGGGGGGGGAGGAGAGGGGGGGGAGGGGGGGGGGAGGAGAGGGGGGGAGAGGAGAGGGGGGGGAAGGGGAGGGGGGAGAGGAGAGGGGGAGAGGAGAGGGGGGGGGAGAGGGGGGGGGAGAGGGGGGGGGAGAGGGGGGGGGAGAGGGGGGGGGGAGAGGGGGGGGGAGGAGAGGAGAGGGGGGAGGAGAGGAGAGGGGGGGAGGAGAGGAGAGGGGGGGAGGGGGGAGAGGGGGAGAGGAGAGGAGGGGAGAGGAGGGGGGGAGAGGAGGGGGGGGAGGGGGGGGAGAGGGGGGGGAGGGGGGGAGGGGGGGGAGGGGGGGAGGGGGGGAGGAGGGGGGGGGAGGGGGGGGGAGAGGGGGGGGAGAGGGGGGGGGAGAGGGGGGGGGAGAGGGGGGGGGAGAGGGGGGGGGGGGATAAGGGGGGGGATGAGGGGGGGAGAGAGGAGGGGGGGGCGTGAGAGGAGGGGGGAGAGGGGGGGGGAGAGGGGGGGGGGAGAGGGGGGGGGAGAGGGGGGGGGAGAGGGGGGGGGAGAGGGGGGAGAGGAGAGGAGGGGGGAGGAGGGGGGGGAGAGGAGGGGGGAGAGGGGGGGGAGAGGAGGGAGGGGGGGGGAGGGGGGGGAGGGGGGGAGAGGGGGGGAGTGGAGGGGGGGGGGCGGAGGGGGGGGAGGAGGGGGGGAGAGGGGGGGGGAGAGGGGGGGGGATGAGGGGGGGGGGAGAGAGGAGGGGGGGGGCGTGAGAGGAGGGGGGAGAGGGTGGGGGGAGAGGGGGGGAGAGGGGGGGGAGAGGGGGGGGGAGGAGAGGAGAGTGGGGGAGGAGAGGAGAGGGGGGGAGGAGAGGAGAGGGGGGGAGGAGGGGGGGGGAGAGGAGGGGGGGGGGAGGAGGGGGGGGGAGGAGGGGGGGGGAGGAGGGGGGGGGAGGAGGGGGGGGGAGGAGGGGGGGGGAAGAGGGGGGGGGGAGAGGGGGGGGGAGAGGGGGGGGGAGAGGGGGGGGGAGAGGGGGGGGGAGAGGGGGGGGGAGAGGGGGGGGGAGAGGGGGGGGGAGAGAGGGGGGAGAGAGGGGGGGAGAGAGGGGGGGAGAGAGGGGGGGAGAGAGGGGGGGAGAGAGGGGGGGAGAGAGGGGGGGAGAGAGGGGGGGAGAGAGGGGGGGAGAGAGGGGGGGAGAGAGGGGGGGGAGAGAGGGGGGGAGAGAGGGGGGGGGAGAGAGGGGGGGAGAGAGGGGGGGAGAGAGGAGGGGGAGAGAGGAGGGGGAGAGAGGAGGGGGGGGAGAGGAGGGGGGGAGAGGAGGGGGGGAGAGGAGGGGGGGAGAGGAGGGGGGGAGAGAGGGGGGGGGAGAGGAGGGGGGGGGAGAGGAGAGGGGGGGGAGAGGAGGGGGGGGAGAGGAGGGGGGGGAGAGGAGGGGGGGGAGAGGAGGGGGGGGGGGGAGAGGAGGGGGGGGGGGGGGAGAGGAGGGGGGGGGGGGAGAGGAGGGGGGGGGGGGAGAGGAGAGGAGGCAAGGTAGAGAACATGCCCCAGCCTGTATCATTGAAGCTGAAGTAGAGATGGTCATGAGTTTAATGTGCCTCAGGGTAAAAATCATCAACAATCTTGTCCTGGTCCAACCACATTGATGCTCTTGCCAAGATCAATGCAATTTATCTTCTCAGAAGGCTAAGGATATTCAGATAGTCTCCAATGACGATATTTATTTCTGCAGTTGCTCCACTGGAATTCTGCAGATTACTCCCCTATTGGATACATCACAGCTTGATAATGGCAAATGCTCTGTCCAAGGCCAGCAAGAAATCGCAGATTTATAGGCCTGTCCCACCTGGGCAAATTTTCAGGCGACTGCCGGCAACAGTCAAGTTGCCAGCAGTCTTCTGAAAAACCGGCAACTGGAACGGCGACTATCAGAGGGGAACACACATACACACACATCGCTTCCTTCACCAGCTCTTTATGCAGGCAGGGGACAGGGCAAGCGGGGGGAGTGCTGTCTGAGTGAAATTCACATGGTGCAAAGCTAAGACACACACTGCGATAAACAGGAAGGTTGGCATTGTAATTAAGACAGCTAAAAGCACAGTGTACGGTAGGTCCTTTAAAAGAGGGGGGGGGGGGGGGGGAGAAGGAGGGAGAAGGAGGGAAGACAACTTTTAAGAAGCCCGAGACACACGGCTGTGAACCTGTCAGTTATCCTTGGTTCTGAAAACTACTGCTTACGTTTTTTTCCCCCAATGAGCCATTAAAATTCACCGGTCAGCACTGGCTACAACCTACGAGAACCTTCGACCTCCTGGAAATCGACCCACCTACGGCACGAGAATTCTTGCTACTCTCCATGGCGGCTTCATTCTAGTCGCCGCTAATTTTTCAACATGTTGAAAAATTTGCGGTGACCATAATGAGGCCCGGGCTAGTCCCCAGAATGCGGAAACCCCTCACGGCCATGAAGGCGACTCCCCAGCAACCACCCGCGAACATGTGGTGACCATTAAGGGACAGAGGTTTAGGGGTAACATGAGGGGGAACTTCTTTACATAGAGTGGTAGCTGTGTGGAATGAGCTCACAGTGGAAGTGGTGGAGGCAGGTTCGATTTTATCATTTAAAAATAAATTGGATAGGTATATGGACGGGAAAGGAATGGAGGGTTATGGGCTGAGTGCAGGTAGATGGGACTAGGTGAGAATAAGTGTTCGGCACGGACTAGAAGGGCCGAGATGGCCTATTTCTGTGCTGTATTGTTATATGGTTTATAAGGTTATATGTGGCAACTGCATAGTCTCTTCCAGTCGCTTAAAAAGTCACCCAAGTGGGACAGGCCCATTATGAACACAGCCCAGTCCAAGACTGAAAACAGCCTTTTCCATATTATCTTTAGCAATATAGTGGTACAGCTGCAGAGAAAATGCAGATATAAAAAGGGCTGCAACAAGGTAGATTGGAAAATCATTCTTAGCTTACGTGAGGTTTGTTCGAGAGTTTGAAAACAGTGAGGAAGAAGCTGTTCTGTTGTCTACTGTTGTCATGCCTATGTTCTGTTGTGCTGAAGCAAAGCAAAAATTTTACTTCGGAGTCACGTGAGTGACTACGTGAAGAAGCCCGCCTGGCGCTTGATCGGCATTACGTCGACACTGTCAGTAGGGAAAGAGCTGCAGAGCGCAGCTCCAACACAGTGGTAAGGAAACGGCCCGCAGGTAAGTAAATTACTTTTACTTCCAGGGCGTTTTTAAAACTCCGTAGGCTGGTGGGTAAACCAGGAGGAGTTTAAAAATAAAATGGAAAAAGTTAAAAATAAATAAATAAATCATGGGTAAAACGTGCGTCCCGGGGTGGAGAAGGAAAATAGTCGAGACAGCAGATTATTGCTGTTGAAATACCCGTTAGCGAGCCTTCGGTTGCTCCACAAACAGAAACCACGGAGGAAAACCCAGTGCCTAAAAAAAATGTAAAAGAAAATCTGAAAGGCCTGTGGGTTCTGATGAATCTGATTCTGAAAGTCCTCCAGAGAGAAAAAAGCCTTGTGGCTTAGAATGGAATACAAATGGAGAAAATACTCCAAACAATAATCAACCAAGGGTCTAAAAACCCAGAATATTCCCAGGCAGCCCCTGAGGGGGTTCCATATCATGAATATGGTGCCAGTTTGAATTGGTAATTTGAAACTCCAGACCCTGGGATTGGGCTGGAGAAAATCCTTGAGCAAATTCTCAGGAGTACCAGGGCTGCATGAGACTGATCCTGAAGGTGGTGATTTCGGTCATGAGTACCCACCACAATACAAAAATATTGTTCCAGGTGTGTCTGATGTGGCACAAAGTTTTCTATACCTGGAGGAGGCGGTGAGGCCATGGAAGAAACCTGGCGGCCAACATAAATTATTTGGTGTCTCACCAGCTTCAAGAAGCTGTCATGGTTGATACAGCAGAATTATTATACCTCACTGAAGGTACCTATGGGAAATTCGGCTTTTTGGCGCCAATGTCATCAATGATGCAGGCGCAGGAAATATGATTCGGCTGGGATCACTGCTTTTGGAAAGCAAGTGGAAGATTGTGGAATGACCAAAGTTCAGAAGGATATGTTGGCATTATTCTGCAACTCAATATTTAAGATTAATTGTATGAGGGAGATTGCCATTTGGCCTATTTTACATCCAAGATTTGCAGGTTTGTGCAGATCAAGCAATGTTCAAGCTCCTGGTTATTTGTTCGGAGAGAATCTGTTTAAATAAATAAAGAAGTTGATAAAGAGGCAAAGACTATTGACTTCATGAAACCCTTCGGTTTGGCCAAAGAAAGGGCTGGTCAAACAAGAAGGGGATTTTGATTTGGAGCTGGAACAAGCCGAGGCAGGAGTATGGTAAGGAAATATTACCAACCAGCACAGCTGACCAACCAGCATATGTTGGGAGAAGGAGACCACCACGTCCGGTTGGAGAGGTACAAAAACTTTATCTTATTACAAAAGAATCTTTGGATGAACCTCAGATACTCTATAAATGTTTTATGATAAATGGGACTGTATAACATCTGACCGTGTTATATTAGGTACTGTCTTAGGATCAACCATTGATTTTCTAGAAGGTATTGATCCACCAGGACAGAATAAGCATAATTGTATTTGGTGTTTTTGTATTTGAAAAAATTCAAATTGATAAAGAAGTTAAGAATTGGTGTAAAAAAGGAGGTATCGAGAAATCAAGTGAGGATCCACAACAATTTGTATCAAATATTTCCCCAGACACAAAGAAAGATGGGGGTTGTAGAATCATTTTAGACCTCACATTTTTAATACGTTTGTCCAGAAGGATGCATATTATTCAGTACCAATTCATCATCACATTCACAGGTATTGAAATTTAATTGGATGGGACAGCTGTGGTAATACAAAGCATTACCTAATGGATTAAGCTCAGCTCCTAGGTTGTTCACTAATTGTTGAAACCAGCATTTGCACTGCTCAGGGCACAAAAACACATCGTTATGGCTTATCTAGATGACATTTTAATTGTTAATGCTAATCAGGAGTCAGCTGAAAAATCAGTCTCGGTGACTACAAGCCTGTTTGTAAGGCTAGGTTCCTGATTCATCCAACAAAATCTAAAATTACAGCCATCCCAAACTGTTGAATATTTGGGGTTTGTGATTAATTCAGTTACAATGTTAGTAACTTTACCAATAGACAAGATTGTTGATATTACAAATTTTTGTCGGTGCCTTATTGACAAACCTTATCCCTCCATCCGAGGAGTTGATAATGTTATTGGGAAGTTACGAACAGCATTCCCTGCAGTAGAATTTGGTCCACTGCATTACCAAAATCCAAAAAGGGTAAAAACACAAGCTAATACAGCGAGCTGGCCATTTTTGTTGGGCCCATGCAATTGCCAAGAAGCTTTATTTGAATTATATTGATGGATTGAGAATGTTCCACAAGCTGTTACAAACATTTTGGTTCAGCAGCCAGCAGTGATTTTGCAAGCTGATGCAAGTTCTCTCGGATGGGGTGCTACGGATAATGATATCAGCTGTGGGGGCAGATGGACTGTCCAAGAGGATGTATTTCTCCAAACATATGGTATAAATTATTTGGAGGTACTGGGAGCATTTGATGGATTAAAAGCTTATTGTTCTACTATGAAGGATTTGCATGTCCAATTACAAGTAGACAATACCACAGCTGTGGCATATATCAATCATATGGGTGGAGTAAGATCATTATCATGTGATCACCTGGGTAACCAGGTGTGGCATTGGTGTACTGGTAAGAATATTCGGGTTTCAGTTATTTATCTCCCAGGGGGAGACAATATTGTGGCAGACATAAGATCACGAAAATGTTAAGACAATACAGAATGGATGTTAATTCCAAAAAAATTCAAAAATATTGTCAGTCGGTTGGAGTACCGGACATTGATCTGTTTGCATCTAGATTTAATCACCAATTGCCCAAATACATGTCTTGGGAACACGATCCAGGGGCAGTAGCGGTGGATGTTTTCTCGCTACACTGGGGGAAATACGTTCTTTTATGCCTTTCCCCCATTCTGTCTGATTGGGCAATGTCTCAAGAAAATAGCGTAAGACGCTGCCAAGGGCATTTTGGTGGGGCCAAATTGGCCTACACAGTCATGGTTCCCGTTGATGCTTAAAATGATTATTGAACCATGTATGATGATTCCTAGTTGCAACAATTGTTGATGCAACCAATGACAAAAGAAATTCATCCATTGCATGATCATATGAATTTGTTAATCTGCAGCTTCTGACCAGACCATTGCAAGAGCTTGGACTGTCGGATAGGACCATGGATGTTATAGCTGCAGCTTGGAGAAATAGCACTTAAAAACAATATATGTCGCATATAAAGAAATGGGAAGTCTTCTGTAGACAATCAAAGATGTCTTATTAAACTGCGAACATATCAAATGTATTGGAGTTCCTTGCTGGGTTGCATTTTGATGAGCACTTAAGTTATAGTGCCATTAATAGTGTTCGTAGTGCTTTGTCGTCCTATTTAGGACAAAATTCTGATCGCGATTCAATTGGGTCTCACCCATTAAATATCCCGGTTCATGAAAGGAATTTTAATAAAAATCCTCCCAAGCCCAGTGATACAGAAATTTGGGATGTTAGCATTGTTCTCACTTTGCTTAGGCAATGGACTCCAATTACTTCAATGTCTTTGCAAAGGTTAACATTCAAGGTAGTAATGTAATGGCATTAGTCAGCTCAAAAAGTACAAACTTTGCAATTGTTACGGTTAGATTGCATGCAAGTGGCTTCAGATAACATTGTGTTTTATGTTTATGATCTGACCAAACAAAGCAGACCCGGAAAAACAGGAGCCAAGGTAATGTTTAAAGCATATCCTGTCAATGAAACATTGTGAGTAGTTAAGCATTTAACTAAATATATTGAATATATTATCATTGTACAGTTATCATTGTACCACTTTATCATTGTACCACTGCTGACAAATTCATTCACTTGCACTTGTGTGCAATGTGACGAATAAAACTGATTGATTGATTGAAGTAATCAAAATCTCCGAGGTGCTGAGACAACGTTACTGATAACGCACAAAAAAATCACATACAAAAGTTGCAGTTCAAACCATTTCTAGATGGTTAGAACAGGTTTTGGATTTAGCAGGAGTGGACACTGATGTGTTTAAGTTTCACTCCACTAGGGCTGCAGCTGCGTCCGCTGCGAAGGTACAGGATGTACCACTCGATAAAATTTTAGAGGCCGCAGGGTGGTGTAAAGAAGAAACTTTTTTAAAGTTCTACGATAAACCTGTTGTCATGGTGCCAGGATTTGGACACGCAGTGTTGGGTTTGCTTTAAATGCTTGCTTTGTTTTATATTATTGATTTATATTATTGATTTATGTTATCATTTGATATCATTATCACTTTTGTTGAAATATTTTCCCCTGGGATAGAGGGGTTATTATTTAAAAATTTGTTCTTTTTATGATTAAAAGACTTATTACATAAATCGGCATACTTCAAAGCAGCGGCATGAAAAACACAGAACCAATAGCCGGAGTAAGATAGTAAGGCTCAACATAGACTAGAACTATCTTACTCCGGCTATTGGTTCTGTGTTTTTCATGCCGCTGCTTTGAAGTATGCCGATCAAGCGCCAGGCGGGCTTCTTCACGTAATCCCTCATCGTAACTCCTCATAAAATAAAGATCAAACTTCGAACAGGTAAGTTCTCGTTTAATCTTACTATTTCATTGTCCTATCAGGGACACATGACAATAAACTCTCTTGAATCTTGTTCTTGAACCTGGTGATACTTGGTTTCAAGCTTTTGTACCATATTTCTGATGGGAGAGGGGAGAAGAGAGAATGTCGAGGGAATGGTAGTCCTTGATTATGTTGATTGCTTTCCTGATGCAGTGTGGATGGAGTTGATGGGGAAGGAGATTGGTTCGAGTCATGGACTGGGCAATATCTATTACTGAAATTTTTTGCAGGCTTTGGTAAAGCAGTTGCCATAGCAAGCATTGATGCATTATGCCTACTCTTTCTGCACGTACAGATTCAGTGTGTACTCAGAATTTATTTGCCCACTTTTTTAAAAATACATTTTCTTTCAAGGGATATGGGCTTTGAAGGCTGAGCCAGCATTTAATTACACTTTAAAAATATACTTGATATTTCCTTGATGTTCCTGCAGTTTCTTTGCACTGTGTTTACTTCACTTGTCTCTGCTTCTCAGAAAACAACCTATAATTTGGTTATGCTCTTTTCTGTTACCTACCAGTAAAAGTTCTTAAATTTATTTTCCTGCTTCTTACTAGTTATGCTCATATTGTATTTTCTTTTCTTCATCAATTCTTTGTTTATCCTTTGCCACTTGCTAAAATTCTCCCATTTTTCAGACTAAATTTAGTACCTTTATAATCCTTTTCTTTCAATATAATTATTTTAACATTCTTAACTATTTAGTCATGGATGAATTAATTTCTCCATACAGTCTTCAATTTTTATATTTCCAATAACAAGAAAGGCATCTTTACTTGGGAGACTGCTACAATTTCCTGATCATCTAGCCTGTCAATCAAATTTCACAATCTACTTTAGCTAATGTGCCCTTCATATCAAAAGTCGCCATTAGTCATGGTAACTGTAAAAAAAAAAATCATCTGTTCCATTGTGGAGGGAAGTCTATGTGTGATTATAGACCCATGGAATGATCATCTCTTAAAGATCCTCTGAAATGGCCAAACAAGGTAATAAGTACAACAGGCAGGTAGATATGATGAATAAATCCATGCTTTGCTGACGTTGACCACCTCCATGAACACATTAAAAAAAACTATATGTGCAAGTATCTGGTCTCAAACTCACTTGCCGTAGTGCATGATTGATCCATAGTCATATTTTGTGCCAAGATTATTTGTATTAAGTTTGTTAAAATTATATTCCTGCCCTGTAAACATAATGCATACAACATTAATTAAACTGTTCCATGAATACTGATCATCAGTCGACAGTCTTAAAATAATTACCATTTATATACCATTTTTAAGAAAGAGAAACATTTTGGTGCAAGTTTTAGCAAACTAAAAATTGGTGTAGAGTTGCTCAAAATATTTAGACCAACCACCATAATTGAAATAGAAAACCTAGAAAATTTATGACATAGAAATTGATTGATTAGAAAGGAACTGCCCAGCCATATTTCACCTTCCAGGACTGTGTCTATTCTCTGCAAGTATTTTTAAAATGAAAAAATAATTTCTACTTCTGCCATTTTTAGGTAATCAATTCTCCCATCTTCCAGATGAAAAAAATCTTAACTCTCCTCTAATTCTTCTACAAATTGTATAATAACAAGAACATAAGAGGAGTAGGCCATCAGGTCCCACCATTCAATATGATCACAGCAGATCTGCCCCCATCATCATCTTCCTATCAGTGCCAGTTTCACATAGTCCTCAACTCTCTGAATTTTCAAAAAACGTCTTTACTTCTTATTTAAATACCTCCAGATCTAGACTTCACAACCGTCCAGGGTAAAGAATTCTAGAGATTCACCACCTTCTGCCAGAAAACAATCTATAAACCTTGGGTTTTATATGCCCAGTCTCTTAACTTGCACCTGTATCCCTTTGATGTTCTTAGTGAAACATCTCAACGCCTACCTTGCCACATCCCCTTAGTATCTGTGTGCTTCAGTAAGATCAACCCACATTCTTCTGAACTCCAAAAAACGCAGATTTCATTTATTTTGCTGCTAGTGATAGGACAACACTCTAATCCCATGAATTACTGTAGTGAATCTCTCTGGATTGCCTAGGTGCAAGAGTGTCCTTGCTATATAAGGGGACCAAAATTGTGCCTTGTACTCCAGGTGTGGCCTCACCAATTCTCTGACCACATTTAACAATATTTCCTATTTGCTTTTAGATTCCTCTTACTAAACTACATGACCTCGTGCTTCCCTACATTACACTCTATGTGCCAAATTTTCACCAACTAACTCAACCAATCGGCATCCTATTATAAATATCACAACGTGCCTCGTGGTTGGCAAACTTGCATATCTTACAATCTACATTCTTCGCTAGATCATTAAAATAAGCAGTTATGGATTGAGGGCAAAGAATTGATCCATGGGACGCTCCACTCCACTCCACTCAATACATCTTTCCAGCTTGAAAACATCTGTTTATTCCAACTCCATGTCACAAGTTCACAAGTTATAGGAAAATAATTAGGCCATTCAGCCCATCGAGTCTACTCAGCCATTCAATCAAGGCTGATCTCAGCCTCCAAATCCCATTGACCTGCCTTATCCCCATAATCTTTGACACCCGTTCTAATCAAGAATTTGTTTATCTCGGTCTTAAAAATATCAACTGACTTGGCCTCCACAGCCCTCTGTGACAATGAGTTCCACAGATTAACTACCATCTAAAGAAGTTCCTCCTCACCTTTCTAAAAGACTGCCCTTTAATTCTGAGGCTATGACCTTTGGTCCTAGATTCTCCCACCAGTGGTAGCATCCTTTCCACATCCACTCCATCTGTGCCTTTCATTATTCTGTAAGTTTCAATGAGGTCTCCCTCAACCTTCTAAACCCCAGCGAGTAGAGGTCCAGTGCTGTCAAACGCTCATCATATGCTAACCCACTCATTCCTGGAATCATTCTTGTAAACCTCCT
The DNA here is from genome assembly GCA_963514005.1 of Raja brachyura. The sequence continues at coordinate 41,796,181 of OY740798.1, read as the reverse complement.
TTGGACCCTCTCCAGAGGCAGCACATCCTTCCTCAGATATGGGGCCCAAATTTGCTCACAATACTCGAAATGCGGCCTGACGAGCACCTTATACAGCCTCAGCATTACACCTGTTTTTGTATTCCAGTCCTCTTAATCTAAATACTAGCATTGAATTTACCTTCCTTACCACTGTTTTGACTTGCAAATTAACTTTTTGGGAGTCCTGCACCATCACGCCCAAGTCCCTTTGCACCTCCGATTTCTGCGTTCTCTCGGCATTCAGAAAATAATTTACACCTTTATTCTCAATACCAAAATGTATGACTGCACACTTTGCTACACTAAATTACATCTGTCACTTCTCTGCCCACTCTCCCAGCCTGTCAAAGTCCTTCTGCAGAGTCCTTGCTTCCCCTACACTGCCTTCCCCATCACCTTTCTGAGCATCATCTGCAAACTTGGCCACAAAGCCTTCAATCCCCTTATCCAAATCATAAATACACGGCATGAAGAGAAGTGGCCCCATCACTGACCTTGCGGAACTCCACTAATCACTGGCAGCCTAAGATAGTCAGCACCTCCTCTTCTGTAACATAGACATGCAATTAATTTACCTTGATTCCTTAGTTTCCATGGCCATCACCACGTTAAATAGAGATGAAACATATACATTTGAGACCGCACCCATCTCCTGTGGCTCCATTCACAGATAAACACATTGATCCTTCAGGGGACCCATTATTTCTTTAGTTACCTTTTTGTTCTTGATAGACTTGTAGAATCTCTTAGGGTTCTCCTTTACCTTATCCATCAGAGCTATCCCATGTCCTCTTTTTGCTCTCCCAATTTCCTTAACTGAATTCCTACAATGTATTATACTTTGCGGGATTAACTTGATCCCAGCTGGCTATCCCTGACCTCCTTTACTCCTGACCTGAGCCTCAATATCCCTCATCAACCTGTTCACTGTTCCTCCTTGCTTTATCTTCTTATAAGAGCATGCTTCCCATGAACACTCCCTTGTTTTTAATAGTTTCCAATTTACCAGACTACAAACGAGGAGGCATGACAATCCAGGTTTCTCCCTGCAGTTCACCCATGCCTCAAGAGGAGGTGTTGGCAGTCTCAGGTTTATCTTAGCAGCTCCCCCTTTCTCCCGCTGGCTGGGTTTTACAGGGAATGGGGTGGCCAAACCAAAATCAGCTAATTGGACCCAGTTGTTACCAATGAAGCTGGGGATTAGCCTCTCCTGGCCTGTCAGCCAATGATAGGGATCAGAGGGGGCAAAGTCACACTATCTATATCTTCCTTTCTTCTTCATCATCACTGCATGGCCTATTTTTATATTAACTGCAAGCTTCCTTATCATGCCGCCATTTATTTAAGTGGAAGTTGTTAATCTATCATGCAAAAAGGGACCATATTCCAAACCCTGTGGAACCCCAATGGTAAAAATCTATCTGACAACTATCACTCTTTGCTTCCTGCCACTGAGCCAAATTTGAATTCAATTTGTAAATCTCTCTTTAATTCCACAGATTTATACTTTTTAAGCAATTAGCTTGTCAAAAGCTATGATGATTCCATAAAATCCACTGTCAGCATTTGCCTTTCTTGTTAACATCTCAAAAAAATGCCTTCCTCTTCTAATAGGCCTGGATGACAAAGTATTTGATTTGCCTGGCACCCAAACATCTCATTACACACTCACTCCCTGCAGAATCCATGCATTATGGCTGCAATGTGCACTGTCTACAAGACAATCTAGCGACTCATCAAGCCATCTCCCTGACATGCAAAACACCATCTAGAAGGATAAAGCCAGAATAACAAGATCTTCCCACTTTACCAAAGTCACTCAAGGAATATTACCATTTCTCCAAAATTTTAGAATTCCCCATAAAATATTTTTTACATTCTCTACAAAGGCAGCAGTTCAAGATGGCGTGTGTTTTAGAACGAACTGCAGATGCTGGAAAATTGAAGGTTGAGGCAGCATCTATGGAGCGAAGGAAATAGGCAACGTTTCGGGCCGAAACCCACTGAAGGAAAATTAGTGATAAATGTTGGCCTTGACATGGATGCCAGCACGCGAAAAGTGATTTAAAAAAAAAAGTAAATGCTTGTATAGGTTAATCAACTGTTAGGTTGTCTCCAATCTGTCAGTTTGGTTGGACGATCGGCAGCAGGAAAGATTGGGAGATGAAAAAAAGTGTTCAGATGCAGATTGCACATCAGATGTAGATGCAAAGCAATTTATGGTTAGAACTCAGTTGTTCTCTGAGAGTTGAATTTTTCGCAATTGACATTGATGCCCAATGGTTTTTATGGAACATCGAAAGCAATGTATGTGTAGTCTGCAATACCTTACACCTGGAACTTTAAGGTGAAACGTAAAGTAATATTTTTCCTGCTTCCATAATGTCCTTCAACATCATGACCCACTTTCCATGGGCTGCTTATGGTTTTAGCTGTACAGTTAACAAACCTTGGTGATAATCCCCTCAATAAAGTAATCGTAGGCATTTATCCTCAGAAAATCAATGCATTAAAATAAGTCACTAAATGCACTTAGGGGATCTTGCATGATGCCCTCTTCCCACCTCCTCCTGTTATAGGTATTTTATTGTCTTTCATGAGTTCCATGAAGGAAAGGCCATTGAAATGAAATATTAACCCTACATGTTAAGTATTTCCAGCATTCTTTGTTTGTAATACCGTTTAGAAATCAGGCAACAGGGTGAAATCTCACTTGGCAATACCATATTTCCGTTATGCCAGAAAGGGTCAGATGTTAAGTTGAAGCCTTGAATGTAAAATACACAAACTAACATTTGGCACGAGTAAACAGCCTAGATGAAGGTTTCTTTTTGCTTGATATGCTCCAGGAATACTGCAGTAGTTTATTGAATTGTGTTGGACACAGGGCCACATCAGAATTACGAAAGTGTCCTAATAAAAGTACTTTCATTATTGGTTTCCATCAATTTGGCTGGGCCCTGCATTCATTTCAATCTGATCCATAATTCTGGATCCTAATAAGTGCAATCTTTCTGCCCACTATGTTGGTCCTCTTCAAAAACTTTGCTCGATGCTCCCCTACAGCAAGCTTCCCTTAACAATATTCCTTTATTCTGAGCAACATAATACAATCTTTATGGAGAATATGATCATAAAATCATTTTCTCCGTTGCTCCAAAAGCAGAAAAAGAGCAAATGGAATATCACCCCCCCCCCCGTTAAAACAATAAATTACTTGCAATCACAATAAATAAATACACAATTTAAACATCATGTTTAAGTGGTTCAATTAAAAAGTGAAATGATATTAAGATAAAAGTAATTCAAAAACAGCTGTAAATATGCAAAAGTAAAATAGATGTTTTCAGATATCTTACCAGGACAAACATTTTCATGAAAGATTGTGATGTGATCATCACGGTCACTTCTGGATTGCTCATGCTGAAATCCAATTGCATGCAAAAATTCATGTGCTACTACACCGAAATGAACACAACCTGGTCTTTCCAATGATAGCAACCTTTCCTTTTTTTGGTAACCTACATGTGAAAAGCACCTGCAAAAATAATGAATTAAAAATAAATGCTCTTGGCTTTCTATTAATTAGAACTATAATTAAATATGATATTAATCTGCAGATCTCCAGTCGGTGTACAGGGTAAATGTGCCTGTGTACCTTTGTGGATTTGTAATCTGCAGATCTTCAGTAGGTGTACAGGGTAAATGTGCCTGCGTACAGTGGCTTGCAAAAGTATTCATACCCCTTGAACATTTCCACATTTTGTCACGTTACAACCACAAACATAAATGTATTTTATTGGGATTTTATGTGATAGACCAACACAAAGTGGCGCATAATTGTGAAGTGGAAGGAAAATGATACATGTTTCCAAATTTTATTACAAATAAAAAACTTGAAAGTGTGGCGTGCAAAAGTATTCAGCCCCCCCGAGTCAATACTTTGTAGAACCACCTTTCACTGCAATTACAGCTGCAAGTCTTTTGGGCTATGTCTCTACCAGCTTTGCACATTTAGAGACTGACATTTTTGCCCATTCTTCGTTGCAAAATAGCTCAAACTCAGTCAGATTGGATGGAGAGCGTCTGTGAACAGCAATTTTCAAGTCTTCCCAGAGATTCTCAATTGGATTTAAGTCTGGACTTGTGACTGGGCCATTCTAACACATGAATATGCTTTGATCTAAACCATTCCATTGTAGCTCTGGCTGTATGTTTAGGGTCGTTGTCCTGATGGAAGGTGAACCTCTGCCCCAGTCTCAAGTCTTTTGCAGACTCTAACAGGTTTTCTTCCAAGATTGCCCTGTATTTGGCTCCATCCATCTTCCCATCAACTCTGACAAGCTTCCCTGTCCTTGCTGAAGAAAAGCATTCCCACAGCATGTTGCTGCCACCACCATGTTTCACAGTGGGTATGGTGTGTTCAGGGTGATGTGCAGTGTTAGTTTTCCGTCACACATAGCGTTTTGCATTTATGCCAAAAACTTCAATTTTGGTCTCATCAGACCAGAGCACCTTCCTCTACATGTTTGCTGTGTCCCCCACATGGCTTGTGACAAACTGCAAACGGGATTTCTTATGGCTTTGTTTCAACAATGGCTTTCTTCTTACCACTCTTCCATAAAGGCCCAATTTGTGGAGTGCACGGCTAATAGTTGTCCTGTGGACAGATTCTGAGCTGTGGATCTCTGCAGTTCCTCCAATGTTACCATGGGCCTCTTGGCTGCTTCTCTGATCAATGCTCTCCTTGCCCGGCCTGTTACTGTAGGTGGGTGGCCATGTCTTGGTTGGTTTGCAGTTGTGCCATTCTCTTTCCATTTTCGGATGATGGATTGAACAGTGCTCCGTGAGATGTTCAAAGCTTGGGATATATTTTTATAACCTAATCCTGCTTTAAACTTCTCCACAACTTTATCCCTGACCTGTCTGGTGTGTTCCTTGAGCTTCATGATGCTGTTTGTTCACTAATGTTCTCTAACAAACCACTGAGGCCTTCACAGAACAGCTGTATTTATACTGAGATTAGATTACACACAAGTGGACTCTATTTACTACTTAGGTGACCTCTGAAGGCAATTGGTTGCACTGGATTTTATTTAGGAGTATCAGAGTAAAGGGGGCTGAATACTTTTGCATGCCACACTTTTCAGTTTTTTATTTGTAAAAAAATTTGAAAACCACGTATCATTTTCCTTCCACTTCACAATTATGCGCCACTTTGTGTTGGTCTATCACATAAAATCACAATAAAATACATTTACGTTTGTGGTTGTAACTTGACAAAATGTGGAAAAGTTCAAGTGGTATGAAAACTTTTGCAAGCCACTGTAGCTGTTGGTGTAGGTTTAAAATGAGTAGGCAGACGGGTCAGACTAAATCAACAAACAATCTGCTGGAACATTATAATGGGCCATGCAGCATTTGTAGGGGGAAAAAAATAAAGGGCCTGATCCACTTGGCGATGTTTCGGCGACTGTCAGCGTCGCCGAACGCTTTTAATCATTTCAAAATCCAGCGACGACAAAAAAAATGTTGTGACACGTGAGGAAACACTGCACGTCAATACGTCATCACGCCGCAACTTTTTCAGTCATTCAATGATGCTGGCAGTCACCGAAAAAATCGCAAATTTTCAGCAGACTGCCGGCGACTTTCAAGTTCGCGACCACGCCTGAAAATCTGGGAACTGGAACGGCAACTGTCAGAGTGGAACACACACACACACACACACACACACACACATCGCAAAGGCGGGGGCCAGGGAAAGCGGGGGGATTGCTGTCTGAAATTGACATGGCGCAAAGCCAAGGTGATACAGGCACACACCGCGATGAATAGGAAGGCTAAGACGGCTAGCACAGTGTACGGTAAATCCTTTAAAAGAGGGGGGCGTGGGGGAAGGGGAGGGGGGAGAAGGGGGGGAAGAAGGGGGGAGAAGGAGTGGAGACACCTTTAAGAAGCCAGACAATTTTTAATAAGCCAGAGATACACAGCTGTGAAGTTTGGCGGGGATTTAGCATTACCGGTCGGTTATCCTAAGTTCTGAAAACTTGCTTACTTTTTTTTCCCCAATGATCCAGTGAAAATGCCCAGTCAACAAAGACAATTAACTGAAATTACCTACAGCTACCTTGACTACCCAACTCTGTTCAAGCTTTTTCCCCCTGACTACAATCAGTCTGAAGAACTGTCCCAACCCTAAACAACATCTATCCATGTCCTCCATAGATGAGTCACTCCTGACCCACTGAGTTACTCCAGCATTTTCCCACCATTAATAACCTGGGTATTACTATTGACTAGCCAAATACAATAATCTGGCAACAAAAGCAGATCAGAAGCTGGTATCCTGCGGTGAATGAATCACCTCAAAGCCATTTCATCAAGAATATTAGAAAACATTTCAGGTCACATTAACTAAAAAAGTAATATACTTGCCGTTGCGGGAACTACAGCAAAAAATCTCTGGATTGGTTCCAGGAATCGTGGGTTTAATTTGAGGAGGGATTGAGTAGCCATGCCCTGTGTTCACTAGACTATTTAGGACTGTGGAAAATTTCTTTATGCATAGGATGTGAATCATTGGGATTCTACCTCCAGGAAGAGAAAACTTAGGATCAATGAATCGGCGGGATGGTGGTGAAGACAATTAACAGAATTACCAGGGATGATCGGCAGAGATGGGCATGCACATCTCTGAAGATCATTCCTGGGCCCAGCACTTTGATGCAAAAAGCTCATCAACGCCTCAACATCTGCAGAAGTTCAAGGTCATTTGGCATGACACCACATACTACATTCAGCTTCTACCAGTATATGGTAGAGAGCATTCTGACTGGTTGCATCAGAGCCTTGTTCATTCGAATGGTCAAGAGGGAAAGAGGCTGCAGAAAATGGTGATCATTGGCTTGTCTAACATGGTACTGATGACCTCTCCATTAAAGGGATCTACAGCCTTAAGAAGGGAGCTAATGTAATTTCACTACTTCTATTGGAAATAAAGTATAGGAGCCTGAAAACTGCTACCTCCTGGTTGAAGAACAGCTTTTTATCACATCCTTCTGAACCTTCTGAATTTTGTAGTCGGCAGGGTCTACAGAGTCTCCACTTTGGCACCATTTTCCCCATTATTGTAAGTGCAGGGATTTTGTTCTGACCATCAAGGTCTGGTGTCCTGGCAGCATTGCAGGGTTGGCCCAGCCTGGCGTGGCCATGGTGTGCTCCGCTGCTGGTCCACCAATGTAGGCCGCATCTGGTCCATGTGCTTGGCCTCTTGGGGTGGCGACCAGTCCAGCTGAGCCCCAGGCTGTTGCAGGGCCTCCAGCTTCCCACTCCCCCGTCGAGGCACTGCATTCCCTCCTGCAGCCAGTTTGCTTACCGGCTCTCCAGGTGGGTTCCCGTGGGTTTTCAATCCGCTGTGGGTGAGCCGGGCTTCTTGGGCGGGTTCTGATCTGTGGCATGGGTCCTCTGTCGGTGGCGGGCGAGTCCCCGGTCAGTGGCGGGTGGGCTAGCCTTACTGGGCTGTTTGTGACGCGGGTCCACTGTTGTGGCTGGTGAGTTGGGCCAACCAGGCGAGTGCCTGGCCTCTAGCCATGAGCTGGACCTTCAGCAGGTCCTCGGTCTGCAGGCCGCGGTGCTCACCAGCTCGCTGAACCACATCCACAGAAGGAGGAGGAGGGGTAAGGAGGTGAAGGGGGTGAAGGGGAATGACCAGCGTCAGCTCAGGTCCTTCTTGGACAACCTGGAGAAGGACGCCAAGACCAAGAGCAGTGTGGTTCCTGTTGAGGATGGACCAGTAGAGCATCCTTTGTAGTCGGGGTCCGGAGGGCAAGGAGCACCACCACTCAACCTAGGGTCCATAAGGGGAGGAGTGACTCTGCTGTCAGTGACCGAAGGACTGGTGATGGGATCTAGGTTCGAATTGGCAGAAACACTTCATCCTCAGTAACAATCAATACGGGAACACCTCAAGGCTGCGCGCTTTTCTCCCTCCATACCCAAGACTGCGTAGACGAACATAGTGCGAACTCCATCATCAAGTTCGCCGATGACACCACTGTTGTTGGACGAATCACAGATAGTGATAACTCAGTAGAGAAGTGAGATTGACCAATTGACCAAATGGTGCCAGCACAACAATCTGGCTCTCAACATCAGTGAAACCAAGGAACTGACTGTGGACTTTGGTAGGGGAAGGATGAGGACCCACAATCCTGTTTACAGCCTGCTGGAGAGGGTTATAATTCCTGGGTGTGCATATTTCCGAAGATCTTTCCTGGACCCAGCACACTAATGCAATTATAAAGAAGGCACAACAACGACTCTACTTCCTGAGAAGATTACGAAGATTCAGCATGCCAATCCGCTGTGGGTGAGCCGGGCCTCTTGGGCGGGCTCAGGTCTGCGGTATGGGTCCTCTGTCGGTGGCGGACGAGTCCCCAGTCAGCGGCGGGTGGGCTAGCCTTACTGGGCTGTTTGTGACGCGGGTCCACTGTTGTGGCTGGTGAGTCGGGCCAACCAGGCGAGTCCCTGGCCTCTAGCCACGAGCTGGACCTTCAGCAGGTCCTCGGTCTGCGGGCAGTGGTGCTCCCCCTGGATACTCCCAATGTCTCTCCTCGTACTGCTGCTGGCCGAGCCCGATCGTGGTCTTAGCTGCCCATGTTTGGCCCATATCCCTCTAAACCTTTCCTGTCCAAATACCTGTCCAAATGGCTTTAGACTTCCGGTGGCGCTATGGAGGGCTAGGGAGCCACGCCAGCCAGCTCCTCCTGAAAAATGTTGAATTTACCGGGGAGAAAACGCCTACCTGCTGCCTGCTGCTTCGGTACCGGCTCCCGTGAGTGACGTCATCAGGCGCGCGACTTACAATGCCTATGCAGTGCAGCCCCCCTCCTGAAAAAACAAAATCTCGACTTACAAGACTTTAACCGCCAGAACCAGAACAAGGCCTAATGGAAGCCTCAGGAGCGGGTAGGACGTTATCCCAAGAAGATGTGTCGAAAAAAGCAAAGAAAAAAACGGAAGGTGAGGAACTCAGAAATTTTATTTCACAAGAAATTGCTGAGCTGAAGGATGAACTTGGAAAAGAACTTGTTAAAACTAATGAAGAATTAAAGAAAATGAATTTTAACGAAGAAGTAAAAAAGATCAAGGAGGAGATGAAGGAGTTAAAATTTGAAATTAACTCCAAGGTTGTGGAATCATCTGAAAAATTGAAGAAGGAAATTGCCGATGTACTGGTTGATCAGGCTAAAACTACAACAAATGAAATAGATTTTAAAATCAGTAAGCTGGCAACTGAAATAGAAGGAAAGATGGAGCCAGTGGAAGAGACGCTGAATCAACAGTCGGCAGCCATAAAAAGCCTTGAGGAGATAGCCGAAACAAGTGCTCAAACTATGAAAACACTCATCACAGAAAATCAATGTCTAACCACACTGATGGGCAAAATAACTGATAAATGTACTGAATTGGAAGGCCGCCAAAGAAGACAAAACCTGGGAATTGTGGGTATTCGAGAAGGGAGAGAGGTGAACCAAGGTGCCAGAGAATTTATTGCAAATTTATTGCAAAAAGTTGTGTCTCTGGATCATAAGCCTTTACTTGCTCGAGCTCATAGAGTGATGAGACGTCAGACACGACCCGATGCCCCTCCAAGGCAAATGATAATAAAAGTTCAATATGATCATGTTCTGGAGGAGATGATGGCAAAAATTGTAAGAAGCAGAAATCTTACATATGAAGGTGATAAGATTAGTACTTATCGAGACTACCCAGCAGAGGTCTCCAGGAAAAGAAATGCATTTAAGGAGACTAAAAGAATCTTGAAGGAAGTGAAGAATTTGAAGTATGGTATAAGGTACCCAGCTACCTTAAGAGTTACCCACAACCAGAAAGAATATTTTTTCACCAATCCTGCGGACGCACTGGACTTTGCCCAGATGACTAAAGAGAGTGAGGAAGATTGAATAATATCTTTAAAATTCAACAACACCAAGGAATAAACTGACTTTGCCAGATTGGATGGAACAAAGGACTTGTTTAAGGAGGCTGGAGAAAGAAGCGGATTGGAAACTCTCCTATGGATACTAACATTTAGAATAGTAACACTACTAATACAAATAACTAACAAATACTAACAATGCGCGGTGTTACTATTAATCAGAAGTAATAATTATCATTAATGACTAATATTTAATTATAACTGAATTATCTAGAATTAGATAAATAATAATTATAATTGTGTAGAATATAAAGTGAGATTTCATTCGTCCTTTTTCTCCCCCCCCCCTTTTTTTTATTCTCCTTCCTTTCCCCTATAGGGTTTTTTTTTTGATTCCCTTCCTTTTTTTAAATTATTATAGTTACTTAATATGTTTTAAATAAATGTATCTTCACATTCCTGACTAATGGAATTTGTATACTCCAGAATTTAATATCCCCGGTAAGAGACTGTTACGGTATAATAATCTTAAGAAATTAAGGAGCTGATAAGTTTTTCAACATCAACGACGGAAGTCTGTAGATATTTAGCCATGTTAGAATGGCTTTCACTAACTACACTAACTCTAGATGTAGTTTTTTCCATCTTTACACACATTACTAACCTCTTTATCTATCCTTTTTTTGGTTATATTATAATCTATCTTTATTATTTTAAATATGAATGGAGTTATAAATATATTCAAAGGAGATATATACGTGAGAGACACTCAAGGGTCTCGAAATTCGTCTATTTGGAGTTCGGGTATAAGGTCGGCTCTGTCGAACTGAACCATTTGCTCTATTATAGACCCCCCTAAATAAAAGATGCAAGACTTAAACGCGAATATGGGGAATGAAGGAATAACGTTTTGTAGTTGGAACGTTAAAGGCATTAACGAACCAGTAAAGAGTGGTAAAGTATTGGCACATTTAAAAGCACTTAAAATAGATGTAGCCTTTATCCAAGAGACACATCTAAAAAAAGATGCAGAGCATAGATTGAAAGCTAAATGGATAGATATAGTATACCATTCCTCTTTTACACATAAATCTAGAGGTGTAGCAATATTATTCCGTAAAGGCACTGTATTTAAACACACATCAACAATAAACGACAGTGAAGGCAGATATATTATTGTAATAGGAGAATTAAATGCACAAAAAATGATTTTTGTCAATATTTATGGACCAAACTTTGACAACCCATTGTTCTTCAAGAAAATATTTAATACTATCCCGGAATTAACACAACACAATTTAATAATTGGAGGAGATTTAAATTGTACCCTTGATCCTTATCTAGATAGATCATCAAAGCAACGGAAAATCAAATCGCATTCAAGTGATTTTCTGAATGCATATATAGATACTAGTAATATTAAAGACGTTTGGAGAATAGAAAACCCAACTGGACGAGAATACTCATTTTATTCATCTGTACATAAAACATATTCAAGAATAGACTACTTTCTAGTAGACTCTAAACTTATTTCACTCACTTATAATTCAAAATACCATAATATTACAATCTCAGATCATGCACGTTTACCATTTAAGATCAAAATAAATGGTAAAATGGGAAAACAGAGACAGTGGAGACTTAACCCACAAATTTTAAAGGACAAAGCAACTTAGAAATATATTACAGAACAGATTAAGACCTTTTTTGAAATAAACGATAAACCGGAAATATCTTCTTCTCTATTATGGGAAACTTTTAAAGCATTTACTCGTGGAATTATGATTTCTTCTCAAGCATTTTTTAACAAAGAGAATCGGAAGGAACAGCAGACATTGGAAAAGGAGATTAAACAATTAGATACAGAGAACGCTGTTAACCCAACTATGATAAAACATAATAAAATTGCTGTATTGAAATACAAATTAAATAAAATATATTCAGTGGTAAAACTCTATCAATATACCAAACAATTACAATTTGAATTTGGAGATAAACCCCAAAAATTATTGGCCCGTCAATTACGGAAACTGGAGGGAGAAAAAATAATTCATAGGATTAAATCACGTAATGGCGAGCTGCTAGTAAATCCTAGAGATATTAATGAGAGATTTTTGCAATATTATAAAAACTTATATTCCGTTAAAACGGCAGAAAACCGGATAGGAATAGAAGCATTTAAAAAAAATGTAAATTAAGGGGGTTGGATTTAGAAAATATAGAATCATTAAATGCTGAAATAACAGTAAAAGAAATCGAAGAATCTATTAAATCATTAAAAAATGGTAAAACTCCTGGACCAGATGGTATTGATTCGGAATTTTACAAAACATTCTATGATTTGATTGCACCACGTTTAAAGACACTTTATGAACACATTTATACCCAACAGAAATTACCAGAAACGTTAAATGAATCTATTATAACGCTTATACCAAAAATAGATAAAGATCTGGATGACCCAGGATCATATAGAGCCATAGCTCTTTTAAACACTGATCAAAAAATACTAACTAAGATATTAGCACAAAGACTAAGCTCAGTGATTAACAAATTAATTCATCCGGATCAAACAGGATTTATACCAAAACGCTATTCTTCATATAATCTGAGACGATTATTCAATATTATATGTTTGAAAAGAGGCAATAATAAAGACCTAGTAATTATTTCATTAGATGCGGAGAAGGCCTTTGACCAAGTGGAATGGCCTTATCTGTTTTTGGTTATGGAAACTTTTAAGTTGGGAGAGAAGTTTATATCATGGGTTAAATTATTATATACGAATCCAACAGCTAGAATATTAATAAATCAAATGTTATCAACTAAATTTAATTCATCCCGAGGCTGTAGACAAGGTTGTCCCTTAACCCCACTACTGTTCGCTCTTGCAATTGAACCATTAGCTCAAAGCTTAAGATTACATCCTGAAATATATGGGTACGAAACTAGAGAAACTGAAAATAAAATCTCTTTATATGCTGATGATGTTTTACTTAATATTACAATTAGTATTTTAAATTTATTAAATTTAATAACTGAATTTGGTTCGTTTTCAGGATATAGTATTAATTGGAATAAAAGTAAACTCATGCCAATATAGGTAAATAATCTACATACATTACAACAATATCCTTTTAAGATAGCAAAAGAAAAAATAAAATATCTTGGAATTCATGTAACAAAAAGATATGATTCTTTATTTAAAGCTAATTTCCCACCATTACTGAATAAACTAAATAAGAATATTTTATATTGGAAAACATTACCTATGTCTACTCAATGTTAGGTAGAATTAATGCAATAAAAAATGATCTTTCTTCCACAAATACTATATCTTTTCCAATTAATACCAATATACCTTCCTAATTTTTTTTTTTTTAAAGTTGACTCTATAGTTACCAATTTTATCTGGGAATATAAGAGTCATAGAATAAATAAAAAAACACTTATGTAAATCAAAAATAAATGGAGGTCTAGGATTACCAAACTTTATGTTTTATTACTGGGCAGTTAGTATTAAAAATATGAATTTTTGGCTGGATGAATTAGATAAACAACCAAATTGGTTAAAAATGGAAAAAGAAGATTGTACACCTTTTGACATTAGTACGATTTTATTCGCCAATGCCAAACTAGCTAAGAAAACCTATAAAGAAAACCCTATAATAGAGTGGGATACGTATTTGGAAACAACTTAAGAAAACATTAAAATTGGAATGTATACCACTAGCTCTCTCCATTGTAAACAATGTCACATTTAAACCTTCAATGATGGATAAAGGTTTTTCACAATGGAAAAATTATGGAATTAATAGGATGGGTGATCTTTACAGGGAAAACTCCTTTCTTTCATTTCAAGAACTACAACAAATTTATGGATTACATTCAAAAGATTATTTTAGATATTTACAAATCAGAGACTATGTAAAATCAAACACACAGGAAATTAGAAATAGAAAGGCAGAAATTTTAGATGAATGTCTCAATAAACATCCAAATACAGGAAAAATTGATATCATATATCTATAATATTTTATTAGAAAATGATGTACCAATGACAGAAACATATAGGCAATCATGGGAAAACGAATTAGGTCAAACAATTAGACCAGAAATATGGAATGAAAGTTTACAAAATATACATCATTGTTCATTAAATGCTAGACACATCTTGATACAATTTAAAGTACTACATAGATTACATTATTCCAAATCAAAATTACATAGAATTCTTTTCAAATATACCAGCCATATGTGATAAATGTCAATATTTAGAAGCTAATCTAACGCACTCATTCACAAACTGTATAAAAATTACGACCATTTGGGCAGAAATTTTTAAGATAATCTCGAATGTTGTTAATAGAAATTTGCTACCTGACTCAAAATTAATAATATTAGGAATATTAGAAACAGATCAATTAATAACAATAAATCAAAGAATTTTTATTGATTACAGTTTAATAATTGGGAAAAAACTTATATTGAAATTTTGGAAGGGTCCTACATCCCCCACAATTAAAATGTGGATCACTGAAATGTCGGAGACACTTAATTTTGAAAGATTAAGACGTCCTTCTGGGCAAGTTGGATCAATTCAGAGGGATATGGTCTCCATTTATTGAATATTTAAAGGGTCAAAGTGGTTCGGTGCGAGAACCTGACTGATGCCTGAACGAAGAAATAGACGAAGATTTACATATAATAACCCATGATATATCTCCAATGATGTACAAACTGCTTAATACTTCATTCATTTTTCTGAATTTCTATCTTTATTTTATTTTTCTCTTATATTTTCTATCTATATAAAAAATGAAAAATTCATAGAAGTACAAATTAGAAATAACTGTTAATATTAATAACATTAAGAATGTATATGACATGTATATTTTTATTTTGATATGTACTTACTTCTAATAAAAATATTTAACAAATGTCTTTAAATGTTGCTATAGCACGTGTCTCAACTACCTACTCTGGCAACCACCACCCGCCGCGGTGTGAAAATGATGTCCCTCGGGTTTCTATTAAATCTTTCCCTATAACCCTGAACATAAGTCACCTGGTTCTTGATTCCTCCATTCTGAATAAAAGACTCTGTGCATTTACCCTACCTACTCCTCTCATAATCTTATTAATCTCTATAAGATCACCCCCACATCCTCCTGCGCTCCAGAAATAAAGTCTCAGCCTATCCCAATAGCCCAGGCCCAAAGGCAAGACAAATTCCTGGATTTTTCAACTTACCCTGCTTTCGATTTAACAGAAATATATGCAGGTTCATTATGTCGCCTGTAGTAATATTTCACACATGTTAAAGAACTGATCTCAGCCAGCGAACTTTGAATTATCATTTTGTCGAACACATCTACAATAAAAACATGAATAAACAATGATTATAATGCATTATTATATAATCAAGTTTATTAGTCATATTCTTCATAATTTACAAAAGTGAATCCGATGAAACTACAAATATGGAATTAAGGAACCCAATGTAATAAACACTGAGAAATATGTAAATGTACTCAGAAAAGGATTTGGAATAATTAGGTCCATCAAGCAATTTTGATTTAAAATCAACATCGAAGCACTCCTTGCTCTTGATTCAACCTGCACATATTTACAACATGAGTCTGCTGCATAAATACAGGATAATATGGCTAATTTGCCAAGCTTATACATGGCTCCATGTCCTAGAACACCTTCTCTAATGGGGCTAAAGCAGTTTAGAAGCTCAACAGTTTCATAAGAACAGGGATTAGCTCAGAAATGCAGGCTGATTAAATAAATGAAAGCATTTTTATTTATTATCTGAGTAAAGATAAAACAGGTCAATCACTGAAGAGTAGCACAATAGAGAGTTAAGGGCCTGTCCCACTGCGGCGACCTAACTGGCGAGTTTAGAAGAGTTTGCCCTCGACTCATACTCGCTGCATGGTCGACACGAGGTCCTAGGAGGTCTTTGTTATTCTCCTTCATGCTCGAGAGTAGTCCCCGCGTACTCGTGGCCTCAGCTAGGACGCGGCATATTTATCAACAAGCTGAAAAATGCCCGTGAGTAAAAGAAAGTCGCCATGGAAA
Organism: Raja brachyura; assembly: GCA_963514005.1. The sequence goes on along the minus strand of OY740798.1, from coordinate 41,780,127 downwards.
AAATCGATATGTTTTTACTCGTAGGTTTAGTCGTAGTAGGTCGGAATGCTATTCGTAGGTAATCGAAGGCAATCAAAGGTAATCGAGGGTAGTCGAAGGTAAAGCTCGTTGAGAAAAAAAAGGTAAGTAAACTGACCGGTAATGTTAAAGCCCGTTAAACTTTATTAAAAGTTGTCTGGCTTCTTAAAAGTGTCTCTACTCCTTGTCCTCCCATTCTCCCCCCTTCTCCCACCCCTCCCCCCTCTCTGCGCTCTCTAAAGGACTTACCATAAAGGGCCTGTCCTACAAGCATGCAACTCTATGCGATTAGCATGTGGTCACTTGAGCCGTCCGGCGTCGCGGGGCCGGTCCCACTTCGATCGCCGGAGCCGTGCGGAATTGTGCGGAGTTCGTCCTGACACCGTGCGGGGCTCCGAAAAACTGACTATGTCCAAAAATTCCACGCGGCAACAGCTTGTCGGCTCGCAGTCGCCTCGACGCATTACACACCGCCCCGACATCGTGCCTCCATGAACCTATCTGTAGGTGCCTCCGAGACCCTCTATCTGTGTGGCTCCGTGGCCCTCTGTGTGTGTGTGTGCTCTGTGCCCCTCTCTGTGTGCCCCTCTCTGTCCTGGCGAACTTACCTTAGACTTCGCTCCAAGTTCACCTCACTTTGCGCCGCGTTGCGCCACTCATCCGACCTCCGCGCGGCCCCTACTGCCGGTTTGGTTGCGCTTGCCGCATGCAGGCGCATGCTGGTGGGACAGGGCCTTAACTGTGCCAGCCGTCTTTTACCTTCCTGTTCATCGTGGGTGTGAATTTCAGACAGCGACTCCGCTTTCCCTGGCCCCCGCCTTTGCAATGTGTTTGTGTGTGTGTGTGTGTGTGTGTGTGTGTGTGTGTGTGTGTGTGTGTGTGTGTGTGTGTGTGTGTGTGTGGACCGTCGATCTGGCGCAGTTTCATCGCTAACAGTCGATCCAACTCAAGGTTTTTAAGGCCAGTGCCCTCGAGCTTGAAGGTCGAAGACAGTTGCTGAAAAGTCGCGTTAGTGGGACAGGCCCTTTAGGCTAGATTTGTTTTTTGTTTGTGAAATGTGTTGCTTTTTTTTAGTCCACAAGATAAAATACATTTTTACCATTTGATGGATAGATAAATCTCATATCAGTCATATCTCTAAGCAGGTGACCTGGAGCTATAGAGATTGTAGACACAGGAACTGCAGATTATGGTTTACCAAAAAAAGACATGAGTAACTCAGCAGGCAGCATCTCTGGAGAACATGCGCATGTGACATGTCGAGTCAGGATCCTTCTTCAGACTGATTGCAGTAGGGGAAATAAAGCTGGAAGAGAGGTGGGGTGGGATAAAGTCTGACAAGGAAAGAGGATCTAGGATGCAGTGACTTAGCAGCCTTGGGTTAGGCCAAGAAAAAATGCCAATAATAAGCGGATTGAAATAGGAAGGCACAAGTTTTTCAAAAATACTAATGCATAGACACAAGTAAGATTAAATTGTACAAAGGTGTAAGTTGAGGTGTTCTATTTATATACAGGAAGCATTTGTGAAAAAAAAATGATTGGAAACTTATAAATGGATTTGATCTGATAGAAATTACAGAAATGTGGATACATGGGCAATTATGTACTCTTGAGGTAACATCCTGGAAGCAAAAGAGCAGATGGCAATGAAATTATTGCGGGATACTATAATTTTTATATCAATGAGATTCATCAAACTGAGTTCAGAAATGTAATTTTAGAATGTTTTAGGCTGTTTTAGAACAATAACTCACAAAGTCAACCAGAACATTGATTTTGTACCACCTTGTCATAGGCAATCTCATATATGATCCTCTGTAAAATAGCGATCATCATACAATATAATTTTACTTCGGAGTCATGTGAATGACTATGTGAAGAAGACCCCGTCAGGCTGCATGCGCGTCATTAACGTCGTTCGCATGGCACAGCACCGGTCTGGCAGGCGCGTAGCTCCTGCCAGCAGTAAGTTTAAACCTGCAGGTAAGTTTGTATTTCTTACCTGGTTTTCAATTTCTTGCAGGAACCTCTTTTTTACAGAGGTTTCCTGCTGAATATTGCCGCGGAGTCTGGCGAGTGAACCGGCTATGGGCCGTGGGGAGACCCCGGTTCGGACCGCGGAAGCGGATAGTCGGCGGATGTCGGGCTCGCGATCCGAGTCACTGACAAAGGGTCAGTGGCTTCCAGACTGCTGCGAAATTCAGCAGGAAGGCGGTGTCACCACCAGAGTCACTGACAGTGCAGTCAGCGGCTCATAGACACGGTGGTCCCCCGGACATGGGGTAGACTTACCGATAAATCAGCAGCCCTATGGACTTGGAAAAGTCGGGCTGGGAGGGTTCCCCTCCAGTAATACATACATATGCTCCAACAGCAGGAGTAGTGTCAACACTGGCCTATGGGAGAGCCTGCGCCAGCAGCGCGTGGGACAGGGCTGCTTCATGTCCCTCGCTTGGAGGAGGAGACGAGCCGGGTCAGTATAATACTGACGCCGAATGTGTACCAGCGCCGGCCTATGGGAGAGCCTGCGCCAGCAGCGCCTGGGACAGGGCTGCTTAATGTCTCCCTCTTGGGGGGGAGAGCATGCCGGGTCAGTGTAATTCTGACGCCGAGTCTGAGGGTATAGCCATGGAGGATACCCCAAGGGATGAAGGACACATGTCAGAGGTACCATTCCTGGCAGCATGTTGCCAGATTCAGTGCAAAAATGTTCCATCTTGGTGTAGGTCTGTTGGAAGGGCTATATCAGCGCAGACATCCTCAGGGTCCTGCGGCAGCACCGGTTTCAGGGCTGCCTAAGAATCACCCTCTCTGAGGAGGGAAGTGCGATTGGACAGATGTAACTGACTTTAAATTCTGAAGATGTCTGTTGAACATACTGGAGCCATGTGTGCCGGCTGTGAACAGCACTATCAGAGGGATATTGGAGCCAGTCGCCGAATCTTCTATTCAGGTAAGGCCTATTCAACAGGCAACACCTGAGGACGAAGCAAAGGCTGTCGGACCAATCAAGGCCAACAACAGGCAAAGCTTCATCGTTTTGGCGACAACGCACCCTACGCTTTCATCGGCAGTAAGCGGTTCACTAAAGCTAGTGGCAGCATGAAAGCTGGGCAGAGGTTCCACGCACCCAACTCTATGAGGTAACCAGGCAGATAAGTTGGTCTGGCACTTCCGAAACATGGGCAAGTGTTTGTCTTTCGAGGCAGGCTCAGAATTATCGCCAGAGTTGCCTTTACAGGCAGGCTCAGAATTATGAGCTAGGCTCAGTATTATGGCCAGCATTGTCTTTTAAGACAAGGCTTGGAAATCGAGCCAGAATTGGCGCTGGAGGCAGGCATGAAATGATGGCAGGCGTGGCCTATTCATTATTAAAGATGGAGAAGGTCGTTTAACTTGCATGTGCAGTATAAACTTTCCCAATAGGAAACTTAGTTACTGACTAACAACTGATTTTCATCAGTTGTAAATGGAGGTTCCCATTTACAGCGATCATCGGAGACATTCAAATGTTCAGGAAGCAATTGCTATGATGCAATGATAACAGTATGATAACAGTAATGCTAACAATAAAGCATTGCAAAAACGGGCTTAATTATTTACCCAGGTTATTTAATGAATTACTAAAATCTATGCTTGCACTACACAGAGTTCAAAAAACACTTGTTATGTATTGTCTGGATGATATTTTAATGCTGTATTTTTCTAAAATCAACTGATTCAGCGTCAAACTATTTTTGAGGAATTGGGCTCCTCTGTCCAGTTAAATTTAAGTTGTTACCACATAGACTTGTTGGTCATTGGGAGTTACCTTTAGCTATTAATTAGTCTATGACTCTGCCCAGGGCAAGAGATTTGAGTTACTAGAAACCTGTAACAACCTTGTTGTTATAAAACAGCCTTGTATTTATCAAAATTAATTGCCAATATAGTAGCTGTGATTCAGCTGTGTAAGTGGGAGAACTGACATTGTGCAAAGTGACAACCTCTCAAGTGCCATGTAGGTCATTGTTAGACGCACCTATGCTATTACTAGCTGAAGCGACCAAAGTCCCAATGATGGACGAACAGTATTCAGCATTGCTCCAATAGTTTGGTCAGTAAACTTTAAGTTCTATTGCAAACTGATGCTAAGGGCTCTAACGCGGAAACTTGCGAATGTCATCTCTAGTTTGGAGGTGGAGGAGTTTCCATGAGTTACCAAGTCTTCAGTTATTAGTATAAACTATCTATAGACACTAGGGCATTCTATGGGTTAAAGAGTGATTGAGCGAATATGCATAATCTTCATGCTCAACTTCAAGTTGATATATTATGATGGTGGCATATGTTAGTCACATGGCTGCAATCAAGTAAAACCATCCTGTCATGGTTTACCTAATACATTCGCCGCTGGTGTATCATCAAGTACAGATCAATGACAACACCAAATGGGTGTTGGACCACACAGTATTTATAAAATTCTGGTTCGATAGAACACCGAATATCGATATGTTTTCATGCTTGCTCACCGGTTGCAAACATATGTGGTATAACAGAGGCGACAGATACTGTCTCACTACAAGCAGACAGAATGGTCTTTTATGTCTTCCTCCATTTAGCCGGGAAATAAAGTCATCATGATCCCGCTTTAGGTTTTTTCTACTGTCTGGCTGGCCTATGCAGCTTTGATTCCCGCTTTGTTGGGAATGATGATACAACCTTATACGGTTGTTCTAAACATGAACTTTGCTTGTTCAGTCTGTGGCTTGGGAAACGAGCCTTTGCATGATGACATCAATTTATGACATTTCAGATTCTGAATGGACTGCCCCTACGGCTTGGGTTGTCACACTGATCCAGCTATGTGTTCACTCCAGACTGCTGGGATAGCACCAAAAAAGCAGTACATTTCCTCTTCAGGAGATGGGAAGCGTTTTGTTTAATGCTAATGTTACATTTAATACGGTACAGACTACTGACGTCTTGGAGTTCATTCTTAAATGGTCTTTGATAATAATTGAGTTATAGGGCCATTAACTGTGCCCAACGTGCCTTCCCATCAAATTAGCTGCAGCAAACTGGACCCACTCTGTCAGGTTTCACCCCCGGATATCGAGTTTGTAAACGATATCTTTAACACAAGTTCTCCCAGTACAAATACAGGCAGTATGGGATATTGACAATGTGTTAACAATACTTCACCAAGGGGCTCCAGCTACATCCTTAGTCATGGCACTGGTATCAGCGCAATGAGTGCAGACATTGCAAAAGCTGCGGCTATACAGGATGGAAATGGCTGCAAATGCCATTACGTTTTTACATTTCTGATCTACACAAGTAGTGAAGACCAGGGGGACGAGGTTTAAGATCATATTTCGGCATACCCCATGGATTCACATCTAGGTGTGAGGGCACGCTTGCTATATTATATCAAGGCCACCAGAACCCTAGGAGGTGTGGGATCGGCATTGTTTATTTGCCACAAACAACCACACAGGAAAATGTCGGTTCAGACGATTTCGAGGTGGCTAAAGCTCTTACTATTTGATTTTGTATTGGAGAATGAGACAATCACTTAAGTCTTGAACTTAAATAAAGGCAACAGTAGATGTGGGAAATGTTGATGAAGGCAGATTCGAAAATTAGTTTCTAAGGCTTGCTGCTAAATAAACAATAGCAATTACTTAAAAATATATATTTTAATTCCCAACATGTATACATTGTAAGTTGCATAACAACTCATCAAGAAAATTGATTCAGTCATGACTATTGGATAGTATTAGCTTTAAAGAAAAGGATTATTAGAGTTGTAAGTCTAATGTTTGGAGAGTTCTTGGAAATAGTAACGAATGACCAAAACATTTGATAAAAAGGGAGAAGATAAAAAATGGGAATTAACCAATAAGACAAAAATAAACGAGTTTCAATTTGTGAAAAGGGACAGAGATGCAAAAAACAAATATGTTCCCTTGGAGGTAGATACAGAAGGAATTATAATGTATAATGAAATGGCTAAAATATTAACAAATATTTTGCATCAGTCTTTGTAGCAGAAAATATAATAACTATATCAGAGACATAGTTGGAACCATGGGTCTAAAAACAATGAGCAACATAATTAACCTAAAAATCCTCTGGACCTGACTCTCTGTATTATTGGGTTCTAAACAAGGTGGTTGCAGAGTAAGAATATTATAACTACGAATAGTAATCAGCCATTTGGCCCTTCAAATCTGCTCCACCATTCATCATGATTTGGACAGAAACTCTGCAGCAATTATATTTTCTTGTTCTATTCACATGTCCCTGATTCCTTTAAAATCTAGACATCTACCAGTCTGTATTGAATGAACGCCTTCACAACCTTCCAGGGTAGCAAATTCCAAAGGTTCACTACCCTCCAGGTGATACATTTCTCCTCATCTCTGTTCTAAACAACTTATGCTTTATTCTAAAACTGTGCCCCTGGTCATGGATTCCTCATCCAGGGGAAACATCATCCCTGCAAGCAGCCTGTTAATCCCTGTAAGAATATTATATATTTTAATGTGATTTTCTCTTCCAGTCCCAGCCTACTCATTCTCTTTTCATACAAAAAAAACAATTATCCCCAAATCTAGCTCAGTAAATTTCTTAAAATATGATTCTGAGCTACAGTATACATTCAGGAACACTGATCAATCTCCTGTATCTTAGAAAACATAATTCATAGTCACCTCTATTTCCTGAAGCAAATATGCAAATATGTAATTCCCATCCCATTGCTAAAACTCTGTGTACAAATATCTACTCCACACAGACAAGTCTAAAGTTGGTCTGAATAGTATAATTACTCACTGGCTTAACTGTAACTGCAGGAACAAATACTAATAGAAATAACTTACCATAATCGCTTGATACAATATATGGTACATAAACATTCCCATCCCCTGAAGCAGGCCATAAGCAACTTTTTGGTTCCCAGTTACAGACCATAGCATTTCTAGATTTATCAACTAGAACATCGCCAAAATGAATTATTTTATTTCCCGTCTGCTTTACTGCAAAAAGAGAAAAAAGCTGTAAATTGCACGTTAAACATTAAAAACCTTTTTACCCAAGCTGTAGTAAATAAATATCACCATATTTATTCTGCAAGTTGGTCCAATCTTATAAATGCCATCTAAAAGTCAAAACTATCATATCTGATTGTCTCCAAATTGAAGAGATCGTAAAGTACTGAAGATAAGCAGCACCTCTACAGTCCTCACAACTGAACTTCGCAAGAATGCATTTCCGCAGAATGATAGCGGGAATGAAGATGGACAATTCTTAGATCATTTTCAACACCAATCACCTTAAACTGATTTCACTGCTAATTAAAAATTGTTGCATTTCAATATTTTTAATTTCCCATGATTACATCGGAACTATCTTCCCTTGATTTACTGTCAGGCATTGAAGGCAGAATAGCATTAAATTGTCTCTGTCTGTGCTTCCATGACATCAATAACCTGAGTGAGTCTGTACTGTGTGACAGGTTTGTCACGGGTCCATCCTAAGTTAACATCATGCACCATTCAGCCTCCTCTAGGGGCATGAAGATGGACTCCTCCAAATCCCTTGTTATCTTCTGCCTCTTGGACTGCCAGACCTGACAAAGAACAAACTATCAGCTTGTTCATGAAAATATCACAATTGTAGTATTTATCCAAGTCTCTTCAGGTTGTAGGTTGATTATGTACAGATTTTGAATCTTGGAGGAAACACCTCGAGCCATCTCCTACCAGCATCTTCTTGTGATGACTTTGGTGGTCTCCTGTTCCTACACCTGGACACACTGGATCTTTTTTCAGATAACTTACCAAAAAGTACTTCAAAGACCCTTCTTATAAATCTGGAAGCAATCCCCTTTCTCTCCCCTCGACGGGAGGTGTAGCTGCTATCTGGCTGCTATGGGAAGACTGTGAAAGGCTGAGACTCCTCTCCGATTGTTGCACTGCATTTTGCTCACTTAGTGAGCTTTATATACTAACTGCCTTGTGCCACATTGGAACTCACTTGTCTGGTGTCCTTCACAATTGCATTTGCCTCTCCAACTTAATTTTCTCATTCATGGTGTTGCTAGGACTGTCAGCCACAATAAACAACTGTGTTCATCAAGATCATCATCCTTCTCCTTCTCCCCTGCTTCTCCATCTGCCATGCACCTCCTACTAAGTGTGGTGATGCAATGTTCCAACAGATGTATGAAAGCCCCTAATCCAACCTGGCAAGAGGTGTTGCACATGTAAGACACCTTGCAACACATATTGTAATGAAGCTGTAAACTGCTGATATATATAAAGGGATGCACTACCACAACCTTAAGATTAAAGCACAAGATACTCAAAAGGACACACATCCAAAGGTCTCCCTCCTATTTGTCATTGTCTGCGCTAATCTGGAGGAGATTAAAAAGATTGAATACATTTTTAATTATCCAATATATTTTGGATTTTGATCTGTGTAAATAGATGTGAAGGTAACATTTCAATAATGAAGTTAAGATAGCACAAGGCAAATTGTGGGAAGTTGTGGAGTAAGTAACAGCTTAAGTGTGCATCTGTTTGTGTGTGACTATCTCATCTTTAGTCAAACCTCTATGAGAGAGAGAGAAAAATATCTTTATTGGTCTTTAGGCCACCTTGATATAACTTGGAAAGTCATGAACTTTCTTGCAATATTAGTTAATTGTGTTTGGATTTTGTGTCCTGCAAGAAACATATCAAGCCACTAGCATCTTCATGTGTAAGGAACTGCAGATGCTGGTTTAAATTGAAGATAGACATAAAAAGCTGGAGTAAATCAGCGAGACAGGCAGCATCTCTGGAGAGAAGGAATGGGTGATGTTTCTGGTCGATACCCTTCTTCTGACGAAGGGTCTTGACCCAAAACATCACCCATTCCTTCTCTCCAGAGATGATGCCTGTCCCGCTGAGTTACTGCAACATCTTCATGTGATGGCTTTGGTGATCTCCTGTTCCTACACCTGGATCTTCTTTCAGATAACTGAGAAGTACTTCAAAGACCCACCCTATAAATCTAGAAGCAATCTCCTTTTCTCTGCCCTAGGTTTAGCTGCTGACTAGCAGCTATGGGGAGGCCATGTTGAAATAGACAATAAACAATAGGAGCAGGAGTAGGCCATTCGGCCCTTCGAGCCAGCACCGCCATTCAATGTGATCATGACCGATCGTTCACAATCAGTACCGCGTTCCTGCCTTCTCCCCATATCCCCTGACTCCACTATCTTTAAGAGCCCTATCTAGCTCTCTCTTGAAAGTATTGAGAGAACCAGCCTCTACTGCCCTCTGAGGCGGAGAATTCCACAGACACAACTCTCTGTGTGAAAATCGATGTTGAACAGGCTATTTAGTTGATGAAGAAGAATCGTTTCGACTACCGTTCTCTGAAGTGATTTCTAAACTGCGCTTGGTAATTTAATTGCTGCAGTAATTTAAAAATCATCTCCTAAAGCCGTCAACGCCGACAACGGGACGGACCTCACGTAGGGGACAAGGCAAGTAGGGGACAGTTTATTTTTTCAATAAAAAGTGCTTCGTAGGATACCTTTAATTAAAAATTTCATGTTGCGAGAAGGTGATTTATTCCCCATACGAACCGGCAGTGTTTTTCCTGCCGATATGGGGTTTAAATTCACTGCAACCGCAACATTCCAATCGATCGTGTTCCAGAAAATCCCACTCACAAGATGATTTAAATGGCCATTAATTTACGGGAATTAAACACTAAATTCCTTCCATTTGACCCATAAATTAATTACAATGAGATTTAAAAATTATGTTATATTGTGAATTCTTGTGTGAATGTTATTTGGACACTTAGGCTATTTAAAAATGTTCATCTTTTCTTAAGAAATTGATAGATGTTTAGATCTAGTAATTGAATTTTGAAATTAGCTACAATTGGGTAACTAACTCATTATAAGCTTTAATCCAAGTAAGATTGTTTCATATTTGTTTCAGAATACTTCAATCTATAATAGCTGAAAGATTATTTCAGTTTTCTTAATTTTTAAGAAAGTTATGGGCTTTTGACTGTCCTCAATCACAACTTTTGTGTTAAGTCAATGGAAAAGCAATAGGGAACAAGATGCTAATTTCCGAGTATGAAAATGGCCATAACCTTTTTAATACTGAAGATATGAAAGTGAATTAGGTGTCAAATTAAATTTATTTTTATGCTTTAACTGATAGGATAAATTGTAGACTTGATTTTTTAAATCTCAAAATTTTGTAACATTGCTATATCAAACCTGTTCTCATATTTTCTGCTTTTATTTCTCAGAAACCATTTTGTCCCATTTGTCTCCTCCAAAATCTCTAAACAAATTTTAACATCCACTCATTACTATTCATAAACCATTACAAACTTGACATTGTTTAAGCAGGATATTCCATGAATAAATATCCTCTACTTTAAAAAAAATAATTGTTTTTTTCCTTTCAATTCTTTCTTAATATGCCTTCTTGATACTGATTCACAGGGCAATACAATTTGACTAGTTATATTATTAAATGCGTCTAAATGTTTAATTCACAAAAATCTATAAAACCTTACCCTTATGGAAATAGCCCAAGCATTTTGTTTCTCTGAATAACTAGCTTTTTATCTTCATACCAAAATTCCCTAAGGCTGAGTACCATAGTACTTAAAATTACTTAATAACATTCAAACTTTATTCCAAAAAGATTCTTACATAGTTCTTTGTTCTGTTTTAAAATTATACTAAACACATCTTGTTCAGTTTCTTTGCTTTCCAAACCATCTGAAAATGAATCAAAGATTAAAATGTAAATAATGTTATAATCATGTTTTGAAATGTTTACACAAATGGACTCCTTAGCCCTTGGTGAGGGGCATTTCAGCACTCTCCTGATATTTAACAGCTGGATTTTATATAATATTTTAAACTGTGGCTGGCAGAGTTGTACCGTGTTTTGAACTAAAGTATGACCTCTATCAACTGCCATCTCCATATAATTTGCCAAAACCACTGTATCATTATTTGTGGCACAATGATCAGTTGTGCGAATAATTTTATATTTCATACAGATAACCTCTACTCAGTTGATTGCAACATTTATCTCCTTCCTATTCTCAATAAGATAGTAGTTGTGTTCCCTCCAATGGATTTCCCCAACAGTAGAATTCTGTAACCTGCATCTCCCTGTCTAAGGTCACAGTACGCAAAACAAATTAGGCTTAAGTGATTCAACATCAGAAATAATACCAGTTGCTAACGATTTTAACTCCCCTTCCCATTCCCATACTGATACAGGTATAAAATTTGATGCGTCATAGTCTTTAAACGTTTATGCTTCATTTAATAATGCTTCGTAGTCACCTTCCCCCAGCTAACTAGCTAGAAGGAATGGGTGATGTTTTGGGTCGAGACCCTTCTTCACTCTGAAGAAGGGTCTCGACCCGAAACATCACCCATTCCTCTCCCCAGAGATGCTGCCTGGCCTGCTGAGTTACTCCAGCATTTTGTGTCTATCCTACCTAACAATAATGTACTATACATTTTCCCTGAACTTCGTCCCCTTTGATGTCTCTTTTTCATACCTTACCCATCCATATTTCTGTGTCTCTCTCACCCCTGACTCTCAGTCTGAAGAAGGGTCTCGACCCAAAACATCACCCATTCCTTCTATCCAGAGATGTTGCCTGTCCCGCTGAGTTACTCCAGCATTTTGTGTCTGTCCCATACTGTCCTTTCTGTTCTGGGGCTCCCCCATTGCCAGAGTGAGGCTATACACAATTTAGAGGAACAGCACCTCCTATACAACCCAATAGTATGAACACTGAAGTTTCCAATTTTAGGTACTGCTACAAACACCCTTTCACCTGCAAGTGACACCCCCCTCCCTATTTACTTTTCCCATCCACTCCCTTCCCCTGGCTGCCCTTACTTTGGTTTCTCCCTGCCCCCCCATTCCTTCCACCGATATTCCTTCATCGAGCTTCACAATTTACAACCATGTATCCCTTTTGTCTCACCTGGTTCCATCTCTAACCTTTGTCCACAAACTACCTTTCCTGAGGTCACCTGTTTCTGGCCGCGATTTGTCAGGCCCCTTCTCTCTTTTGGCTTTATTTCCCAGTCCCCCTACAACTAGTCTGAAAAAGGGCCCCTATCACCAATCCATGGTCTTCACAGATGTTGCTTGACCCACTGCAGCATTTTGTGTCTGTCATTCTACAGCAAACTCTAATTTAATTTAAACTTTTATTTCACTAACATGTTTGAACTCTAATCTGAGAAGACAATCTTTCACTCACTATGTAAGCTAGCACCCCCAATATGAAAACTCCACCATATTAGCAAGCTGAGCTTTTCCCAATAAGAATGCTTATTTTGTGGTAAATTTAGAAGGCATAGAACATTCTGCAGAGTATGTGGATTAAGCAGCAACCAGTTAAAATAAAGAATTCCTAGATTATAGATGTCAATTGGCCAATGTCAATTGGCCATTATAACTCTCCATCTTCTTTTGCCTTCATTTTTCAATTAATGTAAATATAGTATTAGTTCTGCTTTCAAATTTGACAGTCAGAAAAATTAACACGGGAAGCAGACCTTTTAAAGTTGAATTCTTGTAGTCCATCTGCATTGAAAAAAAAATTGTGTTAGAAGTGCAAGTAAATACTTTGAACTAAATATTTGAATGTGTTCATCTCTTACCAATACAGAATGAATGCATCTCAGGGCTACGGTTAATAGCACTGTAATTGGCAAATCCATCTTCTCCCCTCCGTGCTATTAAGCAGGATGCCTTAGTTGAATGGGGTGAAAGATGTGGTTTGTTAAATGTTGTAGGCAATAAAGTGTGTAGTAGCTTTATTAAAATAGAAATAATCAGTTAACATTAGCTCTCGAAAACATATAGTAACACTGCCAAAGCATGGAACAACAGTTACCAAAGATTAATTATCAGTTGAAGCACACTTTAACTTCACATTCCAAAATGCAATTTCCTTCACACCGAGGAAACAGAATTAATTACACCATCCCACTCCTGTGCAGAATTATTATGAGAAATTATCAAAGCAGCTGTCATCTATACAAAGTTGTCAAAGCTAAACTATAAATTCACATTGCAACATCAAAAAACAAAATATTAACTCTATAACAGCTGTTTCAGGAGGAAAAAATTGGCACAGGGAAAATAACTATCAAATCCATCATTTTGTGTTCTACATTTATCATAAAGCTGATCATGGGTCTTTCGGATCTTTGGCATATTGCTGGAATTACTTGCATTATGTGGAATGACCCTGAGATGAAAAGAATTAGAATAATTGTGGCCTTTACTTTCATAAGAATATTCCTCGCTAACAGCTCTGCAGTTGCTGGCATAGCAAGATATGGGATATCAATGTCACTACCTCTTCGTAGAGCAGTTTCTCAAGATATTGCTCCTCAGTCACACGTTCACTGGGTTACTACTTTCTTATGCCTGTTGATGAAGTCTATAGACAAGTCGTATTGGGCAGATACATCTCCACCTCTTCTTGACTCTTCTGAATGGTTGCCTTGATTTCAATTATCCTTTTCCTCATCCCAATAACGAATGCAGTTCTTTTGAATTCCAATTCAATTACCAACATATTTAAAAGTCACTAGACAAAGTGGGACCCGTTGGGTCCCAGTACATGGTAGGCCTGGTCCCCCAATGCAACCCATTCCCCAATACAATATTCCATGTGTGCGGGGTGTGGGGGACGGGGTGTGTGTGGGGGACGGGGGGGTGTGTAGGAGAGGGGGGTTGTGGGGGAGGGGCGTTGTGGGGGAGGGAGAGGTGTGTGCGCTCACTGGTTCCCGGCCCCGGCCCCAGGACCTGGTTCCGGACTCACTCAGCTGCTCCCATCCCAAGCGCCTGTCGCACTCACATCCCCACCCGCAAATACAGCCCGCCCCTGCCCATGAACATAGTCCGCCCTCGCCCGCGGAGCACTGCCCACACTCCGCTGTTTCAGTTTTATTCTCGGTGGCTTCTGGGCGGGCGGCTTCTGGACATGCTCACGGACTCAGCCCCGCCTCCGGTGATTCATTCTCCAGTAGGTGCCGGAAGGGGAATTACCTTCATGGTGAGTGACAGGCGAGAAGACCAATCTGTTGACCTCACAATTTTTTAAACCTTCATAACCTTTGTAATATTCCACCGATCAGAAGAAACCTTGGTGCCTTGGAGCAGTGGAGAACGGTGAGTAAGGTGTCAAAAAAATCCTAGCGATATAGGGTACTGTTTTTGCGCAAATCTAAAACACGCAGACCGGAAGTGGTCAAGATGAGAGTTTTAGTAATAGTATAGATTAGGATTTCATTTACATGGCATGGGTGGGGGAAAGTACATTTGCTGGTGAATGCGAGGCCTCTCACAATACATTACATTAGTTGGATCACTGTGGCCCAATTTGGAAAATTAACATTGTTGTTGTTATGCTAGAGTTGATATCAACAGATGCCTACTCTTACAAAGATCACACATCCATTATTAATCCACAATCACATCCCAATACTCATAGTCCTTCTCTGGTACGTTTGGGCCAATACCTTACATATCTAATCCACTGCTTAATATCTTCTTAACTATTCTTGTATTAGGTTTTGCAATCTTCTCTTTTCTAAATCATACATGTATGAAATTACATTGTATGAACTGCCAGCATTAAGGCACTTCATTCTGTTGGCTTGCTTTGATCTGCTGAGTGTTTGAGAGAAAGATTTAACTGAGTTTTAAAGAGAAGTAAATTAAAACCTTAAAGAAAAACACACAAAAAATATTTTGAAAAAGACGCTGTACCAAAGACTACCATCAAAATGATGGCCCAAATGACGAATGATCAGGCTGTGGATTTGTTGATTCTGAACAACACAGTAGAAATAAATTAATGTTAAAAGTTAAATTGGTAAATCATCTTCTCCAATCATTTAGTGTTCAAATACCTTCAGCTTTTTACATTGATCCAGAAGACAACACACATCATCGTAATAAAATGTGCTTTTCTTGGCAACACCTAAAATAGAAACAGGGAACATTTTAACTCGGTTTGGCAAGGCAACTGTGAGTGTAAAATTCCATTTCCAAATTAAACAGATGCTACACAGAAAACTCCTTCAAAGTCATAAATTTAATTATTATGGGTTCAGACTGATGCCATCAGTTGTCTGATGCCAATGTTCACAATGTTGGGGGAGTCCAGAACCAGGGTTCTTCTTCTTTTTCTTCTTCTTCTTCTTGCGTATGGCGTGCACAGCCTAAAGTTGTCAGACAACTTGTTCTATTTGATCTTATTTGATTGTGCACACCGGGTTGATTGCATTTGTCAAAACAGGGCGAACCACGTGAAGGTTGCAATCTCCCACCCCGAACCAGGGTTAAAAATAAGGGGTAGACCATTTAGGACTGAGATGAAGAAAAACTTCTTCACCCAGAGAGTTGTGAATTTGTAGAATTCTCTTCCACAGAAGGCAGTGGAGGCCAATTAATTGGATATTTTCAGGAGAGAGTTAGATTTAGCTCTTAGGGCTGTAGGAATCAGGGATATAGGGAAAACGCAGGAACAGGGTACTGATTTTAGCCAAATGGCCACCTCCTTTTTCTATGCTTCCAAGTTTCTATCAACATCCGTATGCAGCATCGAGCTCATGTCTCCCAGAAAACTAAACAGGCAACCTTATCCACTTCTGGAATCATCTGTCAGGTTGAATATGTTACATGCATTACATCAATTTGTCACTTGCAATATTTGGCTCCTTGACAGTTGCTAAATTTGTACCAAACTGATGACTGACGTATTTATGACACAAAATGCATCCACCATGTTAGTGAGCACATAAGTTCACTTTAAACATCTGTTGGAAAAAAAAAACATTGCCTGCAGGGTAACATTAATTACATGCAGCAGTATGGTACAAGAGTTCAACACTCTTACTAGTAGACGCAAAATGCTGGAGTAACTCAGCGGGACAGGCAGCATCTCTGGAGAGAAGGAAGGAATCTCTGGAGAGAAGGACAGGTCGAGACCCTTCTTCAGACAGTCTGAAAAAGGGTCTCGACCCAAAACGTCACCCATTCCTTCTCTCCAGAGATGCTGCCTGTCCCACTGAGTTAGTCCAGCATTTTGCATCTATCTTCAATTTAATCCAGCATCTGCAGTTCTTTCTTACACACTCTTACTATCTTCAAAATGCACAGGTGAATAGACATCAATGCAAACAACATCTATTATGCTTCCCTAATTACCTTTGAAGTGATGTTATCCACAATACACTTCTGCTATCTTTCTGGACTCCTCAATACTATTGGGTATCGAGTTCTAGGATTTACCTTTGTCGACAAGCAAGGAAGATTGATTTGTTTCCAAATAAGGATGGTGCACACCTTGAAGGGGCAGCTGTAGGTAATAGTGCCATGTGCCTGTGCTTTTCACTCTAAGCCGTGATGGGTACGGGTTTGTCAGTGTAGCCTAAACAAATAGTTGCAATATAAACAGTTGGATGCATATTTTGGATATACCATGGATATTTTAAAATCAGAGATGGACAGATTCTTGATTCGTACGGGTGCAGGGGTTCTGGGGAGAAGGCTGGAGAATGGGATTAGGAGGAAGGGATAGATCAGCCTTAATTAAATGGCGGATTAGACTTAATGGACCAAATGGCCCAATTCTGCTCCTATCACTTACAGTATGATCTTAGTTATCATAGGTGTAATGGCTGTGCACGGATGCTAAACCTACAGGCTGCTTTAACCTGAATGTTGTTGAGTTTCTCGAGTGTTGTTGGAGTTATGGTTGGTGAATGGATGGGTGTGAATGATGAGAGGGCAGAAGAATGGGGATGAGATGGAAATATGGATCACCAAAGATTAAATGGTGGAGTAGACTCAATGGGCTGAATAGCCTAATTTGATTCCTATCTCTTATGGTCTTATCATGGTGTGAGGGCTGATTAATTCACCACAAAGTATGAAAACTAATATGCTTTTGTACCTGTTTCCACTCGAGTTTCCAGTCAATGATGATTCCCAGAACTCTTACAGGGAGGGGTAGGGGTTGGGAGAATGCTGCTGATGTCTGAAAATTTAGTAGTGTGAACATTACTTGCCAAATAGATTGGTGCAGAAAGGAACTACAGAAGCTGGTTTATAACTAAGATGGACAAAGTAACACTGATCACATGCATTTCTCTTTGCAGGAACTAAAAGTGAATTGTATGCAATTTGTAGAATGTTCATGTCTGCAGGGGACAGTATTGAAAGGGATTATCAATTACTTCCAAGTTAATTAATTTGTCCAGTTCCATCAAACTATCAGAGCCCCCTGCCTCAGTTCATCAACTGGTAAAACCCTTGATCATTCCATTGTATCTTGCAAGTTAACTATTATAACATACTAGACCAATTGCAGACCCAGTGGGTCCCATTTCCCCAACGCAATATTCCACCACTCTCCCGTTCCCGTTGTGATGCCAGAGATCCCTGTTGTGACAGGAGTCAAAAATGGCAAACTCTATATGGAGGTCCCTAACTGTGCACGTGTGGATACTGGGCTGCATGCGCGGGGAGATGGCGTCATTTTGTGTCACTGCCATGTCATCGGCATCATTTTCAATTGTGATGCGACTGATGGGCCTCCCCCAACTGCGCAGGCACGGCCGGGAAGTAGGGCACTGTTTTAAATTAATTTAAGTTTTTCATGTCAATAACTTGTAAAATACAACATCAATCTGAACACAACATGGCTAATGCATTACCCAGGGCATTATTAAGGTGGGCCAACAATTGTAGCACTATCGTGTACTGTTTTAGTGTAGTTTCGGAAACACACATACAAAGAACCAAACAAACAAGATTAGAGTTTTAATAATATATATACTAGACCTGAGTGGGACCTGTTGACACCCATTCCCCAAACGCAATATTCCACCACTCACCCCTTCCCCCCAACGCAATATTCCACCACTCACCCATAGTCCTCAACAGCTAACTTCAACGCCTTCAAAATCACAGATTGCAAGTTCAGGTCAAAACAAAAGGTATGTACTGTAGGACATTTATTTAACATCTTATCTAGTTTTTGGTGTATTTGTCCATAGTACATGGTTTTTAGTCAGATATTTAGTATGAAAATATTGATCATGGATAGACAATAACATAAAATATAGATAATTTAGATGTTCTAATGACATGATTGTGTAAAAAATAATGATTTTGATTATCTTGAGAGTGAATGTTCGTGGATTTTGAACACGTCTGGGTGGGTGGGTGGGGGTCATTCCGGGCCAGAAAAACATGCTCTTGCCTCAAAGGATGGTTGCCTGGATACCGGGATATCCCCCGTGGACAGAGTTGTAATATTTGTCTCGTAAAGCGCTTGATAATCACAGTGTCATGGAGTACAAGCTCATCATGGACCGGGAATTACTGGCGAATGGCAACAGGTACCTTGTGCTGTTTATCCGGCCAGCCATGCCGGATGATCAAGGACAGGGACTGTTGTGTGTCATCAGCTGCTGTCTGGACAGCCAAGTCGTCCAGGCACTCGGTGGGATAACTAGTTAGATATCGTACCTTTGAAGCTGCATCATCATCCGCTGCAGCCGGGCAGGAGCAGCATGGATTGGCTTGTTCAAAATACTGATCAGGGGCTGGTCTATTTCAACAGTCACAGTCTTTCCAAAAATAAAGTCTTTGAATTTCATACAGGCGAAAACCACTGCCAGTAGTTCTTTTCGATTTGAGCAAAGCGTTGCTCTGTCTCAGACATCGTATGAGAGGCATATGCCATGGGTCTGTTGGCACCGACACTGGTGCTCTGAAGAAAGGCAGCACCCAATCCGTACTGGGAGACATCACATGTTGGCGTTACAGGCAGTTTTACATTGATGTATGCCAGAGTTGGGGAACAGGAGAACTGCTGTTTTAGGATATTGAATGCTCTCCGGTGTTATGTGTACCAGGACCAGTTTGCGTCCTTGTGTGTCAGCTTCCGCAGTGGTGCTGACAGTTCGCTGAAGTTCGGAATGAACTTACCCAAGTAATTCACCATGCCTAGGAATCTTTGTAAGGTGGTTACATCTGTAGGAGCCAGTGGTTCGTTGGTGACAATGGTCTTGGAAGGATCTGGTTTGAGTCCATCACTAGTAAAAATGTGTTCCACATACTTCACTACCCTGACACAAAATCTGCATTTTAGGGCTTTGAGCTTGAGGTTGGTGTCCTTGGCACGTACCAGTACTTTCTTAAAATTGGCATCGTGTTCTGACAAGTCGTGGCCAGCATTGAGGAAGTCATCGACAATAATGGCATAAGGGTGTCCTGCGAACAACTGTTCCATTGTGTGCTGGAAGACTTCACTGGCGGAGTTGATGCCAAAGGGCATTCTCAGAAACTTGTAGTGGCAAAAATGTGTGCCAAAAGTGGTTAGGTCAAACAATTTGTGGTCTAACAGGATTTGCCAAAATGAACTTTGGCATCGAGAACAGAGAACACAGTCACTTTGCCTAAGTGTGCTGCTACCTCTTTGCCACAGCAGTAGTGTTATTAATTCGAAATGTGACTTCAGGATCATGTAGTTTACGTGAAATCTCAGATAGAGAATGTATGTTTAGGCTGGAAATGTCAGTTTCCGACAAATTCCCACAAGGAGACGGCACAGCTTGAGCTGGATCGGTCAAGCCGTGGGAACCATCTTGCTGGAGCAGACTTACCTGCTGTCTGGGTTCTGTACGATTTATGTGGGCACGGCAGCACCCAATAAAATGGTTTCTTCATTTACAGCAGTGGCAAACTTTCCCATAGGCTGGGCATTGTTCGCGGACAGCGGAGTGTGAGCCACCACAATTATTACATTGAACAAGAACCCTGCTAGGCTGCCTCTCTTCTGGTGGCAGGCGTTGGGCACGGTAGAACGGGTTGGCAACACTGACTTGGTGCGATGAGTGCGGACCCGGCATTCTCTGCCCCAATGAGAGTTAGATCAGCATTCCATATTAGTTCATTTTTCACTTTATCATTCAAGATGCTACTCTCACAGATCTCCAAAATGACACCGGCCTGCAATGTGTTTTATGGTACTTATGTAAGCCTCAACAGACTCGCCAGGGATCTGGTTTCTATGATAGAATTTGTTGCGCTCCATAACCATGTTGGTCTGAAGTTCACACAGGTGGCTGAACTTGTTCATTAAACAGACTGGGTTGTCTATAGTCTCTTGAGGGGTAGTCACTCATCACAGCCAGGGCATAGTGGAACTGCTCAGCTCATTAAATAGCTTCAGATCCCGCAACATTGAGAAGTACAGCAGCCATCTGCTAGGGGGGCGCTCTGCAATGGGCAGCCCGAACGTAGACATTGAAATCCCTTTCAAAAATCCGCCAACGCTCACTGAGGTCGGTATCAAAAACTAGGAGGTCGGTCGAGCCATAATAAAGTGGGAAGGAGAAAAAAATACTGGGGAATAAAAGAAACCTGATAGACTAGGAGCAGAATGGGTCCAAAAATTCTGACACCATGTAGAGCTATTAACAAATACTCCAAATAACGATCCAACAAGGTTAGTAGCATATAATAAAGTTACACTGCATGTTGTCACCACTGTGACTACATCCCGACTAACTGCTGGTGTCTGGAAGCGTTAGTAATATATGGTGAATGTATGGTAAAACCCGCACTGGATTATAGATCCGAGTGGGGTGTAACATGTGTGTAGTATAGGAGTGTAGTATAGGAATAACATATATGTAGGTATAGAAGTATTAGGTAGAGCAAATCTCCAGCCCCCAACTGTTCCAATTGTGATATGAGTCACGGCAACCCTCCCCCAACTGCACAGGTGCGGTCGGCAAGAGGGAGCGATATTACGACGTTTTTAAAGTTTAAAAAGGTAATAACATGTAAAATATAAGATCAATGTGAACACATCTCACTCTCAGAGATAGACAAAAAAGCTGGAGAAACTCAGCGGGTGAGGCAGCATCTATGGAGCAAAGGAATATGTGACTTTTCGGGTCAAGACCCTTCTTCAGACTGATGTCGGGAGGGGCGGGAACAAGAATGAAAGAGGCAGAGAAAGAAAGGATTACCTGAAATTGGAGAAGTCAATGTTCATACCGCTGACATGTAAACTACCCAAGCAAAATATGAGGTGCTGTTCCTCCAATTTGTGGTGGGACTCACTCTGGCCCAGGACAGAAACCTGGCTTCGGAATGGGAGGGGGAAGTTGAAGTGCTGAGCCACCGTGAGATCAGGTTAGTTTTTGTGAACCGAGCGGAGTTGTTAGGTGAAGCGATCGCCAAGCCTACGTTTGGTCTCTCCAATGTAGAGCAGCTGACACCTAGAGCAGCGGATGCAATCGATGAGGTTGGAGGAGGTGCAGGTGAACCTCTGCTGCACCTGGAACGGTTGCTTAGGACCTTGGATGGAGTCAAGGAGGGAGGTAAAACGACAAGTGTAACATTTCCTGTGGTCGCGTGGGAAAGTACCAGGGGAGGGGGTGGTTTGGGTGGGAAGGGATGAATTGACCAGAGAGTTACGGAGGGAGCAGTCTCTACGGAAACCTGAAAGGGGAGGAGATGGGAAGATGTGGCCAGTGGTGGGATCCCATTGGAGGTGGCAAAAATGTTGGAGGATTATCTGTTGTTTGTGACGGCTGGTAGGGTGGAAGGTGAGGATAAGGGGGACTCAGCCCTTGTTACGAATGGGGGGGATGGGGAGTGAGAGCAGAGCTACGAGGTACAGAAGAAACCCTGATGAGAACCTCATGTATAGTCGAAGAGGGGAACCCGTTCCCTAAATCCGCTGCTCTGGTTTGGAACACCTCATCCTGGGTGCAGATGTGGCGCAGACGGTGGAATTAGGAGTAAGGGATAGAGTCCTTACAGGAAGCAGGGTGGGAAGTGTAGTCCAGATTGCCATGGGAGTCAATGAGGTTGTAGTAGATGTCAGTCAGTAGTCTGTTACCTGGAGTCAATTGGAGTGCTGGATGGAAGTTAGTGGTGAAATGGATGAAGTCAGTGAGTTCTGCATGGGTGCAGGAGGGAACACCAATGCAGTCGTCAATGTAGCGGAGGTAGAGTTCGGGGATAGGGCAACAGTACGCATTGAACAAGGATTGTTAGACGTACCCTACAAAGAGGCAGGCATAGCTGGGCCCATGCACGTGCCCATAGCTATGCCTTGGATTTGGAGGAAATGGGAGGAGTCAAAGGAAAAGTTGTTGAGGGCAAGGACCAGCTTCGCTAGGCAGAAGCGAGTATGAGTAGACAGAGATTGGTTGGTTCTGCGGTCGAGGAAGAAACGGAAGGCTTTAAGACCCTCCTGGTGGGAGATGGAGGTGTAGAGTGACTGGACATCCATCGTGAAGATGAGGGGGTGGGGGGTCTGGAAAATGGAAGTCATAATGGAGACGAAGAGCGTGTGAGGTGTCTCGGACATGGGTAGGAAGGGATTTCACCAGGGGGATAGGATGGAGTCAAGGTATGTGGATATACGTTCGGTGGGACAAGAACAAACAGAGATAATAGATCTGCCAGGATGGTCAAGTTTGTCGATTTTGGGGAGAAGATAAAATTGGGCTGTGCGGGGCTGGGGAACGATGAGGTTGGAGGCTTGGGAGGGCAGGGAGCCGGAAGCGATGAAGCCAGTGATGGTGCTTGCGATAATGGCCTGGTGCTCGTCTGTGGCTTCATGGGCCAAGGATAAGTAGGAGGTGTCTGAGAGTTGGCGCCTGACCTCAGAGCGGTATTGGTCAGCATGCCAGACTACCACGGCACCTCCCTTGTTGGCAGGTTTGATCACCCAGTCTGGGTTGTTGCAGAGTGAATGGAGGGCTATACATTCGGGGGGGAGAGAGGTTAGGGTAAGTAAGGGGAGTGGAAAAGTTGAGGCGGTTGATAACCCGCTGGCAGTTTAAAATGAAAAGGACTAAAGCACGTAGATGGCCATGAAGGGTAGTCCAAGAAGAGGGGTCTGTTGGAGATGGGAGAAGTGGTGAACACTTGGGGGTGAGGTCTCCTTCCCATGGAAAAATGCTTGGATGCGGAGGCGACGGAAGAAGAGCTCCACCGTGGCGGACACGGAACTTATTCAGGTGGGCACGGAGGGGAACAAAGGTGAGGACTCTGCTGAGGACAGACCGTTCGGTATCAGAAAGGGGGAGGTCAGCGGGGATGTTGAAGACACGCAAGGATGGGGGTTGGGGCTGGAGGAAGACAGGTGAGTGGATGGAGGCCGCGGCGATGTCTGGTAGGGGGGATGGGTGATCAGGGAGGTGGGGGGTATGAGGTTTAGGGTATGGGTCAGGGCCAGCCTTGGGAGGTGCGGGGCCCAATTGGGAACAATTTTGGTGAGCCACAGGTTCCCAGCCAAGATCTGTAAAATCATAGAAATATAAATACATGCTATTGTAGACTTTATATCTCTATGGTAGAATGAAAAGTAATCAAAATGGGCGCTTAAAAAGTGTATATGAGTAAATTGACCAAAGAGATCTAAGCTACATTTTAATATAAAATAGCATACATGTAAGCCTACAAGTAACAATAAAAACCAGTCCAGGCATTACATTTTGGGCTTCAGCCCCATCCTATCCTTTGGGCTTCTACCCCATCCTAACTTAGGGGTGTGTGTGTGTGTGTGTGTGTGTGTGTGTGTGTGTGTGTGTGTGTGTGTGTGTGTGTGTGTGTGTGTGTGTGTGTGTGTGTGTGTGTGTGTGTGTGTGTGTGTGTGTGTGTGTGTGTGTGTGTGTGTGTGTGTGTGTGTGTGTGTGTGTGTGAAGGAGAGAATGGAGGGAAGGAGCGAATGGAGGGAAGGAGTGAATGGGGGGAGGGAAGTAGAGAAAGGAGGAACGAGAGAAAGGTGTGAGGGAGGTAAGGAGAGAAGGGAAAAGAGACAGAGGAAGGAGGGAGGGAAGGAGAGAAGGGATAGAGGGACGAAGGGAATGTAGGGAGGGAAGGGAAGGTGGGAAGGAGAGAAGGGAGGGAAGGAAGAAGGGAAGGGAGGAAGGGAAGGGAAGAAGAGAAGGGAGGGAGAGGTCCGCCGGCAGGAGGTGATGCTGGGGTCTGGGCGGACAGGTGTGAGTTGAGGCCGAGGTTTGTAAACGTTGTTCCAACCCCTGGCCCAGCCCTCCCTGTATTGTTCACCGCGTCTCCCCGAGGAAAGAGAGGGGTGGAGCAGGGCCTGTGTGCCTTCTTCTTCTATCGTGTGATGTGCACAGCCTAAAGTTATAGAACAACTTGTTCTATTTGATCCTCCGTTTGTGCACGTCGAGTTGATTGCATTAATCAAAACAGGGCGGACCACGTGAAGGCTGCAATCTTCCACCCCGGCTGTGTGCCCGAAGCACGGCGACTGGAGGGAACAACCCACCTCCCCCTCCTCCATTCACCCCTCACACCAACCTCCTCGTCTACCCCTCTCTTCCCCCCCCCCCCACCATCCAGGGTGCGCGGGGCCCCCATAGGCGCGAGGCCCAATTGGTCCAATTGGCTTAAGCCTGGCCCCGGTGTGGGTGGAGTGTAGCTGGGGTCACATGGTACAAGAGGGAAGGAGAAGGCCCAGTGGGCCCCCACTTAAGTTCAATGGGGGGGGGGGGGAGCAGTAGGACCCAGCACAGTCAAACCACGTGGTGCGAGAGTCTGCAGCTTGGAGACATCAGGCCTGGTACTGAGCTTCGGACTCAGGTAAGGTGACTGCTGGTGGGCAGTGGAGTGGCGAGGGTCGGTAGAGTCACTGGTGGAGGCCTGCGGGGGGTGGAGTCCGGGTCAGCGGGCAAAGCGTCGTAAATCCCGGTGAGAGGATGGCTGGGGAAGCAACGAGGTTCGGCGGTCCCAATGAGGCAGCGAGGTTCGGCGGTTCCGGGCACTTTCCCTCTTCAGTCCCCTATTCTCCTCCTCCATTATCCTCCCTCTCCCCACCAACCCTCCTCTGCTTCTTCCGCTCACCCCCTTCCTCCCCTCCTTCCTCCAGTACCTCGCATACTCCTTCCCCCTCTTCACCCTCCCTCTTCTTTCCCCATTACCTCCTCAGCCATGATCACATTGAATGGCGGTGCAGGCTCGAAGGGCCGAATGGCCTACTCCTGCACCTATTTTCTATGTCTATGTTTCTATGTTTCACCTCTCCTTCCTTTCCCCTACCCTCAATCAGTCCCTCCCTACTTCCACAACCCCTCAACCCCTCTCCCTCTCTATCCCCCTCCTCCCACACTCTCCCCCCTCAACTCTCCCACTTTCCCCTCCCTCTCCCTCTCCATCCCTTCCTCTCACTCAATCCCCCCAGTCTCCCTCGTCAACTCCCCAGGATCTCGATGTAAACTACTGCCTGTCACGTTTTCTCTAAGTCAGCGATGATGTTGCATTTGAGGTGGGGGCTGTTGGGGAACGGGGGGAAACGGGCCAAGCCTGCGGCCTAGTCCTTGCTCTGGGTCCCGCTCCTCTCCGAAACTGTGGGCCCGGAGCAGCAGCGCCACCGCCCCCAGACCACATGCAAGCGCCCAGGCCGCGGGTCCCAGGCATGGTCCCTCAGCGCACCCAGACCCCGCACTGGCTCCAATTCCAGCCCAGGGCCCAGGGGGCAGAAATTAAGTTAAAGTTAGTAAAGTGAAGAGAAGACATGGTGGAGTTTGTAAAATGGAAGGAAACTTACCCGTGGAGCCGTTGTGTCCCCATTGTGAGGCCAGGCAAGTAGAGGCGAAAGGGAAAGAAATGTCGGTCTGAAATTCTGCAAAGGCTCCACCTGCTGAGGCGCGGCTGAGGATCCGTTTGGTTCCCTTTGTGATGTCAGTCAAGCAAAGATGGCAAGTGGAGGCTGTTTTAATTTTTAAACATCAATAACTTGTAAAATATAAAATAATCCTGAATGAAAATTGCTACTGTACATCCTAGGACGATGGTAAGGTGTGCCTAAATTTGTTGCGCCTTTTGCAAACAAATATAGACAGGTTTCCGTTGTGACACCAGAGATCCCTGTGGTGATGTAAGTCACGGCAACTCTACCAAACTGCGCCTCGCCATCCCTCTTCCTACCCCTATCCGCCTGCAGTCCCTCATCCCCCAGCACTTCCTCCCCTTCCTCTTGACCCTCCCTCTTTTTTCCCCTCTCCCCCACTTCCTCCCTCTCCTTTCCCCATACCCTCAGTGATTCCCTCCATAACCCCTCTCCCCTCCCTAGCACCCTTCTCTCCCCGTATCTCCCTGCTCCCCACTCACCTCTCCCCTATCCCACTCTGTCCTAAACGCAATGTTTAAATAACATCTCCCCTCCTCCCCCACTCCCTCCCTCCCCTTACAACAATGTAACACGTCTCTCTGCACTGGGTGGAACACTGTTGATGGGCAGTTTATGTAAACGAGACCCCATTGTGATATCATATGCTGCTAACTGCCAGTGGAACACAGCTGAGGGCAGTTTATGTAAATTAGATCATATTGTGACGTCATAGCTGCTAACTGCCAGTGCAGATGGAAGAATTTTTTTCAAAGTGGGGTTGTGTCGAGTTAAAAATGTCAATAACATTAAAAAAAAACATTAATCTGAAGACAATTTGATACACCACTCCACAGGACAATGGTGAGGAAGGCGGTCCAAAAATAGCGCTGTCGTGTACTAATTAGGCTTAAATTCTGGGCGTGACGGACACACACACAGACATATACACAGACAAGATGAGGGTTTTAGTAATATACTAGACCAAGTGAGACCTGTTGGGTCCCTGTCACATGGGAGGCCTAGTCCCCCAATGCAAGCTGTTCCCCGAACCCAATATTCCACCACTCACCCATAGCCAACTGTGCAGGCGCAGCTCATTTCCCCTCATCCCTCTTCTTTCCCCTCTCCTCCACCACTCCCCCACTCACCTCTTTTCCACTACCCTGTCACTTCCTCCATAACCCCTCTCCCCTCCCTACCCCCTCTTCTACCTCTATTAAACAATCCGCTCCTCGTCCCCTCCCCACTCCTTATAACAATGTTACAAATCTAATTGGAGTGGGAGTCCTGTCTTTGTTAACATTGTCCATAACCCCTCTCTGCTCCCTACCGCAAGTGGGACCCATTAGGCCTCGTTCTCCCAACACAATTTTCCGTTCAGGAACTGTGGGAGCCCCGTAGGAGGGGGACGGAGGAGCGCAGCTCCGGGCCCTGTCTGTGTCTGTGTCCGTGTCTTTGTGCAACCGCGCTCAGATCCCTGTGCCGTGGTTCGAGCTGTGGAGCCGTGGGAGGTGGAGTGAGCAGCACGGCTCCGGGCCCAGTCCGTGTCTGGTGCGGGTGGGCCTGCGGGGTAGCTTCTTCCTCTCCCTCCCCCATACCTCGGCTGATTGGCTCTCTGTCTCCCTCCCCCTCCTGCAGCTCCGCACGAACAACATTTTAAAATAATTGAAAGTCAGTCAGTGACTGTTTGAGGATGTGGTCTTGATCCGCAAGAGGGATGGGGAGGGAAGAGCGCGGCTCCGGGTGCAGTCCATATCTGTGTCCAGCGTGTTTTTATCAGGGATAGCAAGTTTGTTTAACGTAAATGAGATCCCATTGTGAGGTCATAACTGTAACTGCCACTGAACTTGAAGTTATTGTTCTCAAAGTGGGGTTTTGTAAAGATAAAAATGTGAATAACTTGTCAAACATAACATCAATCTGAACGAAACTTGATACAACACACCATAGGACAATGGTGAGTAAAGGGCCTGTCCCATTTGCATGCGATTGCATGCGTTTGGCGCGACCAAACGGAAGCGGAGTTCATGCGAAGTTCGCGCTAAGTACGTGCAAAGATTGCGCGTGACGTCATTTGCGTGATACCTACCAATCAGCTGGGCAGGAGGCGGGCCGCTGGATTTTCGGTCCGAAAGGCATGCTATGTATATTTGATTTATTTGTATTTTACACCAGTATTGGAAACCATCACTCTTGCCCAGAAATTGGACCCTTACATAACTGACCACATATGTTATCACAGTAATAGTTTATAAGAGGTTTTTCACTCTGTTAGGATTACACTATTTACAAATGTTAAAGGAGAGAAAGAGCTGAAAATGGATTGAACATATTTCAGCTTTCTGGTTATATTTTGGTGCTGATAAAGATTTATTTACTAATACACTTCATTAAACATTACAAGTTAATCCATTCCCTGTTAAAAAATCTGGATTTAGTTTATTGTTTCATAAGCCGCTGGTACAATCCAAGGTTTTCAAGGCTGTTACAGAGTAATGTATTATTTGGCGTCGCACGCCGTTGGGCGGTGACATCAAGACGCAACACCACGCCGGGCGGTGACGTCATCACACAACGTCATGTGCTAAGCGTATGCCGTCAAGACGCTGCATACGACGTCAAGACGCTGCGTACGCCTGCAATGCGCCTGCGGGCCGACAGGCCGTTGGCACGCAAAATTTTCAGACCGTGCAGGATTTTCGGAGCCCCACATGATGTCGGGACCAGCCCCGCACAACTCCATATGCCTCCCCGCTTCTAAGTGGGATGGGCCCTGCGCGGCCATACAGTGCCCGTACGCCTCAAGCGACCACGTTTGGTCGCGCCAGACGCATGCAATCACATGCAAGTGCGACAGGCCCTTAAGGCGGTGTAAAAATTACAATGCTATATTATACCGTTTTGCTGTCGTTCGGGCTATGAAAAGCAAGTAAACAAACACAAACTCACTCAAGGCAAGACAAGACAAGAGACATTTATTGTCACATGCACCAATTGGTACAGTGAAATTTGTGGTCACCATACAGACATACAAATAAAATAAAGAACATGGAACACAATAGTCTTTAACATAAACATCCCCTCGGCAAAGGATCCCAGGACTCCGTGATGTTGGTCAGCGCCACCCATGCTGGGACTTCGGTAAACCATAGCTTGCGATGTTGAAGCAGCAGGCCCAACACTCCAGAGCTTCAAAAGGCGATCCCAGGTAAGTCATCGCCTGCTCCGCGATGTATCCAGCGCTGCACTGCTGCTGAAGCTCTGGTCCGGTCCCCGGCAAGAAAGGCCGTGCCAATCCAGCTGGTAGGAGAATAGACACATCCTCGCCAGGAAGTGTCTGGGAAACAGTTTCCCCTTTACCCTACCCCCCTCCCCCACATAGAAATACAAAAAAAAATCCACCAAAACATACTAAAAAATGTTTTAAAGATAGAAAAACAGACAGACTGTCGGCAGAGGCTGCCATCACACAGTGTCCCCTAGTGGCCGAGATGAGAGTTTTAATAATATACTAGACCAAGTGGGACCCATTGGGCCCCGTTCCCCAACGCAATATTCCACCACTCACCCGTTTCCCCAACGCAACCCGTGTCCCCAACACAATATTCCACCACCCACACATAACCCTCAACTGTGCAGGTGCGACTCATTTCCCCTCATCCCCCAGCACTCTCTATCCCTCCTCTTCACCCGCCCTCTCCTTGTCCCCTCTCCCACTCCCTCCTTCTCCTTACAACAATGTTCATAGGAGCAAAGAAGTCCTTCTGCGGTTGTACAGAGCCCTAGTGAGACCACACCTGGTGAGCCCACACCTGGAGTATTGGTGTGCAGTTTTGGTCCCCTAATTTGAGGAAGGACAATCTTGCTATTGAGGGAGTGCAGCCTAGGTTTACAAGATTAATTCCCAGGATGGCGGAACTGTCATATGCTGAGAGAATGGAGCAGCTGGGCTTGTACACTCTGGAGTTTAGAAGGATGAGAGGATATCTCATTGAAACATTTAAGATTGTTAAGGGCTTGGACATGCTAGAGGCAGGAAACATGTTCCCGATGTTGGGGGAGTCCAGAATCAGGGGCCACAGTTTGAGAATAAGGAGTAGGCTATTTAGAATGGAGAGGAGGAAACACTTTTTCTCACAGAGTGGTGAGTCTGTGGAATTCATTGCCTCAGAGGGCGGTGGAGGCAGGTTCTCTGGATGCTTTCAAGAGAGAGCTAGATAGGGCTCTTAAAGATAGTGGAGTCAGGGGATATGGGGAGAAGGCAGTAACGGGGTACTGATTGGGGATGATCAGCCATAATCACAATAAATGGCGGTGCTGGCTCGAATGGTCAAATGACCTCCTCCTGCATCTATTGTCTATTGTCTAATGTTACAAATCTCTCATTGGACTGAGAATTCTGTTAACATTGTCCATATCCCCTCTCCCCTCCCTACCCCAAGTGGGACTCGTTGGGCCTCGTTCCCCCAACGCAATATTCCGGTCTGGAGTAGTGGGAGGAGGAGGGAGGAGTGCAGCTCCGGGCCCAGTCCGTGTCTGTTTCTATGTCCAGCCACGCTCAGGGCCCTGGGCTGGACCCGAGGGAAGGCTTCTCCCTCTCCCTTCCCCCTCCCCCTCCCACGGCTGGTTGCCTCTCTCTCCCGCAGCTGGGTGCCTCTCCATCCCCCTCCCAGTCAGTAAGTTTTTGAGGCTGCCGCCTTGAGCCGCGGGAGGGGGAGGGAGTAGCGCGGCTCCGGGCCATTTCTGTATGTGTGTCCAGCGTACTTTTATCGGGGACAGCAAGTTCCACTACAATCCCACCCCACACCCCGCACAATGAAAATCTCAAATATTTTTGTAAATGAATGGGCAGTTTATGTAAATGAGATGCCATTATTACGCCTTATGCCGCTACCGTCAATTGGGGGGGGGGGGGGGGGGGGGCGGACTGCATAAATTTGTTTTTAAGTTTTAAAAGTCAATAACTTGTAAAAGATAACATCAATCTGAATGAAACAAACCACCACATGACAATTGTGAGTGAGGTGGTCCAAAAATTGTAGGGCTATTGTGTACCGTTCTGGTGTCATTTGAGGACATCACCTGTGATGGAAATTGGTTTTAGGAACTAAGGGTACTCTAAGGTCTGGGAGGCTGAGGTTGGGAAGGAAGGG
Source organism: Raja brachyura (assembly GCA_963514005.1). Next base: position 41,749,211 of record OY740798.1, on the reverse strand, counting down.
GGGAGGGGATTATTATGTGCGGTCATACCCAGTAAGAGTACAAGAATGCATAACTTGTTTATTGTGTATTTATAATATAGTTTATTGTGTATTATATATCATAGCTGCTTTCTTGTATCTCTCCCTTTCTCTGTGTTGGCTGCAGCCATCGTCTGCTTCGGTGAGGGAAGCAGGTCAGTGATTGATCACAAACCCCTCAAGGACTGTGTCTGATTGGCCGCCCAGTGACCATCGCATTATGTGATTGGACACAATGCGGCTGATTGGATGGGAGCACACCGATTTGTTGATAGGACGGGAATTTTAAGGGAAGCTGGTCGGTGATTAACCCCCTTAAAGATTAAAGGTTGATTGGCCACCAAATAATCAGGCACAAAAAATTGACAAAGAGGAAAACAATAAAATCGGAATTCTGACTTAAATCGGAAGAATATCATGCCTGATCTGCAGCAAAGATACTAATATCCGCTCTAGTATCTTTGATCTGCATTTCGTTCCTTTTGAAGAAGAACCCTGGCCCGAAACAACTGATCCATTCCCTCCACAGATACCGCCTAGTTCCTCCAGCACTCTGTTTTTTTAATTTAACTCTTGAAATTGAAGATAGACATAAAGCTGGAGTAACTCAGCAGGTCAGGCAGCAACTGTGGAGAGAACTGAACTGAACTCTCCTCGGTGAGAGAAATTGTGATTGTCTGCAGAAGAGTGAAGACCCGAAACGCCACCCACTCCCCAGAGCTATTGCCCACCCCGATGAGCCACCCCAGGCCACACCGTGTCCACCTTCCACTCCAGAGCCAAACAAAAAACACTGGATTGCTGGAGGAACTCACCAGCAATCCAGTGTCACCTACGGAGGGAACGGACCAGGAGCGCCACGGGCCAGGGCCCCCCCCCCCAACTGGAAAGAACCGCAGATGCAGCCATCCCCACAAAACGCCAAATGATTCCTGGAATGCAGAGGGCAGAGGGAGTGAGAGAGCGAGAGATCCAAGTGTGAGCTTTTTGAGAGAGCTGGTTATATGTTGTAGTATCTGGGAAATTAAAAATAATTAAAACAAATCCAATTCAATGGATGCCTTGAGAGCTATTTTAATGGTCTCAGTCACAGCCTTGTCTGTCAGTGACGAACAGATCTAATCGCTTTTGAGAAGTTCTCTCTGAGCCTGTTTCATTCACTGGTGACCAAAGCTAAAGTGGAACTTAGTAGGTGTTCAGGACCCTGCAGTGGCCACTCTTGATGTAAACTGTACAAATATTGAAAGCCAGAATGTGTAGGAAGGAACTGCAGATGTAGATAGATACAAAATGCTGGAGTGACTCAACAGGACAGGTAGCACCCCTGGAGAGAAGGAATGGGTGATGTTCCAGGTCGAGACCCTTCTTAAGAATGAGAGTCAGGGGAGAGGGAAACAAGAGATATGGAAGGGTAAGGCGTGAAAATGAGAGGTCAAAAGGGGCGTAGATCAAGGGAAATGCAGAATAAATCATTGTTAGCTAGGGGAAGTTGATAACAAGGCATACGATCTAAACTTTAATCAGGACAGCCAGGTGGGCCGAAGAGCTAAGATGGGGGAAGGATGGAAAGAGTCGGAAAGCAAGGGTTACTTGAAGTTATAGAAGTTAATATTCATGCTGCTGGGTTGTAAGCTGCCCAAGCGAAAGCCAGAGACTAGAGTTATCTTTTTCAGGCTGGACACTGAATTGATTAATTCACAGTTTGCTAAGTTCCAAAGAAAAAAACCCACAGGAGAAGAGACCAATCTGCATGGCGCTGACTGAAGGAATCTGCGCACGCGCGGTTTTAAAGATTTTTAAACCTCGATAATTTTTACAATATCCCACCGATCGGAACAAAACTTGTTGCAGTCACAGCACAGAACGGTGAGCAAGCTGGCAAAAAATCGTAGCGCTATCACGTAGTGTTTTTGACAAATATTCAAACCGCGCAAACCGGAAGAGCACAAGATCAGAGATTTAGTTGTGTATAGATAGATACTAGACCAAGTGGGACCCATTGGGTCTGTCACATAGGAGGGCTAGTCCCCGAAAGCAATATCCATCACAAACCCATAGTCCCCAACTGCGCAGGCGTGACTGACAGGTTCCCGTTGTGATGCCAGAGATCCCCGTTGTGATGCAAGTGACAGCAACCGTCCACAACTGCGCCTCGCCATCCCTCTTCCTACCCTTATCCTCCTCCATTCCCTCTCATCCCTTGCACTCTCCCTCTTCTTTCCCCTCTCCTCCTCCCCACTCCCTCTCTCACATCTCCCTCCCACTCCTTTCCCCTACCTTCAAGCTCAAGTTCAAATTCACATTTATTGCCACATGCACCAATTCCACGTACAGTGGAATTTGACTTACCATGCAGCCATACAAACAAAAGAGCACAATACACAATAGAATATAACATGAACATCCACCACAGTGGAATCAACATTCTTCACTGTGGTGGAAGGCAATAACTTTGTCAGTCCTCCTCCATTGTTCATCCGTGGTCAGGGCCATGAACCCTCCACATTCGCCGTTACAGATGGCTTGATGTACAGGCCCTCTCGTCGGGATGCTCAAAACTCCGACATCGGGACGGACGGGGCTTCATGATGTTATAGGCCGCAGGTCGGCGGTCGGAGCTCTTAAAGTCCACACCGTTCCCGCTGCTAGAAACTTCGCAGACTGCGGCTTCAGCATGTTATAGGCCTGCGGTCGGAGAACTTCTTCTGACGACCCTCGGCAATGGCTCACCTGCTCCGCAAGGGAGAGTCCACGCCACGTCCACGGCTAGAAGTTCCGCAGACTGCGGCTTCAGGATGTTGTTGTCCGCGGGCCAGCGATCGGAGCACTTCTTTTAGCGACCCCTGGCAAGGGATCGCCCGGCTCCGCAATGGAAAGTCCACGCTGCGCCCGCTGCTGAAGCTCTGGACCCGACTCCAGGAAAGGCCGCACCAATCCAAGTTGTTAGGCCGCCAGTGAGGGCAAAAATGCGACTAGGAGAAAAGTCGCATTTCACCGAAGTAAGTGACTAAAAAACAGTTTCCCCCAATTCCCGCCCCCCACTAAAACACACTTAAACACACTTTTAGGCATACTAAAAACAAATAAAAAGTGGAAAGGATGAACAGCTGCAGGCAAGGCTACCGGCTCGCAGCGCCACCCGTCGTTCAATGCTCAGTCCCTCCATAACCTCTCCCCTCCAAACACCCTCCTACCCCTCTATCCCCCACTCCTCACCTCCCCCTATCCCACCGCCCACTCACTGCCCTCCTCTACCTCTATCCCCCACTCCCTACCTCCCCCACTGCCCTCCTTTCCCTCTATCCCTCACTCCCCAACTGCCCCTTCTCTCTCTATTCCTCCTGCTCCCCCACTCTTCCTCACCTTCCTCACTTTCCCCCTCTCCCTCCCTACCCTCTTCTCTCCCTCAATCCCCCCACGCACCCTCCTCACCTCCCAAGGATCTCGAGGGTCCCGCTCCTCTTCCTCCTTGCAGGCCAGCATCAGTGTCGAGGCCCCGGAACCCGCCGCACCGGCTCAGAGCAAGTGCCGCCGTCCCGAGCCAACCTCAGCACCCAGTCCCTGGATCCTCGGCGGGACCAGAGCAGCCATAAAATGGAATGAAACTTACCCTTGGAGCCGCTGTGTTCATGAGGTGAGATAAAAAAAGATGGCAGGCTGAAATTATGCAAAGGCTGCGCTGACCCGTGGGGGGTAAAGATGGCAAGAGGGGGCGGGGTTGGTGGGGCGCAGTTTTAATTTTTTTAAAGTTAAAAATGTGAATAACTTGTAAAATATAACATCAATCTGTACAAAACTTAATACACCAGACCACAGGAAATTTTATGATTCTTACCAATTAGGTAAAAATTGCTTTAAAGGTGAATTTACATAAAGTTTTTTTGTAATAATCGACTCATTAATAACCCAGAGGGCCCATAGGAAGCTAGGATGTTTGCAAAACTTAGCAGACAAATGCAATGATTGCACAATTCAATTTATTGCAACTACCAAGTGTAACATTTCTATTCAGGTGAACCCTGTACGTTTATTTGAGATAAGGGCAGTGATGAAAAAGATGAAAAAAATATTTGCTTGAATATGCCAGGGATTGACTTCAAAGATTTATGACGGAGCTGCATTTCCAGCTAATATTAAAGTAGGATTTAGATGAAATCAAACAGGTAACTATTTTTTACCTGTCCCACTGCACACCTAATTGTCCAGCAGGAATGAAGTTAATCAGCTCTGCACGAACGAGGCCTCAGGGTTTCAACTGTTGCTGTCCAATATAGACTCTGAACATTTTAATACAATTGTTAAAAGTTCTTCTTGGGTATACAGACATACAGTGCAATCCCACGACAAAATACTGTTTCACCAAGTTATCTACTGCTCAAACAGTTATTAATGAATATGATATAGTTGGGATCACGGAGACATGGCTCCAGGGTGACCAAGGCTGGGAGCTGAACATCCAGGGATATTCAATATTCAGGAGGGATAGGCAGAAAGGAAAAAGAGGTGCAGTAGCGTTGCTGGTTCGAGAGGAGATTAACGCAATAGAAAGGAAGGACATTAGCTTGGAGAATGTGGAATCGATATGGGTAGAGCTGTGAAACACTAAGGGGCAGAAAAGGCTAGTGGGAGATGTGTACAGACCACCTAACAGTAGTAGTGGAGTTGGGGATAGCATCAAACATGAAATTAGAAATGCGTGCAACAAAGGTAAAACAGTTATAATGGGTGACTTCAATCTACATATAGATTGGGTGAATCAAATTGGCAGGGGTGCTGAGGAAGAGGATTTCTTGGTATGTATGCGGGATATTTTTCTAAACTAACATGTAGAGGAACCAACGAGAGAGCAGGCTATTCTAGACTGGGTACTGAGTAATGAGGAAGGGGTAGTTAGCAATCTTGTTGTGCGTGGCCCCTTGGGCAAGAGTGACCATAATATGGTTGAGTTCTTCATTAGGATGGAGAGTGACATTGTTAATTCAGAAACAAGGGTTCTGAACTTAAACAAAGGTCACTTTGAGGGTATGAGACATAAATTGGCCAAGATAGACTGGCAAGTGATTCTTAAAGGGTACACGGTGGATATGCAATGGAAGGCATTTAAAGACTGCATGGATGAACTACAACAATTGTTCATCCCAGTTTGGCAAAATAATAAATCGGGGAAGGTAGTGTATCCTTGGATAACAAGGGAAATCAGGGATAGTATCAAAACTAAAGATGAAGCATACAAATTAGCCAGAAAAAGCAGCCTACCAGAGGACTAGGAGAAATTCAGAGTCCAGCAGAGGAGGACAAAGTGCTTAATTAGGAAAGGGAAAATAGATTATGAAAGAAAACTGGCAGGGAACATAAAAACAGGCTGCAAAAGTTTTTATAGATATGTGAAGAGAAAAAGGTTAGTTAAAACAAATGTAGGTCCCTTGCAGTCAGAAATTGGTGAATTGATCATGGGGAACAAGGACATGGCAGATCAATTGAATAACTACTTTGGTTCTGTCTTCACTAAGGAAGACATAAATAATCTGCCGGAAATAGCAGGGAACCAGGGGTCAAATGAGATGGAGGAACTGAGTGAAATCCAGGTTAGCCGGGAAGTGGTGTTAGGTAAATTGAATGGATTAAAGGCTGATAAATCCCCAGGGCCAGATAGGCTACATCCCAGAGTACTTAAGGAAGTAGCCCCAGAATTAGTGGATGCATTAGTGATAATTTTTCAAAACTCTTTAGATTCTGGAGTAGTTCCTGAGAATTGGAGGGTAGCTAATGTAACCCCACTTTTTAAAAAGGGAGGGAGAGAGAAAACGGGGAATTACAGACCAGTTAGTCTAACATCAGTAGTGGGGAAAATGCTAGAATCAGTTATTAAAGATGGGATAGCAGCACATTTGGAAAGTGGTGAAATCTTTGGACAAAGTCAGCATGGACTTATGAAAGGTAAATCATGTCTGACAAATATTATAGAATTTTTCAAGGATGTAACTAGTAGAGTGGATAAGGGAGAACCTGTGAATGTGTTGTATCTGGACTTTCAGAAGGCTTTCGACAAGGTCCCACATAAGAGATTAGCATTCAAACTTAAAGCATACGGTATTGGGGGTTCAGTGTTGATGTGGATAGAGAACTGGCTGGCAGACAGGAAGCAACGAGTAGGAGTAAACTGGTCATTTTCAGAATGGCAGGCAGTGCCTAGTGGGGTACCGCAAGGCTCAGTGTTGGGACCCTAGCTATTTACAATATATATTAATGATCTGGATGAGGGAATTGAATGCAACATCTCCAAGTTTGCAGATGACATGAAGCTGGGGGGGCCGTGTTAGTTGTGAGGAGGATACTAGGAGGCTGCAAGGTGACTTGGATAGGTTGGGGGAGTGGGCAAATGCATGGCAGATGCAGTATAATGTAGATAAATGTGAGGTTATCCACTTTGGCGGCAAAAACAGGAGGGTAGCCTATTATCTGAACGGTGGCCGATTAGGAAAGGGGGAGATGCAACGAGACCTGGGTGGCATGGTACACCAGTCATTGAAAGTAGGCATGCAGGTGCAGCAGGCTGTGAAGAAAGTGAATGGTTTGCTGGCATTCATAGCAAAAGGATTTGAGTACAAGAGCAGGGAGGTTCTACTGCAGTTGTACAGGGTCTTGGTGAGGCCACATCTGGAGTATTGCGTACAGTTTTGGTCTCCTAATCTGAGGAAAGACATTCTTGCCATAGAGGGAGTACGGAGAAGATTCACCAGACTGATTCTTGGGATGGCAGGACTTCCATATGAAGAAAGACTAGATAGACTCGCTGGAATTTAGGAGATTGAGGGGGGATCTTATGGAGACTTACAAAATTCTTAAGGGGTTGGACAGGCTAGATGCAGGAAGATTGTTCCTGATGTTGGGGAACTCCAAAACAAGGGGTCCCAGTTTAAGGATAAGGGGGAAGTCTTTTAGGACAGAGATTAGAAGATCATTTTTCACACAGAGTGTGGTGAGTCTGTGGTATTCTCTGCCACAGAAGGTAGTTGAGCCCAGTTCATTGGCTATATTTAAGAGGGAGTTAGATGTAGCCCTTGTGGCTAAAGGGATCAGGGGGTATGGAGAGAAGGCAGGTACAGGATACTGATTTGGATGATCAGCCATGATCATATTGAATGGCGGTGCAGGCTCGAAGGGCCGAATGGCCTACTCCTACACCTATTTTCTATGATTCTATGATTCTATGATTATGTAGTATCCATAATGTATCCAAATGGTAGACACAAAGTGGTGGAATATCTCAGCAGGTCAGGTAGCAGGTTCAGACCCAAAACGTCACCCGTTGATTTTCTCATGACGTGTTGCCTGACCTACTGAGTTACTCTGGCACTTTGTGTCTATCTTTGGTATATACCAGCATCTTGCAGATCCTTTCTACACAATTATCCAAATGGGTCTTGTCATCCAACCAATTTTTTAAATAATCGTAAAAGAAGAAATATTGAAAACGACAGATTACACACAAGATTCGATAATAGTTTTACAGACAAGAAACTCAAGGCTAAACAATGGAAAAGGTCCCATTTTGAGTCGTATTGGAAAACACAAATCTACCAATGGAGCAGAATCTCAGCTGATGAATATCGCTGTATGTAGAATATTGAGTCTAGCAAAGAGTTTTGGTGCAGTGTGGCTGGACAATATGCTGCTCTTGCTTGCCACGTAATCAGAACCTGGTACACAGCACTTTACAGCACAGTGGGAATTTAATCTACATGATGTCTTATACAAGGCAATTTACTTCCACCTTTTTCATGAGAATAAGTATCCACTGTTGTGGAAGAAAGTCTTCCAAAGAAGTGCATAAGCTTTGCTGTTAGAGGTGAGAGCGGAGACAGAAAAAATGGATTCAAGAAACTGCAGTGAAATCTGAGGTTAGGTCTTGACTTGAAACGTCACCCTTTTCTTCTCTCCAGAGATTCTGCCTGTCCCGCAGAGTTACTCCAGCATTTTGTGTCTACCTTTGATTTAAACTACCATCTGCAGTTCTTTCCTACAAGTTATCCTTACATTCTTGGTGATCCAGGAAATGTGAACAATGTGAACAATTCTAGAGTACTAGCTAGAAATGACAATCAATGGCTAAACGTGCTGTTTGCAATTATTGAACACAGGTAGGAACTGAGCAGGTCAGTTAATCTCTCAAACCAGTTTTGCCATAAATTAGATCTTGGCTGATATGAGGCTTTAACTTTATATATTATGCCCAACCATGGCTATCAAGAAGCATTATTTCAGGTTTAAAACCTTGCCTCAATTTCCATCCTTGAAAGTATTTCACATTTCTACCTCCCTCTGGAATGGCGAGGGCTCCTGATGCGGCTGGAATTATGTGAATCCTGGCGCGCGTTCACCTGCATGTTCTAGCTAATAATTAATCATGCGAGGACAAACTTGAAGAGCTTACAGCAGGCAGCTGCTTCACTGGGCGATCAGAGACTGTGCGGATTACCCCTGGCACATCTGAGCCTGCTATACAAACTTAGAGATTCTCTATTTATTATATTGGCCACATGGAATCTCCAGGTCAGGTAAAAGGCCATGGTATCCGCTTTTTGGGAGGTCAATGCTTCGTGGTGCTGATGAGATGATTTTTACGCAATTCTACTTTCCTACCTTGAATACCCAGTTGAAAAATCCAATCCCTTTTATCTAACATGGGAAGCCACCTCTACCATCTTGTCGACATACCAGCATAAGCAAATGCAAGGTGGTACTGGACGAATTAAGCCTGGTCGAGAACTCTCTCGATACAGCAAACCCTGATTCTGTGTCCATCATCACAGGTCACTTGAATCAAGCTAACGTCAGAAAGAAACTCCCCAAATACCAGCAGCAAATATTCTTCCCCATGCAAGGTGTTAACACTCTAAACCACAGGTTATAACATCATCAAATATACTTCTTGATCCATTCCTCACTGTCATTTTGGTCAGTCTGATTATCCCGTACTGTTCCTGCCAGCTTACATACAGAGATTAAATTACGAGGAACCAAGAGAAAGAGTAAGACAGCAATGGTCTGAGGATGCTGAGGATCTACTTCAGGACAGCCTTGAGTTGGTGAATCGGAACATGTTCAAGACAACTTCATCTAGCCTGAATGAGTACACCTTGGCGACTGCATTCCGACAAAGACAATTATGATCTATGTTCAGCAGAAATCGTGGATAAAAAGGGAATTTAATTCTCTGCTAAAGGTCAGATCCAAGGCTTTCAAGAAGTGTACACAAAGACACACAAAAACTTGGATTAACTCAGCGGGTCAGGCAGAATCTCTGGAGAAAAGCAACAGGTGACGTTTCGGGTTGAGACGCTTTTTCAGACGAAGAAGAGTAATGCCGAATAAGCTAATCTCTAAACTACTGGACCATGACTTTGGGTCGTCCGGCTGCAACAGCTTCTAGACTTCCTGATTGGCAGACCTCAAGTTGATTTGAATTAGTCATAACATTTTCTCCACTTTTATTCACAAAACTGGTGCTCCTCCGGATGATGTGTTCTGTTCCTTGTTCTACTGCTTGTGCACCCACAGTGCTGTGACCAAGTACAATGCCAACTCAATATGTTTACCGAAGAAACCACTTGTTGGGCAGATCAACAATAATGATTAGACAAAGTACAGGAAAGAGATCAAGAAACTTATGTCATGTGTCAGGACGACAACCTATCATTTAACGTAAGCAAGGTGAAACAGTAGGTTGTTGACCAAGGGAAATGAGGTGTGTGTACATAGCCCTATCCTCATTATTTAGTTACTGTTGAATTGGTCGACAGCTTCATGTTCCAAGCATCAATACCACCAACTTTCGGTACCTCCGAAAAAGCAACCTAACTTGGTCCCTTTGCACTGATGTGCTGACCAAGCATATGTACTTTCCGAGGCATCTGAGAAGATTTTTCACATCCACAAAGATTCTCTTGTACTTCCACAGATGCACTTTAGAAAGCACTAGACTAAGTGGGACCCGTTGGTTCCCTGTCACACAGGAGGCTTGGTTCCCCAACGCAATATTCCACCACTCACCCATGGCCCCCAATGAAACAGGTGCAGCTCATTTCCCCTCATCCCTAGCATTCTCACCCCCTCCTCTTCACCCTCCCTCTTCTTTCCCCCCTCCTCCTCTCATCCCCCAATCCCTCCCTCACCTCTCTCCCTCTCCTTTCCCCACCATCACTCCCACTCTCCCTCCATAACTCCTCTCCCCTACCTACCCCCTCTTATCCCTCACCTCCCCACTCCTCACGTTCCCCTTTACCCCCACTATCCTTCCTCACTTCCCCCACTGCCCTCCTCTCCCTACATTCCCCACTCCCTACACCCCCCTCCTCTACTCGCCCCTCCTCTCCCTCTATTCTCCCTTCTCACCGCTTCCCTCTTCTTTTCCCTCCTCCTACCCTCTCCCAATCCCTCCCTCACCTCTCCTTTTCCCTACCCTCAGTCACTCACTTCCTCCCTCCATAACTCCTCTCCCTTCCCTACTCCCCTCCTCTTCCTTCCCTACTCCCCTCCTCTCCCTCAATCCCCACTCCTCCCCCACAGTCCCTCCTCACCTCAGGATCTTCTTGCATGCCCTGGAGGATTATCAGCCGTCTGCGGCCTTAGAGCCAGGCCTCGGATCCTCGGCTCGGAAGCACCAGCAGCAACGCCGCGCCAGCATGTGGGTGGAAGGGGGGGAGGGGGGTGGGGGGTGAGCTCGTAGAAAAGATGGGGAAAGGGCCATGTGGGGGAGGGGGGTATCACGGGGGAAGGGGCAGGAGCCAGCGAGGGGGACCAGAGGGGAAGGAGCTGGAGCTACTGATCGTGTAATGGCAGTGTGTTTGCTACTCACAGCGGGCGCTGGACACTCTCCTTTGCCAGGATCAGACTCTCCGGTTTCCGTTTAGCAACATCTCCGACTCCGCGCTGGACCGCTTCCGGTCCCTCCGAAAATTCTGTCCAGTTGGAGACTTCTGCTAGCCTCCCTCAGCTCCACTAAAGACGCGATGGTGGAGACCAATCCTCGTGGCGCTGACTGGCAGGAGAGGAGAGATAGATAGATAGATGGATGGATGGATAGATGGATGGATGGATAGATGACTGGCCCACAAATTTTATTAACATTAACATAAGATTTTTCTAAAGCTTTACTGCACTATCAGTTTCAACAACCTGAATTCTGAAGTGCTAGTATCAAGTTTGCCTGTTCTCCCTGTGACTGTGTCACATTGTGTAGGATGAGCACCAAATGAAAATTTTGAGCTGAAAGGACGCAGGGTTCTGACCCCAGTGAACACACAAAAATATGAACAAGCATTTCAGGATAGTTATGTACAGTATATACATCATAAGTATATCAAATGCTCTGGCCTCGGCTACCTTCGGGGGTAGTGATTCTCCAGAATTCTCTGCCCAGGAGAAAAAATGTCTACACACCTCAGGTTTAAATGACTGGTTCCTTATGTTGTAGCTACGATCCCTTGTGGAAACATCTGAACAGCTACCCTTTTATGCCCCTGAGGATATTATATTGGTTGAATAAGATTACCCTCATTCTTCCAAACTCCAGGGAATACAAAGACCAACTGTCCAGCTGATCTTGATTGGCCAACCTTCTTCTCCAAACATCCAGAGATGCTACTTGACCTGTTGAGTTACCTGCAGTTTGTGTCAATTTGTGTATTAACCAGTATATGCAGTTCCTTCTTTCGACAATTACCCTGATGCATCTGCTTTGGACCACCTTCAATGCCACAAAGTCCTTTGTAGGTATGGGTATCAACACTGTGCACAGCATGCCAGGCATGGCCTCATCAATGCTCTATACAACTTTTAACAAAACCTCCCTATTTTTAAACGACAACTGTCTTCCAATAAAGGCCAATCTGCCTTCTTAACAACTTGTTAGACCTGCCTGAACCTTTTGATTCATGCAAACACCTAGATCCTATTAGCCTACATTCATTTTCTGTCTCTCTTCATTTAGATACAAAATCTACATAATTTAGATAATAAACCTGCCTTTTTTTAAATTCCTGTTAGTGAAGTGCATGACCTTTTAGTGACCTTGCAATTCCCCACAATAAATCCACTAGGGGCGCTGCACTGACAGCAGCCTCTGCCTGCAGCCCGTTTGTTTTCCATCTTTTTTTTATTTTAGTCAGTTTAAAGTTTGCTTTTGGGGGAGTCTTTAACTTTTATATGTGGGGGAGGGGGGCAGGGTAAGGGGAAAACTAACTTCCAGTTGCTTCCTGGCGGGGACGCAATTATTTCTCCGAGTCACGTCCTCGCCCCCCCACCTCGCGGCCTACCTCCTGGATCGGAGCGGACTTTCCTGCCTGGGACCGGGAACCAGAACAAGAGTTGCAACAGCGGCGGCGCTGGACTCATTGCGGAGCGGGCGATACCTACCTGGGTCGCCATTTGGAGCTCCGGAGCGTTGGGCCGCTGCTCCAACATCGTGGAGCTCTGGTTTGGGAGAGCTTCCAACGCGGGTGGCACTGAACAACTCCGTGGAGTCCTGGGGCCCTTGCCGAGGGCCTCCAGCGTTGCATCTCCACCCGGCGCGCCCTGTGGACTTTGGGAGCCGCGGACTCCGGTAGGAGGGGGCCGACTCGGGGTCCAGGCCGCTAAGGAGATCCCCCAGCCCCGATGTCGGACTTGCATCACCCCGGCGAGGGGGCCTGAAAATTGGGCCGCCCGTAGCGGCTACTGCGGAGGGCTCGGGGAGGCCCCGACCACAGGTGAACAGTGGGGAACATCAGGGGAAGAGACTGGCTGACTTTGGTGCCTTCCCTCACAGTGGGAAATTTTGATCCTGCTGCGTGGGGATGTTTTATGTTATCTCTATGTTGTGTTCTTTATTTTTACTGTATGGCTGCATGGTGATTTCATTTCACTGTGCCAATTAGCACACGTGACAAATAAATGTATCTTGTATCTTGTAAACTCTATTTGCCAGATTGTTGCCTAATTGTTCATTCTATCTACATCCTGTAGCAGAACCACATTGCCCTCATCACAAACCATCCTTCCACATTTTGTTTGTCATTGGCAAATTTGGAAACTTTACATTCCGTTCCCACTGTTTGGTCATTAATGCAAATAGTAATCAACTGAGAGCCAAGAATAGATGCTGATACACTCCCTTAGTTACATCCAACCACCCTGAAAATGACCCATAACTTCCAACTGTCTGTGACAGCCAGGTTTGAATCCATTTTAACACAATTTCTCCAATACGCACCAGTTTATTTTGTGGTTTCCTGTCAAATGCTTTGGAAAATGCACTACATCTACCAATTCCCCTCTATCAATTTTCTGTTTACGTGCAGTCATACAATCCTGAAAGAATTTGAGCAAATTTGTAAAATATAATTTATAAAACCATAGACACAAAAAGCTGGAGTAACTACGCCACATCTGCACCTAAGATGAGGTGTTCCATACTAGAACACCTGAAATGTCCTCATTCTTCAAGGAACGGGTGCTCCCCTCTCCCATCATAGATGAGGCCCTCAGTCATGTCAGTACCCCGCAGCTCTGCCCTTGCTCCCCCTCCCCTTAGTCGCAACAGAGACGGTCCCACTTGTCCTTACCATCCGTTCCATCAGCCGACGCATACAACACATAATCCTCCAAAATTTCTGCCACCTCCAAAGGCATCCCACCACTAGCCACATTTTTCCATCTCCACCCCTTTCCGCCTTCCACAGAGACCATTCCCTCCGCAACTCCCGAGTTAACACATCCCTTCCAACCCAAATCACCCCCTCCCCAGTTACTTTCTCCTGCAACCACTGAAGATGCAACACCTGTTGCTATACCTCCTTCCTCCAATCTGTCCATGGACCTCAACAGTTCTTTCAGGTTAGGCAGATGTTCACTTGCACCTCCTCCAACCTTATCTACTCTATCAGTTGTTCAAGATGTGGACTCTTATACATCGTCGAGGCCAAACGCAAACTACGTGATCGTTTCGCAGAACACCTTCGCTCAGCCCGCATGAACCAACCTTATCTCCCGGATGCTGGACACTTTAATTCTCCTTCCCATTTCTACACAGACCTTTCTGTCCTCGGTCTCCTCCATTGTGAGAATGAAGCTAAATGCAAATTGGAGGAACAGCATCTCATATTTCGCTTGGGCAGATTATAGGCCAGTGGTAGTACTGATTTCTCTCACTTCAGGTGGCCCCTGCATTTCCTCTCTGTCCCTCCCCCACCCAAGCTATCCCTCCCCCACCGCATTAGCGTGGATGCGACTAGAAATAGTCGCGTCCCCGCCAGGAAGCGACAGGAAGTTAGTTTCCCCCTTACCCTGCCCCCCTCCCCCACATATAAACAGCTTATAATGGCTTGTTTCCTTTATCATCGTTAATTTTTTTGTACATATTTCATTCTTTGATCTTTATCTCTCCACGTCACCTTGTCTCTCGTTTCCCTTATCCCTAATCAGTTTGAAGAAGGGTCTCAACCCAAAACGTCACCCATTCCGTCTGTCCAGAGATGCTGCCTGTTACACTGAGTTGCTCCAGCTTTTTGTGGCTATCTTCGGTTTAAACCAGCATCTGCAGTTCTTCTTACGTTGATTAATCACGTTCCTAATCACGTTGATTAGGGTTGCTTCCATGGGTCCTCCCCAGTTAGTGAATGCATGTTAATTTTCAGCCCATGCATCTGAATGAGCATTTGGGAGACGGGTGCGATAAAATTGCCAATTGCTGTCGGGCTGCAAGCATCTTCTGTCATGTGGAACTGACATCTCCTAATTGCTAACTGTTTGGGGTCCGTACAGTTCACAGGAACCAAATGTCTGTCATAATTTGAGAAGGGCCTATATACAGCTTTCCAAACTGATTATTTCCTCATTGATTACTGGTTATAACACCTTGCCAGCAAAAGATATTAAACTAAATGATCCAATACTTCCCTGCCTTCCTCTCTTTTTGAACATGCGAGTAGGGTTGCCAACTTTCTCACTCCCAAATATGGGTCAAAATAAGGGACAAATTCCCTACGGCAATTTGTTGACCGACTCGGCCATGGCTGGATGAGCTGGCCTGGGTGCTGGACTGCACACAAAGCCCAGCCGGCGGGCCAGCTGAGGAGTTTTGGCCCAGGCGTTTTGGCATGACGTTTCACGCAATCTCGTGCACCCCAACCAACTCATGAACCATTGATTGGCCGTGAGATGGAGGGGTGGTGGTGTCCAAAGGACCTATAGCATAGAATCTTTGGTGGTGTCGGCTGTGAGCGAAGGGCAGACAGCTGGCCGGGCTGCTGACCGACGGGGCCCATGGGCGAGGCGCCGCCGCGGCACTCCATGGGCTGCACTACATCGGGGCGGGTGAGGCGGGGCCGGACACGGCGCTCCTACCTGACAGCCCCTTCGACCCTAGTTGTAGCAATCAAACACGGGACAAGGACATTCCCATATGAGACAAACCGATTTAGCCCAAGATTGCGGATGTCCCGGCTAATACTAGGTATGTTACAAAACTTACCTTCGGCGGTGCTGCGGTTCTGTCACTGGCCATGTGCGCAACTTTGGCGCCTTTGAGAGGGGGGCGGGTTTAAAATGCAATTTTTCTCCAGCCTGTTCAAATCGATTTTGAACAGGCTGTTTAGCTGCTGAAGAATAATCTCTCCGACATCGGTTTTATTTAAAAAAAAGTTAAACTGCACTGGACAATTCAATCGCTGGAGTAAATTAAAAAACACCTTCTAAAGCCGTCAACGGCGACGGATTTCACGTATGAGACAGATAAAAGAAAGCAGTTTATTTTACATATAAACTTGCTTCTTAGGATGCCTTTAATCAAAATTTCACGTTGCGAAAAGGTGAGTATGTAAATATAGGAATCAGCAGTGTTTTTCCTGCCGATAAGGGGTTTAAATGCACTGCAACCGCAACGTTCTTAAATCCTTTAAGACCGAGATGAGAAAGACTTTTTTCACACAGAGAGTGGTGAGTCTCTGGAACTCTCTGCCACAGAGGGTAGTTGAGGCCTGTTCATTGGCTATATTTAAGAGGGAGTTAGATGTGGCCCTTGTGGCTAAGGGGATCAGAGGGTATGGAGGGAAGGCAGGTATGGGATACTGAGTTGGATGATCAGCCATGATCATATTGAATGGCGGTGCAGGCTCGAAGGGTCGAATGGCCTACTCCTGCACCTAATTTCTATGTTTCTATGTTCCAATCGATCGTGTTCAACAAAAACCCACTCGCAAGATGATTTAAATGGCCATTAATTTACGGGAATTAAACACTAAATTCCTTCCAATTGGCCTATAAATGCATGACAATGAGATTTTAAAATCATGTTATATTGTGAATTCTTGTGTGAATGTTATTTGGACTTAGGCTATTTAAGTAATTGAATGTTGTAATTAGCTACAATTAGGTAACTAATTATATGCTTTAATTTTAGGTTATCCAAGTAAGATTGTTTCATATTTGTTTCAGAGTGCTTCAATCTATAATAACTGAAAATTTCATTCAGTTCTCTTAATTTTTAAGAAAGTTATGTCCATGATCACAGCTTTTGAGTTCAGTCAATGGAAAAGCAATAGGGAACAAGATGTTAATTTCCGAGTATGAAAATGGCCATAACGTTTGTAATACTTAAGATATGAAAGTGATTTATGTGTCAAATTAAACTTCTTTTTATGCTTTATCTGATGGGATAAATTGCAGACTTGATTTTTTAAATCTCAAAATGTTGTAAAATTGCTACGAATACGGGACAGTTGGCAGTCACACAGAATTTTCTCTTGCTTCTAGTTGGCAAATTCCTAAAAGATTAGATGACTGGATATGGTTCAAATTCCAGAACCTAAAGACGGAGAATGGTAAGAAAGAGGGTTCAGGCGGCATATTTCTTTAGTGTGTGGACAGGAAAGTAGTTGATCAATGCCCTTGCGCCAGCTTCATTATTCCGGGGAGATCCGCCACCCACAGACTGATCCCACGTCCCTTTCTACCAAAAAGCAAAGATCCTATGGATTTGCCTAATAGAATATCGACAAAAGTGGAGGTAGAGGACGAGGCATCGACGTCATCGAGTGCCCTTCCTCATTCATCCCCACCCCACGCCCGCTTCCAATCCCGCCATCTCTAGCAGCGGCGAAAATCGCCCACATCCGAGAGGCGGGTCGGCACTGAGGCCGTTCCTGAGAGCGGAGAGGTTCACGGCATCACCTGAACAAACCGAGGGGCCGGGCCGAGCCAAGCCGCCAGGCTGGGGAAACGCACCTGCCGCGGCCCGAAGGAGTTCGCCAGGAGCCGCCTGCACTCGACACCCGGCCGCGCGCGAGGCCGCTGGGAGGCGCCGGTCCGCAGCCTCGCGCCCCCCCCCCCTCGCGCCTGTATCGTTGCCTCGCAACGGCCTCCTACCCCCACGCGCCCCCTCGTTGCACCGGGCACCAGAAAGCACCGTTTTCTAGCACTTTTCTTGCGGTTGCATCCTCACCGCCAATGGAAGTTGCTGTCGGTGATATGTAGGGTCTGGATAAGAAAATGGGATAACATAGGACTAGTGTGAATGGGCAAAATATCTAAATACACCACATCCACTGGTTTCACCGAATTTATCAATCGCATCTTCAAAGAACTCCAGTAGGTTAGTGGGGCAAGACTTTTCAATGCAGGGGGC
This sequence comes from Raja brachyura, assembly GCA_963514005.1. Next base: position 41,731,531 of record OY740798.1, on the reverse strand, counting down.
TTCTCTCCGAAATAACCAATAACAGGGATGAGATTGCGTTTTTTGGAAGAGGATGGCCTCATGCACATTCACCCCCCTGTGGCGGTCACTGGGGGGTAGGCCACTCCTTGGATCATCCCCCTCGCCGATTGAGGGACAGGGGCGTTGGTCTGCTATGGGGTTTGCTGTCGAGACTCTCGAGGGGTAGAGATAAGGGTGTCCTTGTAGGTATGTTACAAAACTTACCTTGAGCAGCGCTGCAGTTCTGCCGCTCCCCGTGTGTGCGACTTTGGCGCCTTTCAGAGGGGGGCGAGCTCAAAGTGCTGTTTTTCTTAAGACTGGGCAAATCGATCAATGTCGGGCGATTTCGTTGCGGAAGAAAAATCGCTCCAACATTTCATTAATGAAGGTATTTTTAAATTACGCTAGATTATTTATTATCTAGAGTAATTTAAAAATCACCTTCAAAAGCCGTGAGCGCCGATAACGGGAAGGATTTTGCGTAGGGGAGAAAAAAAGGTGCACAGTTTATTTTTATATTAAAAGGTGTTTTTTAATCATATTTTCATGTTGCGAAATGAGGTCAAAATAAAATGTATGAACCGGCTGTATTTTTCATACCGACTTCACAGCATACCACAACGTTCCAATCCACCGCATTCCACTAAAACCCACTTGCTAGTTGATATAAATGGCCATGAATTTACAGGCATTAAACACTAAATTCCTTCCATTTGGCCCAGAAATTCATGAAAATGAGATTTAAAAATTATGTTATATTGTGGATTATTGTGTGAATGTTATTTGGCAATTTAAAAAAAAGTTTATCTTAAGAAATGGATAGATGTTTAGATCTACTCATTGAATTTTGTAATTAGCTGCAATTAGATAACTAACTAAATATATGCTTTAATTTCAGGTCATCCAAGTAAAATTGTTTCATATTTGTTTCAGAATGCTTCAATCTATAATAACTGAAAATTTCATTGAGTTCTCTTAATTTTTAAGAAAGTTATGGGCTTTTAATGGTTCTAGATCACAACCTTTGAGTTAAGTTAATTGAAAGGCAATGGGGAACAAAATGCTAATTTCCGAGAATGAAAATGGTCATAACTTTCTTAATACTGAAGATATGAAAGTGAATTAGGTGTCAAATTAAACTTCTTTTTATGCTTTATCTGATGGAATAAATTGCAGACTTGATTTTTAAAATCTCAAAATTTTGTAACATTGCTAGGCCTTGTGTGCTCTCGAGCGGTAACAATTAAAAAAGCTTCTTTCGAATCTGCCTGGCGTCCGGTCTTTTACTGACCTTGACCAGGCTACTACACTGGTGACCCCATGTCGTTCATCACGTATCGTGATGGATAATAACGCTGTTGCGCTGAAGCTCCCAGCTCTGTGGACTGAAGAACCCGAAACCTGGTTCCAGCAGGCAGAGGCACAGTTTGCTGTGAGAGGTATCACGCAGGATGAGACTAAATATTATTACGTGGTTGGCTCGCTTGACCAACTAACTACGAGACGAGTTAAGCCTTTCCTCAGGGCCCCCCCGGTTACAAACAAATATACTGGCCTTAAAGCATTTCTCATCAGGAAGTTTGGCCTGGGTGACGCCGAGCGGGCAGCTCGCATTTTCAGAATGGACGGTCTGGGCGACCGCCGGCTGTCTGCCCTCCTGGAAGACATGCTCACCCTGATGGGGGACCATGAGCCGTGCTTTCTGTTTAAATACTACTACAAGGAAGAATTTTAAAAAATCCTTCAGCTTCAAGGCACTCAAGGATAACCTTGGCCAAAAATGGTCTATTCAAAAGATAAAATATACCAATCTTCTGGTGATCTAATTTTTAAAAAAAGGCTGAGTGACATTGAGGTTCTTTGAAGATTATATGATATAATTTTTCTGCCTCTTCATTGAACAATATTTTGACAGCAGGAACCTGGAAAACAGATCCTTACTCATTATCAGCACCTCTGGGTATCCAGTTCACATGGGTATGTGAGTATAGAAGTTGGGAGGTCATGTTGCAGTTGTATAAGAAGTTGGTGAGGCCGCATTGAGAGCATTGTGCTCAGTTCTGGGCACCATGTTATAGGAAAGAAGCCAAGCTGGAAAGGGAGATTTATGAGGATATTGCCAGAATAGAGGGCCTGAGCTATAGGGAGCAGTTGAGTAGGTTCAAGATGAAGGGGAAAATATTTATTAGGAATCTGAGGGGTAACTTTTTCACACAAAGGGTGGTGGTGTATGGAACGAGCTGCCAGAGGAACTAGTTGAGGCTGGGACAATCCCAACATTTAAGTAACAGACAGGTACATGGATAGGACATGTTTGGAAGGATATAGATCAAACACAGGCAGGTGGGACTAGTATAGCTGGAACATGTTGGCCAGTGTGGGCACGTAGGGCCGCAGGGCACGTAGAATGGATAAGAGAGAGCTGTAGATGTGGTGTATCTGGACTTTCAAAAAGCATTTAACAAGGTCCCATACAAGAGATTAGTGTGCAAAATTCGAGCACATGGTATTGGGGGTAGGGTATTGACATGGATAGAGAACTGGTTGGCAGATCGGAAGCAAAGAGTAGGAATTAATGGGTCCTTTCCAGAATGGCAGGCAGTGACTAGTTGGATGCCGCAACTGGGACCACAATTATTTACAATGTAAACGATTTAGATGAGGGAATTAAATGTTACATCTCCAAGTTTGCGGATGACACAAATCTGGGTGCAGTGTGGGCTGTGCTGAAGGTGCTATGAGGCTACAGGGCGACTTGGATAGGTTGGTGAATGGGCAGATGCATGGCAGATGCAGTATAATGTGGATACATGTGAGGTTATCCACTTTGGGGGCAAGAACAAGAAGGCAGATTATTATCTGAATGGTATCAGATTAGGAAAAGGGGAGGTGCAACGAGACCTTGGTGTGCTTGTACATCAGTCACTGAAAGTAAGCATGCAGGGTACAGCAGGAAGTGATGAAGGCTAATGGCATGTTGACCTTCAAAGCGAGAGGATTTGTGTTTAGGAGCAAGGAGGTCCTGCAGTTGTACAGGGTCCTGGAGAGGCCGCACGTGGTGTATTGTGTGCGATTTGTCTCCTAATTTGAGGAAGGACATTATTGTTATTGAGGGAGTGCAGCGTAAATTCACCAAGTTAATTTCCGGGATGGCGGGACTGACATATGATGAAAGAATGGGTCGACTGGGCTTGTATTCACTGGAATTTAGATGGATGAGAGGGGATCTTATAGAAACATGTAACATTCTTAAGGGATTGGACAGGCTTGATGCAGGAAAAATGTTCCCGATGTTGGGAGAGTCCAGAACCAGGGGTAACAGATTAAGAATAAGGGGTATGCCATTTAGGACTGAGATGAGGAAAAAAAAATCACGCAGTTGGGAATCTGTGGAATTCTCCGCCACAGAAGACAGTGGAGGCCAATTCACAGGATGTTTTCAAGAGAGAGTTGGATTTAGCACTTAGCAGTAAAGGAACAAGGGACATGGGGGGGGGGGGGGGGGGGGGGGGGGGGGGGGGGGGGGGAGGAGGAAGCAGTAGCGTGGTACTGATTTTAGATGATCAGCCATGTCATATTGAATGGTGGTGCTGGCTCGAAGGGCCAAATGACTTACACCTGCACCTATTTTTCTTTGGGCCAGAATGCTATTTTTGCATGTAAGGCTTACTATTTGAGGAATGTAATGAAGCATGTTATTGAATGACAATTACTAAACAAGCTCTCATGAAATTTGAATTAGGTATATTATTAGGATTGCCTCCGATTACATTTGTGTCCCTTTGAATAATGTAGCCCATTGAGCAGCATGTGGAGCACATTTTTTACAAAGTCTGTGCATGAATCCCATATATTAGTAGATAGTGCTTAGTTGACAAACAAACATGAGATTGATGAAACAGAGGTGGTAAACCTGGAGCCTCAGGGGAAAGAATTCACAAATCTGGATCTTTTAGAGCTAAGGCAACATAAGTTACACGGAGAGCAAGAATCCACCATCAGCACAATCACCACCAAAACAGCTCACCACAAAGAGATTCTGGAAGGTGTTCTTACATATTGAGAGCTACAATATATATGTTTGTGTAACCTTAACTTAGATTCTGTTTAATCCCTTGATTATCAAAATTTGCCCTTAAAGAAGAAACCATCTCTTAAGCCCTTTAATGCCAAACAATTCCAATGAATCAGGACCCACCGGGGAAAATAAGTGCAATTTCTGTCAAAAATAGGTGAACTTTTGATGAGGGGTGGGTGTATTATTGTGGCATACTGAGGTGCAGTGAAAGGCAGTGTTTTGCCTGCTATCCAAACAGATCAGATGTACTATCCATAAATACTGTTAAGTCAAAATCATACAATAGATGAAGCACAACAGAAGATATAGAGTGCAAAATATGGTTCTCGACATTGTAGCGCACAGTTCCTTAGACAAAGTGCAATGTCCTCATTGGAGTAGAGGTGAATTGGATAGTTGCCTAGCTTTCGGAAGCCTGATGACAGAAGGGAAGAAACTGTTTCTGAGTCTGGTGGTTTCACTTTTAAGCTTCTGTATCTTCAGCCAGACAGGAGCAGAGAAAAGGAGTGACCGGGGGTGGGGCGTCTTTGGTTATGTTGGCTGCTTTTCCAAGGCAGTGTAAAGCCAAATGGAGTTCATGCTGGAAGGAAGTCTGGTCTGTGTGATGGACTGGGCTACATCTACAACTCTCTGTCATTTCTTATGGTCTTGATCAGAGTTGTTCCCAAACCAAGTTGTGATGCAACCTGACGGTATGCTTTCTATAGTGCATCTGTAGAGGTGTTGGTGTGCCTTCTTGGCTTTCGCTTCACTGTGGTTGGTCCACGACAGATCGTTGGTAATATTAATGCCATTAAGTAACTTGAACGTCTTAATATTAAGTAACTTGAAGATCTTAACCATTTCTACTTTGACACTTTTGATATTGATGGGGGAATGTATTTCACCATGCTTCCTGAAGTTAATAGCTAGCATCTTTGTCTTGCAGACATTGAGGGAGACTTTATCCTGACACCATATCACTATGTTTTCTATCTCTTTCCTCTACTCTGTCTCATTATTGTTCGTGATCTGGCCCACAACAGGTGTCACCTGGACATCTTTATATAACTAAAAGTCTTTGTCTTGTTTGTGTTTGTGCCCACGATGTGTCTCTGTGTCAATCTGGTTAATTCCTAATTTTTTCCAAACGCTAGGCCACAGCCTTCACATTTTCACACATCCGACTCACATTTTACCGTGGTGGCAATAAACATCTTCCCGTCGCATTTCCACCTATATTTCCGAAGTTATTAATCGTTAACGTTTTTTAAAAGGCCCGAAAACGCACCAATTTTGGAAACAAAAATCCGAATGACGTCACAATGCACTTGCAAGGCAGGACGGCCCACTCCGGGAGGGAGGGGAACTCCAGCGCTCCAACGGCAAATCCCAATTACATCACAATGCACTCGCCAGGCAGGAGGGCCCACTCCGGGCGGCAGCAGCACTCCAGCACTCCAACGGCAGTTTCCACATTTTAAAACAATTGGTCACTCTTCCAACTGCTCGTCCACAACGTTCTTCAAACCCTCTCCCAAGACAGTTGGGTGAAGATCCAGTTCAGAGCTGACTGCTTCATTCCGACTTCACTGACTTCGCTCTCTTTAATGATAAGCTTTTATATATTTCTAACGTAGCGCGATTCTTTGTATGATATTTCCATTTCTTTACTTATTTCATTTCCAACATTGCGCGATTGTTTCAATAATACTTGCATTGAAAAAAATAATTTATTTTACTTTAAACAAGCTTCATTTCAAAAAACATAATACTTGCATTTTTCAAAATAATTCCTTATTGCATTGACTAACTTTTATTTTAAACCAGTTGGATTTCAAAAAAGACCGCTATTTTATTTTGAACGTGTTGCATTTTGATTATTACTTCGCAATTCTACACTCTAATTTGACTGCTGATTGAAAAAACAATTGGAGATTGCATTTAATAATGAGAAAGAACACAAAACATAGGGAGCAAGTGACGCAACAAGAAATAACTGAATAAATCTTTAGCTTTTAAATAGTTATATTTTAAGAGTTATTCACATTTTAAGCTTTAATAAATCACTTTTCCACTTGCTGTACCATCAGCCATGCCTGTGCAGTATTGCCTCCATCTCCTATGTCACAACGGGAACCTGTCAGCCATGCCTGCGCAGTTGTGAGCTATGGGTGAGTGGTGGAATATTGTGTTCGGGGGGGACCAACCCTCCCAAGTGACAGCACGCCCCCCCCCCCCCCACCTGTGTTGGGTGACGGGCCCCAACTGGTCTAGTTTGTAGATAAAATTGGAGCCAAATTTGGCTGCACATTCATAAGTGTACAGAGTATCTAGTAGAGGACTGAGACATCCTTGCATAGCTGTAATATAAGGGTTAAACAGACTATGTCAGCTAAATTAGCTTGGTGACTGATAGGACACAACTCACCAAGGAGGATAGCTAGTTTGACACATAGTCACCTGTTGTTCTTGGAGATAAAACATTATATAAGTGCATGCTTCTACCATTAGAGCAGAGCTCCACCTTCGGAGAGTGAAAAGATCTTCAGGGAGAGAAAGGAGCTTCACCAGAGGGGGGGAAGCGAGAGGAAGAGTGTGGTGTGTGCCAGTGCCAGCCAGTGCAGACAAGAGACTCGAATATGCAGAGGGGTGTGAGACCTGTTATTTTGCATTGTTACTTTATTGATAGTTGATAGTTTATCTGTATTTTACTTGCATTTTTCTTTAATAAATAGTTACAGTATTTGTGACCTTCAGCATTTGCCTTCTCCATTCATTGATTTGAATCCTGCATATTATTGTGGAGCAGGTGTTTATCATATATTCTCACTAATTGTAGTCTGTGGGTCAGAAAGTCAAGGATCCAGTGGCAGAGGGGGATGCTGTTGCCGAGGTCCAGGAATTTGGAGATGAGTTAGGATGGGATTATGTTGTTGAATTTGTTGCTATAGTCGATAAATAGTTGTCTAGGGGTTCCAGAGGTGAGTTTAGGGCCTGGAAGATGGAATCTGCTATGCACCTGTTGTGACAGTACGCAAACTACAATGGATCAAGGCTGGCTGGAGTTAATGTATGCTATCCCCAAGTCTCTGGAAACACATGATGGTGGATGTCAGAGCCACTGGCTGGTAGTCCTTAAGGTATCCAACTTACTGTTCCTTGGCATCAAAATGATAGTGCTCTTTTTGAAAGAGGTGGTGACATCAGAATGGAGTAGCGAATGGAGCCTGAATACTTTTGCTAGCTGATCTGCACAAGTCCTGAGGATGCAGCCAGGAACTCCATCTGGACCAGTTGATTTACACGGATTCACTCTGGTAGACTGATCTTGCCTAACATAGTAACCGTTGGTGAAGACTATCTAGGTGGGTGTAGAGTGCAGTGAGTTTAACAGAGAACCCCATTATTGCCAGTGATACTGCCACTTTTACTTTGTAGCCTGCATGGTGTGCAAGCCTTGCTACAATCTACAGGTGTCTGAGTTATTGCCTGGGGTCTTCATTTGGTCTGGAATTTTCCTCTTTGCATCCTTAATGGCTCTGTGAAAGTCGTAATTACATTTCTTAAAGGGCTTGTCCTACAAGCATGCAACTCCATGCGATGAGCGCGACCTAACGTGGTTGCTTGAGCCGTCCGGCGTCGCGGAGCCGGTCCCACTTCGATCGCCGGAGCCGTGCGGAATTGTGCAGAGTTCGTCCCGACATCGCGCGGGGCTCCGAAAAACTGACTATGTTCAAAAATTCTGCGCGGCAATGGCTTGTCGGCTCGCAGTCGCCTCGACGCATTACACACCGCCTCGACATCGTGCCTCCGTGAACCTATCTGTAGATGCCTCCATGACCCTCTATGTGTGTGGCTCCGTGGCCCTCTGTGTGTGTGCGCCTCTGTGCCCCTCTCTGTGTGCCCCTCTCTGTCCTGGTGAACTTACTTTAAGACTTCGCTCCAAGTTCGCCTCACTTTGCGCCACGTTGCGTCACTCACCCGACCTCCGCGCAGCCCTCACTGCCGGTTTGGTTGCGCTTGCCGCATGCAGGCGCATGCTGGTGGGAACGGCCCTGTACAGGGATCACCCGACCTCCGCGCGGCCCCTGCTTCTAGTTTGATCGCGCTCATCGCATGGAGTCGGATGCTGGTAGGACAGGCCCTTTATACTACTCGGGATGGTTTGACTTGAATGCTGCAGACTTGACTTCACCTGGGAGTGAACTTCATGGATCATCCATGGTTTCTGGTTGAGGAACACACCCTCCTATACACACTTCCGATTAAAGTCAGTGACAGCAGTGGCTTATTCATTTAGGTTGGCCGCAGAGTCCTTGAATATGGACCAGTCCACTCAAAGCAATCACAAAGGATCTCATCTATTTGCTTGCACTGCACAACTTTCTGTACCAAATCTCCATGGGAAACACTTTTTCTACATTCAATCTGTCAAGACCCCTTAGGAAGTTATACATTTCAGTCAAGACCTGGTTTCTAGACTTAAGCCAATACAACTCTAGTCAATCAACCCATTCCTTATAAAACAGCTATTCCAATACCCTTTCAGGTATTAACCCTGAAAACCTCAGAACTGATTCCAAGGCATTAGTATTCTTCTTTAAATAATAAGACTAATACTATACATATAATCCAAATGTGGGTAGACAAAAATGCTGGAGAAACTCAGTAGGTGAGGCAGCATCTATGCAAATCCAAATGTGGTGTCACCAATGATCGATACAACTGAAGCATATTCTCCCTACTTTTCTATTGAGTTCCTCTAGCAATAAATTGTATCTATTTGTGTTCCTGATTCCATGCTGCACCTGTATGTTAGCCTTTTGTAAATCAAGCATTAGAACACTTGTATCCCTCTGCATGCCAGATAGTCTAGTAAATCTTTTCTGATTTTTTGCAACTGACAAATATTTTCCTATACGATGATTGCTGTACAAATGATTCCAAATGTGGTTTCAGTAATGCCATTTATGACAATGCTCTGAAGTTCAGGTTGGAGTATGAATTCCTATTAAAATGCTCATTAAGAAAGATACATGACAACATATTATTCAAAGCTATTTATCGGTGACTTTCTTTATACTCCTCAAAAAATGCATTGCTTGCATTCCTCCAGGCTGAGAAGCTCATGTTAATAGAATTGGTGCATGTGCACCACTGTACTCGGTGACATTCATATTTAACAAAGGTAGACAAAAATGCTGGAGAAACGCAGCAGATGAGGCAGCATCTATGGAATGAAGGAAAAGGTGATGTTTCGGGTTGAGACCCTTCTTCAGACTGATGTGAGGGTGGGGGGCAGACGGGAAGAAGGAAGAGGCGGAGAAAGTGGGGTGTGGGAGAGCTGGGAAGGGGAGGGGAAAGAGGGAGAAAGCAAGGACAACCTGAAATTGGAGAAGTCAATGTTCATACCACTGGGGTGTAAACCACTCAAGCGAAATATGAGGTGCTGCTCCTCCAATTTGCAGTGGGACTCACTCTGGCCATGGAGGAGGCCCAGGACAAAAAGCTCGGATTTGGAATGGGAAGCGGAGTTGAATTGCTGAGCCACCGGGAGATCAGGATGGTTATTTAGAACTGAGCGGAGGTGTTGGGCGAAGCGATCGCCAAGCCTAAGCTTGGTCTTATCGATGCAGAGCAGCTGATAACTAGAGCAGTGGATACAATATATGAGATTGGAGGAAGTGCAGGTGCCACACCTGGAACACCTTGGATAGAGTCAAGGGGGGGGGGGGGGGGGGAGGTAAACGTCATGTGTAGCATTTCCTGCAGTTGCAAGGGAAATTACCAGGGGAGGGGCTGGTTTGGGTGGGAAGGGACAAATTGACCAGGTAGTTACGGAGGGAGTGGTCTCTGCGGAAATCTGAAAGGGGAGGATATGGGATAATGTGGCCAGTGGTGGGATCCCGTTGGAGGTGACGAAAATTTCGGAGGAATATCTGTTGTATGTGAGAGCTGGTAGGGTGGAAGGTGAGGACAAAGGGGACTCTGCCCTTGTTACGAGTGGGGGGTTGGGGAGTGAGTGCTACCTACGGGTTATAGAAGAGACCCTGATGAGAGCCTCCGATGCCCTGGTTTCCCCCTTTTGATATCACACGTCTCTGGAAAATGGGAAGTTCTGATTCAGTTTCAAATAACTTTTAAAACCAATTGTCCCAATCAATTTGGAATCAATGGAAATCATGCAAAATAAAGAGGCTTTTTCCTTTGTTCGAGCCCCCAGAACAAAATTAACATAATATAAAATAGTTCATTACAAAATATATATTTTCCAATTACTATACTGAAAGAAAAAGGGTCAATAGACAATAGGTGCAGGAGTAGGTCATTCGGCCCTTAAAGCCAGCACCGCCATTCAATGTGATCATGGCTGATTATCCGCAATTCCTGCTTTCTTCCCATATCCCCTGACTCCGCTATTTTTAAGAGCCCTATCTAGCTCTCTTGAAAGCATCCAGATGACCTGCCTCCACTGCCCACTGAGGCAGAGAATTCCACAGACTCACCAGTCTCTGTGAGAAAAAGTGTTTCCTCGTCTCCGTTCTAAATGGCTTTATTCTTCAACTGTCAATTGAGATGCATCAGAAATTATTACACAGTTAATGTTTTGCAAGAAAGCTATTTGTTTCCCTTTCAAATATATTGGTGTGATACTGACAGAGGCTTTGATGATGAATTATAATGACAGAATTGCAAGATAAACATTTTTTTGAATCAATAAATTTTTGCAATTACATTTGAGCATGAGCATGTTACAGTCTTCCAAATGGTTCCAACACCAGAAAGCAATGTACTCGACTGCCACCACAGAGTAAAAAGAGGTTGTTGGCAGAATTAAAAGGGCCATGCAGATAAATCTAGGCTACAAATTAAAAGCTATAACCCTTAAGCATTCAGCATGTAAGTGATACAAGAGCAACTCAATTTTGTATCACGTTTCATTCATGTAAAACCCTGCCATTATCGTAAACATAGAAATGGCATGAAAATGGACGATAAGATAAAACTGACTGAAAGGGAAACATGCAATTATGGTGGGATGGAAAATGTAAGCAGGACAGTTGTTTTCTATTTTTTATGTGGAAGAGCACAGGAAACTGGAATTCTATTAGTGTAGAAAAATGTACAAACCCACCAAAATTATCTGACATCTAATTCTCTAAAACATGCATTTCCTAAAGTTATCTGAGAAAATAAAGCATATTCCTTCAAATAAAGGATTTTTCAAGTCTCAAACATGTGCGCTGGGCATAAGATAATTTATCATAGAAAATAAACAATTGGATGAGTTCTGAAAGTATGGTGTGAGCTAAAAATACAGAAACATTTACTGTTTCAACTCAAATTACCTCTTAGCAAAGTGAACAGAGCTGCTACACCACAAAAAACAAACATACAAGTCCAAGAGTGATGTAAAACAATTATGGACTGCAGATGTGTTCCTGCCTATCGAGTCACAGTGCACTTGCAGTAACATCATTCTAATTCTTATGAATGAACATATAAAGACACAAAGGATATATATATATAATAATGATATATAAAACAATGATATATATATAATAATCATTGTTTTATATATCTGAAACATGTACAAATGCAAAAATAAGTGAGTGTAATAATTTACAAAAAATATGTTTCCCATATAAAGATTTGGACAATGAATGGCATAAGTGCAAAATCATGGAAATAATTTCTCTCATGGAAGAGTCTCGAAACAGAATTAGGATCTGTGAAAAGAAAAAACATGGTAAGTACTCTCCAAGGTATCTGGATATATTGAACATAACATTGCAAAGCTATCATAGAAAAAAATCTGGATACTAAAAATATTAAACAAGAATAGATGGCATGGAAATACATAGTGAGTCAGTAAATACTGGAAGGCAAAACATCTGCATATCTTCTCTTCTACACAACAGAAGGCCTACTTTGTAATTTACAGCAATAATCTTTCATGACAATAACATACAGATATTTAAATATCTATATGTGTAGGAAAGAACTGTAGATGCTGGTTTAAATGAAAGATATACACAAAATGCTGGAGTAACTCAGCAGGCCAGGTAGCAGCTCTGGAGAGGAGTGGGTGATGTTTCGTGTCGAGACCCTTCTTCACTCGAAACGTCACCCATTCCTTCACTCCAGAGATGCTGCCTGGCCCGTTGAGTTACTCCAGCATTTTGTATCCATCTTCGAATATCAAAGTATCTTTTATTGTCATTCAAACCTTTCGGTCTGAATGAAATTTTGTTGCCTTGCAGTCATACATATAATAAAAATAACAAAAACACACAATAAAGACAATTTTAACATCCACCACAGTGAGTTCACCAGGCACCTCCTCACTGTGATGGAAGGCAAAAGTCTTAAAGTCTTTGTCTCTAACATTAAAGTCTATACTCACATTAGAAATGGAAATGAGTCTAAATTTGTAGTTTCTGTGGAACTATGATGAGTTGCTCCAAGGGCTATTTTAATGAGGATATTGGCACATGTGCAATTGATACCAACTGGGAACATGCTCGATTGGCAGATCATAATACCAATTAGCATCTAATGTCAGCAATGATAAACCTAAATTTACATTTATCCCCATGGGGAGCAGTTGTAGTTATCTGATTTGAGTAAAAAATCTGGTCAGGACAAAGTACCCTCGCATCTGTCACAGTTCTCCCTGGCTGACCTGAAAAACAAAGGCTTCGGTGTTTCTGCTTTGTATAAATCTGTACACCGTATTTCCCAGTGTCGAAGATGCTATTTTTTACCCTAAAATAAGGCCCGAAAAATTAACTGCATCTTGGAGGCCGAAGGTTAGGTTGTTCATAAGCCTATAGGAAGCGTTTCGATACTATGCGGTCGAGCATGGCTGATTTTCATCACTTCAAACACCTGGTCTAAGTCAGAGCTCAGTAAATTCTGTTTAAATTGTTAAACACTAAATTGTTTAACATTGCCCATATTATGGCGTCTGCAAAAAAAAAGGCGTCTTACACCATTGGCTACAAGTTGCACGTTTTTGAATATGCGAAAGAACATGGCAACAGGGCTGCAGAGAGACATTTTGGACCACCGCCAACTGAGAAAATGATACGCTATTGGAGGAAGCAAGAGAACCTGTTAAAGCCTGCGATAAGAATTAAACGTAACCTGCATTGTTCTGCAGCAAATTGGCCAGAACTCGAGGAAGAAATGAAGAATTGGCTAGTTGAGGAGAGAAATGCGGGCAGATCAATGTCAACAAAAACTATATTAACTAATGAAAGTTGAGGGCAGCAGCACTAGGTCTGGATGATTTTCATGGGACGTCAAGTTGGTGCTATAGATTTATGAAGAGAAAAGGACTTTCAATGAGAACTAAAACAAGAATCGCTCAAAAAATACCTGAAGGTTATGAAAAAAAAATCATTGTCATTGCAAGAAAAGAGAATGACTATGAACTGGGACAAATTGGAAACATAGATGGGGTACCGTTAACGTTTGATGTGGTATCAAATAGGACAGTAGATATCAAAGGCTCCAAATCCGCAACGAGAAAGACATCTGGACACGAGAAACCCACTACACTGCAGTGCTATCATGTTGTGCGAATGGGACTAAATTACCGCCACCACTTATTATTAAGAGGAAAACCATACCAAAAGTCAAAATTCCACCTGGGATTGTTATCTACGTGCATCCAAAGGGATGGATGGATGCGGATGGAATGAAGCTACGGTTGGATAAGGTCTGGACACAGCATCACGGTGGCCTTCATAAAAAACCATCCCTACTTGTAAGGGACCAGTTTCATGCTCATCTAACGGCTGCTAAAGAAAAGTAAAGAGAGTGAAGTAGAAACTTGCAGTGATATGAGTGCAGGCAGGTGGGACTAAGGGAAAAAAAGTTGTTCGGCACGGACTTGAAGGGCCGAGATGGCCTGTTTCCGTGCTGTAATTGTTATATGGTTATATGGTTATATGATCCCCAGTGGATTAACTTGGCAACTTCAGCCTTTGGACATATCTATCAACAAAGCCTTTAAATTGTTTATGAAAGGGGAATGGAATCTGTGGATGAGGAGCACAGTCCATGATCTAATACTAACAGGTCATTTGAAAAGGCCAACCATTGTTCAGGTGTGCGGCCATAGCTCAGGTGTGGGTTTTAATATCGTGGAACTGTGTTAAGACTGAAATTGTTGTCAAAGCTTTTAAAAAAATGTGGCATCTGTAACGCGTTAGATGGCTCCGAAGACGACATTCTATTTCATGACAGTGATATTTCGAACAGCAGTGATGGCCCTGATGAATTATTATGCTTTTGAAGATTTGGATGATATTAGTGAATTTTTTGGATTTGAAGATTAGAATGTTTTTCGTTTTTGTAATCTTTGTTTCGTGCGCAATAAAATGTTATTTTATTCTTAACGCTGTATTTTTTTTATTACCGGTATACACAATATCTTTGTTTTATATGAAAACAATACGCAATGTAAATGGCTGCCACCATGGCAAATGTGTTTTTTTTTCAAAATTTAGCGATTCAACATAGGGCTGTGTCTTCGTCGCCGGGAAATACGGTACTTGTAAAATCTAAACACCACCAGGAAACACAGAATTGTGAAAAATAATTACATAGTTGAGAAAAAGAAGAGGAGACTATTGAAAGAGGGTGTTTTCAAAAAAACAAGTGAAAGCACTTTGATTTTTATAAGCGTGTATTTTGAACACTTACTCTTAATGCTGTGGTATCTTATTTTAAATTCACGAATATAATGTGATGGCGAATAGTCAAATTCTATCACAACTGTGCGTCCAAAGGATGTCCATTGTAATGGTAATTTCATTTTTCCACAGAACATTCCTGCAATGGTAGGAGGAGTTCTGGCTGCATCATGAATGGTCAGACTACTTTTTGTGCAGTTTGGGCTCTCCTCAATATTAAAACTTTCAAGTTGCAAGACTACCTGTTCAACAGAAAAAAAAGTAAAATATTATGCTAATTTTCAATTACTCTGCGAATGAGAATAAGCACAGTGGCGCTGATACCAGGTTTAATCTTGACCTTTGGTGCTCTATGTGGAGTTTGTATGTTCTTCTTGTGACCATATGGATTTCTCCAGATGCTCTGGTTTTCTTCCATGGGCAAACACATGCAGATTGCTTGTCTTAATCGACTATGTAAAAATGTCCCCAAGTATAGGAGAATTACTGCTTTAATCCTCATGCATTACTCTAAGGCTTTCCAGTTTTCACAACAAAACATATTCAGAAAGAATCCAAGTTGATAGGTGAGAGTTTCTGCTTTAATGCAATTGGCAATTCTGATCCAAATCATGGTCAAAATTGCATCAATTTTGAAATGTTTAATTCTTCCCTTATTCAATCATTTGTTTATTAGCAAACACAACATCTCCCCAAAAGGAGTGCAATTGGATCATTTTAAAGCATAACTTCTGTTCAGACTAAGCTGCAATGTTTTTCTTAGATAATTAAATCGTGCATAACTGATCTTAATTTACAGAAATTTATGATATCTTGAAAACACTTCTAGTTATACTGGGCAATCTCTTAATTTAAACAAAAATATAAACTTTGAAATGTTCCTTTTACTCTCCAGGTTACCAAATATATTTTAAGATTAGAATCCCCCTAATGAGCCAATGAGCATTAGTATCAGGAACCGCCAAAGGTTATGAATTAACATTGAGAGCCATAGAATGTTGTACAGCTGTCATTCTGTCATTGGCATGCTGTGCAAAAATCTGAAGGAAGTAACGGTATTGAACTCAAACTATAGTTAAAATTCCAAAATAAAAACAGTTATGGGCCTATGGCGACCGCCAGCGACTGTCATAGTTGCAGCAGGTCGCAATAAACCGCGACTGGACCCCCCTACGACAATGTCTACAACAACCTACCACGTAGTCGACGTCAAGCTACGGCAAACTACTGACAACCGGCGACCCATTAGGACGTCCACCTACAACCACACCTACGACAACCTACGTCCACCCATGACAAGCTACAACAAGGTAAGACAATTCAGTCACCGTCACCTGTCGCCGGTTAACATAGGTTGATGTAGGTAGTCACCAATGGAATTCATCCTGGCAACAACCTACGACAGCACCCACGTCAGGAGAAGTCAAACTACGCTCATTGGCATCAAACCAATGTCGCCGAAAAGTTTTGAACATTTCAAAATACAGCGGCGAGCGGAAAAACGCTACAATTCTTTGGGCCACTGAGGAGACTACTCACGACCATACAGGGGACACCCCGGCGACTATATGACAACAGCATAGACGCCTGTAGTCACCTAAAGAATCGCCTAAGTGGGACAGGGGCATTAGGCAATGTTTTACTGAACTGTATGCACAAAAATAATTTCACTGTGTGTCTGTACATATGATAATAAAGCACCATCCACGATTGACCAGAATTACTAGAAGACCTCAGCTAATCAAGTGTCATTTGTGACTGCTTGATTGGCTGAATTCTTCTAGCATTTCCATTTTTGTTTCAGATTCCTGCATCTTCAGTTTGAATTTTCTTTAGACATTACTGTAACAGTCAGGAAACTAGCCCCGTTCATTGATAAATGCAGAAGGGCAAGCCAAAAACAGCAGTAAATAATTCATAAAATGATGTGCCAAATGGGCAAACTGTAATGTGGGATTCCATAGGTGCTAAAAAAAAAAGGCAGCATGTAACAGACAGAGCAAAATGATCCCAAACTAAATAACTGGATCAGAGCTCTGCTGTTACACCACATCGAGTTATGAATGTTGGTTGAGCCAAACCACCCTGAAGCCTGAGTGATTGTAACCGGAGACTTCAATCAAGCCAACCTCAGGGTAATTCTACCAAAGTACTATCAGCATGTCTCTTGGCCCATTGGGAGGCAGAACACCCTTGACCACTGGTACAAGTCAATAAAAAACGGGTATTGCTTTGTTCCTCAGTTACATTTTGGGAAATCTGATCACCTAGCTACGTTTCTACTCCCTGCCTACAAACAAAACTGAAGCAGGAGGATCCAGTACAGAGAGTTGTTCAATACTGGTTGGTGGACATGGGTGACATCCTATGCGACTGCTTTGATTCAGTGGACTGGTCCATATTCAGGCATTCTGCAGCCAACCAGAATGAGTACGCTACTACCATGATGGACATCATCAGAAAATGTGTTGAGGAGTGCGTGCCAAAGAAGACAATTTGAGTGTTCCAGTCCACCAAACAACCTTGATCTACTTCAGTTTGCTGACCCCCAGAATAGGTCCATGGCTGATGGCATATCCCTGGCCCTACACTCATCCCTGGAACACCTGGATAAGAGAGACATCTATGTCAGTCTTCCATTCATAGACTACAGCTTTACTTTTATTACCATTATTCCATCCGAGCTCATCTCAAAACTCGTGAAACTTGGAGTCAGCGTTCACCTCTGCATTTGGAATCTTGACTTCCTGACCAACAGACCACAATCAGTGAGGATAGGGGCAAATAATCCTCAACACTGGTGCTCTACAAGGATGTGTTCTTGGCCACCATCTTTAATCCTCATACATCCACAACTGTGCAGCCACATACAAATCCAACACAATTTACAAATTTGCGGATAGTGGGCCGCACATCAAATAATGAAGCGGAGTACAGGAAGGAGATTGGGAACCTCATAACCTAGTGTCCAGCCAACGTGAGCAAGACAAAGGAGATATTAATTGACTTCAGGAAATGAAGCAGGGAGAAACCCATGGTATACACTGATAGCCCCGATATTGAGATGGTTGACAGCTTCAAGTTCCAGGGAGCAGATATCAGCAGCAACTTGTCCTGGACTAGACATATTGAAGCAATGGCATGGGAGCACACCAATGCCTCTACTTCCTTAGAAGACTTAGGAAGTTCAGCATGTCCCCAACAACTCTAACCAACTTCTACAGATGCGCCGTTGAAAGCATTTTATCGGGATGCATAACAGCATGGTTTGGGAACAACTGCATCCAAGATGGTAAGAAATTGCAGAGAATTGTGGACACAGCCCAGACCATCACACAAATCAGCGTTCCTTCCATTGACTTCATCTGCACTTCACTCTGCCTTGGCAAGGTCAATAGTATAGTCAAGGGTGAGTTTCAACCTGGACACCTCCACTTCTCCCCTCTCCTTCAGGCAAGAATTACAAAAATGTGAAAATGCACAACTTCAGATTGTGGGACAGTTTTGTTGCAGCTGTTATCAGGCAACTGAACCATCCTAACATCAACTAAAGAGCAGTCCCGAGCTAGATTGTCTATCTTTAATCGGACTTTCATGGACTTTATCTTGCAATAAATGTTATTCCCTTCATCCAGTATTTAGGGTCCATTATAAAGGATGGGGTTTCTTGGAAGAACATGATAAAATAGGCCAAAGTTAACATGGTTTTATGAAGGGGTGGTCTTGCCTGATGAATTATTTGATGGAGTAAGTTGCAGGATAAATAAAGGGGAGTCTGTGGATGTTGTTTATCTCGATTTTCAAAAGAACTTTGATAATGAGCCACACGTTAGGGTACTAATACAAATAAAGAGCCTGTGGTATTAGAGGGGATATGCTGGCATGGATAGAAGGTTGCCTCAATGAGAGAAGGGAAACTGTGGGTATTGACATGGATAGAGAGCTAGTTGGCAGACAGGAAGCAAAGAGTGAGACTTAATGGTTCCTTTTCAGAATGGCAGGCAGTGACTAGTGGGGTGCCACAAGGCTCTGTGCTGGGACCCGTTATTTACAATATATATTAACAATTTAGACAAAGGCATTAAATGTAACATCTCCCAGTTTGCAGATGACACAATGCTGGGTGGCAGGGTGAGCTGCGAGTAGGATGCTATGAGGCTGCAGGGTGACTTGGATAGGTTGGGTAATTGGGCAGATGCAGTATAATGTGGATAAATATGAGGTTATCCACTTTGGTGGCAAGAACAAGAAGACAGATTATTATCTGAATGGTATCAGATGAGGAAAAGGGAAGGTGCAATGAGACTTGGTGTCATTGTACTGCAGTCACAGAGAGTAAGCATGCAGGTACAGCAGGCAGTGAAGAAATAAAATGGCATGTTAGCCTTCATAGCGACAGGATTTGAGTGTAGGAGCAAGGAGGTCCTACTCCAGTTGTACACGGCCCTGGTGAGACCACACCTGGAGTATTGTGTGCAGTTTTGGTCTCCTAATTTGAGGAAGGACATTTTTGATATTGAGGCGTAGGTTCACCAGGTTAATTCCCAGGATGGCGGGACTGACATATGATGAAAGAATGGATCAACTGGGCTTATAATCACTAGAATTTAGAAGGATGAGAGTGGACCTTATAGAAATACATACAATTCTTAAGGGATTGGATAGGCTAGATGCAGGAAAAATGTTCCCGATTTTGGGGGGGGGTCTAGAACTAGTGTAAAGGGCCTGTCCCACTTTCACAACCTAATTCACGACCTCCGCCGCGTTTGCCCTTGGCTCATACTCGCAGCAAGGTCGTCATGAGGTTGTAGTTCGTAGGCAGGTCGTAGCAGGCCGTGATGCTAGTCCTAGGTACTCATGGCATAAAGTAGGTTGGGGCGTTTTTTTCTAGCATGAAAAATGTGCACGAGTAAGAAAGGTCGTGAATTAGGTCTTGAAAGTGGAACAGGACCTTAAGAATACGGGGTAGGCCATTTAGGACTGAGATGAGGAAAATGTTTTCACCCAGAGAGATGAGAATCTGTGGAATTCTCTGCCACAGAAGGCATTGGCAACTAATTCATTGGATGTTTTCAAGAGAGAGTTAGAGATAGCTCTTAAGGCTAACGGAATCAAGGGATATGAGGAGAAAGCAGTAATGGGGTACTGATTTTAGATGATCAGCCATGATCATATTGAATGGTGGTGCTGGCTCGAAGAGCTGAATGGCCTACTCCTTCACCTACATTCTATGTTTCTATTAGATATTTCATCCACCTCATGTGATACATTAATATTGCTCACTTAGTTGTTACGATAGCCCATCATGTCAATGCCAATTTCCTACTGAACAACCCAGCAATCCCATCGCCCTCTCCTTCTTTCACCGTAGTTCTGCAATCATTCTCTCTCACACGTCTATCAACCTCCTTTTGTTTTTTTTTGCTATTTATCTGCACTAAGGGTTAATTTACATTAGCTAATTAACCTACCAACCTGATGTTTAAGTGTGGGTGGAAACCCACATATTCACTGGCAGAACATGTTAAAAAATACACATGGACTGAGGTCAGGGACAAATACAGGTCTATAAAGGCGTGAGGCAACATTATCTCCCGTGTCAAAACAGCGGAGAGAAATGGATACAGTAGAATCTTTGCAAGAATTATTAGGAGCTGAAATAACGACAAAAGATATCGAAGAGTCAATTAGATCTTTAAAAAATGGAAAGGCTGCAGGCCCTGATGGCCTAAGCTCTGAATTTTATTAAAAAAATTATGATCTGATTTCTCCACGCTTACAAACACTGTATAAACACGAGTATAAACACATTTATACTCAACAGCAACTCCCGGAAACTTTAAACGAATCTACAATAATACTTATACCTAAAACTGATAAGGATCTGGAAGATCCCGCCTCATATAGACCAATAGCTCTATTAAATACTGATCAGAAAATATTAATTAAAATCCTATCTTATAGATTGAGCTTAGTGATTAGTAAATTAATACACCCGACCAAACAGGTTTTATCCCAAAATGTCACTCATTTTACAATCTGAGACGATTATTTAATATTATATACTCAAATAGAATTGCTAATGCAGATCTAGCAATTATTTCGCTAGATGCTGAAAAAGCCTTCGATCAAGTAGAATGGTCATATTTATTTTCAGTGATGGAAAAATTTCAACTGGGAGAGAAGTACTGTACATGAGTTAAACTTTTATACTCTAACCCAACAGCTAGAATACTAACAAACCAAATGTTATCAACTAAAATTAATCTTTCTAGAGGGTGTAGACAAGGATGCCCGTTATCTCCATTATTATTGAACAAGTTAGGTCTTTATTCTTTGGAGCGCAGAAGGTTAAGGGGGAACTTGATTGAGGTCTTTAAAATGATGAAAGGGATGGACAGATTTGACGTGGATAAGCTTTTCCCATTGAGGGTAGGGAAGATTCAAACAAGAGGACATGACATGAGAATTAAGGGACAGAAGTTTAGGGGTAACATGAGGGGGAACTTCTTTACTCAGAGAGTGGTGGCTGTGTGGAATGGTCTTCTAGCAGAAGTGGTGGAGGCAGGATCGATTTTAACATTTAAAAGTAAAGTGGATAGGTATATGGACGGGAAGGGAATGGAGGGGTATTGTCTGAGTGCAGGTAGATGGGACTAGGGGAAAATAAATGGTCGGCACGGACTGGAAGGGCCGAGAAGGCCTGTTTCCGTGCTGTAATGGTTATATGGTTTATATGGTTATTCGCTTTAGCAATTGAACCACTCGCAGAAAATGTCAGCTCTAATCCAGAAATACATGGGCATAATACTAAAGATACAATGAATAAAATTTCTCTATATACAGATGACGTATTAATATATATTACAAAGCCAGAAATGAGTATTCCAAATTTACTAAATCTAATAACTCAATTCGGTCAGTTCTCAGGATAATAAATTAATTGGAATAAAAGCGAAATCATGCCAATAACGGAACTCAATTTACATATTGTAGCAGCACCATACGTGGCGAATAAAGAGGAGACATCAGGTTGGTGCAACTGGTTCTTTATTCTGTTGTCACACATATAGTGGGTGCGCTAACTATATGTAGAGTTGTTGTAGCTGAGCGAGGTTGTGCCCTCGGGCTCAGCTACCGGTAGAAACTCCTGGTGGATCTCGTGGTGAGAGAGCTTATGTACCAGGACACTCCCTCTGCCCATGACGTCGTGTGCCCGCCCTCTCCTGACGAGGGTTTGAGCTTAAGTGGCTGACGCCACAGGACCCCCCCCCCAGAACAGGAGGAAGGAATAGCTTGGTCAAGGGAAGCTCCTGCATGTAGGTCTGGGACACCCCGGACGTGGGTCGGGACGGAGGGCTCCATGGGCGCAGTTGACGCTCTGCGTGGGCGATCCCGATGTACCGAGGGGTGCGAGGAGACCGATGCAGAAGCCGCCGGACAGAAGAGGTCTGGGACACCCCGGGCGTGGGTCGGGACGGAGGGCTCCACGGGCGCAGTTGACGCTCTGCGTGGGCGATCCCGATGTACCGAGGGGTGCGAGGAGACGGATGTAGAAGCCGCCGGACAGAAGAGGTCTGGGACACCCCGGGCGTGGGTCGGGACGGTGCTCTACACGGGCGCAGTTGACGCTCTGCGTGTGAGATCCCGATGTACCGAGGGGTGCGACGAGACTGAAGAAACACGGTTGCATCTCCTTGACCAGCTAAGGGAGAGTGTCCTGTGACACACGGCCCCCAAAAACGATGGGGGGTAAACCAAATACAATATACAAACCAATTGCAGTGCACACAAACATGAACAGTGAAAAAAAAAACAATTAGTGTCCAGTGTCTAAATTTCAAATTGTCCATTGTTCATCGTGCAGCCACAACATCCAGCTGGAGGGTGGCGCTGTGGACAGTGGTGAGGCTGCAGTGACGGCATCCGGCCGGAAGGTGGCGCTGTGGATGACGATGAGGTTGCAGGGACAGCAGCCGAACTGACGGTGGCGCTGTTGCTGGCAGTGAAGCTGCAGGGACGGCATCCGGCCAGAAGGTGGCGCTGTAGACGGCGGCCAGGTAAGTTCGTAGTGCACTTCCGGCCGGCGGCGGCCATGTTTGTAGTCGGAAGCCGCCCGTTTCAAGATGGCGCGGCGGCCATTTTGCTGGCCGGGTGAAGAGGAATCACCTGGTGACTGGAGGACGGCGAGGAGCTGAAGGGCGGCTTCGGCGGCCGCCTCAGGTAAGCCCACTTTTTCAGGTGCAGCGGTCGGCGCGGCCAGGCGTGGTGCAGGGCCTGGAGACATGGTGAGGCCTGGAGCCGGGTCCGGTGCTGGGCCTGGAGACGCGGTGAGGCCGGGAGCCGGGTCCGGTGCTGGGCCTGGGGACGCGGTGAGGCCTGGAGCCGGGTCCGGTGCAGGGGCTGGAGCCGCGGTGAAGCCTGGAGCGGTGCTGGGGCCTGTAGACGTGGGGAGGCCTGGCGCGGTGCTGGGCCTGGAGACCCAGTGAGGCCTGGAGCGGTGCTGGGGCCTGGAGACCCAGTGAGGCCTGGAGCAGTGTCCCCGGTCAGTTGCATTCCGGTGCAAGGCCCGGAGCCGGGGTCCGTTGTCGGGAGCGGGAGAGTGGCAGGTACTCACTCTGCTCCCAGGGCCGTCGGGCGTATGTCGGGGCTGCCGTGGGCAGGAGGCTGCAATGCTCGCAGCTCCTGCAGCAGCTGGTGGGGCAGCGGCGACATACCTCACTGCAGGGCCTGGTTGGCGGCAGCGTAGTTCTGCAGGGCTGGGCAGCCGGCTGTAGACATCAGGTCTCCCGAGGCTGCGTCTTCAGGTGAGCCCAAATTTAAATTTGGACAGTCGGGGGTCACCAATGTAGCAGCACCATACGTGGCGAATAAAGAGGAGACATCAGGTTGGTGCAACTGGTTCTTTATTCTGTTGTCACACATATAGTGGGTGCGCTAACTATATGTAGAGTTGTTGTAGCTGAGCGAGGTTGTGCCCTCGGGCTCAGCTACCGGTAGAAACTCCTGGTGGATCTCGTGGTGAGAGAGCTTATGTACCAGGACACTCCCTCTGCCCATGACGTCGTGTGCCCGCCCTCTCCTGACGAGGGTTCGAGCTTAAGTGGCTGACGCCACAATATACTACAACAATCACCTTTTAAAATAGTTGAGGAAAAAATTAAATATCTAGGTATTTATGTAACTAAGGCATACACTTCTTTATTTAAATCGAATTTCCCACATTTACTGAATAAACTAAATAAGAATATTCAATACTGGAAAACACTTCCTATTTCAATGTTCGGTAGAATTAATGCTATAAAAATGATCTTTTTGTCGCAATTATTGTACTTATTTCAGTCAATCTTTAAAAAAAAAAGTAGACTCTACTGTTACAAGTTACATTTGGGACTACAAGAATCATAGAATAAATAAAAAACATTTATGTAAATCAAAGATTAATGGAGGTTTGGCTCTACCAAATTTCCTGTTTTATTTTTGGGCAGTCCATATTAAAAACATGAATTTTTGGCTGGAAGAAATGGATCAACAACCAGACTGGTTAAGGATGGAAAAGGAGGACTGTTTACCTTTTGAAGTCGGTTCGATTATATTTGCACCGACAAAATTGCACAAAAAAACGATAGGGAAAACCCTATAATACACAAATCTGGAAACAACTAAAAAAGGCTTTAAAATTGGATAATATACCACTCTGTCTCCCTATTGTAAATAATCCCTTATTCAAACCTTCCATGCTGGATAAAGGTTTTACACAATGGAAAAACTAAGGAATCAAAAAGATGGAACACCTTTATAAGAAAGGTGTGGCGTCAGCCACTTAAGCTCGAACCCTCGTCAGGAGAGGGCGGGCACACGACGTCATGGGCAGAGGGAGTGACCTGGTACATAAGCTCTCTCACCACGAGATCCACCAGGAGTTTCTACCGGTAGCTGAGCCCGAGGGCACAACCTCGCTCAGCTACAACAACTCTATATATAGTTAGCGCACCCACTATATGTGTGACAACAGAATAAAGAACCAGTTGCACCAACCTGATGTCTCCTCTTTATTCGCCACGTATGGTGCTGCTACATTGGTGACCCCGACGGTCCAAATTTAAATTTGGGCTCACCTGAAGAAGCAGCCTCGGGAGACCTGATGTCTGCAGCCGGCTGCCCAGCCCTGCAGAACTACGCTGCCGTCAACCAGGCCCTGCAGTGAGGTATGTCGCCGCTGCCCCACCAGCTGCTGCAGGAGCTGCGAGCATTGCAGCCTCCTGCCCACGGCAGCCCCGACCCACGTCTCCAGGCCCCAGCACCGCTCCAGGCCTCACTGGGTCTCCAGGCCCCAGCACCGCTCCAGGCCTCACTGGGTCTCCAGGCCCAGCACGGCTCCAGGCCTCACCGCGTCCCCAGGCCCTGCACCGGACCCGGCTCCAGGCCTCACCGCGTCCCCAGGCCCTGCACCGGACCCGGCTCCCGGCCTCACCGCGTCTCCAGGCCCAGCACCGGACCCGGCTCCAGGCCTCACCATGTCTCCAGGCCCTGCACCACGCCTGGCCCCGCCGACCGCTGCACCTGTAAAAGTGGGCTTACCTGAGGCGGCCGCCGAAGCCGCCCTTCAGCTCCTCGCTGGCCTCCAGTCACCAGGTGATTCCTCTTCACCCGGCCATCAAAATGGCCGCCGCGCCATCTTGAAACGGGCGGCTTCCGACTACAAACATGGCCGCCGCCGGCCGGAAGTGCACTACGAACTTACCTGGCCGCCGTCTACAGCGCCACCTTCTGGCCGGATGCCGTCCCTGCAGCTTCACTGCCAGCAACAGCGCCACCGTCAGTTCGGCTGCTGTCCCTGCAACCTCATCGTCATCCACAGCGCCACCTTCCGGCCGGATGCCGTCACTGCAGCCTCACCACTGTCCACAGCGCCACCCTCCAGCTGGATGTTGTGGCTGCACGATGAACAATGGACAATTTGAAATTTAGACACTGGACACTAATTCTTTTTTTTTCACTGTTCATGTTTGTGTGCACTGCAATTGGTTTGTATATTGTATTTGGTTTACCCCCCATCGTTTTTGGGGGCCGTGTGTCACAGGACACTCTCCCTTAGCTGGTCAAGGAGATGCAACCGTGTTTCTTCAGTCTCGTCGCACCCCTCGGTACATCGGGATCTCACACGCAGAGCGTCAACTGCGCCCGTGTAGAGCACCGTCCCGACCCACGCCCGGGGTGTCCCAGACCTCTTCTGTCCGGCGGCTTCTACATCCGTCTCCTCGCACCCCTCGGTACATCGGGATCGCCCACGCAGAGCGTCAACTGCGCCCGTGGAGCCCTCCGTCCCGACCCACGCCCGGGGTGTCCCAGACCTCTTCTGTCCGGCGGCTTCTGCATCGGTCTCCTCGCACCCCTCGGTACATCGGGATCGCCCACGCAGAGCGTCAACTGCGCCCGTGGAGCCCTCCGTCCCGACCCACGTCCGGGGTGTCCCAGACCTACATGCAGGAGCTTCCCTTGACCAAGCTATTCCTTCCTCCTGTTCTGGGGGGGGTCCTGTGGCGTCAGCCACTTAAGCTCGAACCCTCGTCAGGAGAGGGCGGGCACACGACGTCATGGGCAGAGGGAGTGTCCTGGTACATAAGCTCTCTCACCACGAGATCCACCAGGAGTTTCTACCGGTAGCTGAGCCCGAGGGCACAACCTCGCTCAGCTACAACAACTCTATATATAGTTAGCGCACCCACTATATGTGTGACAACAGAATAAAGAACCAGTTGCACCAACCTGATGTCTCCTCTTTATTCGCCACGTATGGTGCTGCTACAAAGGCACTTTTCTTTTATTTCAGGAATTACAACAGGTTTATGGATCACACTCAAATAATTTTTTTCGATATCTACAACTCAGAGATTATGTTAAATCAAATACACAAGATTATAGGAAAAAGGAACCAGAAATCCTTGATGAATGTTTGAATAAGCATCCTAATACAGAAAAACTAACAACTTATATTTATAATATATTTTTAGAAAGCGAGATACCAACAACGGAATCATTTAGACATGCTTGGGAAAATGAAATAAACCAACCCATAACAAAAGATATATGGGACAAAAGGTTACAATATATACACCAATGCTCGTTAAATACCAGACATGCTTTAATACTATTTAAAGTATTACATAGATTACATAACTCAAAAGTTAAATTGAATAGAATCTTCCCACGTCTCCTCTATCTGCAATAAATGTCAGCATCCAGAGGTTAATTTAACACATACTTTTGCATATTGTGTAAAAATTAAGAATTTCTGGATTGAGATTTTTAGAATAACTTCTGAAGTTATTAATACTAAATTGGATCCGGACTCAAAATTAATAATACTTGGAATATCAGAACAAAGTTTAATACTTACAACAAGTCAAAGAAATTTCCTGGATTATAGTATAATAATTGGGAAGAAATTAATATTAAAATTTTGGAAAGGCCCTATATCCCCCACAATTAAAATGTGGATTACGGAAATGTCAGAGACCCTACACCTGGAAAGAATTAGATTTGCCCTAATGGACAAACAAGAAGTTTTCGTTAGAATATGGTCTTCTTTCATTGATTATTTAAAGGGGTAGATCGGTTCAGCAGGGAACCCTGACTGAAACCTGGACTCAGGATTAGATGAAAAGTTATATTCTATATTACTTGATCTTATCTCCAATGATGTATTAATGGTAAATTATTCCATTC
The DNA here is from genome assembly GCA_963514005.1 of Raja brachyura. The sequence continues at coordinate 41,704,036 of OY740798.1, read as the reverse complement.
TTTATGATTTCTTTTTGGTTTTTACTTCATTTTTCTCTCTGGTTTTCTCTCTCTTTATTTAAAAAAAAATTATTAGAGACAATATGATTCGTTTGATAATATTAATAATGTATGATTGCTGTACACGAAATATTGCTATCATAATATGTGTTTGCTAATTCACTGCTTACCTACTCTAATAAAAATATATATTAAAAAAAAATAATCTTTGGAACCACATAGGATCCGGGTTATGATACAAAAGGCATGTAGCTCAGTTGTCCCAGCAGGGTAACAACACTGACATTTACCTGATAATGTGGAAACCCATTGTGATATGTACTGTTCACAAAAACCAAGTTGACTTCAATCTGGCCACTTAATGGCGGATCTGACTACTTTTCGAATCAGTATAGTCTTGGAAAACATCAAATGTTGCCTGCTCACCGATGCTCTGTTAGGGTTTTGTCTGAATCACTCACTACCTTAGGTCATCAAAACCATGTTCCAAACACTGACCAGAGATGGGATGATGCCTTGACATCAATGCATCTTTTGAGCTAATGTGCACTTTAGGACCTCAGGTACAACTCTATGGGTAGCAAATAAAAAACACTCCAAATAGTTGGGGTCATATCACAGAAAAGATGGATATGATTGCTGGAGATAAATCAACACGAGATCTACAGAATTGCTGCAGGAGCTCTTCAGGGTATTGCCTTCACTCAACCATCTTCAACTCCTTTAACCGAGGGAAGCAGTTTGACTTCATTCGGTACTAAATTAGCCTATCCGGATTCACTCCAGCTTGGAATGGCAACTGCTCTGTCCAAGACTACAAGAAATTGCAGAGAGTTGGGTACGTGGCTCAGTCTGATCCACAAAGCAGCCTTCCCCCCCTCGCCATCGATTCCATCTAAATTTCACACTGCCTTGAGAGAGCAGCCAACATAATCGAGAAAGACTCACACCATTGTCATTCCCTGAAGAACAAAATCATGAATGCGCATACCACTAATTTTAAGAACAGATTCTTCCCTGCTGCCATCAGACTCTTAAATGGATATCTCATATGGATAAATTCTCCGTAGCTGCAACAGTACATTTTGCACCCTTGTTTAGTTTCTCCTTTGCACTACCCGATATACTTATATACTGTATGGTTTGGTTTGCCCAGATAGCAGGTAAAACAAAGTTTTCTACTATATCCTGGTACAGGTGACAATAATAACCCAATACCAACATTTGCCACTTCAGAGAACTGTCCTGAGGATTCAATGCAGTCAAACAGCAATGCAATATGTTTACAAAGTAGATGGGAGCAACTTGCAGGTCTTTCTTATTTGAAGATGGAAATTCTCCAGCCTTTGCTAGTTAGAAGAGCATCAAGTAAATGTATTCCAAATTACATGTGACTCTGGCTTAGAAATGTACTATTATTCTCAATTATAATACTGTTCATGTCACAACATTGTGACATTTCTTTCAATAGTACTGCAGCAGGATAACAAAACAGCTTTTTACCCATTGAAGGCCAGCTGACGATGATCTTTAAATGAATAGCTGCCAACAATTCTCGTATTGCACAAAAATAAATGAATTCTCTTGGCAACATGGTTCCCAGGCTAATTTCTCTCTGTTGTAGTTATGTACCTGTTGTACCTGTGTTAAATTACCACAATCACCAATGCCTAAGAAAATCAACTTGAATCCATATTAACATCAGAAAATGATGGAGCCACTCATCGGGCCAGGCACCATCTTATGACTAAGAAACAGAGTAAACATTTCAGCTTGATGACCCCTTGTCAGAAGATTGATGAGTTTAAGGCAATGGACATTGTCTGCATGGACATTTGTTAGCATTTCACAGGATCCCTCATGGAATGCTGATCTAGAAGATTAAGATGTGTGGGATCCATTGTTACTTGGTAGTTAGGATTCTGAAATAGTATAGATGACAAGAGGATAGTGATGGAATTATGTTTATTCTGGGTGGAGGTCAATGACCAGTGGTGTCCCACAGGAGTCAGTGCTGAGACTTCTGTCATTTGTGAAATATATAAATGATTTGGACAAAAATATAAATGGGTTGTAAGCTTGCATACATTTGCAGACTACATCAAATTGGAGCAGTTGTGGACAATAAAGAAGGTTGTCAAAATGATACTGCAGGAGATAGATCAGTTACAGATATGAGTAGAGAAATTGCAGAAAGAGTTTAATCTGGGCAAATATGAGGTGCTGTACTTTGGGAGGTCAAATGTTAGGGGAAAGTATACAATTAATGGCAGGACCCTCAACACAACTAATGTACACAGAGGGATTCTGGGCCCAAGTCAATAGCTCCCTTACATAGGCAACACAAGCAGATATGAAGGGGGGGGGGGGGGGGGGGGGGGGGCAATAAGGCAAACGGTATGCTTGCCTTCATCAGTTAGGCATTGAGTATAGAGATAAGAAGTAATATTGCAGCTTTATACATTTTTGATTAGGCTGCATTTGGAATATTGTGTGAAGTTTTGGTCATCCCACCACTCTATAAATAAAAAAATGGCACCACATTTTCTTTCAAAATTTCGCCCTCTGATCTTAAAGCTATGTCCTAGAGTACAGTAAACTCTAGTTATAACGGACCATGTGGGAGGATAGGGGTTGGGGTCCATTGTTGTCCACCATGACCAAGTAAAGAATGGTCCGTTGACGCGGGTGTTATTCCACCCACGTCTAGCCGCCAGGTCAGTGATTTCTTCAGTCCGCCACCACTGACAAGACACATTCTGTTACTGTGGGGTGCCCTCCCCTCTCATCAGCTGCTGCTTCTACCTGTCAGCCTGTCTAGGAGTACAGGTACATGGTTCCTCGAAAGTGGGGAATTGGGTGGACAGTGTGCTGAAGAGATCCTTTTGCACACTTGCCTTCAATGCATTATGATTGATTGTACAGAGGCCAATCAATCATAATGCATCTGTAATTATGCAACATGTACATCAATGTACAAGTTGTTGTGTGAGAGCACACTTGGAACTCTGTATGCTGTTTATGTTAGGTTGCCCAGCTACAGGAAGAATATCTTAGGTGGATCGACAGATGGTTGGACAATTGCCCTTGATGTACAAGATCTCGAGAGGCATGGATAAAGTCCCGACCCGAAACGTAACCCATCCATGTTCTCCAGGAATGCTGCCTGACCCGCTGAGTTACTCCCGCATTTTATGTCTATTTTTTAGCAGGTTAATGTCGGACCTGATGCTTTCTTTCAGTCAGCACAACCCAAAAGCAGCGATTGCGGAGAGACAGTTTAGACATCCTTTGAACACGCCCAATTTTGCCCTTCTTCATAACTCCACATTGTGCTGGAAGATAAAACACGGTACATAATTAAAACTTAGAAAATCGCAAAGATAATTGAATTCAAATGATACTTTAAGAAAATTACTCAGTTTGTAAGCAGCAACAAAACCAGGTGCTTGTGACCTCCAGTTGGAAAGGAACGTAATAAATAATTCATTTCGCCTTGATATCACAGCTGGATTCTCTACACCACAAGTTGGTCCATCTAGAATAGGTGCATGTTCACTGTCACCGTCATAAATTATTAAATGATCGTGGCACTGTCCAGTTTCATGTATCTTAAATACTGTAAATTCTAAGAAAATCTAGGGGAAAAAAGAGAACACATAAGCAAATTCTGTCATTCCAAAAGTTGCTATGATAACACACACAGTGGAACATTTTTTTACATAAAACACAAAACTCAGGTGATGTTCAATGTAGTTTATAAGACATTTCAGCTATTTGACCACAAATTAGACCAGAAATTTGCTCCTACAGAATGCATAAAAAAATTCCCAAAGATTTGACATAGGGAATAGAATTTGCTCTCATTCATTTATAGGCAGAAAAGGTAATCAACAAAAAACAAAGTTATTTCAACTTGCAGCCATTGCCGCATGTCCAGGTGATACATCTTTATGTCACAGAAAAATGGCAATAATAGTAATGTAACTTAAATTAAAGTCTTAAATTAAACGCACAAGATCATATTAGATTCCCATGCAGGAACGTGCTCAATGTTCAACTTTTCATCATTCATTCACATTTGTACGTTCTTATCACCAAGGCTTAAATGAAGTTGTATATTCTACTTTTCCTTTAAATTTTAACCTGCCTAGTGCAATGAGGTGCAGACTCTCATGGTTTGATAGTGGTTGTGATTCCCCACCAGTACACTAATAGGTAGTGGAGTGACACTGGTGACAAAAGGAAACTTTCAGTCATATTTGTTGTCTCTCATTTCCTCTTTTTTTGTTTCATCTGTTACGTTCTTCTGTGCCTTTATACTTCACTTCTGACTACTTTGCTCTCTCTCTCTCAATATTTTTTGTTTCTGTACTCAATCATGCATATTTTTTTTCCAGCAATCCTCTCCCACGTGCTGCCATTTTTGTTCCTTCCATTTATATTAAGCCTCTGCCCTGATGGTTTGCCAGCGCAAAACAGTTCAACTAAAATACTGGAACAGAGCAAATGGAGCTAAAATGACCCAATTCTGAAGTAAATTTATGTAGTTCGTTTCTGCACCCTAAATGTTACCTTGGTAAAATAACTTAAATTTTAGACTTATCTTGGAAACTCCAGGCACAATGGAAGATTTACTTTGCAATGCTAATTTTACTTCGGAGTCACGTGAGTGACTATGTGAAGAAGCCCCGCCTGGCGCTTGATCGGCATTACGTCGACGCTGTCGGTAGAGGAAAGAGCTGCAGAGCGCAGGTCCAACACAGCGGTAAGGAAACGGCCCGCAGGTAAGTGAAATTATTTTACTTCCAGGGCGTTTTCAAAACTCCGTAGGCTGGTGGGTAAACCAGGAGGAGTTAAACTAAAATGGAGAAAGTTAAAAAATCGCGGGTAAAACGTGCGTCCCGGGGTGGAGAAGAGTCGGGACAGCATATTATTGCGGAGCCGGTTCCGATACCGATGGCCGTTGAAATACCCGTTAGTGAGCCTTTGGTTGCTCCACAAACAGAAACTTTGGAGGAAAACCCAATGCCTAAAAAATGTAAAAGAAAAGCTGAAAGGCCTGAGGTTTCTGATGAATCCGATTTGGAAGGTTCAGAAAGGAAAGCCTTATGGCTCAGAATGGATCAAATGGAGAAAATACTCCAAACAATAATCAACCAAGGGTCTAAGAACCCAGAATATTCCCAGGCAGCCCCTGAGGGGGTTCCATATCATGAATATGGTGCCAAATTTGAATTGGGAATTTGAAACTCCAGTGCCCAGGATTGGGCTGGAGGAAGTCTCCTTTGAACAAGTTTCAGGAGTACCAGGGCTGTATGAGACTGACCTTCAGTGAGGTACAATTAATAGGTGTTTTATACAAATCTGCTGTCTCAACCATAACAGCTTCTTGAAGCGGGTGAGAGACCATATAATTAATATTGGCCGCCAGGTTTTCTTCCATGGCCTCACCGCCTCCTCCAGGTATAACAAAACTTTGTGCCACATCAGGCACACCTGGATCAACATATTTGTATTGTGGTGGGTACCTTGACCGCAATCACCACTTTCAGGGTCAGTCTCATACAGCCCTGGTACTGCTGAAACTTGTTCAAAGGAGACTTCCTCCAGCCCAATCCCAATTGGTGGATTGAGAATGTTCCACAAGCTGTTAAGAACATTTTAGTTCAGCAGCCAGTAGTGTTTTTGCAAACTGATGCAAGTTCTCTCGGATGGGGGGGCTACGGATAATGAGACCAGCTGTGGGGGCAGATGGACTGTCCAAGAGGATTTATTGCTCCAAACATATGGTATAAATTATTTGGAGTTACTGGGAGCATTTTATGGATTAAAAGCTAATTGTTCTACTATGAAGGATTTACATGTCCAAATGCAAATAGACAATACCACAGCTGTGACATATATCAATCACATGGGTGGTGTAAGATCAATATCATGTGATCATCTGGTAAACCAGATGTGGCATTGGTGTATTGGTAAAAATATTTGGCTTTCAGCTATTTATCTCCCAGGGAGAGACAATGTTGTGGCAGACAAAAGATCACGAATATTTAAAGAAAGTACAGAATGGATGTTAAATCCACAAATTTTCAAAAATATAGTCAGTCGGTATGGAGTGCCGGACATTGATCTGTTTGCATCTAGATTGAATCACCAATTGCCCAAATACGTGTCTTGGGAACACGATCCAGGGGCAGTAGCGGTGGATGCTTTCTCGCTACACTGGAGGAATACGTTCTTTTATGCTTTTCCCCCATTCTGTCTGATTGGGCAATGTCTCAAGAAAATAGTGCAAGACGCTGCCAAAGGCATTTTGGTGGTGCCAAATTGGCCTACGCAGTCACGGTTCCCATTGATGCTAAAAATGATTATTGAACCATGTATGACGATTCCTAGTTGTGACAATTTGTTGGCACAACCAGTAACAAAAGAAGTTCATCCATTGCATGATCATATGAATTTGTTAATCTGCAGGTTCTGATCAGACCGTTGCAAGAGTTTGAACTGTCGGACAGGATCATGGATGTTATAGGTGCAGCTTGGAGGAATAGCACTAAAAAACAATATATGTTGCATATAAGGAAATGGGAAGCCTTTTGTAGACAGTCAAAGATCATACTGCAAACATTTCAAATGTATTGGAGTTCCTTGCTGGATTACATTTTGATAAGCATTTGAGTTATAGTACCATTAATTGTGCTCGTAGTGCTTTGTTGTCCTACTTAGGACAAATTTCTGATCGAGATTCAGTTGGGTCTCACCCATTAGTATCCCGATTCATGAAAGGAATTTTTAATAAAAATCCTCCCAAGCCCAGATATACAGAAATTTGGGATGTTAGCATTGTTCTCACTTTGCTTAAGCAATGGACTCCAATTACTTCAATGTCTTTGCAGAAGTTAACATTCAAGGTAGTAATGTTAATGGCATTAGTATCAGCTCAAAGAGTACAAACTTTGCAATTGTTACGGTTAGATTGCATGCATGTGGCTGCAGATAACATTGTGTTTTATGTTTATGATCTGAACAAACAAAGCAGACCGGGGAGAACTGGAGCTAAGGTAATGTTTAAAGCATATCCTATCGATGAAACATTGTGTGTAGTTAAGCATTTAACTCAATACATTGAAGTAACCAAAAATCTCAGAGGTTCTGAGACAGCGTTATTGATAACGCACAAAAAACCACATACAAAAGTTTCAGTTCAAACCATTTCTAGATGGTTAAAACAGGTTTTGGATCTAGCAGGAATAGACACTGATGTGTTTAAATCTCACTCCACTAGGGCGGCAGCTACGTCCGCGGCGAAGGTTCAGGACGTACCACTCGATCAAATTTTAGAGGCCTCAGGGTGGTGTAGAGAAGAAACTTTTTCAAAGTTCTACGATAAACCTGTTGTCACGGTTGCAGGATTTGGACATGCAGTACTGGGTTCTCTTTAAATGCTTGCTTTGTTTTATATTATCGATTTATATTATCGATTTATGTTATCATTGATATCATTATCATTTTTTCTTTTGTAAAATTTTCCCCTACGATAGAAGGGTTATTATTTTAAAATTGTTCTTTTTATGATTATGATTATGATTTTATGATTATTACATAAATTGTAGCAATGTTTCAAAATACTATTTGCTCACTACTGTATTGACTAAACAGAGTGTCGTATGGAATGAATCTACGACATAAAAAACAGAGCTTTAAAATCTTCACATAGTCACTCACGTGACTCCGAAGTAAAATAGTAAGATTAAATGAGAACTTACCTGTTCGAAGTTTGATCTTTATTTTATGACGAGTTACGATGAGGGATTACGTGCCCTCCACTCCCAACCCTCATAATATAAATGATCATCTGGTAGTTCTAGTCTATGTTGGGCCTTACTATCTTACTCCGGTTATTGGTTCTGTGTTTTTCATGCCGCTGCTTTGAAGTATGCCGATCAAGCGCCAGGCGGGGCTTCTTCACATAATCCCTCATCGTAACTCCTCATAAAATAAAGATCAAACTTCGAACAGGTAAGTTCTCGTTTAATCTTACTATTATCTTATCCAACAAGTGATTAACTGCACTGATTACTGTAAAATGAGTGAAAACATTTCCAAAAGGAAATTTTATGCTCCTCTTTTAATACTCCTCCACGATTATCTTTTGTTTTCTGGCAAAGTGCAACTTACAAATGATGCCTTGCATTTAGTTTCCATTGTTGTTTACCTTGTAAGGGTCCAGTATCCTAATCAGCCAGTTGCATTTCAAATTGTTTGGATAAAGTCCTGGGAAATTTGGAGAAGTTATACTTCCAATTTTGGCGTTTAATATCTGTCCACATACATCTGAAAATAATAATTAAAATATTAATTATAAATATAACTCTATGCCAAATTACTTTAGTTCAAAACTACTGTTCAGTCCGTACTGGAACTTTATGACTAAGAAGCACCTAGACTGATGACTATGCATCGGAACTCACACAATTGGTTCTGAAAAGAGGTTATCAACCCAAAATATTAACTCTGATACCTAACCAATCAAGTGTTCCATGCATTTTCTCCTTTCTTTTAAAATAGTTTCCAGTATCTGCTATATTTTGCATTATACTAGGATATAAAATAGTGCCACTGATGGTGTTTACCATTTTTACTGCTACTTTATTTTAGCCCCTAACTGATATTAACTGGGCACTTTGTTCGTCTACGGTGTTCGTTCCACCACAAAACGATGGATGTCCAGTTTTCTGACAAAACATCTTCAGCGCGTGTGAATGGGAAAAGCTCTGATTGGTGTCCAGTGTTAAGTGGTACACCTCAGTGCACAGTACTTGTCCCCCATCTGTTTTCGCTTTACAGTAATGACATACATGGAAAAGGTCACAAGCACGACCAGACTATTCGCTAATGATTGTTTGCTGTACCGTCCAATGATGTACTGTCAGCTGATGTTAAAGATGCCCTCCAAATAGATCTCGATAGTATGGTTGATTGGTCACAACAATGGGGCATGCAGTTCAACCCTTCCAAATGTGAAACCAGAAATAGGAAACCAGGCAAAACATCATACAATATCATTGGTGCCACCCTTGCAGAATCCAAACAGACCAGGTATCTTGGCATCAAATTACAGAACGATCTACATTGGAATGGTCAGACTCATCATGCAACGGTGAAAGCAACAGGTGTCCTAAATTTTCTGAGACGGAACTTTCATCATTGTTCAACTTCTATCAAGGAGAAGTTATACTTCACCCTCGTTAGAGCACATTTGGACTACACAGTTGCTGCATGGATCCATACACAAATAGAAACATTTCTTCCATCGAACGTGTCCAAAGACAGGCAGTTTGTTTTGTTACAAATGCCTATGAGAGAGAAGCGAGTGTTACCAAACTTCTGAATTCACTGGGGTGGAACCCTTCCAAGACAGACGCAAAGCTCACTGTTTAACCTGTTTTTACAAAATGTTAAATGGTCAGCTCAACATAGATTACCAAATCAACACCAAACCCAAACCTATTAGGAGCAGACAAGGAGCATTCGATAGAAATGTCATCATGGATTTAGAGTAGGAGTATTCAATCCAATTTGAGATACCAGTTACCAAGATAGATGCGAACAGCAATTCATTCTTCCCCCCGCACAATTAAGGCATGGAAAAGTCTTCACCCTACCATAGTTACCTAACCAGAAACAACTAAATTTAAGTAGCTCTTCTGCTCCAAGAATCCTTTTTTGCTTAAGTCCACTCTCTGCCACCTCCAGTTTAAATTCCATTTGGAATATTTTGAAGGACCAAGACCAAGAACCAAGAAAACACAATTTGTCTTTGATCAATTCTTCTTATTTAGTCCACATCTCAAGATTAGAAATTGTTCAGCCAGAGTTGAACACACTCCTCGGCATCTGTATACAATGGACTCTTGCGCTTCTTGTGCATCTTGTGCGTAGTGGTGGAAAGCTTGATGGAAACAGGAACGTGATGTGAACGTTCTTTCCTTTGAACCCTTTGATCAATTGAGTGGGCTTCTCTTTTGAACTGTGGTTGTGCCATTCAGCCTCTTATATTTGTTTCTGCCAGTGACCTTCACTCTCAGGAGAGTTCTTTACTTTAATAAGGCAAGATTTATAACTGACTTAGTGTTATACTAAGATTTTACCAATGTATTACCGTCCTCTTTCCACCAAAAATCAACAATCCATTTGCTTCCTATGAATCTAAAAGTAATTTCCTGTTTCAGCTTTAGATGTGTTTTGTGTTCTGCTTTTTCCCCTGTTTGACTCATTATTTGAAAAAAAATGGCTTTGCACCCAAGTAACTCCTTAATGTAGATTACAAATAGGCAACAATATTGCTCCCTCTGGCAATCTAGTTACAATTTACCAATTGGAAATGATCTTACTATGAAACTGCTAGCTGACCTGCATACCATGAGCTCTTGTGTAGGCTCCTATTTTGTAGCATTTTATTGAATATCTAGAATTTCAGTACACTAATTTACAGGTTCCCTTATCTATCCTGAAGTTTGTATCCTTAAAGAATGAGAATGAGAATATCTGAAATATTTCCTTTTATAAATACCCTTTGCCTCTGCATGATTGTATTATTGTTAAATGTAATTCACGTTCAAGTTCACATTTATTGTCACATGCACCAATTGGTACAGTGAAATTTGCCATACGAATAAAAAGAGCACAATACCCAATTGAATTTAACATAAACATTCATACTTTAACTGCCATTATTTCCTCGGTTCATGTTTCAAATCTAATTTTCCTCATTCTTGTACTGAATATGAAAGTCATATTATTATGATCACTCTTCCCTCGTAGATCCTTAATCATAAGAACAAATGTGTGTCGAGACAAGACTTGTAACTTAGTATTTTTGCCATTTTTTTTGCACTGCTTCTATTTGCAATTGCACACTTGCTTTGGAACATTCTATCACTTTGGCTTTCATTGTTTCGTTCTCCTATTATTAGAGTTCTGACTAAATTTCCCATCTCCTGAACTCCCCTTAACACCTGTGCCTCCACCTATAATGTAGTTTAAAGCCCTATGAATAATCTTAATTATTTGATCAGATTGACAGAATCTAGTTTTTTTTTTCATTTAAGCTCCTCACTTTAAACAAAAAGTATACCACCATCAAAATGTAAGTGAGTGATGAAGAAGTGAGTGATGAAGACTTGTAATTGCAATTCCTAAAAGGATGGTGAAGGTTCAGGGTGCAGTCTCAGACTTCCTGTCACTGACTCTTGTTCAAGGCAGAAGATCCTTGTTTTTGCAATTAAATTTTAATTTTATTCATAGGCTTGATTTTATACAGCAGTAAAACTGAGAAAATGAGACTACACTTACAGAATCCAATATTTAGTGAAATATACAAAGGAAACACATGATGGGTTGAGCTAGAGATAATTCTTTAAAGTAAAATGCATAGTTAAGAACAGTGTACACAACATATTTGTGTAATGAAGGGATTCCTCTACACGGAGATAGTGGATGTACAAAGCTTATTTTCTGTTATATGTTAAGGTGAAACGGGAAATATTTAATAGGAATATGAGGGGTCACACAAAGGGTGGTGGGTGTATGGAATGAGCTGCCAGATGAGGTAGTTGAGGCAGGGATTATTGGAATGTTTATGAAACAATTGGACAGGTACATGGATAAGACAAGGTTGAAGTGATATGGGCCAAATGCAGGCAGGTGGGACATGTTGATTGGTTTGGGCAACTGCTGCTATCTTTGCTAATTAGCCTGATATCACATTAAAAATGCCTGTTTGTGATTTAAATAAGAAATTCATGGTAAAGTAGTACATATTGTGCTGAACCAATGCTACATTTTATTACTTACAGGTTTGTCTTTATTGCTTCATTATCAGACCAGTTTTCTGTTCCAGCCTTTGGTTTTGCCATGCCATTAGTGCAAGGGTCAGATTGTGCTGGACTCACCCAATGACTTGTATTCACCCTCACACTATCCCTCTTCTGATCCCACTTACCTTTTTTGACCATATATTCCTTGAGGGCACTAATGCGCTTGCCACTCTGTGAGGAAGTGTAGTCTAAAAACACCAACTAGGACATCAAAGGCTCTCTAAAAAGACCATGGGTAATGAACACTGATGACATTTCAAAATTGTGCAGAATCTTTAAATGGTTTCTCACTTCTAATGATTGCGATCTAGTCATACAATTTTTCTGAATGATCAATGAAGGCCATTGGTTGCATCAGAATTGATGGTGGTAATATTCAGTGATATCACTGGGCATAGGATTGCAGCCAGGGAAACATCAGCTTTGCTCTAAAATGTGCATGTCAGTACCTTGATGAATATCCTATTGCGTGAGTTTTACCAAGTAATGCTGCAAGCATTTTCTAACCTGGGTAGAATTACAAGATACAAGATACATTTATTTGTCACATGTACCAATTGGTACATTGAAATGTGTTGTCAACATACAGCCATACGAATAATAAAGAGCACAGAACACGATAGACTTTAACACCGACGTCCCCACACAGAAGAATGAAAATTTCCCACTGAGGGAAGGGTCTAAAATCCAGTCATCCTTCTCCGTCGTCCTCCTTTGTTCACCCGTGGTCGGGGTGCTCCCAAACCCCTCATAGTTGCTGCCAAGGGCGGCCCGATGTTCAGGCTCTCTCGCTGGGATGATGGAACTCCGACGATGGAACGGGAGAACCACCTCAACGGCTTGGACATCCGAATTGGCCACTTCCTACCGGAGTCCGCGGGTTGAGAAGTCCACAGGCCGCATTGGTCGGAGATTCAATGCAGGCGGCCCTCGGCAAAGGGTCCCAGGGCTCCTCGATGTTGGTCAGCGCAGCCCGCGCTGGGAGCTCTGCAAACCTCAGCTCCGAGATGTTGAAGCAGCAGGCCCAGCACTCCAGAGCTTCAAACAGCGATCCAAGTAGGCATCCGGTGAATCCAGTGCTGCGCCTCCGCCGCTGAAGCTTTGGTCCGGTTGCGCCAATCCAGTTGGTTGGCCGCGAGGGGGGGGGGGTTGAGGATGCGACTCGGAGAATAGTCACATCCTTGCCAGGAAGTGACTGGGAAACGGTAACCCTTACCCTACCCCCTCCCCCACATAGAAAAACTAGAGAAACCTCCAAAACACACTTTTAAAACGGACTAAAAATTAAAAAAATATTAAAATAAAAATAGACAGACTGTAGACAGAGCCTGCCATCAATGCGGCGCCACTAGTGGAGAACGTTGAATTGATTAGTTAACACAGTTTTGGGGATGGAAAACATGTGCAAAATGATTCAATTCCTCACCTTTCTCATTTTCCAGTTTATTTGAACACTTACCTCAACTGTTAATCTTTTCATGTAATCTATCTATCTATCTATCTATCTATCTATCTATAAAATTCTGATCTTGCGGTTTGGCGCTATTTGCGCGAAAAAGGTTCGCGATAGCGCTACGATTTTTCGCCAGTCACTCTCCGTTCTCCTGTGCACCAAGTTTCGTTCCAATCGGTTGAATGTCGTAAAAGATAGCGACGTTTAAAAATCTTAAAAATCACGCTTGCGCAGATTGATCTATTCTCCTGCCAGTTAGCGCCGTGCGGATTAGTCTCTTCCCCTGTCACTTCCCATGACGGTCTGCCCCTTCCAGCGCCATCATGTCTTTACTGGAGCTGAGGATGGCTGGCAGAGGTTTCCAACAGGACTTTCGGAGGGACCCGAATCAGCCTAGCCCAGTCCCAAGCAGCTAAGCCCAGCCACGCCCCAAGCAGCCCAGCATCGGAGGCACTGCCCAGCCCAGCCCAGCCCAGCATGGGAGACCCAGCCGAGAGCCGGAGACCCAACCCAGCCCGTAGTCAGAGATGTTGCCAAACAGAAAGCGGAGACCCTGATCTCGGTGGAGGAGAAAGACCAACGACCAGCGGCAGCTGTGAGTCCCCATCGCACCGCCAATTCCAGCCACTACCCCTCTGGTCCCCTTTGCTGGCTCCTGCCCCCTCCACCCTCCCCCGTGATACCCCCCTCTCCCCATGGCCCTTTCCCCATCTTTTCTCCTAGCTCACTCCCCCCGCCCACACAACCTCTCCCTCGACAACTGCCCCCCACCCACACACCCCTCTTCTCCCACACACCGCTCCCCCCCCATAAGCACCAGCTGCCCACACCCCCCCTCACCCACACACTCACCCCTGCCCACACCCCCTCGCAGATACCCCACCCACACACACACCCCCCTGCCCCCACAAACCCCCTGCCCCCACAAACCCCCCACCTCCACAACACCCCTTCCTCCACAACACCCCTCCCCCACAACACCCCCTCCCCCACAACACCCCCTCCCCTACAACACCTCCTCCCCTACAACACCCCCGCCCCCAAAACCCCCTCCCCCCACACTGCCCTCACCCCTCATCCTACACCTCCCCACCCACACACAACCCTCCTCCCCTCCCACCACACACTCCTCCCTGCCACACACCCCACTTCCCTCCCCTCCTCCTCTCCCACACATGAAGAGGAGGGGGAGCAAGTGCTAGGGGATATGGGGAAATGAGCCGCGCCTGCGCAGTTTGGGGCTATGGGTGAGTGGTGGAATATTGCATTGTGGGAACGGGGTGCGTTGGGGGAACAGGTGAGTGGTGGAATATTGTGTTGGGGAATGGGTTGTGTCAGGGGACCAGGCCCCCCGTGTGACTGGGACCCAAAGGGTCCCACTTAATCCAGTTCATTAATAGAATTGATAAACCACTAGTTGGACCACAGCAGTTACAGCTTGTCATATTGAAAATGAATCAACTTTTTTTGCCCATTATTCATTCTTCTATCCATGTTAATGATAATCCTCAAATTCATGAGCCCTTGTGTGTTACCTTTACTCCCCCATCCACTCCTTTCAGGGACCCAAGCAGTCATTCCAAGTCCGACAGAGGTTCACCTGTACCTCCTCCAACCTCATCTACTGCATCCGTTGCTCCAGATGCCAGCTGATCTACATCGGTGAGACCAAGCGGAGGCTGGGCGAGCGTTTCGCCGAACACCTCCGCTCGGTCCGCAATAACCAACCCAACCTCCCGGTGGCTCAGCACTTCAACTCCCCCTCCCATTCCGTATCCGACCTCTCGGTCCTGGGCCTCCTCCACGGCCAGAGTGAGCAACACCGCAAGTTGGAGGAACAGCACCTCATATTCCGCTTGGGGAGTCTGCATCCTCTGGGCTTAAACATTGAATTTTCTCAATTCTCAATATTGAGCCAGACTGCCCCCTCCCCCTCCCCACCTCTCCCTCAGCCCTCGGGCCCTGACATTCCTTCTCCATCTCCAACCCCCCCCCCCACCCAAGTCGCACTAGCTTCTCATTTTCACACTACAAACATCTTACAATGGCCTGTTTCCTTTATCATCAATACTTTTTTGCATATCTTTCATTCATTGTTCTTTATCTCTCCACATCACTGTCTATATCTCTCGTTTCCCTAATCCCTGACCAGTCTGAAGAAGGGTCTCGACCCGAAACGTCGCCTATCTCCTTCGCTCCTTAGATGCTGCTGCACCCGCTGAGTTTCTCCAGCTTTTTGTGTAACCCTCGATTCTCCAGCATCTGCAGTTCCTTCTTTAACACAGTACTTCACTCAACATCATTTCCCTCTTAACAATTTCATAACATATTCCAACATTTACATGACATCATCTCCTGGACGAGCTAGTCCACAGTTCCGTTTTCTCTTGTTTTTAATTTCTTCTCATTTCTTGAATAACAATTTAAAATGTTTAGGAACTACTGGGGTCTGAATTTGTGATGTTTGGAATCAATGCATCAGAAATATTCTGAAATACTCAAGAGGTTTTGATAACTTTGACACCATCCTAAGATGGGAGTGTGGGCTTTCTTCTTTCTTTCTTGCTTTCTTTTATCTTTCATTCCTTTTTTCATCATGTTATTTCCAATGTTTCATATGCTGTGTTTGTTATGGTCATCTCCCATTCCTCTCCTGCCATCCTAATCAACATCCAAAAGATTAATAGATAGAAGAACATGACCACATAGAATCTGACATTGTATGCTTCCTTTTGCAAGTTTCCATTATTGGTTGCATGAAATGTTCAAACTCAGGCTGGAGATCAGGTAACTGGAAAATCCAACCTTTCATTCTTCTTTATCCAAAATATATGGTAGATGACTACTCCTGACTGAAAGTTGAATTTGTGCTCAGCAAATATGGAATTTAAGTGTCATTAACCAGTCAGTTTCAGACTATCAACCACTGCTATTGTCTGGTTTTAACTTATCAGATTCCTTTTCTCCAGTGTTGTCCCACATCCATCACCAAATATTACAGATGAGCACATATCATTGACACTCACCATCACCTCCTGGGAGGAACAATGCATAGCTCCTCTCTTTAAATTCCTCACCACTTCACATCCATCTTATGCAGTAGAAAATTCACCTTATGTCAACAAAATAGTATTATCTTCAATCACCAACGGATTGTTTTTCTCACTGGGTTTTCTTCAACCTTATTTTGAAAAACCTGTTCTTTCCACTTTCTCGCACGTGAACTGTGTAAATGTGAATGTCTTTTAATTCCATTTGGCAGCTTTTGTGATAATTTATAATGCATACAAATTTAATTTAAACGGTTATGTTTCAATAAGTTTGAGCTGCAACTTTCTTGTGATTACCTTCCCTTTAGGTTGAAGGTAGATAAAAATGCTGGAGAAACACAGCGGGTGAGGCAGCATCTATCGAGCGAAGGAATAGGTGACGTTTTGGGTCGAGACCCTTCTTCAGTTCCTTTAGGTTGTGTTCTTACGCAAAGTAAAATACTTGCATGGAGTTTTGAATTCTAATTTGAGTAAACCGATATTGTAAACTAGCTTCAGGTCATATCTGACTTTGCAGATACTTATAGTTTATTTTGTAGAAGTTAAAAGAGTACCAATAACCCTGAAGAGCATATACGCTAATGAGAATACCATGTACTTTACACGTACCACAATTATACAATTTGTTAATCTTATAAGCATCCAGCGTGGAAAGTCCTCGAATTTGTCCAATTCTGGCATATTCATCCAGTGGTTCCATTGTAGGAAGATTATTTTTGGAAAAAGCAGTTCTGCAATAAAAAATAATCAGATTATTTATGTATCTTCGCATTCAGTTTGGAATGGAGAAAGAAAAGTTAAAGTATTTTCTAATATTGGGAGACTACTGGAAACAATAACAGCATAAAAAGATATTTGGGAACCAAGTGTAATGAAATACATGAATTAACTTGGTGAAAGCTGTGATACTGATTAGTGAGCTTTGTATTTCACCTTTGGCAGATCCCAATGAAGAACCGCTATTACAAAACCTACCATCAGTGGCGCTCCAGATCTGCCTGTTCCCTGCTGCTGGCTGCCTGCTGCCTGTGCATGCGATTCTGGGGGGGGGGGGATTAAAATACAGGTTTGTATTGGTTGTCGGAGAGGGATTTCCTCAGGCTGCAAGTTGTTGAAGAAAAACTGTTCGCGCTTCATTTCACCTTTTTTAACATTTGCTGGATGATTGCAACGCTGGATTGAAGTTAAACGCGACTTCTAACGCCTTCAATGTCTTCAACAACACGGATCGCAAGTGAAGGACAAAACAAAAGGTATGTCGTTTATTTAACATATTATCTTCCTTTTTGGTGTGGCTTTATTTTTATCTTATGATGCGAAAAATGTTATTTAGGCCACCATACGAATCGGCCATGTCTTGCCTGCCGATATGGGCTTAAAATTTATGGCAACGACAACATTCCAATCGATCACATTCCAGAAACATCCACTCACAAGATAATCAAATTCTTTATTTTTTTACATAATCATGTCATAACAACATCTAAATCATCTATATTTTGATCCATTATCAATATTTTCAGACTAAATATTCACAGTACAGTTTTAGACAGATGTATTGTGCAAAAAAAAAGATTTTGATTATCTTGAGAGTGGATGTTTCTCGATTAATTTATGGGAATTAAACATTGAATTCTTTCCATTTGACATATAAATTCAAGAACAAAAAAATATATATATATCGACTTGTGGCGGGTGAGAATCTCCTTTCTGCTTCACTTTCTCACTTATCTCTTTCTTTACACTACACTCACTAGACTATTCTTTACTCTTCGATACTTTCTTTCTCATTTCTTTCTAAAAAAAAGGAAGTTGTATAAAGAATGTTTTAATAATTCTGGGAACCTGTAAAAAGGTACTATTAAAATGTAAGGTACTTAAAAAAAAAAAAAAGACATATAAATTCATGACAAAGTGAGATTTAAAAATCATGTTATATTGCAAATTCTTGTGTGAACAGGATCGGTTTGTTATTTGTTATTTGGATACTTAGGCTATTTAAAAATTTTAGCCTTTTCTTAAGAAATGGATAGAGGTTTAGACCTAGTAATTTAATTTAGATGAATTTAATTGATTAGATAAATTTAATTGATTTGATGAATAATGAATATGATTTTTTTGTTGGGTATTTACTATTTGTTTTAGCGTTTAACTTTATCATTTCTACCTTTTTCATTTAAATTGCAAATAATAACTTGTTTCTGTTAATGCTGTTCAGTGTTTTTTTTCTTTACATTTTAAACAGATGTCTCCGAAGAAGAAATGCAAAATTGTCAATCCAAATGCCCAGCAAAAGAGACTGATTTAGACAGCATTCGCAGAGATTATCTGAATTTGGACTACTCCAAATGTGATGATCCACAGGACATTCTTAATGGGAAAGTAGTGGGCAGAAAGGCATGTCATGCATGGTTTGAAGAGCAAAAACTTGTAATTTACAATGCCAAAATGGAAAAGTTGAGGAAAAACAAGGTGTACAGAGTTTCTTAATGGTTACAATCTGAGGCGTATGATGATGCTACTGATTATGATATGGCAATGTACCAGCTGGCAACTAATCTTCTCCATAAAGACTTTGTCTTTTGCTAGAAATTTACAGCATATAATACAATGATTTACAGCATATAATACAATGATATTAAAGTTCTAATCTTGAGAATATCACATTTTTTAATTTTCAAGGCAGTCTGGGTGTTTATTACTATTTCTGTCACAACAGTCAATTTTGTAATTAGCTACAATTAGGTAACCAACTAATTATATGCTTTAATTTCAGGTCATCCAAGTAAGTTGTTTCATATTTGTTTCAGAATAATTCAATCTATAATAACTGAAAATTTAATTCAGTTCTCTTAATTTTTAAGAAAGCTATGGGCTGTTATGTCAATTGACTGTTCTCGATCACAGTTTTTGTGTGAAGTCTATGGAAACGCAATAGGGAACAAGATGCTAAAGTATGAAAAGACCATAACGTTTTTAATACTGAAGATATGAAAGTGAATTTGGTATCAAATTAAAGTGGGGGTGGGGAGGGTCAAAAGAAGGGGGGCAAGGTAGCGAAGAAGGTGAAGCACCTGGAAAACAAAACCCCCAGGGACAAGAATGATCCATCCGTCCCATCACCTCCCATTAGGGAGTCTGCAAGCCCCATAATCCAGCCGGGGGTGGTGGGGATCGGGTGGGAGGAGGAGGTGCCAAATTGGAAGGTTGCTCAGGTGACCCCAGAGTCTGTGAGCTTCTCCCCATCAAAAAAGAGGAGCGGAAGGGGGACGAATGGGAATTCTCCAAGGGGTAGGGGAGTACTGTTGTGGAGGAAGACCCCCGCCTTCTGGTTCAGGCCCCGGTCCCATGTTCTGGAGGGGATTCTGGGGAGGGTGGCGATGGGGACCACTCAGGTGATATGGAGCAGGGGGAGATTCCTGTTGGGGAGGGAGTCCCGCAGCAGGCACCCGAGGAAAGCCAGGAGCAAACCACCCAGGATGAGGCGCAGAACACGCCTCTGGAGGTAGAGCCTGTAGGTGGGGAGAGGGTTGGGGAAACCAGCCCATCTCTCCCTCGGCATCTGGCTCCAGAGGGACTCCCTGAGTCTGGTGTATCAGAGTTCACTCTGGGCCCATCTGGGGGAGGGAAGTCGCCCCCATTGTCGATGGTCTTCACTCCCCGGGTACATCTGGGAAAGGCTGCTCTGCCACTGGCCCCAGGGTTGGAAGAGAGGCGGAAGAGAGACTAGTGGGTGGGGATGAGACAACCGCTGCACAGGGTGAGGCGGGAGTATCGAGCACTAAGGGTGTGTCCGGGAATGGGATGGGGATGGTGTCTCCATCTGCAGCGAGCAGTTGGAAGGGGACCCCTCAGACAATGAATCAATGGATGTTCTCGCGTTCCCCCTACACCACTTCACTCATTCCAGTGGAGGAAATCCACAAGTTCATCCAGGCCACCGAAGGAGCCCAACATCAGCCCAGACTGGCCTCCCTCCAGTGACCAAACCTACACGGGCTCTCCAGCTCGCTGAACCACATACACAGGAGGGGGAGGGGTAAGGAAGTGAAGGGGGTGAAGGGGAATGACCGGCGTCAGCTCAGGTCCTTCTTGGACGACCTGGAGAAGGACGCCAAGACCAAGAGCAGCGTGGTTCCTGTTGAGGGTGGACCAGTAGAGCATCCTTTGTAGTCGGGGTCCGGAGGGCAAGGAGCACCGCCACTCAACCTAGGGTCCGCAAAGGGAGGAGTGACTCTGCTGTCAGTGACCGAAAGACTGGTGACGGGATCTAGGTTTGAATTGGCAGAAACACTTCATCCTCAGTAACAATCAGTACGGGAACACCTCAAGGCTGCGCGCTTTTCTCACTCCATACCCAAGACTGTGTAGCCGAACATAGTGCGAACTCCATCATCAAGTTCGCCGATGACACCAATGTTGTTGGACGAATCACAGATAGTGATAACTCAGTAGAGAAGTGAGATTGACCGATTGACCAAATGGTGCCAGCACAACAATCTGGCTCTCAACATCAGTAAAACCAAGGAACTGACTGTGGACTTTGGTAGGGGAAGGATGAGGACCCACAATCCTGTTTACATCCTGGTGGAGAGGGCTAAAATTCCTGGGTGTGCATATTTCCGAAGATCTTTCCTGGACCCAGCACACTGATGCAATTATAAAGAAGGCACAACAGCGACTCTACTTCCTGAGAAGATTACGAAGATTCGGCATGCCAAAGAGGATTCTCCTGAACTTCTACAGGTGCACAGTAGAGAGCATACTGACTAGTTGCATCATGGCCTGGTTTGGCAACTTGAACGTACAGGAGCGGAATAGACTGCAAAAAGTTGTGACCACTGCCCAGTCCATTACCGGCTTTGTCCTCCCCACCATGAAAGGAATCTATCGAAGTCGCTGCCTCAAAAAGACAGCCAACATCATCAAAGACCCACACCATCCTGGCCACACACTCATTTCATCCTTGCCATCAGGAAGAAGGTACAGGAGCCTGAAAACTGTAACGTCCAGGTTCAGGAACTGCTTCTTCCCTACAGCCATCAGGCTATTAAACACAACAACAAATAAGCTCTGAACTGCAACAGACTATCATTATTATTGCACTATATTTATTATTTATTGAGTATATGTGCATGTGCATACGCACACTGAACCTTTTTTCTTCTCCCGTTATGTACTATATTTACATATTCTGTTGTGCTGCAGCAAGCAAGAATTTCATTGTCCTATCTGGGACATATTGAAAGAGCTCATAGTCAAATCTAAAATGGAGTAGTTATTTTACAAAAGCATGGTCAAGTAGAAAGAAAGAATGGTTCGGTGCCAAGTCTGAATGACATTGCAAATTATATGGAACACAATACGGAGGACAGGTTGTCTTTTCAATAAATAAATTAAGATGGAATCCTGCAGTAATAACATGTGCCATAAAGAAGCCAAGATTGAAAAAATAGCTGACGCTCCAGAGATAAGTAGTAACTTGTTATTGGCTGAGCTTGATTTTGACCCAGCTTTCCTATATTCTGAAAGGCTGCAGAATCTTTCAGTCATGCCTGGTAGGAGTGTTTTACTGATTAGAAAAATGGGAGAAATTATAAATTATATGGAAATAGAGAAATTTGTATTTTTCTATATTAGAAAAAACTCAAAATAAATCGTCTACACAAATAGCAAACACTACAATCCAAAGTAATGAGAAGCTTAAATAAATTGGTATTGGCAAAAAAAAGGGCATCTGTGGAAACAAATCTCCAGGACTTTATAAACTACATTTCATGGTTTTGAAAGAAGTAGCTGTGAAGACATCTTCCCAAATTCCATAGATTCAAGAAGTTTCCAGATTGTAAGAGTAGCGAATGTAATTAAAATGTTTGAGAGAAAAACAGGGACTATAAATCAGTTACAGATCATCAGTTGAAAATAGCTGATTATTTACCACATGGTAAAGTAAATGTGGATTTATTAAAAACTGACACAGTACACAAGAGTTGCGTTGGGGACCAGGCCTCCCATGTGACTGGGACCCAATGGGTCCCACTTAGTCTAGCACATAAATAAAACTTTGATCTTGTTATCTTCTGGTTTGTGCGGTTTTTCTATTTGCGCAAAAACAGTACGCGATAGCGCTACGATTTTTCGCCAGCTCACTAACCGCTCTCCTGTGCTGCGAGTGCACCAACTTTAATACCGATCTGTGGCATAATGTAAAAGTTAGCGACATTTACAAATCTTTAAAAAAACAGCGTGGGGATGAGGAAATGAGCCGCGTCTGCGCAGTTGGGGGCTATGGGTGAGTGGTGGAATATTGCATTGGTGGAATGGGTTGTGTTGGGGGAACGGGTGAGTGGTGGAATATTGCATTGGGGGAATGGGACGCAACAGGTCCTACTTGGTCTAGTCCATCTATACATAACTAAAACTCTGATCCGGTTTGGTTTGTTCCAATCGATTAAAAGTCGTCAAAGTTAGCGAGGTTTAAAAATCTTAAAAAACGCACGTGCGCAAATTGATTTTTCTGCCTTCCAGCGCAGTGTGGATTAATCTATTCCCCCTGTCACTCCCCGGGATGGTCGGCCCCTTCCTGTGCCATCGCGTCTTTAGTAGAGCTGAAGTTGGCCGGCAGAGGTTTCCAACCGGACGTTCAGAGGACCCGAAACAGCCCCAAGCAGCAGCCCTGCAGCCTAGCAATGTTGCCAAATGAAAAGCGGAGAGTCTTATCCCGGCAGAAGAGAGCATCCAGCACCCGCTGTGAGTCCCAAATGCACCGCCATCGCAACGCCCCGCAGCTCCACCCTTTTCCCCTCTGGTCACCCTTGCTAGCTCCTGTTGCCTCCCCCATGATACTCCCCTATACCCCAAGGCTCTTCCTCCATCTTTTTCTTCAAGCTCTCCCTCCCCTCCCGCCCACATGCCGGCGGGGTCGTAGCTGTTGGCGCTTCCGGGCCGAACCAAGGTTGATTCTCCTCCAGGGTACGCAAGAAGGGAGAGGAACAGCAACCTAGAGATTCTGGGGAGGGAAAGGGGGGGAGGAGAGGGGATTGGGAGAGGAGGGGAGTAGAAAGGGGAGAGGAGTTATGGAGGGAGGGACTGACTGAGGGTAGGGGAAAGGAGAGGGAGGGCGAGGTGAGGGATGGATTTGGGGAGGGGAGAAGAGGGAAAAGAGGAGGGTGGAGGTGAGGGATAATGGGGTAGGAGGGGGATTAGAGGGAGAGGAGGGGGGGTAGATGGGGGAAGTGGGGGAGGTAGGGAGTGGGGAATAGAGGGAGAGGAGGGCACTTGGGGAGGTGAGGAGGGATAGTGGGGGGGATAGGGGGTGAGGAGTTGGGGAGATGGGTGATAGAGGGATAGGACGGTGTAGGGAGAGGAGAGAAGTTATGTAGGGAGGGAGAGAGTGACTGAGGGTAGGGGAAATGAGAGAAAGAGAGAGGTGAGGGAGGGATTGGTTAGGGGAGGAGGAGAGCGGAATGAAGAGGGAGGGTAGAGGAGGGGGAGAGAGTGCTAGGGATGAGGGGAAATGAGCTGCGCCTGTGCAGTTGGGGGCTAAGGGTGAGTGGTGGAATATTGCATTGTGGGACGAAGCCTCCTGTGTGACAGGGACCCAACGGGTCCCACTTAGTCTAGTAAATAACTAAGACTCTCACCGTGTTATCTTCCGGTTAGCGTTGTTTTGACATTTGCGCAAAAACGAGACAACACAACGCTACAATTGTTCGCCACCTTACTCACCATTCTCCTGTGCTGCAAATGCACCCAGTTCTGGTCCAATCAATGGCATATTTTAAAAGTTATTAAGGTTTAAAAATCTTAAAAATAGCGCATGCGCACATTGGTCTCCTCTCCTGTCAGTCAAAGCTGGGATGGCAACTCCAATTCATGCACCAACCCGTACTGATTGGCGTCTGCTGTCAGTAAACGGCACCTGCCCGCCTCTGCCGGAGTGCAGCCATAGCTGCTGGTGCTCAGGGACCACGCCTGGCTCGGAGGGCATTGACTGCTGATGCTGTTCCAAGGTATGTAAGATAGGAGAGGAGCGGCAACCACGTGATTCTGGGGAGGTGAGGAGGGAAAGTGGGGAGGAGGGAGGATAGAGGGACAGGAGGGGGTTAGGGTGGGGAGAGGAGTTATGGAGGGAGGTAAGGAGTGACTGACTGTGGGTAAGGGAAAGGGGAGGTGAGGGAGGGATTGGGGAGGGTAGGATGAGAGGGGAAAAGAGGTGAGGAGGGAGAATGGCGGAGGAGGGGGAATAGTGGGAGAGAAGTGGGGGATTGGGGGAGATGGGGAGTGGGGAATAGAGGGAGGGGAGGGCAGTGGGGGTTATTACGGATACTGGGGGACTAGGGGGAGGTGAATGGGGAGGTGAGGGGTAGTCAGACAGGAGGGGTTAGGGGGAGGAGAGGAGTTATAGAGGGAGGGAGTGACTGAGGGTAGGGGAAAGGAGAGGGAGGGAGAGGTGAGGGAGGGATTGGGGAGGGGAGGAGGAGAAGGGAAAGAAGGAGGGTGAAGAGGAAGGGGAGAGAGTGCGGGGGATGAGGGGAAATGAGCTGCGCCTGAGCAGTTGGGGACTATGGATGAGTGGTGGAATATTGCATTGGGGCAATGGGTTGCGTTGGGGGACCAGGCCTCCCATGTGACAGGGACCCACAGGTCCCGCTTAGTCTAGCATATTACTAAAACCCTCATCTTTTTTTTTCTATGTCTGTGATTCTTTCTGACTGTGTGTGTGTGTTTGTGAGTGTATGTCAGAATCAGAATCAGAACTACACTTTATTCGCCAAGTATGTTTTGCAACATATGAGGAATTTCATTGGCCAGGTCAGTCATACAATTAAAAGTAACAGATCACTTCAAAAACACATTTTAACATGACCATCCACCACAATGGCTCCTACACATTCCTCACTGTGATGGAAGGCGAAATAAAGTTCAAGGCCTTCCTTAGTTCTTCCTAGGTCGTGGGCCTCGAGCCCCCGTTGACGGGATGATCTTAACTCCCGTAGCCGGCAGTGTTCGGGCCCTCCGCGTCGAGGCAATTTGCTCCTGCATCGGGGGGGGATGTCATCGAACCTCGCGTCGGAGCTGGTGAACCTTCCGCGACGTTGGAGCTCCCGTCTCAGCCTCTCCCGAACCTGCGAGCCCTTGATGTTAAAGTTCGGGGTGGTCGCGGTGGGAGTGATCCCAGGCAAGGGGTCAGCTCCGATGTTAAGTCCGCGCCTCGTGATAGGGCTCAGAGTCAGTCCGAGGAGGCTTCCAGCTCCATCGATGGAAGGTCGCAGAGCGCCCGGAGAATGTGATCTGAAAATTGATCACATCTCCGGGAAGGTAAGATCCTGAAAAAAAGTTTCCCCCTATCCCCTCCCCCTCCCCCACATAAAACAAACCAAAGAACAATAAAACAAAATATTTAACAAACTAAAAAATAACAAAAAGAGTGAAAAGACGAACAGAAAGCCGGCAGGGCTGCCATCTCCCCGGCGCACTGGTGGTCTGCCCATATGTTCCTGTAATTACGTCTAAACGGTACACAATAGCGCAGCTATGTTTGGCCCACCTTACTTACAATTGTCCTGTGATTTTACGTTATTCACATTTTAAACTTTAGAAAATCAACTTTTCACTTAAATGTTCACTGTAGAAAATCCAATTCCACTTGCTGCCCCTGCCCATTACAATGTTACAAATGACAGGACACTGAGTCATGACATTTATAACATTGTAAAGGGCAGGGGAAGTGGAATTGTTTTTTTTAAAGTTTAAAAATAGGGATGGTGGAGGGGGAGGGAGTGCTGGGGGATGAGGGGAAATGAGCCGTGCCTGTGCAGTTGGGAGCAATGGGTGAGTGGTGGAATATTGCGTTGGTGGAACGGGTTGCGTTGGGGGTACACGCGAGTGGTGGAATATTGCGTTGGGGGAATGGGACCCAATAAGTCTCACTTGGTCTAATATATATCACTAAAACTTTCAACTCTGTTTGTCAGTTTGTACCTATATTTGCGCAAAAACGGTACACCAAAGCGCTACAATTTTTGGCCCACCTTACTCACCATTGTCCTGTGATGTAAATTAAATAAGTTTTGTTCAGATTTATGCCATATGTTACAGGTTATTGACATTTTAAACTGTACAAAAACCTTTTTTAAAAACCTCTTTTCCTTTTTGTCCTGCCCGTCAGCAGCGTTCCACCTCACAATGAAGTCACAATGGGATCCTGAATTTCATTTACATAAAAAAAGTGGAATTGGATTTTCTACAGTGAAAAGTTAAGTGAAAAGTTGATTTTCTAAAGTTTAAAATGTGAATAACGTAAAATATAATATCAATCTAAATTAAATTTGATTCACCAAACCACAGGACAATTGTAAGTACATCGAAAGCTACCTTACAGCCAGGAGGTAGAAGAATTGGCCCCATAGAAGAGGGACAGAAGATTGGACTGAATCTCTGAAAGAGATTACTGCCAGAAGACTGGTTCCAAAGAAGAGGAACTGAAGAAAATAGCCAGAGATTTAGAACCAACCTGACCGGTAGGTTAATGGAAAGCCACGCGACTTATCTTAAGATTGAAAACTTCACTGATAGAGAACGCGAGTAGAACAGCTACTGCATTATGCTGTATATTTGAAATCTGGAACCCTTTAATTAGAACAGCTTCTTAACGAGATGCTGTGAAAGTCCGACAAACGTCGTATTTTAAAAGTAAAATTAATAAAGAGTCCGGAGAAGTATTAAAAGCAAGTTCTGCTAAGTTTTAGAAGGGAGCCAAGGGCAAGTGAAACTGAAATCCAGGTGCTGGCCATGGTTTGTTTTGAAGTCGACATAGGATACATTCTTTCTGAACTGAAGTCACTTCTATACTTCGAAAATATTTGGATGATTTCTGAAAGTCCAGATTTGTTTTGAATTCTTATCAGGTATTTACAGAGCACGGTGCAGAATGTTTATCAATAGTGACTGAAGCAAACTGAAGATGTCCTGTTTGTCCAACTAGCAGATCTGGCAATCTGCCAAGACCTGCTTAAATCCATGGAGCAAGATGGAGCAGGTGAATCAGTGGAGAGTTAAGGTGAAGGAGAAAAGCCATGATATCTGAAGAGACAAATTTAGTTCACCGTAAAGGCCCTAGTTGCATTTCTAAAAGAAACCCAGAAGGAGAGAAACAAGTTATGGAAGAAGATGGTGAAGTTATTTGAATTCCAGAAGAAACTAATGGAATCAGATGAGAATGTGAAGAAAGTGCAATCTAATCCGTGGCAACTATTCAGCCTCGGTAAAGAGGTTGGAGATAAACAAAAAGCACTACTGGCTTCATAGTCACCTCAGGAAGAACTCAAAAAACCCACTCAGTGGTTCGAAGAAAAGGTGAAGTTATTTGATGAGTCTATGGAAGATTTGGGCAAGAATGACCATAATATGGTCGAGTTCTTCATTAGGATGGAGAGTGACATTGTTAATTTAGAAACAATGGTTCTGAACTTAAGGAAAGGTAACTTTGAGGGTATGAGACGTGAATTGGCCAAGATTGACTGGCAATCAATTCTAAAAGGGTTGACGGTGGATACGCAATGGAAGACATTTAAAGACTGCATAGATGAACTACAAAAATTGTTCATCCCAATTTGGCAAAAGAATAGATCAGGGAAGGTAGTGCATCCGTGGATAACAAGGGAAATCAGGGATAGTATCAAAGCAAAGGATGATGCGTACAAAGTAGCCAGAAAAAGCAGCATACCAGAGGACTGGGAGAAATTCAGAGACCAGCAGAATAGGACAAAGGGCTTGATTAGGAAAGGAAAAATGGATTATGAAAGAAAACTGGCAGGGAACATAAAAACTGACTGCAAAAGTTTTTATAGATATGTGAAGAGAAAGAGATTAGTTAAAACAAATGTAGGTCCCTTGCAGTCAGAAACAGGTGAGTTGATCATGGGGAACAAGGATATGGCGGACCAATTGAATAACTACTTTGGTTCCGTCTTCACTAAGGAAGACATAAATAATCTGCCGGAAATAGCAGGGGACCGCCGGTCAAAGGAGGACTTGAGTGAAATCCAGGTTAGTCGGGAAGTGGTGTTGGGTAAATTGAATGGATTAAAGGCCGATAAATCCCCAGGGCCAGATAGGCTGCATCCCAGAGTACTTAAGGAAGTAGCTCCGGAAATAGTGGATGCATTAGTGATAATCTTTCAAAACTCTTTAGATTCTGGAGTAGTTCCTGAGGATTGGCGGGTAGCAAACGTAACCCCTCTTTTTAAGAAGGGGGGGAGAGAGAAAACGGGGAATTACAGACCAGTTAGTCTAACATCGGTAGTGGGGAAACTGCTAGAGTCAGTTATTAAAGATGGGATAGCAGCACATTTGGAAAGTGGTGAAGTCATTGGACAAAGTCAGCATGGATTTACGAAAGGTAAATCATGTCTGACGAATCTTGTGGAATTTTTCGAGGATGTAACTAGTAGCGTGGATAGGGGAGAACCAGTGGATGTGGTGTATCTGGACTTCCAGAAGGCTTTCGACAAGATCCCACATAAGAGATTAGTATATAAACTTAAAGCATACGGCATTGGGGGTTCAGTATTGATGTGGATAGAGAACTGGCTGGCAAACAGGAAGCAAAGAGTAGGAGTAAATGGGTCGTTTTCACAATGACAGGCAGTGACTAGTGGGGTACCGCAAGGCTCAGTGCTGGGACCCCAGCTATTTACAATATACATAAATGACCTGGATGAGGGAATTGAAGGCAATATCTCCAAGTTTGCGGATGACACTAAGCTGGGGGGCAGTGTTAGCCGTGAGGAGGATGCTAGGAGACTGCAAGGTGACTTGGATAGGCTGGGTGAGTGGGCAAATGTTTGTCAGATTCAGTATAATGTGGATAAATGTGAGGTTATCCACTTTGGTGGCAAAAATAGGAAAACAGACTATTACCTAAATGGAGGCCGATTAGGAAAAGGGGAGATGCAGCGCGACCTGGGTGTCATGGTACACCAGTCATTGAAAGTAGGCATGCAGGTACAGCAGGCAGTGAAGAAAGCCAATGGTATGTTAGCTTTCATAGCAAAAGGATTTGAGTATAGGAGCAGGGAGGTTCTACTTCAGTTGTATAGGGTCTTGGTGAGGCCTTATACTCACAGTTCTGGTACAGTTCTGGTCTCCAAATCTGAGGAAGGACATTATTGCCATAGAGGGAGTGCAGAGAAGGTTCACCAGACTGATTCCTGGGATGTCAGGACTGTCTTATGAACAAAGACTGCATAGACTTGGTTTATACTCTCTAGAATTTAGGAGACTGAGAGGGGATCTTATAGAAATATTTAAGAGGGAGTTAGATGTGGCCCTTGTGGCTAAGGGGATCAGAGGGTATGGAGAGAAGGCAGGTACGGGATACTGAGTTGGATGAGCAGCCATGATCATATTGAATGGCAGTGCAGGCTCGAAGGGCCGAATGGCCTACTCCTGCACCTAATTTCTATGTTTCTATGTGAAGAGATGGAGTTGAACAAAGGACCGCGTGTGCTATAGCAGGAGATGCTATGCAACAAGGTGTTGAAATCGAATAACTTACTTATGGTACAGTTGAAAGTGCGATGCAACAAGGTGCTGAAATGGAAGAGATTACACCACATGATAGTATCTTGAAAGTATCTACACGAAGATCAAGAAATACATCTGGTTCTATAGCCAGTTCAGCGTCTGCTCGAATGGAAGTCAAAGCTGATCTAGTCGCTCTCTCAATACAAGCATTGGAGAAGAAACATGAGATTGAGCGACAAGGACAACAGCTGAAAGGAGAGCTGAGGCAACACAAAGAACAGCTGAAAGGAGAGATGAGGCGACATGAAGGAGAGATGAGGCGACAAGAAGAAGAGATGAGGCGAGAAGAAGAACAGCTGAAAGGAGAGATGAGGAGACAAGAAGAAGAGCTGAGGAGACAAAAATAACAGTGGATCTAGCCACAAAGTTGGTGGTTGTCAAATCGAAGAAGGTGTGGCGGTTCCCAAGGGTCGGGCCATCCTAAGGGTCAAACCCCTCGGCACGGGAATGGATCGGTCCGGAGGCGGCCCTTGACCAGAGGGTTTAAAGGTGAGGGTGTTGGGTGCTATCTCTCTCTTGTGGTTTCACCACCAGCATGAAGAGATCAAATAAAGGTACTTTCCCTACATCTGGCTTCTCGCCTTGATTTCGGTACTGCACACCACATTGGTGACCCCGACGCTCCATTATTGTCACGATGGAGAATAAAGCCCGTCCTTCCTTCTCAAATGCCGACCCAGCCCCGTCCCTGGACGCGGTGTCGGTGAAATTGCCTACGTTCTGGACCACCCGGCCACGCATCTGGTTCCAGCAGGCGGAGGCCCAATTCAACCTGCGGGGCATTACAGTTGATGACACCCGTTTCTATTACCTGGTGGGGGCCCTTAACCAGGACACGATTGAGGAGGTCACAGACTTCATTGCAGACCCCCCGGCTACCGAGAAATACCGTGGCCTTAAGGAGCTCCTGCTGGAAATTTATGGGCTCAGCAGGATGGAGCGCGCTGCCAGGCTCCTTCATATGGAGGGCCTAGGCGACCGACGGCCCTCGAGCCTCCTCAAGGAGATGGTCGCACTCTTGGATGGGCACACGCCGTGCCTATTGTTTGAATACACCTACCTGCACCTGCTGCCGGCCTACATCCGTCTGCAGCTCACGGACGTCTCCTTCGAAGACATCAGGGCCCTCGGTAGGCGCGCTGACGCGCTTTGGATGGCGCGCCCCGATGACGTCAACGCGCTCGGGACGGCGCGCTCCGATGACGTCAACACGCTGGCCGTTGCTAGGCACGGCGACGCGGTGCGGACGGCGCGCACCGATGACGTCACTCCGGCAGCCGATTTCCTCCGGTGGGGCGGGGGAGCTGTGGACGGAGTGACAGCTGCATCCCGGAGGCCTAGAAGATCGCCCCCCGCGGCCATGGCGGGTACTGCACCTGTAGCCCAGCACCAGCAAGCTCCAAGCCCAGTCAGCAAGAAGCGTTGGTGCTATTACCACCTGCGCTGGGGCGCTGCAGCACGGAGATGCTATCAGCCGTGCACGTTCCCGGGAAACGCCTGGGCCGGCTGCCAATAGTCCCCACGGCTGCCGGCCAGATCCACCGCCTTTTCGCCTGGGATCGGCGCTCCGGGACCCGCTTCCTCGTTGATACCGGGGCAGAGCTGAGTGTCCTGCCCCCTTCGCTGGCCGACATTCGTTCCGGTAAGCGGGGGCCCATCCTCACCGCGGCGAATGGCAGCCCCATCCGCACCTATGGGATTCGAATGGTCCCGATCGTGTTCGGCTCCTGCCACTTCTCGTGGCATTTCATAATCGCGGACGTCTCCCAGCCGTTGCTCGGTGCGGACTTCCTCCGGGCGCATTCCCTCCTAGTGGACGTCAGGTGGCAGCGTTTGGTCAACGCCGCTACAATGGAGCCGATCACGCTGCGATTGGACGAGCCGGTGGGACGCCCCCTGGCGTCAGTGGATTCCCGTTTTTCCCGGGTATTGGCCGCATTTCCCAACATCCTGACCCCACAGTTTCGGTCCTCAACCCCCAGTCACGGGGTGGTGCATTTCATTCCGACTACTGGCCCACCTCTCCATGCACGAGCACGCCGACTGCCGCCGGATAAACTACGTCTGGCACGGCAGGAATTCCGCACAATGGAGTCCTTGGGGATTGTCCGCCCTTCCAGCAGCCCATGGGCGTCCCCACTCCACATGGTCCCTAAGGCAAACGGGGGCTGGCGACCTTGCGGGGATTATCGGCGGCTGAATGCCGCAACAGTCGCAGATCGGTACCCTGTACCCCACATCCAGGACTTCACCGCCCATTTGGCCGGGACTTCTATATACTCCAAAGTGGATCTGGTACGGGGTTATAACCAGATCCCGGTCCACCCGGAGGACATACCCAAGACGGCGATTATCACGCCGTTCGGCCTGTATGAATTCGTGCGGATGCCGTTCGGCCTCAAGAACGCTGCTCAGGCATTCCAACGCTTGATGGACGGGGTGTGTCGTGGCCTGGATTTCGTGTTCGTCTACCTCGACGACATCCTGGTGGCCAGCCGCTCGCAGCAAGAGCACTGTGCCCACCTCCGGCAGCTCTGTCAGCGGCTCAGCGACCATGGCTTGGCAGTCAACCTCGCCAAGTGCCGTTTTGGAGTAACGGAAATTGACTTCCTCGGCCACCGCGTGACTCCGCTAGGCGCGGTTCCCCTGCCGGACAGGGTCGACGCCATCCGTCGGTTTCCCCGTCCACACTCGGTGCGCGGCCTGCAGGATTTCGTCGGTATGGTGGCGTTCTACCACCGTTTTGTGCCATCCGCAGCCCACATCATGCGGCCACTATATCAACAGCTGGCGGGCGGGCCGCATAGGGATGTCCTGTGGACCAACGAAGCGGTGGCAGCATTCGACGGCGCGAAGGAGGCCCTGGCTCGCGCCGTACTGCTGGTGCACCCGCGGGAAAACGCCCCAACAGCCCTCACGGTGGACGCCTCGGAGTCTGCGGTCGGCGCCGCGCTGGAGCAGCTAACCGACGGGCGTTGGCGGCCCCTGGCCTCCTTCAGCCGACACCTCAACCGTGCTCAGGCCAAGTACAGCGCGTTCGACCGCGAGCTCCTGGCTCTGTACCTGGCAGTGCGCCATTTCCGATACTTCCTGGAGGGCCGCCCGTTCACAGCCTACACGGACCACAAGTCGCTCACTTTCGCCCTGGCAAAAGTTTCTGACCCCTGGTCCGCACGACAGCAGCGGCAGTTGGCCTACATATCGGAATACACAACATCCATCCGGTACGTCGAGGGGAAGGAGAACCGGGTGGCCGACGCATTGTCCCGCCCCGCCATCGACGGCGTTTTCACGGTGGCACCCGGAATGGACTATTCTGCCCTGGCGGATGCGCAGCGCACGGACGCTGAGATGCCCGCCTACCATACTGCCATCTCCGGCCTTCGCCTCGAGGATGTCCCTCTCGGCCCGGGAAGGGCGACGATCTTGTGCGACGTGTCGTCTGGTCAGCCGCGCCCCATCGTCCCTTCCCGCCTGGCGCCGGAGGGTGTTCGACATGATCCACGGGCTGGCTCACCCATCAATCCGGGCGACGACAGCACTGGTGGCTGCTCGGTTCATGTGGCACGGTCTGCGCAAGCAGGTTGGCCACTGGGCTCGAACCTGCACTCCGTGCCAGATGGCAAAGATTCAGCGACATGTCCGGGCACCCCTCCAGGAGTTCGCTCTACCTCACCGGCGGTTCGACCACCTCCATGTGGACATTGTGGGGCCTCTCCCTCCATCCCGAGGCATCACCCACCTCCTCACTATGGTGGACCGCTTCACGCGGTGGCCGGAGGCCATACCACTGGCTGACACGTCAACGGCTACGTGCGCTCGTGCGTTGTCCGCGCACTGGATTGCTCGCTTTGGGGTGCCGTCGTACATCTCCTCGGACCGGGGGCCCCAGTTCACCTCCGAGCTGTGGTCGGCCATGGCTCACTTGCTGGGGGTGCGTCTACACCACACCACGGCTTATCACCCGCAAGCCAACGGACTGGTGGAGAGATTCCACCGGCAGCTCAAGGCTGCGCTGAAGGCACGACTCTCCGGCCCAGACTGGATGGACGAGTTGCCGTGGGTCTTGCTGGGCATCCGAACTGCTCCCAAAGAGGATTTGGCCTCTTCATCGGCGGAGCTCGTTTACGGGTCGCCACTCACGGTGCCCGGGGAGTTCGTGCCGTCGACACCGGGGCAGCAGGGAACGCCCTCAGCCACCCTAAAGCGCCTTCGCGAGCGAGTTGGCAGGCTCGCACCCGTCCCGACGTCCCGCCATGGGACATTTCGCCCGCATGTGCCATCAGCCCTCCGGGACTGCCCTTACGTTTTCCTGCGCCGTGATGCCCACCGGACACCACTCCAGAGGCCGTACGAGGGCCCATTCAGAGTGCTCGAACACGGGCAGACGACCTTTGTGTTGGACATGGGGGGCCGGCCGGAGGCCGTGTCAATTGACCGGCTGAAGCCGGCGCATCTGGACATCGACCAGCCGGTGCTGGTTGCCCGTCCTCGACCTCGAGGGCGCCCCCCTTCACGGCTCCCTCCGCCTGTCACTCCACCAGTCCTCCCGCCGCCCCCTCCGCCTGTCCCTACATCTGTTCCCCCGCCGGCCCCTCGGTCCGCTAAATTCCGCACGCGGTCCGGCCGGGTTGTGCGCCC
This sequence comes from Raja brachyura, assembly GCA_963514005.1. The sequence goes on along the minus strand of OY740798.1, from coordinate 41,669,420 downwards.
ACCGGCGCGTTTCGTGCCTCGGGTTCTGGGGGGGGGTCCTGTGGCGGTTCCCAAGGGTCGGGCCATCCTAAGGGTCAAATCCCTCGGCACGGGAATGGATCGGTCCGGAGGCGGCCCTTGACCAGAGGGTTTAAAGGTGAGGGTGTTGGGTGCTATCTCTCTCTTGTGGTTTCACCACCAGCACGAAGAGATCAAATAAAGGTACTTTCCCTACATCTGGCTTCTCGCCTTGATTTCGGTACTGCACACCACAAAGGAGATATTAGAAAGTGAGGATTCACGATGCGGCTCTAAAGCATCTGATGGGATGAGCTCTTATTTCACGAAAGAAACTGCTCAAAAGGAAACAACAGCTTAATCAAATCTACAGCGAAAGATTATCTGGATTCGTGACTCAGAAATAGCACATAGCCAGTTGATGGGCGACAAAACTTAATCTCAGCAACTGGGTACTATACCGAAGCAAATTACTTATGGGGCGTCTGCCAAGGCTTGGGCCAAACCACCAAATCAGTACTCTTTTCCGAGGCCTAATACACAGGCTCGAGCATGCCAAGATTGGACGATGCCTGTTTATGATACGAAGATGCCTAATCAGGGACAAACAACTAGTCATATGACTCATGACAAAACTTATTCAGACCAGTATTCTTTTCACAGGCCTGTTTATCATACGTCTGCGCCAAGCCAAGGATCTCAAGGCGAATTCTTTGAATTGGTGAGGAATAAAGCTGAAATCAACAAGCTCATCATAGCTCAACAAAATCTCTCTTCCACCCTAGCACCAATACAAATTCCTAGATGCGGTATTTGCGGTTTGAGGCTTTCATAATGGCGTTTCATGAAGGAGTAGAAATGAAAATTACTGATGAAAAAGAGCGCTTACGATTTATGGTGCATTACACAAGCATACAAATCGTAAGCGCTCTTTTTCATCATTGCTTGTAGAAAGTTGTCTAAATAGGCCTGGAAGTCAAGGCTATCGAGAGGCAAGAAGGTTACTTAAAGAACATTATGGTAACGAACAGAGGATTGCTAACGCATTCAGGAAGAAGGCCTATGCTTGGAAAGATATCGTCAGAAGATGTGGAGGCATTAAGTGAGTTTGCGATATTTCTTTGAGGTTGTTGTCGCTCAATGAAAAATCTGGACAACTTGGAGGAAATGAATGTTGTTAGTAATACTAGAACCATCATTCTAAAACTGCCCTATAGACTTAGAGAAAAATGGAGAGCAGGCCAGATAATGGAAAATAAGAATCGAGTAGCCATATTACCAGACCTGGTGGCTTTCTTAGAAAGGGAAGTACGGTTTATGTTAGATCCACGCCACGGGAGTATTCAAGATGCTAAACCAATTGCAACTGTCAAAGGTTCTACCTTTACTCAAACTAAAGGAAGATCAGGACCTAAGGGAGGTAGTTTTGCTACCGCTACAATACCTGTGGAAATGACAGATGGAATGAAAGGAGATGTATTTACTATCAAGCAAAAAGGATTTTTTTTGTTATGTGATGACGTTGGTCACGCCATAAGGTGGTATGGAAGATTCAAAAGAAGGAATATAAAGAAAAGATGGATTTCTTAAAGGAGAAAGGAATCTGTTTTGGATGTTTGATAAAAGGAAACGTGATAAAGACTGTGAAAGTCCTATAACTTGTGATAAGTGCAACCAAGATCATCCTGAAGCACTTCACATTGAAGAAGAAGCCAGAGCAAATAGATCAGAAGGAGAAGCCAGCTACTAGTGATGCTGTCACCTCACCTCAGATAAATGCCCATAATGGGGCAGGGGCAGAAACCTGTATCTTCTCTATCTTACCAGATCAGGTAAGGAATAGCAAGACGAATACAGTGTTGCAAACATATGCATTTTTGGATTATGGAAGTTCGGCTACCTTTTGTACAGAAAGCTTGATGAGAAGGCTGGACATTACAGGAGAAAAGACTAGAATCTGTTGCGTACCATGAATTAAGAGAAGGAGTATGTTAGTAATTACATTACAAGTATGGTAATATCTAGTGTGGATGAAGACAATTTTATACCAATATCTGAGGGATTTACAAGTGAGACCATGCATGTTTGTTATCCAAATATACACAGACATGAGGACTTGAAACAATGGCCTTACTTGAAGGATGTCAAGATAACTAAAATAAATTCTGGTATTGATCTACTTATCGGAACAAATGCTTTGAAGGCATTGGAACCTATGCTGACTGTGAAGAGCCAAGAGGATGGACCGTTTGTTGTGAAAAACGTATTGACCGTTTGTATCAGAAAAACACATTGACTACTTGCGATTCTTATGGTGGCCTGAAGGAGATGCACAACAAGAACTTGTTGAATAAGGGATGAAGGTACATCTCTTTAGAGCAGTGAAATCACCAATTGTGCAAATTTTGCATTAAAGAAGACCACAGAGGACAATGCAGCTCACTTTCCAGAAGAAGTGATAACCACTGTGAAAAATAATTTCTATGTGGATGATTGCTGAAAATCTATGTCTACAGAACAGGAAGCAATTCAAATGGGAAAACATCTGACTTTCATCTGCAATAAGGGAGGATTTACACGTTCCAAGTGGATCAGCAACAGTGGTGTTGTATTGGAAAGTATTCCACCAGATGGTAGAGCCAAAGAGACCAGGGAGTTGGATTTGGACAAAGACAATTTGCCAATGGAAAGAGCATTGGGACTGCACTGGTGCATTGAAACAGACGTGTTCAATTTCAGAATCTCGATTCAAGAGCGACCGTGCACTAGAAGGGGTATCCTATCCGTGATTGGTTCTGTTTACGACCCTATGGGATTTCTTGCACCATTTACACTGCAGGCCAAGTTGATGTTGCAGGATCTTTGTAAGGAAAAACTTGGATAGGATGAGAGTATAACATAAACTTCCTCTCACCGATGGACAGAATGGTTAGCAGATCTCAACAAGATCTCAGATTTCAAAGTGGACCGGTGCATGAAGCCTACAAGCTTTGGTAAGATCAGAAGTGCACAGCTGTATCATTTCTCAGATGCCAGTGAAAGTGCCCACGGTACTGTTTCATATCTAAGACTGGAAAATGATAACAAAGAAGTACATGTTGCATTCTTAAAGGGAAAGGCAGATTGGCACCATTGAAACAAATGACAATTTCCTGAATGGAACTTACTACCGCAGTCTTAGCTGTTAAAGTTGACATACTGCTGCAAAAAAAACTACAGCTTCCACTGGAAGAATCTATCTTCTGGACTGATAGTACTATGGTACTTAAATACTTCAACAATAAGAACAAACGTTTTTTGACATTTGTAGCAAACAGATGCTTCTAGAGGACTAACAGCAGACCGCTTCTTTAGCAATTAAGAGATGGATCAATGGACCAGAGTTTCCTCTGTAAGCCAAACAGAGAATGGCAAAAACTTGAGCTGGGATTTGAAATCTCTGCTAATGATCCGGAAATTAAACAAAACATCACAGTGAACGTTATTGCTCTTGAAGGGCTTTCACATTTTAACATTATTGTTACGACATATCCATGAATTGATCGGTCATGGAGGAAGAAGTTTCATGCTGTAAAAAATTTGGTCTTTTGTGTTTTGGACTATATACTGGGTATCATGCCTGATGTTAAGGGTTTGGTGCGCGCGGTACGACTTCAGATTAAAAATAATGTTTTAATAAGACAAATAATCAAGTTATGCTTGCTTCTAGAAGGAGAAGGTGAAGATGGAAGAATCGCTAAAGAACTCTGAATGCGGATATATAATGCATGCTATTTTTTTTGTTTTTGATATATGTTAAGTTTTTATAGTTAGTTTTTTAATGTCTATTAGTAATTGCCTCATTGTATACAATTAGGGGCCGACATGTAGTAGCCATTTAACTCAGTACGGTATAACTATAACCAGTTACTTGTAAATTTTATTTTCCTATAATTATGTGGGTGGGATTTATTATGGTGTTGGAGGCGTGTTTGAAGCTGGAAATCTCGCGCTGACGCGCTAGTAGTTATTAGTTTAGTTGGATGAAGCATCTGGGAGGTCACAGCGTTTGATCATGCACAAATTTGAGCATGCACGGGTTCCACCATGCTCGAGTTTGACTACGAGTAAGATCAAAATGTACTTAAACAAGAAGTTTGGATGAATATCTCACTGTTTTCACTACGCCAATAAAGAGACTATTAAGTAAGAGACTGTGTTTTGAAGATTTATCTTTCGACGGCATTGAATGTCTCGTGGAGAGCTCGTGGATGCATATTGATTCTTATCTCCTTACCCCTGTCTTCAATCATAGTGGCTAGAGGATAGTTTCCTTGAACAATATAATAATCTGCCACTACAGACGGGCTACCTACAACAGGCAGCTTAAAGTGTTGGTGTTATTTCACCAATCCTTCAAATCCACTGGCAGAGTAGTGAACTGACAGCAGTGTTCTGGTCAGGAAATCTTCACCAAAACTGTGGTTCAAATTATACTTGGGCTCCACTGGGCATTTCCCATGGCTAAGACCAGACTCCGTTCCAAGCTCTCTCACCAAAACAGTTTACTGGATGACAATAGAAAATAGAGAATAGGTGCAGGAGTAGGCCATTCGGCCCTTCGAGCCAGCACCACCATTCATTGTCATCATGGTTAATCATCCACATCAGCACCCCGTTCCTGCCTTCTCCCCATATCCCGACTCTGCCATCTTTAAGAGCTCTATCTAACTCTCTCTTGAAAGCATTCAGAGAATTGGCCTCCACTGCTTTCTGAGAGAGAATTCCACAGCTTCACTACTCTCTGTGTGAAAAGGTTTTTCATCATCTCCATTCTAAATGGCCTTATTCTTAAACTGTGGCCCCTGGTTTTGGACAACCCCAACATCGGTAACATGTTTCTTGCCTCTAGTGTGTCCAATCCCATAATAATCGTATATGTTTCAATAAGATTCCCTCTCATCCTTCTAAATTCCAGTTATACAAGCCCAGTCGCTCCATTCTTTTAACATATGACAGTCCCACCATCCCTGGAATTAACCTCGTGAACCTACGCTGCACTCAATAGCAAGAATGTCAATAGACAATAGACAATAGGTGCAGGAGTAGGCCATTCGGCCCTTTGAGCCAGCATCGCCATTCAATGTCATCATGGCTGATCATCCCCAATCAGTACCCCATTCCTGCCCTCTCCCCATATCCCCTGACTCCGCTATTTTTAAGGGCTCTATGTAGCTCTCTCTTGAAAGCATCCAGAGAACCTGCCTCCACCGCCCTCTGAGGCAGATAATTCCAGACTCGCCACTCTCCGTGAGAAAAAGTGTTTCCTCGTCTCGATTCTAAATGGCTTACTACTTATTCTCAGATTCCTTATTCCTACCTCAGATTTGGAGACCAAAACTGTACACAATACTCCAGGTGTGGTCTCACTAGGGCCTTGTACAACTGCAGAAGGACCTCTTTGCTCCTATACTCAACTCCTCTTGTTATGAAGGTCAACATGCCATTAGCTTTTTTCACTGCCTACTGTACCTGCATGCTTACCTTCATTGATTGATGAACTAGGACACCCAGATCTCGTTGTACTTCCCCTTTTCCTAACATGACACCATTCAGATAATAATCTGCCTTCCTGTTTTTGCTGCTGAAGTGGATAACCTTACATTTATAAATATTAAACTGCATGTGCCATGCATCTGCCCACTCATACACCTTGTCCAATTCAGCCTGCATCCTCATAGCATCCTCCTCACACTGCCACCCAGCTTTGTGTCATCTGCAAATTTGCTAATGTTATCCCCAATCGCCTCATCTAAATCATCAATGTATATTGTAAATAGCTGCGGTCCCAACACTGAGCCTTGCGATACCCCACTAGTCACTGTCTGCCATTCTGAAAGGGACCCGTTAATCCCTGCTCTTTGTTTCCTGTCTGCCAACCAATATTCTATCCATGCCAGTACCCTACCCCCAATAGCATATGCTCTAATTTTGTCCACTAATCTCCTATGTGGGACCTTATCAAAGGCTTTCTGAAAGTCCAGGTACATTTCATTCATTGGCTCTCCCTTGTCCATTTTCCTAGTTACATCCTCAAAAAATTCCAGAAGATAGTCAAGCATGATTTCCCCTTCGTAAATCCATGCTGACTCGGACTGATCCTGTCACTGCTAAGCAAATGTGCCGCTATTTCATCTTTTATAGTTGATTCCAGCATCTTCACCTCTACGGATATCAGGCTAACTGGTCTATAATTCCGTTTTCTCTCTCCCTCCTTTCTTAAAAAGTGGGATAACGTTAGCTCCAATCTACAGGAACTGATCTTGAATCTTTAGAACATTTGAAAATAATCACCAATGCGTCCATGATATCTCAAGCTATTTCCTTAAGTACACTGGGATGCAGATCATCAGGCCCTGGGGATTTCGCAAGAATGATTTTAAAGTCTTCTTTGAAAAATGCTGTATCCCCACTGAATTCCTGCCATGTGTCCATGCATCAGTTCATAAAAGCATATGCAGTGAAAACAGCATTATTGCCTTATACACCACACATCTGCCCACCCCCTCCATTGCTATTTTCCCCATCTGTGGTAGAGGCCACTGGTCCCACATTGGCATAAGACATTCAGAACGGGAGTGGAGACAAGCTATCTTCGAACCTGAGAAACTGTCCAAGAAGAAAGGTGCTATTTCCATCTGCAGGACAATTTTGGAACCTTGGGATTTTCCTGAAAATGACACCAACTATCTTGAAACAACATCAAGAACACTCGGAGAGTAACAACGCTAAACCACTTCAAGAAATGCAGTTTACTGATACCATGAGTATGAAACTCTCTGGCCAGTGTACTTGCAGGATAGGAACTCATAAACATTTGATAGGTCCGAGAAACTATGATGTACATGTGAAATTCCCTTATACTGGAACAATGGCACTCCTTGATTTACAGTGGCTCTGAAAGAAATTGTGGACTATTTTGAAATTCAGAACTCTTGCGGTACTATAAACTGTCAATGGTATCCAAACAAAAAGTGCTACAATCGGAATAGCAGCTACACATCCCACAAATTGAATCTCCTCAATCATGTATCCCGAAAGCTATGCCGGCACAGTACAAGAAAGATTATGCCCTATCATGGTGCCTGTCTTAACTAACTATTGAAACATTTTCTGGGGGTGGGTGGGGAGTTGTATGATGTACCATGGCAGTGATCAGTGAGAGACCATAATCAGGCCTGGTATTAACATCCTTCCAAAGAGTTGATGCGTGTGTTCCTCTGGCAGCAAATAAATAAGTCTGAACAATCTTCTACCCTGGATGTTATGCAATTACTTTATTTAACTTTAAACATGATCTGATTTATCTGTGAATAAGAAATGACACCTAGCAAATGTCAGGTAAGTCACAAACTAAATAGAAATTGAAACAATTTATGTAAAGTTATAAAAATCTGAGAAAATAAATGAAAGATTGGCTTTTATGTAAAGAGCCGGAATACAAAGAGATCAGGCACATGCCGTCAGGGTAGGCACTGCCTACCCTGGCTGAAATTATGAAATGGGAATTATTAAATATAAATAGTAAAGGCATGGGAGAATTATGCCTATGTAAGAGACTGATCTCTTAGGTAGGCATAATTCTCCGTGCCTTTCACCCGCAGCGCTTGTGACACGGGAAGCTCTGTGCAGCCCCCGTGCCGTCAGCGCTGCCTGAAGCCGTCAATTTTAATCGGGGCTGAAGGCAGCAGAAATCCTGCCTTTGCAGCACTGCGCATGCGCATCAGTCTACCGCGCATGCGCAGCGCAAGTTTATTGGCGGGGTTTTCAACCATGGTTTGTCGTGTCCCAATGATGTGGTAAGTACATTTTGTGATTTATTTTTTAATACCGTATTTGCCGGGGTGTTGGGGGGGGGGGGGTGTGGGAGTCGGAGTGGGGAGAGAGCTCCTTTCACAGCGTTTGGGGAGTCTGGCCCGGGGTAACGTTGCGGGGAGGGCACGAATGTTATGAATGAGGGGTCGGGAGCATCCACTTGCGACGTTCCTTGCAAGGGGGCATGAAATGACACTGCTCTGAGGCCGGGGGGGGGGGAGAGAGAGAGAGAGAGAAGTAGCTCGAGCGGCCGCCGGGCCGGACAGCGGAACCAGCCGCCACCTTAGCTCCAGAACCACCCGCCCACCTCTGGCAGCTCTCCATCTAAAAACCTCTCTCCTGCCGCTCGCTGGCCTCACTCATGTCCTTAAATTCCGACAGCGCGATTGAGGTTACTCGGCTATGGGAATTTAAGGATTTGCAGGAAGTCGCTGACATGAGTGAAGTCGGCGAACGGCAGGTGACAGGTGTTCAGACGGAGAGCACTGCCAAAGGTGAGCGGGCCGGCAGAAGGCGCTGAAGCGGCGGCCAGTTCAGCTGTCGGGTCCCGGTGGCCGCTCCCCGAGCTGCTTCTATCCCCAGCTACAGTCCGTGGCTTCGCACCCGGAGAGCTGCGGCAGCGGTGAGGGAGTGAAGATTACAGCACTTTGTGATAAGTCACTGTCTTTATTTATTTATTTCTTTATTTAACGGGGAGAACAATCTGCGCATGCGCAGTTTACATTTTTTTTTAAAGCGGACTGAGTGCCTACCCAGAGTAATTACTCACGGCACGTGCCTGAAAGAGATGGATGGAATACAAAGAGATATTCTTTGGAACATTTTTACAACTGAAATCTTGATGGTCCAAGGGTCAGTGAGTCAGTAATCCGATAGAAACCGGGTCAAAAGACAATGGAAGCAAGCATTAGTGCAGCAGAGTTTGGATCAGTTCAAGTGGATAATAGGTACAAAGTAGGAAATTAATCACTAAACTGCATTAGACAAATGTGTAACAGAGACATGGAAACTGATGAGCAGCTGAAATGCTGAGGCAGTGGAGAAGGTGTAAGTGTAATTGAGATTAAAATTATTAATATTAGTGATACAAACAAATATGAGAACATATGAATACGCAGCAGCCAACAACTTCTCAAACTTGTCCATTCAATGCAATTATTGCCAATTTGTAACACCATCTCTGATTTCCCACCTATCGTAGTAAACTTTCACCCCTTGGTAATTTAGAACCTATGTCTGTTTGTAAAAATATTCAGAGACTCTGTTTATACTGACTTTTGGTAAAGTCTGGACTGGAGACTTCAATGTAATCAAACTCTTGTAATTCCTGAATGCAAACTAGGTTTAATTGTCTTAAAAGTCACCCAGACCTGCTCGGCATCACGAACAGTGAAATCCAACCTTGAAATGGAGCAGAACAGAATCAAGATGATATATGGAGATGTTTGGGTCATTACTGGTTGAAACCTAGATAGTGCAAGAAGGAACAAGGTCAAGCTCACATTTTGCCTGCATGGGAATATGTCGACAACTAACAAGGAAAAAGCCCTGGGAGGGAGATCAGCTAGGAATCGTTAATCGTGTACTGTCTATGGCAATAAATTTCAGGATGAAATTACAATTAAAGGAAACTTTAATATGATTTGAAATATTAAACATTTATGAATGGCTATAGCTTGTTCTCCACAGGAATTGGAGGCTGGAATCTGAACATGACCCAGAGAATACCAAATGAATAATCTGAATATGGCCCAGAGAATACCAAATTAAATATTGCAGAGGACCAAATAATTGGTCCTCTGCAATATTTACCAGTTGGGTGATTTCAATGCTTAAAATTGATGACACACGAATGGAAATACTTTCATTTGGATGCATACATTTGTTTCGCTGTATACACAGATACATTCAGAGTATGTGCCGTAGATGCTGCTGCAAGCAAGATTTTCATTGTATCTGTATCTCCCGTACTTGTGCATCTGACAATAAACTCAACTTGACTAGACTTGACATGACAGTTGGTTTCAGACTCACCTGCCATAGTGCATAATTGAGGTATAATCATATTTTGTCCCAAGATTATTGGTCTGCAGTTTATTAAAATTAAATGTTTGTTCTGTAAAAAAATGTATATAGAATTAATTAAAATGAATTTGTTTTACATTAGTTCATAAATATTAACTTTAAGCACTGAGAATAGCTGAAATATAGCCTTTAAAAAAGCAGATTTATGGATCAGTGAACTGCACTGCAGTTTATCGATTCATTCCTGATGTAATGGCAAATGTTCAACTTTTCCAATGTCCTCTTTTCCAGTTTCCATTAATACACAAGTGCAGTAAGAATGATCTTACGCAGACCCAATAGAACAGATCTTCCAGTCTTTATTTCCAGTTTAGTTGCTTGTTTATTGAGGTAGTTGTACAAGCAAAGAGATGAATGTACCAGGTTTTCATAATTCTGCATGCAAGTTGTAGCTGGTTGCTCTGTCCCTGGTCTGGTGAGAACTGTATGCGCTCCCTCCCTGTGCTTGCCCCTTCCTGTCCCCTCTGACCTTACATATGCACCACATATACACCTGTGTATCTAATGACCGCCCCCAAGTGTCCAAAATAATACTGCAAGATATACCTCAGAAAAATAATATGATACACCAACAATACACACAAATGATCCTACACACTGGCCCAATTGTCCAAAGTATATAATAAAACAATTACCAATAAATAAAAAAAGGAGCTATATACATTACAGCACCCTCTTTTCCTTTACACCCTTGACCACCATTGTCATTCTTGGATTAGAGGCAAGTATTCTTGTGTCCACCATTTCCAAAAGAGATCTGCCATATATTGCATCTGTCTCCATCTGCGTTTAATGTACGTCTTCCTTTACAAGGAGTCCAGGTGGTAGTATTGGCTTGGCTTTCAACAGAATAAGATGGTTTGGTGGGAGTGCTTCCAGGCCCATTGGATTATCAGAACTCTTGGTAATGGGTCGAGCATTTAAAATTGCTTCACCTTCACAAATTACAATTTGCAATCCTTCATTGTCCAGAACTTGGTGGTTAAGAACAGAGCGCAGCACATTTCGAACCATGCGGACCAATCGTTCCCAAACTCCGCCATGATGGGATCCTGCTGGGGGGTTAAAGTACCACCTTATCCCTCGCTGAAGCATAGCACTCTGGATCTTGTCCTGATTCAAGCCATTGAATGCTTCTCTCAACTATCTTTCCGCTCTGATAACATTTGTGCCATTGACTGATCTTAAAGATGAAACTTGACCTCGTCGACAGATGAATCTTCGTAATGCATGGATGCATGAGTCTGTGTCAAGTGTAGATGCAACTTCAAGTTGTACTGACCTGCATGCCATGCAGGTGAAGATTACGCCGTACCATTTAACAAAACATCGTCCTCTTGATCTCTATAGGACCGAAGTAGTCTACTCCTACATTTGTAAAGGGAGGTTGATCCGGTACAATCCTATCCAAGGGCAAGTCTGCCATTTTTTGTTCTTCCCCGCTGTCGTTTACACACAACAGTCTGTTATGAAACAGTATCTTAGCCACTTTCGCTGGCGTCTGAAAAGTGGTGCAGCTGTGCATATATGATTTGGCCAAAGCTTGTGGGCCTCATGCACCAGTCCACTTTAACTTCCACCATCTTGTTGCGATTTGCTAACCATCCTGTCCATCGCTGAGCAAAGGTTTGGGGTACGCTTTCATCCCATCCGAGTCTTTTCTTACATAGCTCCTGCTTAATCAGCTTGGCTGGCAGAATAAATGGTGCTAGAAATCTTAAAGGGTCGTATATGGAGCCAACCTCGGACAAGATGCCCCGCCTTGTGTATTGTCGTTCTTGTGCCGCAATCTCAGTGCTCTTTCCATTGGCATATTGTCTTTGTTCAAGTCCAACACCCTGGTCTCCTTGGTTCTGTTTTCTTGTGGAATGGATGCCAATACAGCATGGCTGTTGCTGATCCACTTTGACAGCATGAATCCTCCCTTTTGGCAGAGGGCAGTCAGGTCTCTTACCATTTGAACTGCTTCCTGTTCTGAAGGCATGGCCTTTAAACAATCATCTACATAGAAGTTGTTCTTTACTGTGTTTGTCACCTCTGCTAGAAAGTGAGCTTTGTTGTCTTCAGCAGTTTTCCTTAATGTAAAGTTTGCACAAATGGTTACGACACGGCTCCAAAAAGATGTGCATTCAACAAAATCTTGCTGCACATCACCCTCAGGCCACCACAGGAATCACAGATCATCAATATGCTTTTCTGATACCTTGATCTGATGAAACATTGCTTTGATATCAGCCATCAAAGCAACCGGTTCTTGTCTGAATCTGGTGAGAACTCCAATGAGTGAGTTGGTTGAGGGAGAGAAAATACTTCCATCACAGTAAGGAGATTCACTGTGATGGATGTTTGTGTAAATTGAATTGTTTGTATGTTTTGAAGGAATTGTCTTTGTTTGTATGGCTGTGCAAACGGAGTTTCGTTTGAGCCTCACTGAGGTTCAAATGACATGGAATATAATATTGTAATTGTAATTGTAGGGTCTGGAGCCTGCAGCAGTTGGCAGTTAAATTATGTTCCTTTGAAGACTGCACCACAGTCAAAGACCACACTTAAGGTTCCTTTCCTTGAGTGATACATCCCATAATGAGGGATGTACCAGAGTTCTCCATCACTTTGATTCAGCTGGTCCACTGGTACCATTTCAGCCTAACCGTTTTCAATAATTTCTGTGAGGCAAGATATTCATCATGAAATTTCTCATTCTTGCCAAACTTGCATTTCAGGCTCTGGATGAGCTGCTCTGCAATGCAATATTTGGCATGCTGGTGTTTTCTTGTTTGAAAGGTAAGTCTAGACAATAGTGTCCATCTGTCATCTTTGCAGAGCGATTCACAATATCCAAGAATTTTACATCCTCTCTGGACATTTCCTCTGTTTCCTTGCTGGTTCTTTCACTGAAGTCATGATTGTATTGTTTGACCAGTAGCTCCTCTCGGTTTACAATGGGTATTCGATTGACAGCAGCAGCAGGGCAGCCATTTTCATCCCTGCTGTCATTGTCTCCTCTCAGGGGACCCATAGATGATCCACCGCAGTAGCGTCCTCACAGCGTATGGTCCATCCCCTTGGCTGTTGACCAGCTCCCAAGGTTCTAATACCTTTGAAGCATTTGTCCCGATGAATAGGTTAATGCCAGAAATCTTGATATCCTTCAAGTAAGGCCATTGTATCATGTCTTCCTGTCTGAGAATGTTTAGCTAGGAAACAGGCATAGTCTTATGTGTGAACACATCAGATAGTTGAATAAAATCATCTTTGACCAGACTAGATATTTCAAACCTGAGATATGATGACTGATCACAGGCTTCACCTGGTTCATGGTACGCAAGAGAATATTGGTCCTTTGTCCTGTAATGTTCAGTCTTTCCATAAAGCTTTCTGTGCAAAAGCTAGATGAACTTCCATGATCCTAAAATGCGTATGTTTGCAACGCTGTATCCCCCTTGTGACTCTTTACCTCTACTGGTACAATGGAGAAGATGCAGGTTTCATAACCGGCCCCAATATGCCCATACATACAAGGTGAGGGGGGGGGGGGGGGGGGGGGGCGTGCTAACATGCCCCAGTCACACTCTTTTGCATATGTCTGTACATTTTGCCTTTGAAGAGAGTAGTGAGTTAGATGGGTCATAGCATGAGCTCTAACAGATGGACCATGAGTTGATTGTTTTGGTCTAACAATCTGCTGCTGGGATAAAGATTCAGTTCCCATCAACACATTCTGTCTTTTGTGCATTTGATCAGGTAAGTATTCATTTGCATGTGGATTTAATTTAGTTGCTGTTTATTTTTGAGCAGTTCCTTTTCTCAAATAAGAGCTCATCCCATCAGATACTCTGGAGCTGCTTCTTGCTCCCATGGCCTCAAATACATTGATCTTAGCATTGGTTGCTACCAGCTCAATCTCTAGTTCCAGCTGTTCTTTGTTTCTTTTCAATTGTTCTTCTTGTGCCTCAAGCTCATGCTTTTCCTTCGGAGCAGCAACCTGTTCCATGAGAGCAGCCTTTTCTGCCTGATCTTTAATGCAAGCAGAGGACGTTGAAATTGCATGCGATGATGAACTAGATTTGTGGCTTGATCTATGTTATGAGGCATTTGAAAGACTGTCATCAGGTGCAAAGTCATCTGAGTTGACAACACGCTGTTGTATGGCAATTTCAGCAATAGAATGTGTAATTTGCTATCCAACATCAGGTAACCACACCTTTACATTCTTTCCATCCATCCATCTACTACGCCAAAACGGTACATGATAGCGCTAAACTGTTTACACAACCTTACTCACAATTGTCCTGTGGTTACACAAAAGGCTGGAGAAACTCAGCGGGTGCAGCAGCAGCTAAGGAGCGAAGGAGATAGGCGACGTTTCGGGTTGAGATTGTGCTGTGGTTGTTTGTGTCAAGTGTTGTTCTGATTGATGTTATATTCAAAAGTTATTAACATTTTTAGATTTATAAAACCTCAATTTGAAATACATTTCTTCCCTGGGCTTACAACTATGATGTCACAATGGGATTGTAGCCCTGCTCACAACATTGTTGCTATCCAAGTACATAGTCCTGCTAGATCTAGCAAGTGCAAATGCATTTTTTCTTAAAGTCAGTACACTGAGTTCTGCTAGCTAGCAAGTGCAGTTGCATTTTTTTTTAAATTTAAAAATGAGGGAGGGTGAATAAGGCAAAATGAGCAGCTCCTGCACAGTTGGGGGCTATGAGTGAGTGTTGGAATATCGCAATGGGGGAACGGGTTGCATTGGGGAAACGGGTGAGTGGTTGAATTTTGCCTTGGGAACGGGTTGCGTTCGGGTACCAGGTCTCCCATGGGTGTTATGGGTGAGTGGTGGAATATTGCGTTGGGTGGAATATTTCCTTGGGGAATGGGTTGCGTTGGGGGACCATGCCTCCCATGGGAGCTATGGGTGAGTGGTGGAATATTGCATTGGGGGAACGGGTTACGTTGGGGAACCAGGCCTCCCATGTGACAGGGACCCAACGAGTCCCACTTGGTCTACTATGTTACTAAAACTCTCATCTTGTTTGTTTCTATGTGTGTGTATGTATGTGATCCTGAAATTATGCCAAAACAGTACACGATAGTACTATAATATTTGCACCACCTTACTTGCAATCATTTTGTGGTGTGTTTTTATCCTTTCATTCAGATTGATGTTTTATTTTATTAAGTTATACACATTTACCACGTTACAAAATCTAATTTGAGAAAGAATGACGAACACTGCACTGGCACAAATGGATCTCATTTACATAAACTGCCCGTGAATAGTGCTCCACCCAATAATGACAGCATAATGGGATCTCATTTACATAAACTGCCCATCAGTCTTCCACCCAGTGCAATGAGAGATTATTGTACATTGTCGTAAGGAGAGGGAGGGAATGGGGGAGAGGAGGAAGATAAATATTATTTAAACATTTAGTGTGGGAGTGCGATAGGGGAGAGGTGAGGGAGTGACTGAGGCTATGGAAAAGAAGACGGAGGGAGAGGTGAGGGAGGGTGTAGAGGAGGGGAGGAGAGAGAAGAGGGAGTGTGAAGAGGAGGGGGAGGGAGTGTATGCCTGCGCAGCTGGGGGCTATGGGCGAATGGTGGAATATTGCGTTGGGGGAACGGATTGCGTTGGCGTAACGGGTGAGTGGTGGAATTTTGTGTTGGGGAACAGGGCCCGATGGGTCCCACGGTCTAGTACATCATTTGATATTATATCATATCATATACTTATTAAAAGTCTCATCTTGTATGTGTGTATATATGTGTGTGTAGGAGTATTTGTGGGTGTCTTTACATCTTTGCAAAAACATTACCCGGTAACGATAACATTTTTACATATTCTGATTTACATTTTCCCCTCTGGGCAGGGAACACCCTCACTGAAACTTTTTTTGCTTTATTTCTCGACTTAAAAAGATCAAGAGATTTTGAATTTAAAACGATCAGTTTCCACTGATGGCGTCATAATGGCTCGGCTCGGAGCCGTCTCACACACAGAGTTTTCCATGCACTTCAAGTGATGTCACCCCCCGACTACTCACCCCCCCCCACCCCCAGGTTATTCCTCCCTGGGGTATTCACAGCCCCCACCCCCAGGGTTATTCACACTCCCCCCCGGGTTATTCACACTCCCTCCCCCCCCCCCCCCCGGGTTATTCACACTCCCCCCCCCCCGGGTTATTCACAATACCCTCCACCCCCCCCGGGTTATTCACACTCCCCCCCCTCTGGTTATTCTCAATCCCCCCCACCCCCCGGGTTATTCACACTCACCCCCCCTCGGGTTACTCTCACTCCCCCCCCCCCCCGGGTTATCCACACTCCCCCCCCCACGGGTTATTGACACTCTTCCCCCCACGGGTTATTCACACACTCCCCCCCCCCCAGGTTAGTCACGCAACCCCCCCCCCCCCCCCCCACCGGGTTATTCCCATTCCCCCGGGCTATTCACTCCTCACCGGGTTAATCACACCCCCCCCCGGGATACTCACCCCCCCCGCTGCCTCAAAAGGGCAGCCAGCAACCCCCCTTCCTCTTTATCTCCTCTCCTCCCTCTCCACCCCCCTCTCCCTCTACCCCTCTCCCTACCTCTCTGCCGCCCCTCCCTCTCTCTAACCCCCATCCTCCCTGCCCCCCTCCCACCATCTCTGTCCCTCCCCCGGTTATTCACACTCCCCCCCCCCCGGGTTATTCATCCACTCCCCCCCCCCCCCCGGGTTATTCATCCACTCCCCCCCACCCGGGTTATTCACACTCCTCCCCCCGAGTTATTCATACCCCACCTGACTGCCGAAAAAGACGATGGAACAAAGGACGAGCCCGGAGATGTCAGGGCCTGGACTGGAGACTGTGGCGGCCGAACTGACGGCTGCATTCCACAGCCAGGGCTGGGATGAGTACGAGAACCAGGACGAGTTCCAGGCCCTGGCTCTGCTCTACGACCTGGGAAGGTGCTGTCTCTGCCCCCTACCACTCTCTACCCCCTCCCCCCCCCCCCAGGTTATTCGGACCTTTCCCCCACCCACCTATCGCTCCTTTCCACCACCCTCTTCCCCTGCCGCCACAGCCGGCGGGAGTTGAGCTGGGGTTGCCGCTGCTTCTCCGCACAGCCAGCGCCAAGAAGAATCGTGAACCCCAGCTCAAAAAGGCAACTAACACCCCCGACCTCTCCCCGGATTATTCACACATCCCGCACTCCACCGCTGTCATGACGCCCCGGCTGGGGTTTTACACGGCCATCAAGGAAGCATGGAGACCGAAAAGGTGAGGCCTGTCGGTTGGCCTGGCGGGAGTTGAGTTGGACTGCCGCTTCTTTTCTGCACCACGGCCAGCGCAGAGAAGAGGCAACCCCAGCTCAAAAAGGCAGCAAACACCCACCCCGTTATGCACATTTTAAACTTTACAAAAATTACCACTTTTCCACTTGCCCTGCTAGTCAACCACGTTCGACGTCACAATGACATCACAATAGGAACCCAAATTTGTTTTTTTAATCGCAATTTTCATTGACATTGATATAATTCTAAAAAGAACTCCGTTTTAATCAAATTCCGTTTTCATTAACAGCTAACAATGTGTTTAGGTTATTTTAAAGAAAAAACACAAATTTCATTGAGAATTTCATTTTTTTTTTAAACTTCGCAATTTGCAGTGTGAGGGGGTGGGATAGGGAGGAGGTGAGGAGTCGGGGAGCAGGTGGATAGAGGGAGAGGAGGGGGTATGAAGGGGAGAGGGATTATGGAGGGAGGGAGTGACTGAGGGTAGGGGAAAGGAGAGGGAAAGGTGAGGGGAAGTGGGGGAATGGAGGAGGAGAGGGGAAGGAAGAGAGGGGTGAAGAGGAAGGGGTGGGAGTGCTGGGGGATGACGGGGAATGGAGGATAGGGGTAGGAAGAGGGATGGCAAGGTAATGGTGGAGGGGAGACAAGGGAGGAGGAGAGGGAGGGGATGAGGGAGGAAGCAGAGGAGGGTTGGGAGAGGGAGGATAATGGAGTAGGGGAATAGGGGACTGAAGAGGGAGAGTGTGATGCGTTCATATTGATCTTATATTTTACAGGTTATTGTCATTTTGAACTTTAAAAACGTTGCAGCAACGTTCCCACTTGCCAGCCACGCCTGCGCAGTTGGGGGAGGGTCTGGCGGCACAACGGGAACCCGTCAGCCATGCCTGCGCTGTTGGGGGCTATGGGTTGGGGGACGTGCCAACGGGTCCGCATTTGGTCTAGTCATGTATAAAACCTTAAAGGTTTTGCAATTTTTGTTGTAACCACTGATTTTGCTTTTCAAGCTCATTTTCAGGCAGTGGTAAAATCACCAATGACTCATGGTTTTCTTTGACCATCACAGAGCTTGATTAATTGAACCAGGTTAGATTGTACTTCATTTGCATTTTCCTTTGATTTTATGAGTTTTTCAGTGTTTCCATTAACTTGGTAGCCTGTTTATATCTCGACTTTCTTGTCTTCTGACAATTTTCAATCAACAATTCCAGGCCTTTGGCAGTGTAATTAATAACCCTCTTTTCTTTTTCAGAATCCTTTCCAACATCGCCATATTGTGACCGTCAACAGACATACTTGTTCACTATCCCTTTAAGACTTTGGTGACGTGAAAGTCGTATGCCAACAGCACAATGGTCCAACACCTGATATAATTGTGAGATTATAGCATTCAATCAATCAATTCCATTATAGTAGTAGTTTGTCAATGCAGCATCATATATAGTTTCCCAATAAAGTTTAATGGTGTACGTACCCACTCTCCCTGCGCGTTGGCTTTCTGGGGTTTCCAATCTGTCAGTCACGTTAGCGCAGCTGGCAACAATGTCTAGTTAATTGGGGATGGCGACGTCAGGTTTGTGAACTAAAACAATCCCTGTTCCGTTTGAATGATGCACAAGCTTCAGTTTCACTCGGAAACCGGTTCTCACTTAATTGTAATGGCAAATTTTCACCTTTTCCAGTGTCCTCTTTTCCAGTTGCCATTAATGTACAGGTACAGTAGGAGTTATCTAACGCAGACCCAATAGAACAGATCTTCCTGTCGTTATTTCCAGTTTAGTTCACTGTTTATTGAGGTCGTTGTACAAACAAAGAGATGAACGTACCAGGTTTTCCTAATTCTGCAAGCAAGTTGTAGCTGGTTGCTCTGTCCCTGGTCTGATGAGTAGTGTATGCGCTCCTTCCATGTGCCTGCCCCTTCCTGTCCCCTCTGACCTTACATTACACCACCGTGTGCATCTAATGATCGCTAAGTGTCCAAAAAGATACTACAAGATATATCTCAGCAAAATAATATGATATGCCAACAATAAACATAAATGGCTCCTATACATAGTTAACATCTTGCTACTTCATTCTGACGTTCCCACCTGCTACAAACTACCACCATGATCCTCATGCTGAAGAAAACGAAGGAAGTGTGCCTTAAAGTCTGCCTTCAACACAACAATCCCATCGAAAACCGTCTCCAAACTAGAACCAAGGAGTCAGCTCCCCCCTCTGCCACTGGATCCTCACTTTCTGATCCACAGACCTCAATCAGTGAGGATAGGTCTCCTCCAACCTAACTCTCTCCACCGGGGTCCTGCAAGGATGCATTCCCAGTCGCCTATTATATTCCCTTTATCATGACCGTTTCAGCTCTAATTCCATCTACAAGTTTACAAACAACACCACTGTGTTGGACCCAATCACGAACAATGACAAAATGGAGTACAAGATGGAGATAGAGAAATTACAAATTTTACTTCGGAGTCACGTGAATGACTACGTGAAGACCCCGCCAGCACGCATGCGCGACATATCGTCGTACGCATGCGGAAGCGGCAGTCGGGAGGAGCGGGGCTCCTCCAGCGTAAGTTTAAAAAACTTACGCAAGGTAAGTCTCACCGGAGGGTGAGCGTCGTCGAAAGAATGGAATCAAGGAAATCTAAACGAGCAGCGGCTAGAGCTGCCGCCATGGAGAGTAGCCAGGAGCGGGCTGGTTCTCCCGAGCTACAGGTACAACCTGCAGCTCCCGACTTTTCGCCCAGAAGAGCGTCTGGTACACCGCGATCGGGCGGAAATTCCACCAGAAAGTCGGCCGGGGCCGTTGACTCAGCTGAGTCCGGACCCGAGGACACCCCGTTCGTTGAAAGCGACGGAGGTCGTCTTTCCCGCATGGAGCGGATGATGGAGCAAATGCTCCAGCGTGACCTGCTTTTGCAGGGGCAGAGTCACGGTGGGCCTCTTCGCAGGCCCACGGCAGGCTCCTATCACGGACTGCCTAATGTCTCGCCCTCTTCGCAGGGGAGCATTGGGGGTCAGAACTGGGCTGACCCCGAAGAGGGGGAGTTGGCTGAAGAACCTACAGTGTCTGGGGTGCAGGAAGAGTTGCTGGAGATGGTCAACAAACATGCAGTGCCTTCTCAGAAAGGCCTACCTATCCATCCAAAGCTGGCAGCTAGCATAAATTATATGACTACAAACCAGCTCCAGGAGCAGGCTATTCACACCACAGCCGAAAAATATTTAGCTCCGGAGAATTGCAATTCCCTAAATGTTCCTACGGTGAACAACCCCATTTGGGGGAACATGAGCCCCATGATTAGAGGGCAAGAAGTCAAACTGCAGAAGATCCTGAAGCTATTGACCGCCAGAATTACGGCAGTGGCCAGAACTGCAGTGGGAATTGAGTTACCGGAGGAATTACAAGATGCCCTGGCTCTATTGTGCAACACACAATATGAGATTAATAACTTCAGGAAGAGCATCATAAAACCGGCACTCAACCCCAAATTTGCGGGGTTGTGCAAACCAGGGAACGTTCAACCACCGAATCTACTGTTTGGGGACAACCTTCCCAAACAGGTGAAAGACCTGGACGAGGAGGCCAAGGCCTTAGGCCTCATCAAGGTACCCGGTTCATTTAAACCTCATTACCCTCAACGGCAGCACCCCTACACACCCACCGGCCAGCGATTTTATCACAGACCTGCCGGTGGTGAAAGCTCGAAGGCCGGCCCACCTGCACAGCGGTCTTTTTTAGGCCATGGCCCAGCCCGGCCTTCTTGGAAAATGCGCCACCCCTACACCGTGACAACTCAACAGAAGAAACAAGGACAGAGGCCACAACACCGACAATAACCATGGAGGTAGGTGGGTCTGGCTTCCCCAGGAACATTCCTTGCCTAAATTCACAAAATGTGGGGGGCCGGTTGCACTTGTGTTATGAAGTTTGGCGCACACTTACCTCTGATCCTTACATACTCGGAAGTATTCAGGGCTACAAAATTGAATTTATTTACGAACTCCCTACCCCGGTCCAGCATTCACCTAGCCGGAAGTTTATACTTTCACAAAAAAAAAGAACGGCAGGGCATGCTGAACTGTTGAGGCTAATTGAAAAAGGAGTAATTGAGAAAACCACCAGAGAGCCTCAGGAGTTCGTATCTAATATATTTACCAAAAATAAAAGCGATGGCGGGTGCCGCATAATTATAGATCTGACCGAACTAAATACTTCTGTTCAGTATGTTCATTTCAAAATGGATACCTTTGACACAGCTAGGCAGTTAATAGCCTATGGGTACTACATGGCATGCATTGACCTCAAAGATGCATACTATTCAGTACCAATACACAAGGATCATAGGAAATACCTAAAATTTATCTGGATGGAACAACTATGGCAATACAAAGCCTTGCCCAATGGGTTATCATCAGCACCCAGACTGTTTACCAAAATGTTGAAACCAGCTTTGGCCTACCTAAGAAAACAGAATCACACTGTAATGGCCTATCTTGATGATATCCTCATTGTTGGGGAGAATTTGGAAGTGGCTACATTGGCAGTTTTAGCCGCAAAACATCTTTTCCAAAAGCTGGGATTCATCATACATCCAGATAAATCAAAACTGGAACCCTCAACCACCATGGATTACTTGGGGTTTACCATTGACTCGGTGCAAATGTCTATCACTTTACCACCAAATAAAGCGGTGGACTTGATAGAGGCTTGCAGGAGCATTACTGGCATCAGGGATCCATCCATACGGCAGGTGGCCAGGGTAATTGGGAAGATAGTGGCTGCTTTTCCCGCAGCACAATTCGGACCATTACATTATCAAAACCTACGAAGAGCTAAAATTATAGCTCTTAAAAGACATGCAGGCCATTTCGACAGGCCTATGAAATTGCCAGAAAAGGCAAAAACCGAATTAAATTGGTGGATGGAGAATGCTCAAAATTGTTCAAAACCCATCATTATCATCAATCCCTCGATCATCTTACAAACTGATGCCAGTGCCCAAGGTTGGGGAGCAACTAATATCACCACTAGTTGTGGAGGTAGATGGAATGCACTAGAACTAACCCAATTCAACACACTGGGGATTAACCATTCAGAAATGTTGGGAGCATTTCATGGCCTTAGGGCATACTGCTCAGACATGCACAAAATACATGTTAGATTACAAATTGACAATACCACGGTGGTGGCTTACATTAACCACATGGGTGGAATAAAGTCGATATTGTGTGATGAATTGGCTAACAATATCTGGCACTGGTGTCTGCAAAGAGAAATTTGGATTTCAGCCACTTACCTCCCAGGTAAACTAAATACAGTGGCAACGCAAATTTAACGACAACATAGAATGGATGTTGGATCGAAAAGTGTTCACAGATATTGTAGAACGTTATGGGACACCAGATATCGACCTTTTTGCGTCCAGATTAAATCACCAACTGCCAACATATGTTGCTTGGGAACCAGACCCAGGGGCAGTAGCAATGGACGCTTTCACGCTACACTGGGGGGACTTGTTCTGTTATGCATTTCCCCCCTTCTGCCTCATCAGTCGGGTCTTGCAGAAATTCAGACAAGACTCCGCATCGGGTAATTTGGTTGTGCCCGACTGGCCTACCCAACCATGGTTCCCAATGGTACAGAAGATGGCCACAGAACCTTGTATTAGGGTCAATAAACGACCTAACCTGCTTTTACATCCCGTCACAGGAGAACACCACCCATGTCATGACCGCATAGACCTGTTGATTTGCAGGTTCTGAAACGGCCACTTTTGGGGTACGGACTCACCAGCAGAACCATAGATACCATCTCAGCATCGTGCAGGGAGTCCACCCGTAAGCAGTACCTGACCTACATCAGGAAATGGGAAAAATTCTGCTCTGCAACCAACACTACCTACGAATCAGCAACCATCACAGAAGTTCTGGAATTCTTGGCAACCCTTCACCATGACAAAGGACTGAGCTATAGTGCCATTAACTGTGCCAGGAGTGCCCTATCGACCTACCTGGGCAAGGGGAGTGACCAATTGGGCATTGGATCACATCCATTAGTATCAAAACTAATGAGAGGAATATACAATTCCAATCCCCCCAGGCCCAGATACAACCACACATGGGATATCAGCACAGTATTAACTATGCTGCGAGGATGGACACCTAACTCAGGACTTACCCTGGACAAGCTTACCTACAAGGTGGTAATGATCATGGCACTCGTCACGGCACAACGGGTCCAGTCCCTGCACAAATTAAATCTGGATGCCATGTCCATATCCAATGACAAAATCACCTTTTATGTGCAGGGGCTGTTAAAACAAGATCGACCCGGAACGTCTGGACATACTTTAGAGTTTCTAGCCTACCCGGCAGATACTCGACTTTGCATTGTCACTTTATTATCACGATACATCTCAGTCACAAAAAATCTCAGGGGCACGGAGAAAGCTTTGCTCATAAGCCACAAAAAGCCTCACCACAAAGTCACGGTGCAAACCATTTCTAGATGGATAAGGGTGGTTCTGGATGCGGCGGGGATAGACACTAATATATTTAAATCTCACTCCACCAGGGCGGCATCCACGTCGGCGGCTAGGATGATGGAGGTACCATTGGACCACATCCTGGCTACAGCTGGTTGGAGTAATGAGAGGACGTTTCATCGCTTTTATTATAAACCCGTGGCCTCCACTGACTCTTATGCAGGGAGAATTTGGAGCACTGCAAAATAATTTTCCCTTCATGGGATATATACTTTTGTGTTTGGTATGAATAAATACCTATTTTATTTTTCAGCCAGTGTTATGTCTGAATTACGTTCATCCTCTTATCCCAGCATAGCGGTGTGTGAGCATGGAGTTTCCAGGGCATGAAATCACAGAGCTTTGAAATCTTCACGTAGTCACTCACGTGACTCCGAAGTAAAATAGTAAGATTAAATGAGAACTTACCAGTTTGAAGTTTGATCTTTATTTTATGAGGAGTTACGATGAGGGATTACGTGCCCTCCGCTCATAGCCCTCTATTATAAAGATCAACTGGTATGGAAGTTCTCTCTTATCTTACTATATTAGTCTACGTTGCCATCTGTGATTTCACACCACTGCTTTGAAGAATGTCGCGCATGCGTGCTGGCGGGGTCTTCACGTAATCCCTCATCGTAACTCCTCATAAAATAAAGATCAAACTTCAAACTGGTAAGTTCTCATTTAATCTTACTATTATCTGACATTGACCAACCACATTGATGCGACAGCCAAGAAAGCACACCAATGCCTCTACTTCATGAGAAGACTGAAGAAACATGGTATGTCTCCAATGACCCTTACAAACGTCTACAGATGCATCATAGGAAGTATATTATCAGTTGCATCACAACTTGGTTTGGGAACTGCTCTGCCCAAGACCAGTTCCAGAGATTGCATATGTAGCCCAAGCAGACTTACCACTTTTGACTCCGACATACACTTCACGCTGCTTCAGAAAGCAGGCAATATAATCAAAAAATATTCCTTCTTCTCCCTGCTCTCATCTGGCAGTATGTGCAGGAGCTTGAAGGCAAGCACTTTCAGATCAAGAAAACCTTATTTCCCTCCATAGTTCTTGCAAAAACGTAGGTACTGATTGATTCACATCTACCCCATTGAGGAGATTGGACTTTGTCTAAGGAACAGGTGCGTTACAACACTGAGAACTATATTCCGCAGTCTATTACTTCCCCTTTGCTCTAACTATTAAAGTTGCATTTGAACCGGTAATATCTATGTGTGTAAGAAAGAACTGCAGATGCTGGTTGAAATCGAAGGCAGACACAAAATGCTGGAGTTACTGAGCGACATTAAGGGTCGAGACCCTTCTTCAGACTGATGCCAGGGGAGGGGGCGGGACAAAGATAGAATGTAGTCGGAAACAGTAAGACTAGTGGGAGAACTGGGAAGGGGAAGGGATGGAGAGAGAAAACCAGGGCTATCTGAAGTTAGAGAAGTCAATGTTCATGCCGCTGGGGTGTAAACTACCCAAGCAAAATATGAGGTGCTGTTCCTCCAATTTGCGTTGAGCCTCACTCTGACAATGGAGGAGGCCCAGGATAGGAAGGTCAGATTGCGAATGGGAGGGGGAGTTGAAATGCTGAGCCACCAGGAGATCAGGTAGGTTAAGACGGACTGAGTGGAGGTGTTCAGTGAAACGATCGCCAAATCTGCGCTTGGAATCGCCGATGTAGAAATTGTCACCTGGAACAGCGGATACAGTAGATGAGGTTGGAGGAGGTGCAAGTGACCTCTGCCTCAGCTGGAAAGACTGTCTGGGTCCTTGAATGGGGTTGAGGGGGTAGGTAACGGGACAGATGTTGCATCTCCTGCGGTTGAACGGGAAAGTACCTGGGGATGGGGTGGTTTGGGTGGGAAGGAACGAGTTGACCAGGGACTGTCGGAGGGAACGGTCTCTGCGGAAAGCAGAAAGGGGTGGAGATGGGAAGATGTGGCCAGTAGTGGGATCCCATTGGAGGTGGCGAAAATGTTGGAGGATTATACGCTGTATGCGACAGATGATGAGGTGGAAGGTGAGAACAAGGAGGTTCTGTCCTTTTTACAAATGGGGGGAGGGGAGTAAGAGCTGTTGGATGTCGAGGAGACCCTAGTGAGAGCCTCATCTGTAATGGAAGAGGGGAACCCCCATTTCCTAAAGAATGAGGACATCTCTGATGCCCTCGTATGGAACATCACATCCTAGGTGCAGATGCGGTGTAGAAGGAGGAATTGGGAGTTGGGGAATCTGAAAGAATGAGAACATATCCGATGCCCTGGTATGGAACACGTCATCCTGGACGCAGATGCGGCATAGACGGAGGGTATGGGAGTAGGGGGATAGTGTTACAGGTAGCGGGGTGGGAAGATGTCTCCACCCCCTTCCCACGTCTACTGTCTCCAACTACATTCTATCTTTGTACCGCCCCCTCCCCTGATATATATCTATATGTGGTATATCTCACCTGTTTGGATAGCATGCAAAATAATGCACAATAAAATGCTTTTGACTGTACATCTGTAGATATGACAATAATAAACCTAAACCTAAAACAGTGACTCAGATAATATATATATATATATATATATATTATATATGCTGATTTAATTATTTGATCTAAGAAATCAGTATTTTAAAATTATTTTGGGACCACGTCGCGTTTTCCAATGGATGTGAATCACATATGAAAACACACACACTGTTTTCTTGGAGTGACATCAAAACCCTCCCCCCACCCACCCCCTCCTGGTTTTCAAAAAACGCGAGCAAGTGGGCTCTGTTCTGCAGATCCCGACGGCTTCCGAAGGTGCTTCCGAGAGCTTCAGAGCGCTTCCGAGGTCACGGGCGCTCACGAGGACTCCCGAGAGCTTCTCAGCTTGCTTTTCAAGACGTTCTCCTCGTGGCCTGCTGCGCTATGTTCTGCGCACAGCGAATGGTCACCCCTTCCCCGCTCCCTCCCTCCCGATGCAAACCACTCCTGCTCCTCCCCCCCTCCCGCTGCTATCTGCTTCGACTCGGGTTTCCAGAGAGATGCAGAGAGTCGGGCCATGTCCCCCCCTCCTCTCTCCCTTCTACTCTCTTTCCCCCTCCCCTCCCCACTACCCCCCTCCACCCCCCCTCCTTTCCCCCCACTCCCCCCCTCCTCTCTCCTCCCTCACCTCTACTCTCTCTCCCCCTCCCTCCCTCTCCATCCCCTCCACCCTAAATATTACACCACAGTAATATGGTTTAGCTTAATTGAATAAAACAACTGCTATGTCTTATTTCACAATTTCAACCATAGCCACACTTGTGACTTGTTTAGTTTCTCTGTGCTTTGAGTTTCACGAGTTACATATTTTTCTGGTGATGCATGTTATGTTGGTTTTTCACGTGTCCGCTGAGGTTGTAAAATGTTCCTCAGTCTTCTCCGCGTCCGGTGGATTCTCTGGAGTTATGCGTGGAGGTAGTTCTCCGGTCTTCTTCAAATCCACTCGATTACGTCGGATTAGAAGTACTGACTGTTTCATATGATCTCTCATCCAGTCGTTTCTGAACTGTTGTTCTCTGCCATTTGGTATCTCCTAGTTTATAGTGTTTGAGTCTTGCGACATCACCTTCTTGCAGGATTGACAGATCCTTGGCATGTTGGTTGTAGATCTTTGACTGTTTTCCTTGCAAATTTATCTTTTTCCTGTCTTCTGTGAGTATCTCAGCACCATGTGGTTTGTGGAGGTTTGATGTAGTTGGAAGTGTCGTTCTTGTTCTCCTTCCATGTAGTCTTTGTGCAGGACTACTGTTCATTCCTTGCACAGGGGTGTTGCGCAATTCCAGTATTGCCAAGTAGACTGTCTTGAAGTGAGCGATTTTCTTCAGTACTTGCTTAGCTGCCTTGACTGCCGATTCCACCTTACCGTTAGCTTGACTATGTCTGGGAGAAATTGTGTAATGGTCAAATTCCCATTTCCTGGCAACTTTGGCGAACTCGTCTGATGAGAACCGTGTCCCGTTGTTGTTTACCACAGTGCTGGGAATTCCGTATCTTGCGAAGTGGTTCTTGAGTTTCACAATGATTGTCCTGCTGGTCAGGTCATACAGTCTATCTATTTCCCAAAAATTAGATAGATAGTCAACTGTGATTAAATAATGCTTTCCCTCTAGTTCGAACAGATCCCTTCCCACTTTCTCCCATGGGCGATCTGGGAGATCATGGGGCATCAGAGTTTCTTTCTGATTCTGCTGTTCGTATGTCCTGAAGGCTTCACAGTTTGAAATGAACTGGTTCACATCGGAGTTCATTCCAGGCCAGAAATAGCACTCTCTAGCACATTTGAGGGTTCTTTCTGCTCCTAGGTGAAAGGTGTGGAGTGTCTCCTTCATATCTTTGCATAGAGTGATAGGGATTACAACTCTCTCTCCTCTGAATACAAGGCCGCCTTGCACACTCAACTCATCTCTGACATTGAAGTACGGTTGTGCTGCCTCTGGACTGCTGCTTTGTGATCTGGCCATCCATTTAGGATTACTTCCTCAACGGTGTGTAGTGTTTCGTCTTCCCTGGTATGGGCTTGGATACATTTGACCTTGTTCTCTCCCATAGTCAAGGACTCAACCACGTTGACATCAGTGTATCTGGTCGATCCTGTGGTGTCAGGGAGGTATGCTCGGGAGAGAACACTAGATGCATGTCTTTTCCCTTTACCCATTTGATCTCGATGTCATGGTGTAGTATCTTCATCATCATGCCCTGAAGACATCTTGGTGCACTATGCAGACGCTTTTTGACGATGACTTCCAATGGCTTGTGGTCACTCTCAACGATCACTCTCTGTCCGTAGGTGTACAGATGAAAGCGCTCGAGGGCAAACACTGTTGCTAGTGCCTCCTTCTCAATCTGAGCATATCTCTGCTCGGTTGGTGTCAATGCTCGACTCGCATAGGACATTGGTTGTCCTTTCTGCATAAGTGTTGCATCTAGACCTGCCTTGCTTGCATCACATTGAAATGTTCATCTGGTGTGTAGTACGCCAGGATAGGTGCTGTTGTCAACAGCTCTTTGATCTGTGACACTGCCAAGTCATGTTCTAATGACCATTCCCACTCTGCATCCTTGTGAATGAATGGATTGGATTACAGCAGACCCGTTCATGCTGCACAGTGTAGAAGGGTTTAAAATTGAGTTCCTTCTTGGCTCAGCACCACCCACTCAAAATATACCAAACCACACATATGTTCCCTCAACAGGAAAGGTTTGAGATATAGGCGGAATTTCAGGCTTTAAAAGCAAAAGGGGTGATTCAGAGGTCTCACCCAGAATCACACCAATTCGTATCGAATATATTTCCCAAGCAAAAGAAAGATGGAGGAAGTCGTATTATCCTAGACTTGACGAAACTCAATACCCATGTGTAGTATAAACATTTAAAAATGGACAACTTTGGTACAGCTATTCAGCTGGTCTCCAAAGGATGTTATATGGCTTGCATTGACCTAAAAGATGCATATAACTCCGTATCAATACACAGGTAACACAGGAGATATTTGAAATTTAACTGGATGGGGCAGATGTGGCAATTCAAGGCATTGCCAAATGGGCTGACTTCAGCACCCAGGGTTTTTACAAAATTATTAAAACCAGTTCTGGGATTGCTACGAGCTCAGAACCACATTGTGATGGCTTATTTGGATGATCTTCTAATAATTGGCAACACAAAGGAATCAGCAATAGCATCTGTTTCAGCTACCAAACTCATGTTTGAGAGGTTGGGATTTGTAATCCACCCAGTTAAGTCTAAATTGACTCCAATCAAGGTAATTGATTACCTAGGGTTTACTATCAACTCAAATCAAATGTCAGTGACTCTGCCAGCTGGCAAGCAATCCAACTTGAAGGAAGCCTGCAATAAGCTAATTGCTAATCAGAGGCCAACAATCAGACAAGTAGCAAGCATAATTGGCAAGCTTGTTACAGCTTTTCCAGGTGTACGCTATGGACCATTGCATTACCAAAATTTACAAAGAGCAAAGGAACGAGCCCTCAAAGCTCATGCAGGCAAATTCGGGGAACATATGCATTTACCACCAGACGCTATTGCGGAGTTACACTGGTGGGCTACCAATGTACATCACTGTTCTAAGAAAATTCAAATTGACATACCATCGGTGATAATACAAACCGATGTAAGTGGCCTGAGCTGGGGGGGGGGGCAACAGACTCCAGCTCCAGCTGCGGGGGCAGATGAAGTGTGCAGGAGTCCTCAATCCTACAACAATATGGCATTAACTACTTAGAATTGTTGGGAGCACTCTATGGCTTAAAGGTTTATTGCAGCAATATGCATCAAGTGCATATACAACTTCAGATTGACAACACAACGGCAGCGGCATCTGTCAATCACATGGGTGGAATAAAATCTGAGTCAAGTGATAAATTGGCAAACCTCCTTTGGCATTGGTGTATTGCAAGGAACATTTGGGTCACGGCTATCTTCCTGCCAGGTAGATATAATATGGTGGCGGACACCAGATCACGGAAATTTAATGATAACACAGAATGGATGTTGAATCATGAAGTGTTTACTGAAATTGTTGGCCGATATGGCACGCCGGACATTGATTTGTTTGCCTCCAGGTCGAATCACCAGTTACCCAAATATGTCTCATGGGAGCCCGATCCAGGGGCAGCAGCAGTGGATGCTTTCACACTGCATTGGGAGGAAATTTCTTGTATGTTTTCCCTCCTTTTTCCCTCATCAGCCAATGCTTGGTCAAAATAAAGCAAGACAATGCCACAGCCATTTTGGTAGTGCCAGATAGGCCTACACAATCTTGGTTCCCACTTATCCTGGGAATCATGACACAGCCTATGATGGCTGTCCCCAACAGCAGGGAGCTTCTGGTACACCCGGCAACGGGGGACCATCACCCGCTACATAACCGAATCAATTTGTTGGTTTGCAGATTCTGAGGATACCTTTCCTGGGACTTGGACTGGCTGATCGAATGGTGGATGTTATTACAGCGGCCTGGAGGGACAGCACACAAAAGCAATATGTCTCCCACATCAAAAAGTGGGAGATATATTGCTGGGCATCCAACATCACATATGACACAGTGGGCATCATGGACATATTAGAATTCCTATCTACTTTATATCATGACCAGAATTTAGGCTACAGTGCCATCAACAGTGGCAGGAATGCACTGTCCTCATATATATTACCAAGAACGGGGGCCTTACCAGTGGGGAAGCATCCTCTTATCACCAGATTCATGAAAGGCATATATAACACTGCACCCCCCAGGCCTCAATATACCAACACATGGGATGTAAGAGTGGTGCTGACGCTACTCCGACAGTGGGGCCCAGCCTCCACATTATCCATACATAAGCTCACCCTCCAGGTGGTCATGCTAATGGCGCTCATTACGGCGCAACGAGGCCAGACCCTACACAAACTGTGACTCGACAACATGCATAACACTGCCAACACCATAACTTTTATCATTTATGATTTAGTAAAACAGAGCAGGGCCGGGGTGCCAGTGCCCAGGCTTGAGTTCTTGGCATACCCCAAAGATCCTCGACTGTGTGTGGTAGACACGGCCTTCTTCACTTGCACCACTATATTACAGTCACCCGCAGCCTCAGAGGCACAGAGGTAGCTGTCCTACTCAGCCACAAAAAACCACACCATAGGGTGTCCACACAAACCATTCCCAGATGGCTAAAAGAGGTACTGGTACCTGCAGGAGTAGATACTGATATTTACAAATCTCACTAAACCAGGGCAGCGTCAATGTCGGCAGCAAGGGCTATGGACGTGCCCCTCGATAACATCCTAGCGGCGGCAAGATGGGCCAATGAGAGGATGTTCCGCCAGTTTTATAATAAGTCCATTGCCAGACCGGGGGTGTTTGCACGTACCATTTTGAATTCTGTTTATAGTTTCCCCCCAGGTTGAGCGGGGTCATTATTGTTTTCGTTTTGCATTAAAGCATCCGTTTTGTTACCTAACTATGTTATGTCTGAATGCTTTAACATTTTTCTCACTCATCCATGGTCAATCCATTCAGTGTGTGACGCCTGGATTCGAACCTGGCGTGAAATCACCGAGCTTTGAAATCTTCACGTAGTCACTCATGTGACTCCGAAGTAAAATAGTAAGATTAAACGAAAACTTACCAGTTCGAAGTTTGATCTTGATTTTATGAGGAGTTACGATGAGCGATTACGTGCCCACCGGTCCCAACCCTCATATTATCAGGTCATCTGGTCGTTCTAGTTTCACCAAATCTTACTATCTTTAGGTCAACTTCTTTTATCTGTGATTCCACACCGCTGCTTTGAAGATTGACGCGCATGACAACTGACGGCCTTCTTCACGTAATCGCTCATCGTAACTTCTCATAAAATCAAGATCAAACTTCAAACTGGTTAGTTCTCGTTTAATCTTACTATTTTCTCTCGTCTAATGTCCTCTTTGTTGGGTACAAGATCCTTGCGAATCACATTAATACTGGCACCAGAGTCAATCTGAAACTTGATGGCTTCTGTGCCGACCTGCATCTCAGCGAATATGCCTGAAGAGGAATTGTTTCAGCCTCATTGACCTCAATGCAACTCACAGACTCTACGTCGGAAATGGACGTTGTGTCAGATGACTCTACGACCTTGTGCAGACCCCGTTTCTGCATGGTCTCCTTCCTCTGCTTGCAGCAGCGGGCAAAATGGTTTTGTCGTCCGCATCTGTTGCAGTCCTTCCCTTACGCTGGGCATTCCTCCTTTCTGCGCTTGTGCATCCTCGTACAGAACTTGCACTTGACTGGTCCCTAATGTTTCCTCTGCAAAGGAAAATCAACCTTCTTTTCCCTCGGTTTGAATCGTTTCACCTTGTGTATTGTCAGCTCTTCGCCGATGACCTGCATTCTTGTCGTTGTTACCTCCGAGGATCTGCATATGTCCACAGTATCCCGCAATGTCAGACTCCTCTTCTGAAGGAATGTCTTCCTGGTTGACTGGTCTGCAATACCAATGTCGATGCTTTCTTTCAGGCAATCGCAGAAGTTGCCTGTCTTAGCAAGCTGCTTCAGCTCTGCAACATACGATTCAATGCTTTGCCCTGGTTTCTTGAAAATGAATCTTTCATTCGTTTCATTCGTCTCTCCTATGATGATTGGAGACATCTTGTTGATGATGACTTTCGCACCCGTCTCATCTGACGTTTCGAACGTCAGGGTATTGAAGATTCATAGTCCTTCCGGTCCAACAGTATGCAGCAATACTGCTTTTTGATACTGTTTCTCCTTCTTATCTAGTTCTGGTATCACTGCATAATTTTCGTACATTTGTTTAAACATTTTCCATACTTCCACCCGATTCTCTTTGAGCTTTAGATTGGGTGGTGGAGACTCATGGAAAGATGGACTGGCCTGCGCCATTTTGAAATATCAGCATATCCCCTCGCTCTTAATAGCTTATGTATTGTTTAGCAATGAGTACAACGCGTGATTGCGTAATTTGCGTAATATTCTCTAATATCTTCTACTACTTCCGAAAATATTTTCAAAACAAAACTCAACTTTTTTTCTGTTTCCATACAGCGTGTGCTATCTTTAAGTAGTCTCCCACAGCATTGATTTATACACTGCGTCTTATCTTTGTGTGCTCTCTGACCTGCACACCATTCCTCTCATGCATGCAGCTATTCCGGTCGCTGAATGTTGATACACTGATTCCTGAAAGCTTTTCAACATATTTTTGTTAATCATCACAGCGTCCATTTGATCCACAAAATTTCACCCACCATGTTTTGATATGTGTCTGCTTACGATATAGGTAAAACTAGCTCATATTAGATGGAGAAAGATGGCTCCACACACACTCATGTTGGGATCAAAAGCACGAATAATTTATTTCCAAGTTAAAGTTCACTGACTGATTAACATAATTATATATGCGAGTCTGAGCATGTGCGAGAATGAGTACAGTTCACATGCATAAATATTGTCACAATTATTTACCTCCCCCACCACCTCTGACAGCACATTCCAGGTACCAACCACATGCTGTGTAAAAATGACTTGCCCCACACATTTATCTATTTCTTATCTTCCGGTTTGCGCAGTCTTTCTACTTGCGCAAAAACGGTACGCTGTCGAGCTACAATTTTTCACCAGCATACTCACCATTCTCCTCTGCTGCACCAAGTTTCGTTCCAATCGGGGGTCTAATGTAAAAGTTATCGAGGTTTAAAAATCGCGCATGCACAGATCGATCTCTCCTAACAGTCGGCGCCACGTGGATTGGTCTTTTCTCCTGTCACTCCGCGGGACGGTCCGCCCCTACCTGCGCCATCACGTCTTTACTGGAGCTGAGATACTCTCTGGATGGCAGGCGGAGGTTTCCATCGCATCTTTACTGGAGCTGAGGGAGGCTCTGGATGGCCGGCTGATGTTTCCAACCAGACACAAATTTCGGACGGACCGGACACGGCTCCGCCCAATCCAGCCCGGTGCAGAGATGTCACCCATGTTGCCTAATGGAAAACGGAGACTCTACTGGAGCTGAACGAAGCTCTGGATGGCCTGGTCTCCCACCAGACACAATTTTCGGAGGGACCGGAAGCAGCCCGGCCCAACCCAACCCAACCCAGCCCGGCACGGAGTTGGAGATGTCGCCAAACGGAAAACTGAGTCTCTGATCACAGCGTAGAACGTCCAGCAACATGCGCCCGCTGTAAGTCTTCGGCGCACCGTCAGCTACAGCCCCTTCCCCTCTGATCTCTCTCGCTGGCTCCTGCTCCCCTCCCTGTGATACCCCCCCTCTGCCCCATTGTTTCTCCGAGCTCTCTTCCTCCCTGCCACCCCCCCCCCCCGCAACCACACCCCCCTGTCTCACACCCCTCTGCCTCACACCTCCCCCCCGCCTCACCCCCCCCGTTTCACACCCCCCCGCCTCGCACCCCCCTGCCTCATACCCCCCGCCAAAACTGCACACAACACTCCAAATGTGACCGAACCAGACCTGGAAAGCTGCACCATGAATTTGTCACTCTAATGGCAGTAACTACACACTTTGCTCTTATATTCAACCTCCCAGAGTGCAACACCTTACATTTGCTTGGATTAAACTTAATCTGTCATTTCCCCATCCATTTCTGTAGTTGATTTATATCCCACTACATACCCACAGAACCTTCCTCAGTGTCCTCAAATCCAACAATCTTGGTGTCAACTGCAAAGTTACTAAAGGGACTGTTCCACTTGCGCGTCATTTGCGATGTTGTGGCGGCACCTGATAGCAACCCAAGGTCACGATGAACCATCAGCTCTAGAGGGCGGTTCTTGGTGGGGAGGCACCAGTCGCGGGGTCAGTACCCGAGTTGTTATTTAAGGCCAGGCAACGCCCGTGTCACGTAGGTGAATTCAAAGGGAGGACAGGGCAGGTGGTTGCCCATCAGCTGTATTACAGAAGAATAAACATGTCTAGTGTGCACAACTTGTGTCCGACTAGTTTTTGGCTGGACTCCTGCCAGTCCCCGCCACAATTGGTGAGCCCAGATGCCCGGGAGTGTAATCCTGGAAGTCAAATTTTGAAAATTGCATTCTGCCGCTGCCACCTACGAGGCCGAACTCAACGCGGTCTCCCTGAAGCTGTCGACATTTTGGACCTCGCAGCCGAGGGTTTGGTAGGACAGGCCGAATCCCAATTTCACATTCGTGGCATTACAGCTGACAAGACTCGCTATCACTATGTGCTAAGCGCCCTTGACCAGCAGACGGCCGGTCGGGTCATTCCTTAACTGGATAACCCGCTGGTCGTGGGGAAGTGCACAGGCCTCAGGGAGCTGCTGCTCCGGATATACGGGTCGAGCTGAATGCAGCGCGCCTGTCACATCCTCAACATGGGTGGGCTCGGTGACCGTATGGCATCGGCCCTCATGAGCGAGATGCTAACGCTCATGGGCAGCCATCTGCCCTGTCCACTCTTTTAATTCACCTACCTGCAACAGTTGCCATGAGACCTCCGCCACCAGCTCGTGGGGGAGGGCTTTGAAGATCCCATCCGGCTAGCGGCCCACGATGACGAGCTGTGGATCTCGGACCAGCAACAGGTGGGTGCGCTGGAGTACCTGGACCC
Organism: Raja brachyura; assembly: GCA_963514005.1. Next base: position 41,633,543 of record OY740798.1, on the reverse strand, counting down.
ACTGGAATCCCCGGAATGGCTGGACCGGATTGATTCAATGACCTGGCAGGCCCGGCGACCCAGGACCACGACCTGGCAAGCCCAGCGACCCAGGACTACGCCCACAAGAGGGCCACGCACACAGGAGCCACAGACAAGACAAGTGGCACAGGAGAGGAGGATGGCTGAGCCACATACCAGACAAATAGCACAGGAGAGGAGGATTGCTGATCAGGACCCAGGAGATCCAAGGAGAAGAATGTGTTTTTACCACCAGCGCTGGGGTTCAGCAGCCCACCAATGCCGCCAGCCATGTTCGTTTCCGGGAAACGACAGTGCCGGCCGCTGATAGTTACTACGGTGGCCGGCAGGATCCATCGATTGTATGTCTGGGACCGGCGCTCGAGGCTCAGATTCTTGGTGGATACTGGGGCGTATTACCCCCGTCTGGACTCAACCTTCGTGCTGGTAAGAGGGGCCCCCCGTTAACTGCTGCGAATGGCAGTTCAATCCACACATATGGCGTCCGCACGGTTCCTGTCATTTTCGGCTCGTGCCATTTCACCTGGCCTTTCATCATCGGGACGTGGCCCAGCCTCTGCTGGCCGCAGATTTCATGCGGGCGTAGTTGCTCCTCGTGGACATGAAGGGCCAACGTCTCATCCACGCGTCAACTTTTGAGAAAATCTCCTTGCGCTCACAGCAACCCTGTAGTGATGGTGGACAATGACTACGTGCAGGTACTGGCTGAGTTCCCGGACATTGTCACCCCCAAGTTCGGCTCGGCCAGCCTGAGGCACGGTATCATGCACCATATTCTGACATATGGTTCCACCACTCCACGCTCGCGCCCGTAGGCTCACTCTTGACAAGCTCCTCATAGCAAAGCAGTTTCGGAGTATGGAGGCCATGGTATCGTTCGACGCTCCAACAGCCGCTGCACATGGTGCCGAAGGTGTCCTGCGGCTGGAGGCCGTGCGGGAACTACCGCCGCCTTATCGAGGCCACAACCGCTGACCGTTACCCTATTCGCCACATACTGGACTTCTAAGCCCATCTGGCCGGGGCTAGGTTCTTCTCTAAGATCGACCTAGTCCGGGGATATCACCAGATCCCCATGCAACCGGAGGATGTCCCCAAAACAGCAATTATCACCCCATTTGGGTTGTTCGTGTTCCTGCGGATGCCCTTCGGCCTCAAGAATGATGCCCAGGCCATTCAGCGCCTGATGGACACCGTGGTGCGCGGGCTCGATTTCCTGTTTGTCTACTTGGACAACATCCTCGTGGCAAGTCGCTCGCGTGAGGAACACTGCACCCACCTGCGTCTACACCTCCAGCGCCTCAGTGACCATGGCTTCATAATTAACCCTAGCAAGTGCCAATTCGGCCTTCGGGCCATCAACTTCCTGGGCATCGGGTGACACGGCACGGAGCAGTGCCTCTGCCGGACAGGGTTGAGGCAATCCGCCCGTTCCTGCGGTCTGCTACGGTACGTGGCCTGCAGGAGTTCGTAGGGATGGTCACATTTTACCACCGGTTCATTCCGGCGGCTGCCGAACCTTTGCAGCCGCTTTTTCAGTTGCTGATGGGCAAGCAACGGCAGATACAGTGGGATGCAGTCGCCATGGCGGCGTTTGAAGGGGCGAAGGAGGCCTTGGCTCGGGCGACTATGTTCGTGCATCCACTGGCCAATGCCCCCATAGCCCTTACTGTGGATGCCTCAGAGTCTGCGGTCGGCGGCGTTTTGGAACAGTCCGTTAACGGCCGTTGGTGGATTCTCGCCTTCTTTAGCCATCACCTGAGGGTTTGTGGAGCAGCGCTACAGCGCTTTCGACCGGGAGTTGCTCACCTTACACCTCGCAGTGCGGCACTTCCGGTACTTCCTCGAGAGCCGTTCCTTCGTAGCCTTCATGGACCACAAGCCCCTCACATTTGCATTTGCGAAGGTTTCGGATCCTTGGTCCGCCCGTCAGCAGCGCCAGCTGGCGGCTCTTTCGGAGCATACAACGGACGTCCAGCACATCGCCGGGTAATGCAACCTCGTCGCGGATGCTTTGTCCCATCCGGCAATTGCAGCCGTACTTAACCAGGCCTCAGGGATAGATTACTCCAACTTGGCGGCGGCCCAGCTGGCGGACGATGAGATGCCGGCATACCGCACCGCGATCTCTGGCTTGGTGTTTGAGGACGTTCCGTTGGGTTCTTTGGGTTCCATCCTCTGATACGTATCCACGGGTCAGCCGAGGCCTATCGTTCCGGTGGCCTGGCGCTGTTGCGTGTTTTAGGTGATCCATGGGCTGGCACACCCATCCACCCGGGCCACGGTCGCTATGGTGGCCGCAAGGTTTATGTGGCAAGGACTTCAGAAGCAGGTCGCTCACTGGGCCCGGGCGTGCATCCCGTGCATAGACACGTCCGGGCGCCCGTTCAAGAATTTGCAGTGCCACGCCGGCAGTTCGATCACATACACGTGCACATCGTGGGGCCATTGCCTCCATCCCAGGTGGACGACCATTTTACGCGGTGGCTAGAAGCCATCATGCTCACGGACACTTCAACGCAGTCGTGTGCTCGTGCCCTCGTAGCAGCCTGGATTGCCCGCTTTGGGGTTCCACTGCACATCGCATCCGACAGGTGGTGCGCGAAGATTTTGAGCATCCCACGTGCTCAAAATCCCATGAGCATACCACGCGTCACTGCATATGCCACCATGCCTCACCATGCGCCACGTGCGTCACACGCGCATCACGACGCGCCAACCAATTTTCGGATGTCGAGTAAATGACGAGCAAATGACGCTCAAGTGGGACAGGGCCTTAACCAACCATTCTGTATTTTTGTCCAACTCATTTAAATATATCACAAACAACAGTGGTCCCAGCACAGATCCCTGCTGACTCCAGGCTGATTAAAAGCATAAATGATTTTCTAATTTTGGAGAAAATTCAGAAATCGGAGGTGGTAAGTGTAGGATTCCCAAAACATTAATTTGCAAGTTGAATCTGTAGTAAGAGAGTCAAACGCATTGTCAGCATTTATTTCGAGGACTAGAATACGAAAACAGGGATGTAATGTTGAGGTATTTTGAGTAATTTTAGCCATCATATCTGAGGAACGATGTGCTGGTTCTGGAGAGGGTCCAGAGGAGGTTTACGAGAATGATCCCAGGAATGAGTGGGTTAACATATGATGAGCTTTTGACGGCACTGGGCTTCTATTTGCTGGAGTTTAGAAGGATGGGGGGAGACATCTTTGAAACTCACCGAATAGTGAAATGCCTGGCTGGAGTGGATGTGGAGAGGATGTTTCCACTAGTGGGAGAGTCTGGGAGCAGAGGTCATAGCCTCAGAATTAAAGGACGTTTCTTTAGGAAGGAGGTGGAATTTGTTTGTCACATATTGGTGAATCTGTGGAATTAATTGCCGCAGAAAGCTGTGGAGGCCAAGTCAATGGATATTTTAAGGTAGAGATAGATAGATTCTTGATTGGTATGGGTGTCAGGGGTGGATGTGGAGAGGATGTTTCCACTAGTGGGAGAGTCTGGTAGCAGAGGTCATAGCCTCAGAATTAAAGGACGTTTCTTTAGGAAGGAGATGGAATTTCTTTAAATCAGATAGTGGTGAATCTGTGGAATTAATTGCCGCAGAAAGCTGTGGAGGCCAAGTCAATGGATATTTTAAGGTAGAGATAGATAGATTCTTGATTGGTATGGGTGTCAGGGGTTATGGGGAGAAGGCAGGAGAATGGGGCTAGAAGGGAGAGATAGATCAGCCATGATTGAATGGCGGAGTAGACTTGATGGCCCTGTGGCCTAATTCTGTTCCTATCACTTATTAACTTAGATATACCAGTATCCAAAAGGGATGTTTAATTTTCTTACCTTTGATAATATTTTGCCATAAGATCCTGATATAGGCGTCACGGTCACTCCTGCAGTGTTCATGCTGAAAACCGATTGAATGCAGAAATTCATGTTCTATTATACCGAAGTACAAGCAAGATTGCTGGTTAAGTGATAGTATCTGTTGTCTTCCCGTAAATCCAACAATTGCATAGCACCTGAGAATGCAAAAAATATAATTAATGGATTATTGTTCTCTACAAATTGATACAATACTAACATTTGAAAAAAAAAACACATTAACACAGTTCCAATAGGTTTTTAGGTAAGTAAAATATATATTGTTGAACTGATCCACATAATCCAGGAGGTTTCCTGAATCAGCATCCTGAAAAATAGTGACAGGTACTGGTCGTTTCCGTGTCATGACTCATGTGATATCAAGGCCATGTATACCCAGCATGGAGTTGGAATAGAGAGAAAGATACTTTCGAAGGACCAGACTTTATTACTTGTTTGCATTTTAGGTGAAGATCTTCAGTAAACAATCTAAAACTGCCTGCGTGGATTTTACTACAAAGTAGGAGTAAAGTGTTCTCTAAACTCAATAATCTGACCTTCTGAGAATTATATTACTTTCATCCAGACCACCAAATATCAATTTAATTCAGTATTATATTGTACACAATTGGTTTCTTCTAGCTCTCTGGGCAGTCCACCATAACTCTAAACTTTCTGTGGACTTTGAGACAACCCCACTGGTTCCAGAGTTTATATAATATCTAGCATGATTTTGGTATTGTGGGGATTTACTTCCAAAGGAAACCATTCATGAACCTTATCTATCAAAAGCAAAGAACATGAGTAAAGATGACCTACTACAATTTTACAGGGCCACACTAAAATTACTATGTACTGGTGTGGTTTCCAGATTTGAGGAAGGATATTCCTGTGGGGGAGGAAGAACAATGAACGTTCACAAGATTGATACTTGGAATGTGAGATTAAGCAGATTCATCCCAACCTCTCTCGAGTTTAGAAAAATGAGAAGTGATCCCTGAAAAGTATAAACATCTTACATGTTAAATGCAGCCATGGGTGAGTTATCTTAAACCATGAGTGACACTCAAAATAAAGAGATGGCCATCACAGCTGAGATGAGAAGACATTTCTTCAACAAAAATGTAGTAAATCTTAGAAATTCTTTACTGAAGAAGAGGTTTGTGGAATCTTGGTCATCAAATGTTTCCAATGATATGGGTCAATGGATATTTGGATATTAAGGGAATTAAAAGATAAAGGGGTAAGTGGAGTAAATGGCACTGAGGTAAGAACCTTGATCTTATTGAATGGTAGAGCTGACACAAGGGTGAGTGGTCTACTCCTGCATCTATGTTCTCCAGAGTAAAGATAAATACTAACTATGCTGGGATTTTCTGTAATTCCTTGAATGCCTGCCATTCTTTCCTAAACAAATGGCACCAAAATTGCCATTGTATAAAAGATCAAATGCTGATTAGCTTCCCTTAATGATATAACAGTAGTGATTCTTGATCTCAAAGATTTTACATGCAGATCATGAAACCACAATCTGCAGTCTAATGTAATTTCATTTAGGTTGTCATAAGGGATAACAGAATCAGGCCATTCGGTCCATCAAGTCTACTCCGCCATTCAATCGTGGCTGATCTATCTCTTCATCCTAAAAAAATGTGTCCAAATAAAACTACATTTTTCTTGCATCTGTCCAGATCACCTGTTATTTGACATGCCTGTTCCTTGCTGAATGGAGGCATTGGTCATTGAGCATTAGCAAATGAATTGATTCTTTTGTTTTATTTCCCAAGAATGATCTGAACCAAGTTTAAGGGCACGAGCCATGACATATAAACCATCTCAAATTCCACATAATATTGAATGAATCTTTCAACTTACCCAGATCCTGCAGTAACTGAAACAAAGGCACGTTTATGTCTACGAGGCTCGTAAAACTTTATGCACGTGAACGTGGCAATCTCATGCAGAGATCTTTGAATTAGTCTTCTTTCTGCATTATCTACATTTAGAGAACAAAACCAATCAACAGATTATTGCAAATGTAGTTAAACAGATATTTCATAATGTACAATTTATACGATACGATAGAACTTTATTGATCCCAAGAGGGAGATTGGTCTACCAAGTCATAAAACACAAGATACATGTGACGAGTGGAAAGCCCAGGATTGGGGATGTGCAGATTGGAGGGGAGAGGGGGGAGGGGAGAAGGGGGAGGGAGGTCAGTCTTACCTCACGATAGAAAGGGGAGGAGTTGTGCAGTTTGATAGCCGCAGGGAAACTGGATCTCCTGTGGCGTTTTGTGCTGCATCTTGGTGGAATCAGTCTGTTGCTGAACGTGCTCCTCAGGTTGACCAGTATGTCGTGGAGAGGGTGAGATGTATTGTCCAAGATGCTCTGCAGTTTGAGGAGCATCCTCCCCTTCAAGACCATCTCCAGTTAATCAATATCCGCCTCAGACGGACCAGCCTTCCTGGTAAGTTTGTTGATCCTATTGGCATCCGCGGCCTTCGGCCTGCTACCCCAGCACTCGACAGCGAAGAAGATGGCACTGGACACCACCAATTGGTAGAACATCTGCAACATCTTACTGCAGACGTTGAAAGAGCAGTCTCCTCAAAAAGTACAGACAGCTCTCTCTCGTCTTCTACAGGGCCTCAGTGATCCACTCCAAGGTGCTTGTATTCCTTGGTAAACTGCACATCCACACCCTTGATGGAGACGGGGGACATGGGTGTTCCTCTCTTCCTAAAGGCCACCACTAACTCCTTAATATTGTCGGTGTTGAGCTGCAGGTGATTCAGCCCACACCATTCAGTCATTTACAACTCTGTATTCAGCTTCCCTCACCTCACCGATGCAGCCCACACTTACAGAGCCATCCGAAAACTTCTGAAGGTGGCAGGAATCTGAGTTGTATCTGAAGTCCGTGGTGTAAATGGTGAACAGGGAAGGAGAGGACTGTCCCCTGTGGGGCCCCTGTGCTGCCCACTACTACCATGTCCGAGACACAATTCTGTAGCCTGATATACTGTGATCGGCCCGTCAGCTAATTGGTGATCCAGGACACCAATTGAGCATCTTCGTCAGTTTGCTCCCTAACAGGTGTTAAAAGCACTGGAGAAGTCCAAAAACATGACTCTCACAGTGATTCACAGCTTATCCAGGTGAGCATAGGTACGATGAAACAGGTGGATGAGAGCATCCTCAACCTCCATCTTTGTTTGTTAAGTGAACTGTAGGGGGTCCAGGGAGGGTTTAACCAACAATCGCAGGTGAGTGTGCACCAGCCTCTCCTGGGACTGATGTCTCTCCTGGGACAGTCAGCGCCATCGGACTGTAGCTGGGACGCGTTCTCTTTACTACAGGAACCAGTCACAGGAATCCTCCCTAGGCTCAGGTTGAAGATATGCTGAAGTACTCCGCACAACTGGCTGGCACACGCCTTGAGTACCCTAAGGCTGGCATCATCGGGACCCATGCTTTGCCTGGGCAGAGTCTGCTCAGCTCTTTACTCACCTGCTCAGCCTTAATGGTCAGGTACGACAAAGAAAGGGCAGAGGAAGAGGACCAGGGGGATTGAGGGGGAAGAGTCTGTCAGGGAGCAGGGGGGAGCGTGTGCAGAGGTCCCACCATCAAATCTATTAAAAAACAGGTTTAGCTCTTTCTGGATACTGGCTACTATTTTACAAATGTATCATTTTGGTCAGTCCCTTTACGGAGTAAGGGTCAATTCATATAATAAATGCAGTCTCATGACTAAAGAGGAAATAGCTAAACATTTATGAAAGATGGTACCTCTATTTAGATTGCCACATTGGAGGCGGTGCCATAAATTAAAAACCCCGTTGTATTGGAGGAATTCTGTCAGAATTAGTTGAAAACTGGCTGTTTTATAGAAAACAGTATTCGAATAAATGGAAGGTAGACGTTTCAGGTCGAGATAATATTTCAGACATAAAAAGGTTCTTCTCAGACTAGATTCATTAGGCTAACCCTTGGGAAAAGACAGGTATCGAGAAATGGCATAGATGAGGAATTGAGGCCATGATCACATTACATGATGAGGTAGGCTTGAATAACCTGATGACCTCTGCTCCTATTTTCTCGTATCATTGTGTATACTGTATATAGATTTCTAGCACCACACAGAACAGAATAGAAAAGTTACCCTATTGTACATTAACATTTTAATGAAAAAACAGGTCACTTTCGACATCCAAAACAAAATAATAAACAGGGACATTGCTTGCTTCAGGGATGGAAGATTGCAACCTTCACCTATTTCAACTAATGCAATCAACTCGACGTGCACAAACAGAAGATCAAATAGAACAAGGTAGACAAAAGTGCTGGAGAAACTCAGAGGGTGCAGCAGCATCTGAGGAGCAAAGGAAATAGGCAATGTTTCAGGCCAAAACCCTTCTTCAGACAGATGTAGCATAGGGGGGGAGGGGAGAAGAAAGGAAAAAGGAAAAGGAGGAGCCCGAGGGCTGAGGGAGAGCTGAGAAGGGGAGGAGACAGCAAGGGCTATCGGAAAGTGGTGAATTCAATGTTTATGCCACTAGGTTACAGACTGCCCAAGCAGAATATGAGGTGCTGTTCCTCCAATTTCCGGAGGTGCTCACTCTGGCCATCGAGAGAGAGGTCGGATTCGGAATGGGAGGGGGAGTTGAATTGCTGAGGAATTGGGATTAGGGGATGGAGTCCTTACAGGAAGTGGGATGGGAAGAAGAGTAGTCTAGATAGCCATGGGAGACAGTGGGTTTATAGTGGATGTCGGTCAGAAGTCTATCTCCTGCGATGGAGATAGTGAGGTCAAGAAATGGTCGGGAAGTGTCGGAAATGGAAGTTTGAGACGTACCCGACAAAGAGGCAGGCATAGCTGGGGCCCATGAGCGTGCCCATAGCTACGCCTTGCATCTGGGGGAAATGGGAGGAGTCAAACGACAAGTTATTGAGGGTAAGGACCAGCTCCGCTAGACGGAGAAGAGTATCAGTGGACGGGTATAGGTTGATTCTCTGGTCGAGGAAGAACTGGAGGGCTTTGAGACCATCCTGGTGGGGGATGGAGGTGTAGAGTGACTGGACGTCCATGGTGAAGATGCCTGCCTCTTTGTCGGGTACGTCGAACAATCCTTGTTCGAGACGTACCAGGGCCCCATCCCCAACCTCTACCTCCGCTACATCGCCGATTACTTTGGTGCTACCTCCTGCACCCACACACAACTAACTGACTTCATCCGCTTCACCACTAACTTCCATCCGGCACTCAAAATACACCTGGACCATTTCCGACACTTCCCTACCATTTCGTGACCTCACTATCTCCGTCACAGATGATAGACTTCTGACCGACATCCACGATAAACCCATTGACTCCCATGGCTATCTAGACTACTCTTCTTCCCATCCCGCTTCCTGTAAGGACTCCATCCCCTACTCCCAATTCCTCCGTCTATGCTGCATCTGCTCCCACAATGAGGTGTTCCACACCAGGGCATCCGAAATGTCCCCATTCTTCAGGGAACGGGGGTTCCCCTCCCCTACCATAGTTGAGGCTCTCACCAGGGTCTCTTCCATACCCCGCAACACTGCTCTTTCTCCCCATCCCCCCACTCGCAACAAGGGCAGAGTCCCCCTAGTCCTCACCTTTCACTCCACTAGCCGTCACGTACAACAAATAGTCCTCCGTCATTTTCGCCACCTCCAACGTGACCCCACACAGGTGCTACACCTGTCGCTTTACCTCCCCCCTCGACTCCATTCAAGGACCCAAGCAGTCGTTCCTGGTGCGACAGAGGTTCACCTGCATCTCCTCCAACCTCATCTATTGCATCCGCTGCTCTAGATGTCAGCTGACCTACATCGGTGAGATGAAGCATAGGCTTGGCAATCATTTCGCCGAACACCTCCGCTCAGTCCTCATTAACCAACCTGATCTCCTGGTGGCTCAGCACTTCAACTCCCCCTCCCATTCCCAATCCGACCTCTCTGTCCTGGGCCTCCTCCATGGCCAGAGTGAGCACCACCGGAAATTGGAGGAACAGCACCTCATATTCCGCTTGGGCAGTCTGCACCCTAGTGGCATAAACATTGAATTCACTACTTTCCGGTAGCCCGGAGCCCTACCACCTCTGACAGCTTGTTCCATACATCTACCACCCTTTGTGTGCAAAAGGTACCCCTTCGATTCCTATTAAATCTTTTCCCCTTCACCTTAAACCTCCCTATGATCTTCAATTCACCCACTAATATTTACTCATATAAATATTTCACATTTCTGACAAGAGACTCTGTGCATCTACCCAATCTATTCCTCTCATGATCTTATAGTATACACCTAAGATCACACTTCATCCTCCTGCACTCCAAGGAATAGAGTCCCAGGCTACTCAAGCTCTGCCCACAGCTCAGATCCACTAGACCTGGCATCATCCTCATAAATCTCTGTACCCTTTCTAGCTTGACAAAATCTTTCCTATAACACGGTGCCCTTCGTGTTAGTCCATGTTATTATTTATTTTCCATGTGCCTCATCCTGATAGTCTTCGACAAATCCAAACGCTTCTGTTCTTCCTCAAATGCTCAATAACCAGCCCCTTGAATGCATCGGTGATACCAAGTCATAAGCTTATAGCACTGTTGTATTTGCAATCAGGCAGATTCTGCAAGGTGATAGGCATTGGATGAGAGAAGTTTTGGGAATGGAATTTAGGTGGAAATGTGACGTCCTCTCCCAACAATATTATAGCCTAAAGATTTAAAACATAGCAAGTTAGCCAAGGTACCGGAGGGTGGGGCCTCATGGAATTGTACTGCAAGGTATGAATATGAATATGATACATTAAAAAATCTGAGTGTGTCAGAAATGTGAAATACTTATAAGAGTATATATTAATTGTTTAAAATCATTACTTTTCAGAGCCCTTTGATATACAAGCTGATGGAAATTTGCAGCCTCCAGTAATATTTTTTCCCCAAATAACTAGAATGAAACAAAAAATATATATATATATATTCTTCATTCAGGATGCACATTACTTTTACTGGACACAGGCCACAACTATAGCACACTCCCTTTCCATGGACACCTGGGGAAAATGTAGCCTCTAAAGAGGAACAGGCAGTGAGGAAGGATGCCCTTCTGCCTCAACCAGTGAAGGTCCATATTTGTCAGGTCCAGGAAATATGAAGACTGGACCACAGGGTGACCAGAGATCAGGATTGTGGACTGAAATATAATCAACATTTGTGGAGAAGACCCTTCAGATATTGAACCTCTTGCGTAAATGGAAAATGGACTTGCCCAAATCACAAAAGTCTCAGAAAACTTAGAAGTCCATGAAAATGTTAGAAATTTCATAGTATGGTACTGCTCTGTCCAACATTGTCCAGTCTGGGTCTCCAAAGGAAAAAGAGCCATGTGAATAGGAATCTCCTTGTTATAAGAAACATGACTCTCCAGATAGCAGAAGAACAAAAAAAGCAAGGATTATCCATCAGCATCTGGCCGCAAGAGCAGCCCATAAACTAGATTCATCCATTGAATATTAAGTGACATGGTGATGTAGGAAATTCTGAAAAATATGTGCAGTTTGTAACAGAGCTCACATATTGGAGAAGCATGTTGGAGAAAAATGCTATTGTATGCTAGGAGAGGCAATAAATAGATTTATCATGGTATTTAGATGTTAAAGCAAACATTGGGGGTGCTAAACTAAGCTGAGGGCAATAAAATGGTTCAGGTAGTGACTTTTATCACACCTATTTGTAATGTTAGACAAATGGGAGAGAGGTTAGAGATCTCTGCTGCTCTCTTCTACTGATCTCTGTTGTAAGGAGAGGGACATAGTGGAGGAGATTTAAACGTTTTAAAAGTGACATTCAATAGTTGAATTTCTTCAAATTTGCACTGGCAGATATGCAGTTATGACATCACAAATGCCCTAACCGGCGACAATGTGTTTACTCACAGAACAGCAAATGTCTTTCAGGGAAAGAATCTGCATGGCCTAACATTGCACAGCAAAGTTTAATGATTACACTTGGATAACAAAGGGGAAGAATCTGTCTGCCCACCTAGATAATACCGGGCTCTGGGGGTGGGTGTAGTAACGGGCTCTGGTGGGGGGGGGGTAGTACCGTGGGTCTGGGGAGGGGGTGGGAGTCTACAGGGCAGCAAGCCCCAGCACCGTAATCGAAATCAGCTGTGGAGTTATTCAACGCTAAATGCCGGGGAGCTAGGCAGGCGGTGGTGTGAGTGAGGGGGGGGGGGGGGGTGAGGTGGGGGGGCGAGAAAGGGTCAGATTTGTATGAAATCGGTGGCATACTGGCCCACTCTTGGTCGGGGGGGGGGATAGAGTTTAAAGACCTGAAGCAAAAACGAATGACAACAGGCCAGATAAGTGCGAGAGGGAGACAATCTGTGGATAAACAGATCTGGGGGTTGTGTTCACTCATTCAGTGCCAGTACAACTGCATGACCAAGTTGGAGGTTTGAGTCTGTGTTAATATTGATGTCGGGGTTAATGTCCGGGCCGGGGTACGGGTGGGACGTAACCCTGTGTGTGTGGCTGTCTGTCTGTGTCTGTGTGTGTGTGTGTGTGTGTGTGTGTCTGTCTGTCTGTCTGTCTCTCTGTCTGTCTGTCTGTCTGTGTGTGTGTGTGTGTCTGTCTGTCTGTGTGTGTGTCTGTCTGTCTGTCTATGTGTGTGTCTGTCTTTGTGTGTGTGTGTGTGTGTCTGTGTATGTCTCTGTGTTTCTGTGTGTGTGTGCGTCTCTGTGGCTGTGTGTGTCTGCGTTTCTGTGTCTGTGGCTGTGTGTGTGTATCTGCGTGTGTGTCTGGGTGTGTCTGTCTGTGTGTGTGGGGGGGGTGAGACAGTGGAGAGACAGAGAGAGGAAGGATTTTCAGTTTGCAAACCACACGTTTTCAGTTAAGAGTTGGACACGATTACTGTCAATACGAGCAGCTCACGGAGCAGAGTCAGAATGAGAAACACTGCTCGGCTCTCACACACACACACGCGTGGAGTGAACTGTAGATATAAACGTGACTGGGGGTAGAGGAGGGGGGGGGAGAGGGAGAGGGAGAGGGAGAGGGATAGAGAGAGAATTGGAGAAGAGAGCAAGGGGGAGAGAGAGGGAGAGAGAGGGGGGAGAGAGAGAGATACAGAGAGAGAAGAAGGGGAGAGGGAGAGAGAGAGAGGGAGGGGGAGAGAGAGAGAGAGGGGGGGAGAGGAAGGGGGAGAGAGAGAGAGAGAGGGGAGAGAAGGGGAGAGAGAGGGAAGGGGAGAGAAGGGGAGAGAGAGAGAATTGGAGAGAGAGTTTCCCTTCTGCCTCACCACTACTGTTGGCTGCTCTTTGTGAGGTGATTGGAGACCAAAGCCAGTTACCCTTTAGATCTCCCTCTCCCTACCTCCCTCCCCCTCCCTCTCCCTCCTTCTTTAGAGGGGGGGGGATGAGGGAAGGAAGGGGGGGAGAGGGCAGAGGGGAGGGAGGAGTGTGCCTTGCTTGGTGGAGAAGAGGGAGGAGGGAACACTGTACGCAGGTGGTGACTCACTCTCACACTGGGATCCCCTCCCCCCCCTTGTCATTGCGCAGTCTATCTGACTCCCTGCACCCCCCCCCCCCCCCCCCCCCCCCCACTTATGGAGCGAAGGAAATATGCAACATTTCGGGTCAAAACCCTTTTTCAGACCCGGCCCGAGACATTGGCTATTTCCTTCGCTCAATAGATGCTGCCTCAAGCCCTGTCCCACTGTGCGAGTTCACCCAAGAATATTTAACCAGAATATGGTGAGGTCGCTGCAAAATGCTCACTTAAAACAATATGCTGTCAACTCAGGATTGTTTCTTAGCCCTCTGACAGGTGTTTCAATCTCACCTCATAGCTTGCTGTTATTCAATTCATAGCTATTAATTTTCATTCGTGGTCCGTATCGAACTCCAAATGCAAACACTTTAAGTTACGCTTCTTGTGTGGCGGTAAGGAGGGGGGGTGATGCTAGGACAAAATACGATATATTTGTATTTATATAGCGATCCTGCTGCGAAATTTTAAAGTCGAAAGTTGTATTTTATTTCAAAGTGGGAATTGGAAGATAGGGACAAAGATGCTACACAGAGATTTTGATAGGAAGGAAACGTTACAGCAGCTGAGTAAAAGATCGGTCAAATGGTAGGTTCAATGAAGATCGGGCGAGGGGGATTGGGGATGGGGGAAAAGTATCTATAGCTTGGGACTTGCCTAAATGAGTACTGAGATGGATTATCATTCCACACCAAATTTCTTAGACAATAATACCTTTTATGCAATTATCACAACAGTTTGTTGGATATGGATCAATGGACTCTGTATGGTACATGCTCGTAAATTAGAAAAACAAATCTTCTTCTTTAAGTACTTGTTTCTGGGATGGGGTGACTAATAACAAATAACCTATATTCTATATTTTGTCATATTGTGGCTGAAACAATGGCATATTTTTTGATATTTATTGAGATAGCAAGATACAACTGAGTTTGGGCAAGATATTACCTTGCAGCATTCTGTATGTCTGATGGATATTGTGAAATGGAATGCAGAAATTATGGGAGGATTACATAAAACTATAATTCAAAGGTAATGAATATACAGAGTATTCTTATTTCCATCATGAACATACAATAGTGATATAGGACACCAGGTCCTACTACGGTAAACTCACGAACTACTACAGTATGACTAAAAAGGATCACATTTTTACATCCTGAGTATATTATACTCGTGGACATTTTTCAACATGTTTAAAAATCTTCACCAGTTATCACGTTTCCTGAGTACCTGCTGTTAGCGATAAGAAATTGCATGTTGGCCTTCATAACAAGAGGAATGGAATATAGGAGCAAAAAGGTCCTTCTGCAGGTACATAGTTCTAGTGAGACCACACCTGGAGTATTGTGTGCAGTTTTGGTCCCCTAATTTGAGGAAGGACATTCTTGCTATTGAGGGAGTGCAGCGTAGGTTAATTCCCGGGATGGCGGGACTGTCATATGCTGAGAGCATAGAGTAGCTGCGCTTGTACACTCTGGAGGGTACTCAGCGGGTAAAACTCAGCGGGTGCAGCAGCATCTAAGGAGCGAAGGAGCTAGGCAATGTTTCAGGCCGAAACCCTTCTTCAGACTTTACACTCTGGAGTTCAGAAGGATGAGAGGGAATCTCATTGAAACATATGATTGTTAATGGCTTGGACACGCTAGAGGCAGGAAATGTGTTCCCGATGTTAGGGAAGTCCAGAACCAGGGGCCACAGCTTAAGAATAAGGAGTAAGCCATTTAGAACGGAGACGAGGAAACACTTTTTCTCACAGAGAGTGGTGAGTGTGGAATTCTCTGCATCAGAGGGCGGTGGAGGCAGGGTCTCTGGATGCTTTCAAGAGATAGCTAGATAGGGCTCTTAAAAATAGCTGAGTCAGGGGATATGGGGAGAAGGCAGGAACGGGGTACTGATTGCGGATGATCAGCCATGATCTCATTGAATTAATGTGATATGAAAGTGAATTAGGTGCCAAATTAAACTTTTTTGTATGCTTTATCTGATGGGATAAATTGCAGAATTGATTTTTAAAATCTCAAAATGTTGTAACATTGCTAGAAAATGTACCTGCATTGTGGAGGCCGAAGGTTAGGTTGTTAGCCAAGATAGACTTTGTTATCCCTCAGTACAGCAACATCAAGAACAATGTTGCTGTACTGAGGGATAGCCAAGTCCCTTGTTCGCCCTGACACAGGAGTAAGCTCCACCGCCCGCTGTGATGTTATCCATCACCCGCTGACCCGCTCCGCTCTATGATCTTTGCTCTTGAGCTGGTCCCCTTACTGTTCAGACGGAGAGCATTGCCAGAGGTGAGCGGGCCGGCTGAAGGCGCTGAGATGGCAGTCGATTCCGCTGTCCGGTGATGGAGGCCGCTCGTAGGCGAGCTGCTTTTCTCCCCGGCCACAATGCGGTAGCTCCGCGCCCGGAGCGCCGCAGCAGCGGAGAGTGAGTATTACTGGCATGAACCCAACCCCCTCCTTCTCAACGCTCCTGCCCTCCCCACAACTTTACCCCTGGCTAGACATCCCACACGCTGTGAAAGGAACTCTCCCAGAATTCTAATATTACTCACAACATATGACTAATTTATAATTATTTATTTATATTTCTATGAAAATGTTTCCCAATTGGGCCCCGTACCTCCTAAGGCCGGCCTTGTGGGTGAGTGGTGGAAAATTGCATTTGGGGAATGGGTGAGTGGTGGAATCTTACACTGGGGAACAGGTTGCGTTGGGGGACCAGGGCTCCTGTGTGACAGGGACCCAACGGGTGAGTGGTGGAATCTTACGTTGGGGAATGGGTTGCGTTGGGGGCCCAGGCCTCCCGTAGGAGCTCTGGGTGGGTGGTGTAATATTGCACTGGGGGAACAGGTAACATTGGGGAAACGGGTGAGTGGTGGAAACGGATTTCGTTGAGGGAACGGGTGAATGATGGATTATTGCGTTGTGGACGGGGGCCAATGGGTCCCACTTGGTCTAGTATACTAATAAAAGTCTCGTCTTGTATGTAGGTGTGTGTGTACGTGTACGTGTTATTGTTATTGTTCAGCAAAACGGTACGCATTAGTGCTGACATTTTCGCAGAACATTTTTTTTCCTGTTGTCGGTCTGATCAAATTTCCTTCAGATATGATGTTATTATTCACAAGCTATTCATATTTAAAGTTTAAAAAAGCCAACTTTGAATAAAATAACTGCCTTTGACAGGGAGACTCTTCCAGCATCTGCCGATTGATGATGTCACAATGCCATATCACAGTTGTCAATCACAATGGGATCTCATTTACATAAGCTGCTGTGAAGATTCCGAAAACCAAAAATGACATCACAATGGGATCTCAGGCACACACTGCAGTGAACATTCCAAAAAGCGAAAATGACATTACAATATGATCTCTGCTGCTCTCTGCTCGTGATCTCTGTTGTGAGGAGAAGGACGTAGTGCAGTAGATTTAAAAGTTTTAAAGTGACATTTAAAATTTGGATTTTTTCAAATCTGCACTGGCAGTTAGGCAGTTATAATGCCCTACTGGCTACAATGTTCTATCCCAGAACACTGAGTCCTTCGCAGCAAATGTCCTTCAGGGAAAGAATCTGCCAGCCTAACCTAGCACAGCAAAGTTTACTAGTAAGATTAAATGAGAACTTACCAGTTTGAAGTTTGATCTTGATTTTATGAGAGTTACGTTGGTGATTACGTGAAGAAGGCCCACCAGGCCGCATGTGCACCAAACTTCAAAGCAGCGGTATGAAATCACAAATACACAACACTGAAGTACATAGTAAGATCAGTGACTCGAGAACTACCATATGATCCTTTATGAGAGAGGGTTGGGCGCAGCGGGCACGTAATCACCAACGTAACTCCTCATCAAATCAAGATCAAACTTCAAACTGGTAAGTTCTCGTTTAATCTTATTATTTTACTTCGGAGTCACGTGAGTGATTCCATGAAGAGTTCAAAGCTTTGTGATTTCATGCCGCAGATTACAAATCCCGGCATCCCACTGCATTGATTTAATCAGGGAAATAGGGTTTATTTAACAATGTAAACAAACGACAGTACCCCTAAAATTTAGGTACTTAAAATGGTATAGGCAAACAATCCTGGAATGACAATCGGCCGATGATAACATTTCTGAAACATCAGCTCATTTGCCCATCCTGCGGCTGCCAAAATATGGTCGAAGGGCACGTCCCTCGCCTTGGCCGCTGACGTAGCTGCCCTATCGGAATGAGAACACACTATCTAAATGATACGCTGACGTTGATACTGACCTGGTGGAATGTGATATACAATCATCAGTGTTAATACCTGTATAACCCAGAACCTGCTGCAGCCACCTGGAAAATAGTCTGAACCGACCTTCCTTTGTGTAGTTGTTTGTTAACTAATAAACAGTGCTGATTCTATACTTCTTAGGATTCTGGTGGCCTAGATAACATAGAAGTGAGATTGTGGGGTGTTCAAAATGATCTTCAATCATGCTACCCCTAGTCTACTCTGGTTGTGTAAATGTAAATGTAAGAAGGTAAATGTAATGGCACCTGCAGCCAATCCCATCCTATCCAGCCACAACGTTTGCAATATTTGCCGTCGTTGTGCTGATATAAGTGCCATAACTAAGGATGTAGCTGGAACCCCTTGGTGAAGTAATGTTCACACATTTTCAATAACCAACTGCATAATCTTGTAGTGGGAGAACTTGTGTCAAGATCTTTTAACAACTCGATATCCGGGTTGGACCCGAGAGCATAGTTCCCTTATGTTGCAGCTGTAGTGTCTCTATAACTGAATTATTGTCAATACCATTTAAAATGAGCTGGAAATGTCAGTAATCTGTACCGTATTAAATGTAACATTAACATTTAACAAAACACTTCTGATCCCCTCAATAGGAATGTACTGCTTTTTTGGGTGCTATCCCTGCACACTGCAGTGAGCACCTTCATGGCTTGATGTGACAACCTGAGGAAAAAGTCAATCCATTCAAAATGTGTAGGTCAATAATTGTTTTACTGTGCAAAAGCCGGTCTCCTGAACCACAGTTTGAAACAGCAAGTTCTTGTTTTTTGGCATAACCGTATACCGTAGTGCCATAATGCCTGATGAAGCAGGCTACAGGGACGCTTGGCCAGTCTGAACCCAAGTGAGGTATTGCTGAATGTTTTAAGACCCGGCTTATGAGCCAAAAAGTGAGGAAGACAAAAAGACCATTCCTCCTATTGAAGCGAGAAATTATTTCTCCGCACTGCTGTGCCACATATTTTTTGCAATGAGTGAAAAACATGCATTAACATGATGAATATTCGATGAAGTATTAAACCATGCTTTCATCAGACTTCGAGATCTAACACTTATTCTGTGTTATCATCTATCTGAACTGGATGATACACCAGTGGCAAGGAGATTAATTACAGGATGTTTTTCCCTTGATTATCATGTGAGTAACATATGTCACCATGGTAGAGTAGCAACTTGAATTTGAGCATGTAGAATATGTATATTCGCTCAAAACCCCTTACTCATGGGTGCATTTAGTGTATATATTTAGTTGATACCAATAACTGAAGAATTGTTAACTCATGCAATCTCCACTACCTTTGAGTAGGTGATGGTATTTGTAACTTCTCATCTTCTCAGTTCATAATAACTGAATTCAACCGACCACACTACTGTAGCGAGTTTCAAGTTCAATGAGTTATTGTCATGTTCAGCAATGCTGAATACTGTTACTTCATCATTGTGGCTGAAGTAACCTCAGCTGACAATAGCACAAGGTTGTTAGCAACGATTTAATTGCTACTTACACAATATCAGTTCCTTGATTTCCTCAGCGGCAACACAGCTGCTATATTGCCAATTACTCGTAATGAAAATAACTCAGTTTTGTAGCAGATTGCTATAACCCCATCTCTTGCCACAAGGTGGAGACACGGCTAATAATAATTAAAGGTAAATCCCAATGACCAACAAACAGTTTATCCCATAATGCAAAGCTTTACTGTTATATTGTCTTTGATAACCTTTGTAATGGGATTTGTATAACATGTATCTCTTACCTTATGAATCTGTTGTAGTTAGGAATACGTTTTTACATTCGGAAAGTTCATATGCCCGATACTCTCCATTCTTTATAATAACATGCCAATCCTGCCTTATTGCATGGGTGGTTTGCATGAGAACTTTTGCCCAATTTCAAAACCCTGGCCATAATCCAAACTTACTTGGAATGCTCCGGCTGTGCCTCAACCAAATATTTTTACCTTTTGTGTGTTGTACAAACAAATGCAAATATTACAACTTTTGAATGGTGCACTACCCAAATTTTGGAAGTGCTAGACCCATTCAGTTGAGCATGATTGGAAGGTGCATGGAATTTCTGAGCTCTCATGCTGCCCCCAGCTCCAGTGAACCGCTACTGCCGATGAGCGCCTGGGGTGTATTCTGAACGATGGCTTTTGCCCGTCGTTGGCCAAATTAATTTGTCTGCCAGGCTTCTTCCCCTGTAGAATAGACCTACCTGAATAACTCTCACATCCCCCTGTTGGCGTTGTTCACTGCCGGCACATATGTGCTTGAGTATGTTCTATTGACATTTTTAGAGCCCGGAGTCATCTTGACATTTTGCTCTTCCCTCCTCAGAGAGAGTGATTCGTAGGCAACCCTAACAGGCGCTGCCGCAGGCCGCAGGACACAAATACTGACACAAACCCATTGGCCTTAACCCAATAGAATATTCTACTGGGATGGCAACTTTATTGTCAGGAAAGGTAACTCTACCATGTGCCCTTCATCCCTTTGGGTATGCCCCACGTCCATATCCTGAGACTCAGTGTCAGCAGGATACTGACCCATCTTGGTCTCTGCCTCCGAGAGGGAGACCTTTGTAGCACTGTATACAACAGTTGCTGTATTTAGGATAGTCGTTTCAACGCGCTATCCAGCCCCGGTGAGGAATTCCCTGACTCCGTGGGCCTTGCTCTCTAGCCCCGGTGGAGAATCATCTCCCGACTCCGTGGGCGAGCAGATATGTGTGAATTTGAGCAACCCTGTGCCAGGCGTTGCTGGTGCCGCCTTTCATAAAGGCCGGCGCTTTTTGACATGAAACAGCCGTGCATCAGGCGCTGCTGGCACGGCTCCCCCGTAGGCCGGCACTTCACACATGAAGCAGCCCTGTCTGGTCCTGCTGGCACGGCTCTCCCATAGGCTGGTAGTGTCACAATGAAACAGCCCTGTATCAGGTGGTGCTGGCATGGTTCTCCCGTAGGCCGGCACTTTCATATATGAAGAACTGCTGGCGCGGCCTGTCCCATAGGCCCGCACATTTTATACATGAAGCAGCCCTGTCAGGCGCTGCTGGCGCGGTCTGTCCCATAGGCCCACGCTATTGCTGTGTAAGCTCACTAAATCAACATTTTTAGTGTACAGCTTTACCTATGAAGGGTAAAAATAATTAATAGCAACCTGTGCTTAAACAATTATAACATTGTCAGAACATATAACAATACCTTTTTACTTTGCCTTTAGCTTTTACTTAAAGAAAAAACACTATAAACTACATACTTTTTATTATAAGGAGAAACCCTTTATAGCCCGACTCACCTGAGTCCAAATAGGGCTGAATGAGTCCCAGTAATTTCTTGGCTGGGGACCAACGTCTGTGAGCCACTGACCCCACTGTCAGTGGCTCCAGGGCTGCTTCCTTGCCGTTCAAACGGCATCCCACAGGCTGGGAGCCGCTGACCCCCCCTGTCAGTGACTCTGCTTAATTTTCTTGCTGTTTTAACGGCATCCCTGCAGGCTGGGGAGCCACTGATCCCCCCTGTCAGCGACTGCTTAAATTTCTTGCCGTTTTTACGGCATCCCTGCAGGCTGGGGTGCCGCTAACTGCACTGTTAGCGGCTCCTTATCTCGCAACCCGATCAATTTCGCCAGTTTATCCGCATTTGCGGTGGGACTGGAATTTTCCCACAGTCCATAACCGGCAACTTGCCGTGCTGCGAAACTGGCAGGAAAAAACCTCTGTAAAAAGAGGCTCCTGCCTGAAAACCCATGGTAAGTAAAAAACCAAACTTACCTTTTAAGTTTAACTTACCACCGGCAGGAGCTGTGTCCAGCCAGACTGGTGTTTGCACCAATGCGGCTGACGTACTGGTGCGCATGCGGCCTGGTGGGCCTTCTTCACGGAATCACTCACGTGACTCCGAAGTAAAATGATTAGATTTGGATAACAAAGGAGAAAAAAACTGACAGCCTAACCCAGCACAGCAAAGTTTAATGACTAGATTTGGATAACAAAAGATGGCCTTGTCGGTGGCACCTACATCACATTAAATCTTAGTGCAATTCAATTTTTAAAAAAATTAAATGACCTGTGTAGTTGGGGGCTATGGTTGAGTGCAGGAATATTGTACTGGGGGAAAGGGTTGCGTTGGGGGAATGGGCGAGTAGTGGATTCTTACGTTGTGGAATGGGTTGCGTTGGGGGACCATGCCACCCATGTAACAGGGATCCAATGGGTGAGTGGTGTCATTTTACATTGGGGAACGGGTTGCAATGGGGGACCAGGCCTCCCGCGGGGGCCGTGGGTTTAAGTGGTGGATTATTATGTTGGGGGAATGGGTTACATTAGGGGAACGGATGAGTGGTGGAAACGGGTTGCGTTGGGGGAACGGGTGAGTGATGGTTTATTGAGTTGGGGCCCAACGGGTCCCACTTGGTCTAGTATATTATTAAAAGTCTTGTCTTGTTTCGTGTGTGTGTGTGTGTGTGTGTGTGTGTGTGTGTGTGTGTGTGTGTGTGTGTGTGTGTGTGTGTGTGTGTGTGTGTGTGTGTGTGTGTGTGTGTGTGTGTGTGTGTGTGTGTGTGTGTGTGTCTGTGTGATGGTATTTTCGCTAAAATGGTGCACGGCAGCACTAATATTTTTGAAGAACCTTGCTCAGCTTTTTCCCGTCGTCGATCTAATTAAGTTTCCTTCAGATTTGACGTTATAATTCACAAGTAATTGATATTTAAAGGATTAAAAAAGCCAACTTTCAGAGTAATAACTGACTTTGAGAGTGAGACTTTTCTGTCAGCTTCCAGTGATGATGTCACAATGGCATCTCACAGTCCTCCAATCATAATGGGATCGCATTTACATATGCTGCCGTGAACATTCTGCCGGCCCACAATGACATCACAATGGGATCTCAGCTGCCAATCAACAAGCTTTGAGAGTTTTCTTACATTGTTGTAAGGAGAGAGACATAGTGGGGGAGATTTAAAAGTTTTAATGTAACATTTAAAAGTTTACAAAACCCCACTTTGAGAAGGATTTCTTCAAATCTGCACCGGCAGTTAGGCAGTTACCAGCTATGACGTCACAATGCCCTACCAGCTACAATGTTGCTATACCAGAACACTGAGGCCTTCACAGCAAATGTCCTTCAGGGAAAGAATAAAGAAGCCTAACCCTGTACAGCAAAGTTTAATAGTAAGATTAAATGAGAACTTACCAGTTTGAAGTTTGATCCTTATTTTATGAGGAGTTACGATGAGGGAATTCATGAAGACCCCACCAGCAGGCATGCGCAACATTCTTCAAAGCAGCGGTGTGAAATCACAGATAGTAGAGTTGACTTAAGATAGCAAGATAAGAGAACTAACATACCAGTTGACCTTATAATAGAGGGTTGGGAGTGGAGGACACAAAATCCCTCATCGTAACTCCTCATAAAATAAGGATCAAACTACAAACTGGTAAGTTATCGTTTAATCTTACTATTTTACTTCGGAGTCATGTGAGTGACTTCATGAAGCCTTCAAAGGTCTGTGATCTCATGCCCTGGAACGAGTCCATGGTAACACACTGCCATAATACCCAATGGAGGAAGTAAGTTTCTGTTGAGACTTGAAACAGTGCTGAAAAACAATAATATATTTATTTAACAAAGAATAATAATAACCCCTAACATCGGGGAAAATTATAATACAGAACTTAAAATGGTGTCTGCAAATATCTCAGGCGTGGCCACAGGTTTATTATAAAACTGCTGGAAAGTTGTTGCATTGGAACAACCCGTCGTTGCAAGGACGTGGTCCATAAGAACTTCCATCATCCTCGCCGCTGATGTAGCCGCAGCCCTGGTAGAATGAGATTTAAAAATATCAGTGTCCACCCCTGCTGCACCTAACACCACCCTGAGCCATATTGAAATGGTCTGTACGGTTACTCTGTGATGAGGGCGTTTAAAACTTATCAATAGGCCCATATCCGTGCCCCTGAGATTTTTTGTGACCTCCAGGTAATGACGAAGGTGGGTCACTAAACAAAGGCATCTATCTACCGGATAAGCCAGGAACTCCAATTTGAGGCCAGATGACCCAGGCCTGTTCTGTTTGAGTAACTCATGAATGTAAAAGGTTACCTTATTCGGAGATGTTACCATGGCGTCCAGTTTTAGTTTATGCAGAGACTGGACCCGCTGCGCCGTTACAAGTGCAATAAGCATCACTATCTTATACGTGAGCTTGGTTAGTGAGAGGGACGTGGCTGGTGCCCAATCTCTGAACAGGGTCAGGACAAGCCCAATATCCCAGGTCTGAGAATATCGGGGCCTGGGAGGATTAGAGTTAAAAATACCCCTCATGAGCTTCGACACCAGGGGGTGAGACCCTACTCCAAGGTGTTCTAACCCTTGTCCCAGATAGGAAGATAAGGCACTTCTGGCGCAGTTGATGGCACTATAACTCAAGCCTTCATCGAAATGTAGACTAGCCAGGAACTCCAGTACATCCGTGATAGTGGCTGTGTTGTACGTAGTGCCTGTCCTGGTACAAAATACCTCCCATTTTTTGACATAGGTGAGATACTGTTTCCTGGTGGACGCTCTGCATGACGCCGTGATGATATTCATGGTATGGTTCGACAACCCGAATTCCAGGAGAGGTCTTTTCAAATCCTGCAAACCAATAGGTTGAAGCGGTCATGGCATGGATGACTCTCCCCTGTCACAGGATGTACCAGCAAATTCAATCGTTTGGATATCGTAAAACATGGTTCTGAAACCATGTCGAATACCACAGGGAACTATGGCTGCCTAGGCCAATCGGGTACTATCAAAATACCTGATGCGGAGTCTTGTTGAACTTTCCGCAATACCAGACTGATGAGGCAGAAAGTGGGAAATTCATAGAAGAACAAATCCCCCCAGTGTAGCGAGAAAGCGTCCATCGCTACTGCCCCCCAGGGTCTGGTTCCCATGCACCATATGTTGGTATCTGACGATTAAGTCTGGATGCAAAAAGGTTGATATCTGGCGTTCCATCCATTCGGTGTTGTCATTGAATATTAGATTAGATTCTTTATTTGTCATTCAGACCTTTCGGCTGAACGAAACTCTGTTCCCCTGCAGTCATACATATAATTAAAAATAAATAAATAAATAAATAATAAATAAATAAAAATGACAGACCACACAATAAACACAAATTTAACATCCACCACAGTGAGTTCACCAAACACCTCCTCACTGTGATGGAAGGCAAAGTCTCCATCTCTTCCCTCTTTGCTTCCCTCTGCACCGAGGCGATCCAGGCCTCAGATGCCGCGACCCCACCGGGCGATGGCAAGTAGTCAGTCCCGCGGTTCAACCGAGCTCTGCGAACCGGCCAGTTCAACTCCGCAGCCCGGGGTGGTCCACCGGGCCCGTGGTCGGGCCGCTGCCACTGCCACCGCCCCCGCTCCGGGACCGAGTCGGTCCACCGCTGCTGCTGCCGCCGCCGCCACCGCCGCTGGAACCGCTCCGCGACCGAGTCGGGCCGCTGCCGCCGCTGCTGCAGCTGCTAGAACCGCTCCGGGAGTCGGGTCGCCGCCGCTGCTGCTGCTGCCGCTGCTGCTGCCGCCGCTGCTGGAACAGCTTCGTGAGACGGGTCGCTGCCACCGCTGCTGCCGCCGCCACTGCTGGAACCGCTCCGGGAGTCGAGTCGCCGCTGCTGCTGCTGCCGCCACTGCTGGAGCTGCTCCAGGACCGAGTCGGGCCACCGCCGCCGCTGCTACTGCCGCTGCCGCCGCTGCAGCTGCTGGAACAGCTCCGGGAGTCGGGTCGCTGCCGCAGCGGCTGCTGCCGCTGCTGCTGGAACTGCTCCGGGAGTCGGGTCGCTGCCACCGCTGCTGCCGCCGCTACTGCTGCCGCCCCCGTGCTGGGACTGAGTCGGGTTGCCGCCGCTGCTGCTGCCGCCACCGCTCCGGGACCGAGTCGGTTCGCTGCCACCGCTGCCGCCGCCGCTGCTGCAACCGCTCCAGGATGCTCCGCCGCTCCGCTCCGAGACCAAGTCGGGCCGAGTCGGGCCGCCGCCGCCGTTGCTGCTGCTGGAACCGCTCCGGGACCGAGTCGGATCGCTGCCGTTGCTGCTGCTGCTGCTGCTGCCGCTGCTTGAACCGCTCCAGGACAGAGCCGGGTCGAGGCCGCGAGCTCCGCCATTAGGCCTTGGCGCTGACGGAGACGGGGAACATGACAGAAAAGTCGCACTCCCCCCCCCCCCAGAAGGAAGAGACCCACACATGTTACTCCCCCCCCACCCACATACACACACAATCTAACAAAACGAACGAAACCAACTAAAAACAGGACAGAAAAATAAAATACAGACGGACTGCAGGCGGGCCGCAGCTGTTAAGCCAGCGCCGCCATCTTCGTGAATATGCGTGACATGTTGTCTGCCACTGTATTGAGCTTACCCGGAAGGTAAGTAGCTGATATCCAAATGTTTCTTTCTATGCACCAGTGCCAGATTGAATTGGTGAATTCATCACAAGATATTGACTTGGTACCACCCATATAATTAATGTATGCCACCACGGTGGTGTTATCTATTTGTAGGCGAACATGCAGAGATGGTGCATATCTGAACAGTAAGCCTGAAGTCCATGAAACACTCCCAACATCTCTAGATGATTAATACTCAGTGTCTGAAATAAAGTTGACTCGTGTGTATTCCATCTACCACCTCAACTGGAGGTGGTATCGGTAGCTCCCCAGCCGTGAGCGCTGGCGTCAGTTTGTAACACAACCGAAGGGTTTGTGATTGTGATGGGATTAGAGCAATGTTGAATATTGCTAATCCACCATCACAATTCCATTTTTGCTTTGGCCGGCCTGTCAAAATGGCCAGCGTGAAGTTTGAATGCTGCAATATAATCTAAGTAGTGACTTTCCACTTTCTCTTTTTGCGAAAGCACAAATTTTCGGCTAGGTACATGTTGAACCGGAAGGAGGAGTTTGTCAACAAATTCAATTTTGTATCCCTGAATACTGTGGAGTATGAAAAGGTCAGAAGTTATAGAACTCCATGCATCCCAAAACAAGTGTAACCTGCCCCCAACTTGTGAAGTTACACATGCTATATTCCAAGGGCAACCAGACCCACCTACCTCCATGGTTACCGGCGGTGCTGGGTTGGTTTCTTCCATTCTTGGTTCTTGGGAGGTGGAGGCGTGTGCTGTGGGGTTGGCGCATCTTCCAGGAAGGCCGCTCTGGGACAAGGCCTAAAATAGAGCTTTGTGAGGGTTGTGCGGCCTTAGAGGTTTCACCAGCTGTTCTTTCGCTGTGATAGCGGGCCCTGCTGGTGGCTGCGTAGGGGTGCTGCCGCCGACTGAATGAGGACCTGGTAGCGGTCGGCACCTTGATCATACCGACGGCTTTTGCCTCTTCATCGAGGTCTTTGACCTGTTTGGGTGGGCAGGTTGTCCACGAACAGCAGAGTAGG